>OX388224.1:12174813-12793371 GCA_947578815.1 Epinotia ramella | reverse complement strand
TATAATGGTCTGAAACTGTAAAACATAAAAAAGGAAGGTTGTGTTCTAAGATTCGGGAGGTTTCCATTCTCTCTCTCTCTACTGTAAAACATAGGTACAGTCGACTACAAAGAGATCTATACGGCCAATGTTACAAAAATATGTATACACGACCTTAATGTCAAGGCAATACAGTCGTGTATACATATTTTTGTAACTTTGGCCGTATCGATCTCTTTGTAGTCGACTGTACAAGTATATTGGTGTTACAAGAATCATTCTAGAATCACTATGTTCTGGCCAAGAGGCGGACAAACAGTGATTAGCAAATGACAATGGTGTAATTCGCTAAAAAAACATGGTCAATGAGGAAAGAAATGTCAAATGTCAAAAATAATTCGAGAATATATCATTAAATTCAATCCAATTAAACGAATAACCAATTTATGTCAGATATATTACTTAATGAAATTACGAGTATGTCGTCTATTAAAAATTCAGATATTGGATAGACTTACTAATGCACACTATCTGGAGTAAGTCAGGGCAGTACCCTGGGACCTACGCTATTGCTCTTAATGATAGATGATTTGGCTATTACAACCAGCTCTGCTGAGTGCTTGCTTTTTACGGATGATCTGAAGATCTTCAAAGACATCAATAGTATGACTGACAGTAAGGCGTTGCATGCTGACATTGATTCAGCAGCTGAGTGAAGTGCCATAAATCGACTACCTTTTAACGTGAATAAATGCAAAGTGATAACCTTCTCACGAAAGCGCTCTCCACTTCAAACTAATTACTGCTTAGCTGATGCTACCCTGGAAAGAGTGACCTTGGTTTATTATTGCATGATAAATTAGACTTCCATAAGCACGTCACAGGTATATGCAAGCAGGCTAGCAAAGTCCTGGGTTTCGTCATGAAGATTTCAAAACAATTTCATGTTAGGGTGGCTAAGGTTCTGTATTGCGCGTATGTTTGTAGCAAGTTGGAGTACGGTGCTCTTGTCTGGGATCCCTGCGAAGACAAATATTCTCTAATGATCGAGATAATCCAACGCAAGTTTGCTCGTTGGATATATAAAAAAGCCTATGGGTGCCCATTTTCTGTGACGGTAAATGACCAGCGACAGCGTCGCGACTGCATCGATACTCTATCGCGGCTGTATCGATGCTGTATCGCAATTGTTGCGAAGCAGTATCACGATAGTAGCGTAGTAGTGAAAATAATTGTGTTTACGTGTGCGAGGGTAAATGACCAGCGACAGCGTCGCGACTGTATCGATACTCTATTGCGGCTGTATCGATGCTGTATCGCGACTGTAGCGAAGCAGTATCACGATAGTAGCGTAATAGTGAGAATAATTGTGTTTACGTGTGCAAGGGTAAATGACCAGCGACAGCGTCGCGACTGTATCGATACTCTATCGCGGCTGTATTGATGCTGTATCGCAACTATAGCGATGCAGTATCGCGATAGTAGCGGAGTAGTAAGAAGAATTCTGTTTACGTGTGTGAGGGTAAATGACCAGAGACAGCATCGCTACTGTATCGATACTCTATCGCGGCTGTATTGATGCTGTATCGCAACTATAGCGATGCAGTATCGCGATAGTAGCGTAGTAGTAAGAAGAATTCTGTTTACGTGTGTGAGGGTAAATGACCAGAGACAGCATCGCTACTGTATCGATACTCTATTGCGACTGTTTCGATGCTGTATCGCGACTGTAGCGATGCTGTATCGCGATAGTAGCGTAGTAGTAAGAAGAATTCTGTTTACGTGTGTGAGGGTAAATGACCAGAGACAGCATCGCTACTGTATCGATACTCTATCGCGACTGTTTCGATGCTGTATCGCGACTGTAGCGATGCTGTATCGCGATAGTAGCGTGTATGATGCCAGGTAGCCGTTTAGTCCGTGGTTTACCGGGTGATAACCGGGTTTTAGGTACATGTTTGGGTAGAAATTTGTAAAGTTCGCATTCTATTATAAATACCATATATTCGCTAACTCACGCTGAGTAAAAGTTCCGATTTCCTTCCATAGCTCTAGGCCATAATACTGTCATTCAGCACAGATTGTAAATTGACAACTCGAAATTGAAGGTTTAATCTAAAAAAAATACAATGATAAGCAAAACCTCGATAAGGTAAATTTATGTTGTGTTTTTATTATGTTCTAGGAAAAAAAATGTTCATTTCTAATTTCGTACCGTTTCGAAAATAATAATATGACCTATCGGAAAAACGTAATTGTATGAATTTCTACAAAATAATCGATTCGCACAGTAAACTCTCAGTAAATATTTGTACTTACCGCATAGGTACCGATTCCGCCGTACCAAATGTAAAAGCGGCTTAACATTCACTTCTTCATCATGATCATCATGTCAGCCGAAAGACGTCCACTGCTCGACATAGGGCTCCCCAAAGAGTACCAAATTATTTTTTTATTCAGCCATAAATACGCTTTCAATACAACCACCTCACTTACTCCCTTTTTCATTCCGAAGACATTGTCAAATCATAATTAAAACCCCCGAGAACGGTTTTTTTTTCAACTTTTTCAAGCATTTTCCTGATTATGCCCCTTGTTACGCCAAGCCCATCTTAACCCTTTCAAGTCTTGAGAATTAATTAATCGTTCAGGAACATGATATTTCTAAGTGGTTACGGATAATAAATATTAATTAAGATTTGGTGAAAGATTGGGGTTTTAAGGAAAGATGTATAGTCATGGTGTGGTGGTTTCCTGTCATTTTGTTGCTTCGTAATAATTAATTTTAATTTTATGTTATCCCATATTAATTTAATTCTATATTTGTCATTAATCACATTTTCTGTTTTTATTTTCCCGTTTTTTGTGTGTTCTCATTATCACATGGCATGACATTTTTTTTATTTTTTATTATTAAATAATTCATATTCTTAGTATTGACAGTTGACATTTTATTTTTATTTTTAGGACATTACATTTCAATGACGTGCTTGTAGAATCTCTAAATATTGTACGCCATATAATGGCTTATTGTGACGAACCATGAAACCACTATCAACTTTATAATAACATACTTTCAGACAATACATTATTTGTATTTGTAATAGTGTCCATTTTTTTTATAGATTTTTTTATTTGGAGACATTTGATCTAAAGTTGTGATCTCAAAGTAATGTCTCTTAGCACCACGAGATCATAGCAGTCGCAGTAATTATGTGTTTTGTAGTTATTAATAAGTTTATATTTATATGTATGTTAGTCTTTAAGGTATTTGTAATTATGGGCCTTGTTGTCTGATTTAAATAAATAGCACAAAGTCAATGCAGATTTTGAGGTAATAGCATGTTATGAGTCACAATAGTTTGCTCACAAGCACCGTTTAATTTTTTGCTCCTGTAACAGGGCCTGTCCTGTATTATCCTCCAATATTTTTTACTAGGACTATTTATTTTATTCACGAATAAAAAATACGATTGGGTACTTACAATTTTTTTTTTCTTTTTGACTCTGGGGAAATGTGTTGGCACATACCCCCCGGCCCGGGGAAGGCCATAGTGGGGGGTTATGTGGGGATCTCTCCTCCCGTCGGCCTCCGCACAAGTCGGAGGGAGAGGAGGAGCCTACCCACTAAAACCCCAGCGGCGTCACCCGCTCTGCCGTTGAGGGGGCGTCATGGGATGGACATTTCTAACCACGACGCCCCCCGGCGGTCCTGGCTAACTACGCCAGGACACCCGCGCCAAGAGAGGGGTAAGTCAGAGACGCATGACTTTCCCCCCAGACGTGTAGGGCCATGTGCAATGTGGGTCCCCAACCTACTGGCCCTACTGGGGGAAGACGCGGCCCGCGGCTGCATACAGCGCGCGTCCTCGACCCCTCCGTCTGCGCTGTCTTCGCGCTACCCCAACTCCTATTTTGTAGAGGTAGAAAAGTAACAAGATACAAATAATGCTTTCAAGCTTATACGCATTAAGCAAAAAGCAATGTTTTACATCAAAACAATTCATAATAAAATAATTCATAAACCTTCCTTTGAGCATAACAAATAATATATTTTATTTTTAGCGTAATTCTTTAATGGAAACGAAGATAGAATAAATAAATACACTTAGACACTGTTTAAAAAGGATAAAAGAGCAGAAAAAGGGGGGAAAGCAATGTTGAAAACAACATGCATATTTAAGGCGAGGCCTGGCCTGATTTGTGGAATTCGTGATTCGGTTTTCCATCGAGAATTTAATGTTGCTTTAATTTTGCTTGTTTCAATGTTCTAGATACTAAAACTACATATTAATGAGTAGCATAGCTTTAGACGAAAGTATATCGGGCCCGAGTTAGGATACATATTCGCGATTAAAATTTTAACGATATCATTAAGTCGCGCGGTTGAACGAATCACCAATAAGTAGCCTAAATCGGTATCATTATAATTTTGTTCGAAGTTGTTATAAATCCAGGCATTCATGAAACGAGGCTCTGTAGCTGTTTTGCTAGTAAAGTATAAGATACGTTTTACTAGTATACGCAGTACGTGAAAATGATCTTTGTTCGAAATTTCATCCTTTACTTAGTTCTTGCGTGATTGATTAAAAAAAACCAACGCAAAATCCAGATCTCTATGTATTTGTCTAGACATCTATAAGGTGCTAACAAATTAGGTACTAATACTTTTAGAGCTGATAATACTCGTCTCTAGGAGTAGAGTTAAGTATGAAACATTTAAAAGTGTGTATCACTTTTTGGAGATAATTAGGGATACAACGTTACTGCGTAAAAACACCCTGTTAATGAGATAGTCAACAATCAATCATTGACGTTTTTCACAAACGACGATGTTCTCTTGACAGATAGTGTTTAAACATCTCGTCAGTTAAATGCACAGGCTGATTATGTTTGGTCGAAATTTTAATTTATTTATTTTGTACCGGAAATTAAAACAAAAATATCATATGAAAAGTTTTCTTAATTTCTATTTAAAGTCAATTGTTTTGATGTAATGTAACACCTCTTAAAATATTGGTACTTAATTTGTTAGCACCTTATATAATATGTTCACATTTTTTTTATTAACGAGGATCGCAAAATTTTACTATGTCAAAAGTTTGGTATTGGCCGCTGTCAAAAATCAATATCGATGCACCCTGCACTTTCCAAAACTTGTAGCACTCTTTGGGAGCGGCCTATATCCAGCAGTGGACATCTGTTGGCTGATATGATGATTTAGATGATGACTTTCGCAAACGAATATCATAATTTCCTATACAATATCTACATTCTCGCCCTTGTAATGGGTTTAAATACTTCATTTTTAGACGTCCTATAATCAATTCAGTGCAATCTCTGTCAATCTCTGTCAATCTCTGTCAATCTCTGTCAATCTCTGTCAACGCACTGAATAGCTCACATTCTCAAGTTGTGTAAGCGTGCGAGAACAAAACGTTTTGAAATCGTTCGCGAGCTACGGCGCTCTGACAAACAGACGGCTGGAGCGTCTGCATTGTGGGGTAAGACCGTTTGAAGAGCAAACATTACGAACGGGTACAGTCAAGTAGTAAAGTCATACCATCTAGCATTTTTGATGTAAATTTTGAACACTACAATCGAGTTTTAGGACGAGTCGTTTCAAACGGTTAGTGATCGTAAGTCGTAACCTCAAAAAAATGATTGAATTGATTATTTTTTCAACGACACGGACTACGGCCCGCCTGATGGTAAACGGACAACGCAGTCTATAGACTCATGCAACTCCAAAGGAGTAACATGGGCGATGCCACCCTTGATATGTTTGAGGATTCGCCGTGTTGACAGCTGAAGGAACAAATTCCCTCGCTCTCAACACAACGCATCCCTCGGAGCTCTGGCGACCTTGCATTTTAATGTATGTCAGTTTTATACGGGTCATCCCGCTGCGCCATATTTAATGTTTACCGGCCGGTAATTGTTAATTTTAATTGTTATCATCCATATTCATTGTGAATAAAACTTCAACGGAAGCCGCTTTCTAACAATCTGTAGGTATAATTCTTAGAAAACCAAAATCATCACATGGGCGAAAGCTTGTTAAAACCAACATTATAAGATTTTTTTTCTCGTTATATTCATAGCTTAGAAATTCTAAAGCAATTTAAATTTAAATCTAAATCTTTGCATACGAAAATCTTCATGTATTATAATATTGTCACGATTTATGTTTTAAAGTAAAGTGGAGGTAATCCGTTTTACAAAGTTCAAGAGCTTAGAACACATGATAAAATCGTAATAAATATTGGTAATGCACCGCAAGCATAATTCAAATGGGATGCGGGTCCGAACCTTGACAGGTCGATTGAATTTTCATGTTGTTTACATTTTGCTTGATTTGAAGTTGCCCGCAGACTTGTGTGCACGAGTGTACCATCACGCATTCAACTAGCATGTGTTTGTCAACAGATACAACCTTGCAGCGTGTTCAGCATTCCATACAGCCCTAATGTCGAGACGGTGCATACGTTGTGCAAATATGGAACAAAAGCTTCACAGTTCACACTATAGGCATGTTAATGGGTTAGTATGTTTTCTAAGTTAACACTTATTTATAGGTAGAAAAGCAATATAGCAATAAGTGTCAAAGTAAATACAAATAAACTAAAAGTAATATTCTAGTGTAATTTTTACTAGATAATGAATTCGGAACTCACGCTACCTAATGTACAAATTTCTTAATTTTGTATAGCCCAATGCACGTTCTTTGGAACGGTCCTATTTCTGAAAATCAAACAATCCATATTCATACTAGTATTATAAATGCAAAAGAAATTCTGTCAGTCCGTCTGTCTGTTACTTTTTCACACTTAAACCACTAAACCGATTTGGGTGAAATTTAGTACGGGAAAAGTTTTAATCCCGAGATTTCCGGCATGAAAATGTCCTTTATCCTTCAGAAGATAGTAGTAATCCCAAAAATTATCTCCTATATATGAAATGGGAGGGTCCAGAAATCCAATCTATATCTATTTCAATTTAATTAAATTGTCAATTAAATATTCCCTGACAAAAAAAAAATTGGGCATTTTTAAAAATTCGTGTATCTACCCAATTAGTGTGAGTTGTTAAATAAAAATTAACTCAGTATAAGTTTTGTGACGACAATTAAGTATACAGTTTGTATAAAAAATACCTTTTTTTTTCAATGTATATATGCTATGCATATACACGTTATTTAAATGTGAAACAAGTTCAATTTGACATAATATGTATGCTTAATTTTCGTTAAAAACTGACACTGAGTTATTTTTTATTTAACAACTCACGCTAATTGGGTACACGAATTTTTAAAAATGCCCCATAAAATTAGTAGTTACGACATCATTTATTCTAGTGAACGCAAGAGACGTTTTTTTCTGCCACTGGTTGCCGATAGCAAATAATGCCTCTTCCACTCATCCCGCAGCCAGTCGCAGCTGCTTGAAAATTCCATCTCGCGCCGCTTTGTCCGTAGTGCCGACTACCCGATTGTGCGATACTACCATCCAGGCGGAGACTACTGCTACTAGATACTAGTCTGCAAATTAAAAATAGCTGTAAAATATTGTATTCGTCACATACATACATTTAAGTCGTTTTAAGGGTTCCGTACCCAAAGGGTATAAACGCGGGACCCTATTACTAAGACTTCGCTGTTCACCAGGCTGTGTCTCAAGAACCGCGATAGCTAGACAGTTGAAATTTTCACAGATTATGTATTTCTGTTGGGGCTATAACAACAAATACTAAAAACAAAATAAAATAAATATTTTAGCGGGGCTCCCATACAACAAACGTGTTTTTATTGCCGTTTAGTCTGGCGCCAGGCTGTATCTCAAGAACCGCGATAGCTAGACAGTTGAAATTTTCACAGATGATGTATTTCTGTTGCGGCTATAACAAAAAATACTTAAAACAAAATATTTAAGGGGGGCTGCCATACAACAAAACGTTTTTTTTTTCAGGCTGTATCTTCACAAGAACCGCGATAGCTAGACAGTTGAAATTTTCACAAATTATGTATTTCTGTTGCCGCTATAACAAGAAATACTAAGACCAAACTAAAATAAATATTTAAGGGGGCCTCCCATACAACAAACTTTTTTTTTTACTGTTTTTATACATAATGGTACGGAACCCTTCGTGCGCGAGTCCGACTCGCACTTGACCGGTTTTTAATAGTAACTTTAACAAACATCGTAACACCGACTCAAGCGAAGCATTCGATAAGGTTTGTCAGAGTTTACTGATAATTATTTATGATTATTCCAAATTTATGTCATAAGGAATATATGGCTTTTTCTTGCAAAATAATCATGGGTATCAAATAAAACGATTTTCGTTGTTAACATTGGTGTCAACTGCTCATATTGTTATGTTATGGTCTTATGGTAGAGGTATTCCGCAAGGGTCTCACATAGATCCCATTTATTAAATAACAATCGATAGCAAGTTATGTCACCTGCTTAGTATTGCGCAGCCAGCCACAGCTGCTTGAAAATTCCATCTCGCGCCTCTTTGTCCGTAGTGCCGGTTGCCAGATTGTGTGATACTGCTGTCTAGGAGGAGAATACTGAAACTAGTAGACGTAGACTAGTATCTGTCTAGAAACAAAAACTTCATACAAATATTATACCAGAGAACAAGTAAAAAAATTGCTCTTTCAAGTCTTGATCGTATTTCTATCATGATCGTATCAGCCGAAATATGTTCAGTGCTGCTGGACACAGGCCTCTCTCAATATTCTACCAGTGTCTGGTACTTGTTTTGTAACAAAGGCTAATAAAGACGTTATTATTATTACCCACCTTTAAAACTTAATTGAAAACTAAACTTAAATTACCCGTACTAAGTGGCCTTAATATGTTTAATGTAAAACTCTTAGAATATAGAGAAAAAATACAGTCTTTAGTCATTAAATAGTTAATTAAACTTCAATTATGATATTATTATACCAAATTACTACTATTAAGACAAGAGGTTTTAAGAAGATTATTCATATTTTTTTAGTATCATGAACTGAGAAAATTGGCATGCAAATATTTTTACTATCATAAGAGGTATGACCGCATTACATTATCATGATAAAGTACTAGGTAGTAATGATCTCTTTTAATAATAATTGCACATAATATAATCTTTTAGGGTTTCGTAACCAAAAAAAATGAACGGAACCCTTATGGTTTAATTTTCATCCAATCGTTTATCCGCCAGTTTGTTTCGTCGATGTGTCTATCCGGATGTTAAAATTTTAACTTTTTTATAGCTTCAAAAGTGTGTTACAGCCTTATCCACGCGGCTCGCGGTGAGCAGTACTAGAGTATGCAATGAGAGAGTGCGGTAGTTTTGTCTTACTGCATGCAGTCTAGATTATATGACGGTTTTCCTTTGTGGATATGATTGTGAAGTCAAGGCTATACCTTACCTAATCCGTACTGTCCATACTATTATCATAAATGCGAAAGTGTGTCTGTCTGTTACCTCTTCCCGCTTACCCTTTTCACCGCCAAAGACGGCCATTCACGTCATCGGAAAATCGTGCCATTTATGCCCCTGACGCCATTAAATAAAGATAATAATACCAAACATTATAAAAGAGTTCTAGAAGTGGTTTTTATTGATTTTTGGACGGACGTCATTTTGTCGTCGGTGGCGTCACTTCGTCAGCTGGCGGTCAATAGGTTAAACCGGTTAAGAGGCTGACAAGACCTAATTTTATTGAAATTGATGTTATTTAAGCAGTTTGTAAAGCACAAAAAAAATATGTTAATATTCACCATATGCTCGATAGAAAATAATTGCAAAAATTGATCTAAAAATCATCATTAGTCAAGTCAACATATTCATACCTAAACCGCTAACGACTATTTCACAAATAATCCACCCTTTTTTTATTTCAATTATTATTTACTATTATTTCCAAGAACTGGGCCGCCGCCCAGTAAAACTCACTCTCGGTTACTCTGATACAAATAGACAGTGTGCGCGCTATCCCAAATCCTCAAGGACATCGTCTTAACCGATTTAGACGAAATTTGGGTTTACCATTGAATTGCCGACAAACATTTAATCGAATATTATTTCAAAGACAACGTTTCAAGTATTTTCATTTCATCGACAAGTAATTTCGTCGAGGACTCGATACTAGTTAATTTGAACCGAGAGGTCTTATAATGGTAGTTGACTTATTTCAATAAAATTCATGTCGTGGCTTTTAATTTCGGGTTTTTTTAATTATTATTTTTTTACATGTAAGTAATAATATTTATTCCGCATAAAACTATTTCGGATCTATATCTGAACCCCTAACGTTTTTTAACTTATGTTTGCCGTGCAGCGAGTCGACGCCACCCCGCTGCGTGGGGTGTCTATTTCTGGTCTGAGGGACACAAGTGAACCCTAACCTAACCGACCTAAAACAGAGTTCGCTTATGACAAGCCATTTTTGTCCGCCCTGATATTTTTTTGTAATAAACGATTTACACCAATGAGTCTTAGTTTTATTATACATACATATTATACATATTTGTATGTCACACAATTAACTACATAATTTGAATAATGTATAAATGCGCAGTAGGACATATAAAATTGTATTAAAGTAATACGTCGAAGAAATGAATTGCAATGTTTTGTAGTTGTGCCAATTAAAATAATTTGAAACAAATCAGCGATTAATTAATATTCGTTGAACAGTATTTCTACGTAGTAAGATACATTTAAATTAATAGTAGTTGAAATGAAATAACACTAAACAATATTACTAGTACTGAAGTTTCGATGAATCGTTGTCGATGAAATAATATTCGATGGAAAGGTTGTCGACAATACAAGGGTACACCACCTGTTATGCCCTTAAACGGTTTTGCGTTATTTTTGTTACACTTTGTATATCGTGCGTACTTATAATTAACACGTTCGCTGACAGTACGTCGCCAGGCGAGAAATTCAAATGTAGCGATATGACAGTACGTCGGAGGACGTACCTACTCTTTTTACGATTACGGGCAGTACGTCGGCTGGCGATAGTTTTCCCTATAACCACTTGAGTGCCCACGATTAAAAAAAAAGTGCTGTAAAGTGCCTAAGATTTACCGCGCGCCAGCGGCGCCGTGTCATGTTTTGTAAATAAATCAATTGCTTGGCTTTCACTGAACTTTTTGATCTGATTCTTTTTACGTTGTAATGCTAAAGAAACGGGCAATGTATTTATAAAAATAATGAAATAAGTCAAAATAGTGAAATGAATATTAAAAAAATCACAACGTTGACGTTCAGTTTCGAATAGGGACTTATGCCAGAAATATTTTTGTTTTTAAAAATCTAAATTACATGTGTATTTTTTATGTTTATTTAAAACTTTAATAGTTTACGCTTTGATTGGTACTAAATAAAGTATATGGTCGCGGGGAAATATTCCGCATAAAACCTTTTTCATTTGCAATGTCTAAAATGTCAGTTTCGCAATTCAACAACAAAACAACTTAACTTTTTGTAAAATTGTTCCATAGACTGCGGTTTTTATTTTTTTAATATTGCCACATTAATCCTCTACCTAACTAAGTCAACAGAAAAAAGCTCATCGCACGTTCCACATAGATATCATTTAAAAACCGTTTGAACTCCACCTCGCAACTAGTGTTGCGAGAGCACTTTGCGATTTGGCGAATCGCAACCGTAGTTGCGCTGGGCACTTGAGTGGATAAACACTAAGACAAGTAGCGTTCACTGTCATATTGTAAGGAATCTTGTACATCCTACGGTCGTATTAAGGGTATAATTCAATAGGACTATTCCTGTCCCTTACACATACCATACGTCACTCGCACTTGAGTACTACGTCGAACGGCGTGTGCGCTCGCTTACTTTCTCAGACAATTAGTGCTATCAGTGTCATTTTAGGAACAACAAGGAAGTGTTATCGCAAAAAAGTAAGTAAAATTTACATAATCGTTCTTAATATCTTTGAATTTAGCTTACATTAGGTTAATAAATACGATTTACTGGTTTTTACGTAGTAAAATTTAAAAATACCCACATTTGATGTCTTAGAAATTGATATTGAGAACATAGTTCTGCTATATTCTACATATTTTTTTAAATGAAATAACTTGATATTATTTGTACATTTCGATACTAAAGGTGCCTTATTTAATTGATAACGGTTGGGTATTGATATAAATTACTCAGGTAGGTTAATACCAGTGTTAACCTTTTACGTATGTTTCTGTGTTGTTTCAAGTAAATTAATAAAGGCATTTTAGCTTGTAGTTAGTCCACGAGTAGGTTTTTCCGATTGTCGCGATTATGATCACGATTTTAAACTGTTTATAAGTGTATGTAGTAGGTACATTTGAATGCAAAAGTTTTTTTAATGAACAATACTTATATTATTTCAGATGTCATCGAAAAAAATCATCTAAACGTCCGAAAAAACGCCTGTTTGACGATTTGAATTCAAATTCGGACACGGAGGTGGATCCATTCGAAGACAGTGATGGTGAATATGGCTCCGACAAGAATTATGATCCACAGCAGGTTGGTGAAGCTGGCTACTCAAGTTATTCAGAGGAAATATTTTCTATTGGACCTCGTCGACACACATCTGGGGGCCCTGTCGCCTCATCGGATTCAAGTAAGTCGCATATCTCGGAGAGCTCGGATTCTGAGCAGGACGATCAACCTGCAGAACAGACTGAATTAGATGCAGAAGTAATAGATAACTCCCTCTCCCACGAAACATCTCCTAATAGTATTCCTACTAGTATGGATCCAGCACCAGTGCCAAATCGGCGAAGATCTCCTGTACCAGAGGATCAACCGTGGACAAATACAATTGGTGAGATTCCTGATTTTGAATTCGATGCTGATTCACATGGTATACAATTTGAAGTTACACCTGAGACTACCGTTGAACAAGTCTTCGATCAAGTTTTTCCGAAAGAGTTCGTCGAGTATCTGGTCCAATGTACAAATAATTATGGTACAGCTTTATGCAATTCAAACAAACCATCTACTAGACACTCTCGGTCTCAAACTTTCGCCAAACTACAATGGACGAAATGAAGAAATTTCTTGGGCTTTCTTTATTACATGGACATATTCGAATTCCTAAACAACAGAAACTGTTTACGCACGATGACCCACTATATTACCACCCGGTGTTTTCTTATATAATGTCTTCTCGGCGTTATGAGCAGATACTGTGATGTCTTTGTTGTTCAGAGCTGGGTGCTAAGAGTGCAGAAAAAATAAATGGTTTTACTGACATGTTGACACGGAATTTCAGAAAAATATATAAACCCGATAAGGAGCTTAGTTTAGATGAATCCTTGCTGTTGTATCGTGGTCGACTTCACTTTCGACAATACATTAAATCCAAGAAGGCAAGATATGGAGTTAAATTCTTTATCTTGGCAACGGCTGATGGCTATGTTCTGAACATAATAATGTATAGCGGAAAAGATGAGAATACCCAATTGACAGGTAGAATGGTTCCAAAACTTGAACGATTGGTGATGCGATTAATGAGGCCGTATTTATTGAAAGGTCATCATCTATTCATGGATAGCTATTACAACTCGGTCACGCTTTCACAAAAACTTTTAGATTTGAAGACTCACACGAACGGCACCCTTCGTGTTAACAGAAAAGATAATCCCAAAGAAGTGGTGGATAAAAAAATTAAAAAAGGTGAACACGTTTGGGTCAGAAAGAAAGAAAGTCTATGTAAGCAAATGGGTTGATAAGCGACCAGTAACTATGTTGACCACGACTGAGCACCCATACATGACAGAAACAACAAATAAATATGGAAAAATGGTTAAAAAGCCTATAGAAGTAGCAACATATAATAAATACAACATGTCCGGCGTAGACAGATCTGACCAAATGATAAGCTATTATTCTTCGCCGAGAAAAACAATACGATGGTATAAAAAAGTGCTTTTCCATCTAATGGACACTGCAGTATGGAATGCATACTATTTATATAAAAAATTCGTTTTAAAAAATAAAAACTATGAGTTCTGTACTTACCGCGAGCAATTCATAAAAAAAATGATTGGCTTAAGCGAAAACTGCAAAGGCAAAGACTTAGTGTCTGATTTAAAAAAAAACAGCAACCGAAAACACAATTACCCCCAAAAAAATATTGTTGAACCAGATCAAGATCGAAAGCTGTGTAGTCACTGGCCCAAACGTCAACCTGCTCCTGAAAATTAAAAAAAAAATACTCATTTCTGATGTGTAAAATGTGTTCTAAAAATAAGAAGAGAGTAGAGACCAGCTACCGCTGCATTGGATGCCCAGGGCTTCCTCCGCTATGTCCTGAATGCTTCCAAGACTATCACCAACTCCTTGAGCACCAAGAACAATCCTCTTAGTTGATTTATACGCAATTTGTGTAAAAAAAGTTAAAAAAACCAAACTTTTATTTAAAATCTTAAAAAGTAAAAAATAACTTTTATATAAAAATAACTAAAATACCTACATTTGTTCAAACCTTTAATAGGTTTCGATAAACGTACCCATTATAGTTATTTATCCATATGACACAACTTTATGTACCTATTACATAATAGCTTATCGCGGGTTTACCTATGTAGAACAGGTAATATAACTTAGCAAATAGTAGAAAATCTCGCGATACGCTTTTAAATATATTATAAGTACTTACAAGTTGTGTAATATGGATGACATACTTAGGTTTGATCCAATAATGATGATGATGATTATAAGAAAAGTCCATTGTTTGTACTAAGTTTATCAGGATATTGTTAACTTTTTGTTTTGTTTTTCAGTTTTTACAATATATTTTTTTCTTACGTACACATATATTTTTTTGTTGTTTTTCCTATAAATACATGGCATCCGTCGACGTAGTGTAGCATTTAGAAATGGAAAGATATGACCAGGATGGCACTACGTCGACAGATGGGTACGTCCCTCGACTTAGTGTCACATATACGCATATTAACTAGGGCTCCCGCTACACGTGTTAACCCGCCCGCCCGAATACCCGTGTTCTTAAGCCCGCGGTGCTAAGCGCCCGTTCTACACGGACACGCCCGAACCCGCCCGGTCCGCGGGCGGGTACCCGGGTACCCGTGTACCCGTACAGACGTACCCGCGGGTTCTAATTACACGCGGATTCGGACCGTCCGTGGCCGTTCGAGTTGAGGCAAATAGAATATAATTATTTCATTTTACTCTATTGGCATTAGCAACTCTATGGGTTTGGTGTGTGTGATGTTGTTTTATATTAGGTATGTGACAAAAGAAAACATCGCAGGAAGTCCATGTTTACTCTATTGCGTCATAATCCTACTTATATTATAAATGCGAAAGTTTGGATGTTTAGATGTTTGTTACTCAATCACGCTTAAACGGCTCAACCGATTTGGATGAAATTTTGCACGAAGATTTTAGCCTGGATTAAAATATAGGATAGTTTTTCGAGAGAAGTCGCGGGCGGAAGCTAGTATTGTATAAACCTAGTATTTTATTTAATGATTGCCCAACAAAGGGCACGCAAACTGTTTAACTTTTATTAATAGCCGCTTAAAGATATGATAGCTTAACAAAAAGAGTAGGTAAGTAGAGTCAGCCAAGAAAGTGTTCTACCGCTTTTCGACTTTATTGCATGCAAAATAAGGTCCAAAAGTGGTAGACCACTTTCTTGGCTGGCTGACTACATGAGAACTATTTAATTTTAATGGAGCGCTTATTGTATTGTACAGTCGAGGAAATTTAATGTTTAGCACTTTTGATCCTTAACGTCATTCAAATAGAGTTGACATTTGCCAATCCTTCATTTACTTCGACCGTACATGCCATTATGATTCTAAATAAGGGACTGAATGTGGTATCGAAATTAAGGTTTTTAATTAACGGTACTTAATAAAGGTATTGCAAGGTATACGGTATTTAAACCGTACCTTTACTCACGAGGTTGAATATGAGCACCGAATAAAGGCACTGAATCAAAACGATACTTGCAACATTACTCTGCGTACGATACCTATATAAAGGATACAGTAATCATTTAAAAAGAAAGGTAGGAAAACGATATTGTGACAATTTGCTACAGCTTCAAAGTTTACCGTTATCATTATATAATACAAGTACTCGAACAAAACGATATTGCGACAATTTGCTACTGCTTCAAAGTATAGCGTTATCATTTTAAAAAAAAGGTACTCGTACTAAACGATATTGCGACTATTTTGCTACTGCTTCAAAGTATACCGTTATCATTTTAAAACAAAGGTACCTACTCAAACAAAACGATACGTTAACTTTTACGTTACCGATTCAAAGTACGCCGTAATTATTTCGATATCGGATAACGGTAACGTAATTTAAGGGTATAGTATATCCGAAACTAGAGTAAATTCTATCAAATGAATGCAAGCAAAAAACGGTTTTGTGCTCTCATGATAAAGTAGTTTTCTGCTTGCGTTTTTGACAGGATTTTATCTTACAATTTCGGGCGTACATCGTTGATGTAGTTTAAAGAGGTAAAAATAATTAGCAGTAATTGCAGCAACGAGATTATAATTTGGATAGGCATTGTCAGTGTCTTGCAACTTTTTTTGGATAAACCCAAAATTCTTAGCGGGTAAACTATTGTTAAACAAGTCGTTGAATTCCAAAGCAATATTAAGTTTTATGCGTTTGGGATAAAGTCGAAATTTCAACAAAAAATGAAAGCTAATTACTTACGTCTTAAGACTCCTGAGTTTCCTTTGTTTGTTTTGTTCGTCGCCTGTCGGCGAAAAGGGTTTTATGGCATTTACCATTTTAATTACTTTCAAATAGGCCCGAACTTCATCGTTCTAAAGCAGGTAATAATTCTTTATCTGTTATCTACGCCGACCTGAGCTGTGGTGTTTTACCGCTGAACGGATATATTAGGGAGGTGGAAGGGGTCACACAATACTACATAGTTTTAGGTATGCAAAATTTAATAAATGCAGTACTAATGCTGACTTATGGAGCAGAGATATGGGCCCGCGCCGCGGACTCTCAACGTGTGTTCCGGATGCAAAAGCGGGCGGTAAGAGCAGTAGTGGGTATATCCAGCGACACCTCTTGTAAGAGCGTTTTCAAGGACCTAGGAATCCTTACATTGCCTAGCGAGCTCATATACCAAGTGGCATTATTCACACACTTGAATATTAATTTATTTAAGCGTGAGGGCCGGAATATCAGCCGTCCTCTCCGTAAGGACAAATACCACTATCGTCTCAGAACGCCGAGTCACAAGCTATCGAAGTCTGTACGGTCCGTCTACATAATGGGCCCGACAGTGTACAATAGGCTACCTCAATATATCAGAGGTGCAGCTACCACCGCGGCGTTTAAAATTAGGCTGCGCAAGTGGCTGCTTGATTTAACCTTGTACAGCGTGGGAGACTTTTTTGAGTTACCATGCACATAAATAAAACATAATGTGATAAAGTGCTTTAGACATAGATCGGATAATTAATTCATCAATTTTATATCACATCATGCAACAACATAGTAGTCTATAGTTATACAATGTATAATTACCTATCTGACATGTAACATTGGTGTTATCAATAAATATTTGTATTTGTATTTGTATTTGTATAGTTGTGTGATTTGCAAGTTGCAGAATATTATTTAGCAAGCAAATAAAGATTAATAAGAATGCCTGAGACTTGGCTCTACAAAATATCTAACAATTTTTTAAGGTAGAAGAGTCTTGAGACTTGGCCTCTTTTTTCCATGAAATGTTTTTTATGGGATATTACTATCATTTAGTACATTTGGTTTAGCTATTTACTATGCTCGCCTCATTACAATGATCTGCAATAAATATTTATACCTATGTTATTGTTCAACAGTTGTGATTAAAAAAATGACATCATTTTGTTGCGATTTTCTTAGTTTTTTTTCTGTCAGATACTGAAGTGTTATATTTAATTTGTGATACTGAGAGTTCGTAAAGGCCCACACAATCTGAAATAAATGTGACCAATTCTTAATAGATACATGCTTTTTAATAACTGATTCCTTCTCTTTGTGAGGTTATATATAAAAGGTCGTGCTAATCTCGTCATTATTTCTAACATCTAAAATAAGAGCTGGTAACTATTCTGGTTCAAAACCAAAACTAGATTAATGCTACTACATTATTGTTCACATTTTAAGCTCAAATAAAAATCTTAATTTTCAGTTACCAAGCAGGCATTGTATAAACACGGTATATTTCAAATTTCATTCAATTTGAATCAGTGGTTAAAGAATTACAACCAGTCAAAGTTTCTAAATTTTGTCACTCACATACACACTGACCGATCAACAAAAGCGCTAATTTAGAACAAAATTAGTGTTAAGTGTTTGAATCAAGGTAAAACTAAAATATTTTGCAAATTTCCGTCCAGATTTCTAGATACGCATAAATAACTTTGCCAGCCCATATAAATATATAGGATTACTAAGTTACATTTGCAGTGAGTGGGAGAAAAAATTAAAAAGCAAGAATGAGACTGCAATCATATAACACAATAACCTACACAAAGAAGTGAGATGCCATAAAAAAAACATTCAATGTAAAAAAGAGGCCACGTCTCGAAATTCTTCCACCGTGTGACTTGGCAATCACACAATGCTGCATAGTTTTAGGTGTGCAAAAATCCATAAATGTAGTAAAGTTGTGTGATTACCAAGTGGCAGAATTTTATTTAGCTAGCAAATAAAGAAAAATAAGAATGCCTGAGACTTGTTACTACGAAATATCAAAGTCGACGACCGCTTTAGCCTAGTTGGTAGTGACGCTGCCTACGAAGCAAGAGGTCACGGGTTCGAATCCCGGTAAGGGCATTTATTTCTGTGATAAGCACGAATATTTGTTCCCGAGTCATGGATGTTTTCTAGGTATTTTAGTATTTATTTATCGATATAAGTATGTTTATCGTCGTCTCGTACAAGCTTTGCTTAGTTGGGGACTAGGTCAATTTGTGTAAGATTGTCTCCTTATATATTTATATTATATTTATCTCACACAACTTTTTAGGGTGGAAGAGTTTCGAGACTTGGCCTTTTTTTTTAAATGGAATGTTTTTTTAAGAGATAAAACTTACTAGCTTCTGCCCGCGACTCCATCCGCGTGGAACTCGTTTATATCCTATGTCCCTCCCCCAGACTCAAATCTCTATACCAAATTTTATCTAAATCGGTTCAGCGGTTTAAGCGTGAAGGGGTAACAGAAAGACACAGGCTTTCACATTAATAACAGTATGGATTCGTACTTTTTTTAAAATCTGAATTTGAGAAGGCGAACTTTACGTACTTTGTTATAATTTGTTACATTTATTAATCTGCTATTTTTATTCACAAAAAAAAGATGTTATATTTGCAAAGCTACGAACACTCATTTAGTACTTGTATGTACATTCTTAAAACTACGGGATAGTTCCTAGCTTCACACCTCAAGGACGGGTAGTACTACCCGCGTGTAATTAGCGCACGGGTACCCGTGCGCTAATTACACGGATCCGTTCGGACCGGTCGCTTAAACCCGCGGGCGTGTTACACGGGCACGGGTACCCGACACGAATACACGAAACCCGGACACGACCGCGAGCCCTAATATTAACGCATGCTCAGCATGACACTACGTCGACAGATGGGATGATCCCTCGACGTAGTGTCACCTTTAGACATGCAAATACATGACCAACATGACACTACGCCGACAGACGAGAACGCCTCACGACGTAGTGTCACATTTAGACTGAAAAATATATGACCAACATGACACTACGTCGACAGACCTTAACGTCTCATGACGTAGTATCACATTGAGACTGAAAAATACATGACCCAAATGACACTACGCCGACAGACGAGAACGCCTCACGACGTACTGACACATTTAAGCTGAAAAATATATGACTAACATGACACTACGTCGACAGACCTTAACGTCTCGTGACGTACTGACACATATAAACATGTTAAATTATGCTTATATAGGCACTACGTCGAGAAAATTCAACGTCTGTCGACGTAGTATTGCACTGAGGCAGGTATTTTTTTGTGTAGTTAGGCACTACGTTGCAGGACGTTTACGTCTGTAAACGTAGTGACGGAAGTATTAAAATTTATATTTCTGGATTTATTAGTACGTCTTTTGACGGGCTGTTATTTAGTATGGAATTTTTTACTGCCGTATTACGGTGTCAGGGTAGGAGTCCACTGTCAGCGAACGTGTTAAATAGTGAGAACGGCTGTTGGCGTGGAAATATTATAGAAATAAAGCAACTAAAATAGCCTCTAATTATATTACATTTTCCAGGAATGTACCACCTTCTTAAGCCTGAGATCCTCTGCCCTCCTAACGTAAAGTGCAATAACTAGGTTCAAGCTACTTTCGAGAAAAAGGCGATTAAAGATTTTATTCTTGTTTTGTCTATATATATAGATATAGACAAAACAAGAATAAAATCTTTAATCGCCTTTTTCTCGCCCTTCTCGACCTCTCCATCTTTTTCTCGACCTTATTATGCATGTTTATCGACTTGAAACTTTGACTGGAATAAAGATAATATTATGTAGCTTATTCTGACATACCTAAGTTTAATTAATCTATTTATTAATGCTATGAAAAATAAGAAAAAGCACTTATGTTTAGAATATTTAATTTCCAAATGATATATTTTACTAGACATAACTGCAATATGTAGTGTGCTTATTGCAGTCATCGCAAGTAAAACAAGATATTACATTTTTGGGTAGCAAGTAATAGTTAGCTGCAATGTATTATCGAATCATAAGTGCAATAACTATCGTACTTATTGCAGTTTTAATTAGTGAGATTAGTGAGACGTTGTAGTTGTAGCGGTTATGATTAGTACATTGAGCAAACCAATAAAAAAATCTACCAATTATGAAAGCGATAACTATACTTATTGCAGTTTTAGCTAGTAAATAAGGAGAAATAAATTATAACCTCGACCAATTATAAAAGTAGTATCTATACATTATGACAGTTATTATTAGTAATTTTGCTTAGAAGTATTACCAACCTAGCTATAAGTAGAGTTATGACGTTCTTAATAAGTAAGTCTTAATTCACTGCCTTAGATATAGCATTTTCGCTTAATAAAAATATGTTAACCCTGGTAGATACGCAGAAACTGTCTAAGAAGAAAATATAGAACTCGTTTTGCTGATTACAAATATGTATATAACTCAGTTTGACCCAAAACTCGAGTTATTGCACTTTTCGTTAACCTGGAGTCCTCCGCGTTCTGTAACTTGTTTTAAGCTCACCTCAACGCTCACCCACAAATATATCTTGACACCGCAATGCGTAGTAACTAAGCGTAGGTAGAGGTCTAGTTTCGTGACGGGTGACCGGCGGGATGAGCCGCTTTAGCGCGTAGCGAATAACAGCGCAGATGCCGGCCGCCGTGGAGTTTTTAGTGGATAGAATGTGGACCATAACCCAGTCATCCCCCGATGATTTGGTAACTGGTTCGCAGGTTTACTCCACGAAAAACAAAGTAATCGTTGGAGAAAGTAATTGTTTTTTTTAAGTTTGTTATCGT
Source organism: Epinotia ramella (assembly GCA_947578815.1). Classification (NCBI taxonomy): domain Eukaryota; kingdom Metazoa; phylum Arthropoda; class Insecta; order Lepidoptera; family Tortricidae; genus Epinotia; species Epinotia ramella. The sequence goes on along the minus strand of OX388224.1, from coordinate 12,771,805 downwards.
GTAAAAAGTGCATACATATAGTAAGTTAATACATATAAGCGCGACACACTTTTGTACCACGTTCACCAAAAATAACAAATCCCTACACCCTAAATTCCACATGAGGGTGAATCGGCCCTTTATTTCTATGCAAATTAGTTTTATCACCGCGATTCCGTAAGCTACGCGCGAGATTCGCGTTAATTTACGGAATTGCCCTATTTGCGAAGCAACAGGTACGTAATGGGTTTTGATAACGGGCGTAATATTAAAGAAATTTCGGTATTTGCGTATAGGCATTTTTACGTGGAACTTTAGATATACAGAATAGAATAGAATATCATTTATTCATGACAACAACACATATGTATACATATAAATCAAAAAACAACAGAGAGAACAACAACATTGCCACGAAACTGTTCCATCTCAGCGTTGTGCTGGCCTGGTGGCCAGCGCTGGTCTTCCGATGGAACCACCCGGTGGTTCCACGGCGTAACACACATTTTACATTCGCACAACATCATAATAATAATAATAGTGATATAAAACAAAAAACAATACCGCAAAGACAAATAATAAAATTCCCGAACGCAACCATAACCGCGCCAACCGACCAACTAGCGCCATTCAGATGACAAGTGGATGTTCCCGGCAACTAAAAGGCAAACAAGACTGCGACGCTTTCAGCGTGTCTTTCATACGAACTTATATATTAACACACTAGCTTCCGCCCGCGACTTCGTCTGCGTGGACCCGGGATAAAAACTATCCTATATTTTAATCCAGGCTATAAACTATCTTCGTGCAAAATTTCATCCAAATCGGTTAAGCCGTTTAAGCGTGATTGAGTAACAAACATCCAAACATCTAAACATCCAAACATCCAAGTATTAGTAGAATTCACTGGGACTTTTGAATGATCCATGGAACATGGCGGATCGTGCTCCGGATATTTGTTTTATTTTCTGCATCCTGCTCTTTAATGTATAATTTTGATAGCGTATTATGCTGTGAATGGCAAACGTGACGGCTACCGTTAATGAAGATTTTTCCTGGAAATGTGAATAACCAATTCTTGGGCATCATTCAGCGGTGCGTGGTCGCGGCCGCCATTATGCTTTGTACTGCTCCAGCTATCACCCAGTGCATCGTGAAGGCCTTCCACCGTACATCATGCTAATAATCATACCCCGGGGTTTTGGGTGCGGGAATAACTTGAGAAAGAGTAGAGATAAACAGATAGGTTATATTGACAAATAATCATATTGTGCCTAATGAATAAATACCTTCCTGCGAATTATTGTAAACAAACTACAATTTAATTTTAACTTAAGTAGCAGGGACTTTAGCATTTCTACCAAGCCCTTCGAGATAATAATAAAAATAATGTTAATTAATTACCTGCCGTCAATTAGTATTTAACACGATTTTCAAAATAAACAATTAATATTTTTTCTACATTTGGAACAGTTAAGCTTCGGCGTCTAGCTGTAAATATCCATTTCAACAAACTAAACGATCTTTCTACGTCGGCAGTCGTAATAGGTGCAAATTTAAATTTTTTGAAGAAGTCAATTGTTGCACGATGTGTTTGCGATTGCAATTCTATTTCTTTGCCTTGTAACAATTCATTCATAGTTTTTAGTGTGCTATAGCCAGAATTTTTATTTAACACCAACTTTAGTTTATTAAAAATACTTTTTCCTTTTACACTCAAGTTTAATTTGGAGATGTCTTGATAGGTTTTATGAATGATTTTTAGACTGTCGTTAATAGACAGACTTGCACTCTGTACTTTTTTATACGTATGTTTTTTTTTGTATTTTTTTATTCAATTAATTATTCAGTAGGTAAGTATACATTCTGTTATTTAATTCATACCTATTCTTTGGCTTATGTCATTCATTCCCGCACCCAAAACCCCGGGGTATGCTAATAATACTGTGTATTGTAAAATGTTTTTCTTATTCTGTACTTGTCTATGGCAAAGGCCTTAGAGGCTGCCATTTCTCTAATAAATAAATAAATATAAATAACACATTTAGTGCCAGCTTCCCTGGTAGGCGCTCTGTTTATAAGCACTTTCCGCTACTTAGCGGGAAAACTAAGGCATCCGTTACGAGCCTAGCCGATGACGTACGAAAAACCGTTTGTAGCGGAAAGCACCTGCGAACAAAGTGCTCGTCTAGCGGATTCTTGGCACTCAAAGTTAGCTGCCATTTTAAGTTCTCCGTTACAGTTTTGGCAAAAAAAATATTCGTCTGTTCTACTCTATTTCATTTCTCAACTGATTCTCATGGAAATTTGTTAGTAGGTTCAATAGTTTATACTGATGTTTTTCGTCAATTGTTTTTTTCTAAAGCAGAAATAAACATTGAAATAAAGATAGGCTCGCGATTCTCAGACACAGCCAACTAGTTCATTTTATTTAAGTCATTGAATCATACAATAAACAGTCTATGGTTATGTGTGGATTACCGTATGCGGCAAAATGGTCTCCACGGTATTTCTGGTACGCAGTCTTTTGTCGAAAATTTCCACGACCATTATGCATACAAGTTCCTTAATTTCATTGGAGCTGCTTTAAATGTCCTCCTATCCATAAGTTTAACATTTTTTTTTATCTTTTTGTGTATTTCTGTGTCTGTGGCACGGTAGCTGCAAAAAGGATGACCTGATTTGAGTGCGGTTTTTTTTTAATTGAAAATTTGGTCTGCCGATATGAATCTTATTTGTGTTTGATGTGTTGGGACTGGCAGTGTTTTATTGGCTCAATTTTCTAATTACCAGGCCTTAGCAAAAAACATACGTACTAAGTAAACTAGTAAAATAGTAATACTAAAAGTTAGATTTATGTGACGCGACTATAAACTTTTGTAAACAGAAATTCATATGTCAATGCCCTATTTTAGGTTGAGCAGAATCAGATTTACTCGTAGTTTGGTCTCTTGGGACCTGGTTTTACTTTATTTGATATTTTTTAGGGCATGACTTTGTATTGCCTAAAATAGAAAACGAAATTAATGAATTTACGTAATCGGAAATGTGTATCTTGACTATATATAATATAGGTACTTTGTTGATATTTTATCACTTATAGCTGTCTAAAAGACATCCGTTACGTTCTGACAAGTATGCGAGTGCTAGAGTGACGTATGTCTTATCCATAACGATAAGTGATAAAAATGGCAGCCATCTTAGGCCCGCTGAAGCCTAAACACGATAGCGTAAAATAGTCTTTCTTGTCACAAAATCTTTTTTTTTAAATATCTGATTTTGTTATAATCTATTTTCTTCATTGTAAAAACCTCAAACGATTGTACTAGTAACTGGGACTAATTATTTTAGATGCGCTCTATTCTCAACAATCTAAAAATATTGATTTGGTATCTTATTACATTTTACATACTTATATTATTCCCCAGTTGGTCGAAATAAACGTTTTGAATTGAATCGAATTATTATGAATCGCTATGCGCTACGCTCGTAGCCGATTTCGTAGTTTACCTCGTATGTAGCGGAAAGCGGCTACGTCGTAGGTGCCCGCTAAGTTGGTTACTGGCAGTGAAAGTGTAAAAAATTGTTAAAATCTGAAATGGGGATACCGTCGACGTTTTTCCATTGACGTGTCCTGGCGTCTGGGGCAATCATGGGGCTAAACAAAGCTTCTAACCCCAATCAAAGCCTTATCAGGGGTTAGACTTAAACGGAGTCCGCTAAAATAGGTTGACAGCTGATTAGGCTTATCTAAAGAGCAGCATAGGCAATTATTCGAGTAGTTTCAATGACAGGTGACAATGGCTATTATAAAGTCAGTTTGACAGTAAAATTAATTATCAGCAGTTGACCTGAAAACAGTCTCCACTTCGTAAACGATTAAGGTAATTCAGATTCGACTCAACTAAGTACGCTCTCGTACTTTTAGCAACACGATAATTCAACATCACGCTACGCTTGTATCGCTACGCCGTAGTCCGTAGCAGCTTAACACATTCGCTGCCAAGAATCGCTACGCGCTAGTCACGTAGCCTACTACCCCGTCGTTTTTCTGTTAAGTAGCAGAAAACGCCTACGGCGTAGACGCCCGTCAGACAGACAATGAAAGTATTAACAGTTAACACGTTCGGTGCCAACGATTTCGTAGCCTACGCTCTCGTCTCGTAGCGGATAACATGCGAAAAGCCGTTTGTAGGAAGCGCGAGTGCCTTATATTTAATTTAAACCTATAACTTAACACATTCACTGCCAGGACTGCTGTGTTACTAGCCGATCCCGTGGTTTTCCCGCTAAGCAGCGGAAAGCGGCTACGGCGTATGGTCCCTGGCAGTGAAAGTGTTAAGAACTAGAAGTGGTACGAAAAATTCGATTTAATGTTCTCTGCTTACCTATTTCTATGTAAATTCATCTTTATTCCATAATAAGGTTATTTATACATCGCAAAAACAGGTAAGCAAATCAGCAGAGCACACAACGATATATCAAGTCAAGAAAGGGGTTAATCTATCGCTCACAAATTCACATCCCAATTTCGTCTCAATATGACGCGCCCTCGTTCTAATACAATAGCGCAAGTCGCGTGAAATTTTATAAATAAATAAATAAATATTAGGGGACAATCTTACATAAATCAACCTAGTCCCTACACTAAGCAAAGCTTGTACTTATGGGTACTAGACGACGATAAACATACTTATATAGATAAATAAATACTTAAATACATAGAAAACATCCATGACTCAGGAACAAATATTCGTGCTTATCACACAAATAAATACCCTTACCGGGATTCGAACCCGGGACCTCTTGCTTCGTAGGCAGCGTCACTACCAACTAGGCTAAAGCGGTCGTGAAATTTTTAGTCTTATAGGTATTTTATAATTATATTTTATTTATTAATATACATTTTGTGTAAAACGCCCTGATATGTATGCACCCGTCTTCCAAAAATATTTTAAATCCATTTGTTATTTTAATATGAATTCTTTATTAGCCTGGTTGTATGTAGAAAGTCCGATTTATTTCTTGTTTTGCGTAATAGCTGATAGTTTTATAGGTAACTAGCTTATGCCCGCGACTCCGTCCGCGTGGAACTCGCTTATATCGCAGCTCCATACAAACTTTTACCCCCCCATTTCATCCCCTTAGGGGACGATTACGGGGATAAAAACTATCGTATGTTACTTTTTGAACATAGGCTACTTTTTACCGGGGGGAAATGCTTCATTCCTACGGGTGAACGGGTAATCCGTGCGAAGCCGGGCCGGGCAGCTAGTAATATCAACATCACGATAAATGCGAAAGTTAGGATGTTCAGATGTTTAGATGTATGGATGTTTGTTACTCAATCACGCTTAAACGGCTTCACCAATTTAGATACAATTTTGCACAAAGATAGTTTAGAACAATAATAATAAATCAACCTATAAACATACCACTGCTGGGCACAGGCCTCCTCTCACGGATGAGAGCAAAACGGGCAGTAGTCCCCATGCTTGCCCAGTGCGGGTTGGGGACTTCACATACACCTTTGAATTTCTTCGTGGATGTATGCAGGTTTCCTCACGATGTTTTTCCTTCAGCGAAAAGCTAACGGTAAATATCAAATGATATTCCGTACATAGGTTCCGAAAAACTCATTGGTACGAGCCGGGATTCGAACCCACGACCGCCGTTTGACAGCCGCATGCCTGAACCGCTAGGCTACCGTAGCTTCGCTTCGATAGTTTATAGCCTCGATTGAGATATAGGGCAGTTTGTATACCGTGTCCACGCAGACGAAGTCGCGGGCGGAAGCTAGTTAATAAATAAATGAAGAGAGCGCGCGAAACGCATTGAATATCAAGTCGAGATGTGAAATGTTAAGGCAAATTTACCTCCAGGTGGGTGACTGATGGGCCTATCGAGACGGAGGCTGTTTATATAAAATGTTATTTCTGAAGGGAAATAGAGGGAAAGATATTTGTTGGATAGTTTGTCTGCAGTTTACAGTGTCAATATACAATATTAACTATTCTGTATTATTAGGCCTTATGTATATTAAAGGACTCGCCTTGTTAATAACAATTTCAATATCGTTCCGATTCCATCTGATTATAAGAAGACTCAGAAGCAAATATTTTAAATATGAATATACTAAGAATGTATGTATTATGAGTACCTAAGCTACGGTAGCCTAGTGGTTCAGGCATGCGGCTGTCAAGCGGCGGTCGTGGGTTCGAATCCTGGCTCGTACCAATGAGTTTTTCGGAACTTATGTACGGAATATTTACCGTTAGCTTTTCGGTGAAGGAAAACATCGTGAGGAAACCGGTCTGATCCCAATAAGGTCTAGTTTTCCCTCTGAGTTGGAAGGTCAGATGGCAGTCGCTTTTGAAAAACTAGTGCCCATGCCAAATCTTGGGATTAGGTGTCAAAGCGGACCCCGGGCTCCTTTAAGGCACAACCGGGAATAACGCTAGGAGGATGATGATGGAATATATTTAGTACTACGACGTGACGGTGGCAAAAAATACGGCATACGCCCTGTCTGACGGTAAGCAGATGCCGTCGCCTATGGACGCCAGAAGTAGCACAAGCGCAACCTTTACTGATTTGGGGATGAACACAGCGCACCTTCGGCAGCTCCGGCGACATTACTCATAACGTAATGGTTTTTGAATTTTTGTTTATTTTTTATTTTTTTTAAGTTTAAAAATAAAAAAAAAACAACCTTTGTCACCCCAGAAGAGTAAAAAATACACATAAATAAAACAAAAGCAATTTTTTTTTTTTTTTCAATTAAAACCAGTGGAAATAATTGCTCACAAGCTCAACAATCCAGCGTTTCATTTTTTGCTCCTATTCCAGCCCACAACCTGTATAATATGAGGGAGGTTAAATATTGCCCTTCCCGGGATTTGAACCCAGGACCACGAGCTTCGTAGACAGGGCCATCCACTAGACTAAACCAGCCATCAAGTCAGGTAAAATTCATTAAAATTCCAATGCAATCAAATACCTTCGTAGTAACTAACACAAATTAAAATGCCATGAAAGCTACTCGTCAATTGAAATTGAGCTTTAAACCCTTTCAAATGGAGTTTAAAATGTAATAGACGTATAATGCGCTCTCCATCTCGCTACATCAATGAATACAAAGAGTGAACTAGTGAAATTCTGTGCGAAATAGCACCGAATGAAAGCTTACCGTAAACGTGCGATTTTTAATCGCGACTAGAAATTTTGCGATTATTTTTTACTCGTGTGACCAAAATATAAAATGGATTGGTACCGTCGCCACTTCTTGAAGCGTCTAAAGTCTGCCAGCATGATGGGTAGACGATAAATTAGGAAGATCGTGGATCACCCTACGATAAAAACTAGCTCAGAGGCTCTAGTATAAGTTTTACCGAAACAAAACGTTATGACCGCGTTTGCGTTTAGCTGTCAAATCCTATACAAATTGAGGGTGAAACGCAAACGCAATCGTGAAGTTTTGTTTCGGTAAAACTTATACTAGAGCCTCAGGACTCGGACATGTTATGTGGTATAATTTGTGATGACATAATATTGATCGAGTAAGCAAAGCAAGCGAATGCTTCGAAGCTGGAATAACCTGGCGTTCGTATGTATGTATCCATGTATGTATATATGTTTGTTCGACGGTAACTCGAGTATCGTTATTCGGAACAACGTGGGCAAATTAATGACACAAAAGTAATATTTAAGTTCAGCGTGAGTCAAATCGGTCAAGGAGTTGCCGATAGGGGGTTGTAATTGTTGAAAACATGGTTCCTCTGAACGCCACTGGATGGTGCTGGAAGGATCCTCGAGTACATTCCGAGTTCACATTTCGGGCGAACCACAGGATTTTAACAGCATCGATTATTTTATATTTCAATAAGTATAAGATTAAGGATTAAGTCATGATATATTATATTTTTAGTTAATATCTGGTCATGGACATTACCACCTTTTTGTCGCCACACGCACTGTAGATGTCACCCGTTAGTTAGTTAGTTTTAAGTTCAGCATTGTAATTTTTAGGTATTTATTTAATTTGCCTACAAATTACAAAATTGATTGTTTAGTTTAGTCTTAATTTAATTTTATTTTATTTTTTATTTTTGGGGGCACTCACTGAAAATCAGCGTCACGGCTTCCGTGACAACATGCTGAGTGAGGGTCCTATTTAGCGCATTACATATATTGTATTACCTGTCACCTTTTTCATTTTTTTTTTTTTTTATGTGCTAAATAAATAAATTCTTATTCTTATTCTTATTATCTTAAATAAGTTTTGAAATGACAATTAAACAAAGTGCTAACCTACTTACTAATCTCAGACACTGAATAATTTACTTTAAAAACTATTTTTTTACCGAATTCAGTACTTTGCCTTATTTTTAGAGTTCCCTCGTTTTCTCCAGGACGCTATAATCCGATCCTGACCTGATGATCGTGGGACCATATACCCTTGCAAACAAAAAAATATTTTTTCTCAAACATGCAATGAAATATTGCCGTTGTGTTCGTCATAATGGGCTTCGAAGTGGCACGTTTCGGGCGCGGCGAGACAAGAGACCCGTAATGGCATTCAGGATCACGTCGTTCAGCCATGAAAAATGAAGTTTGATTTCTTCGAGTTTTTTAATTTATTTCATTGCATGTTTGAGAAAAGCACTATACATACCTCGGCGTGAAAAGGGGTTGCCAGCCTCATAACTGTCCGACCTCGCTACGCTCGGCCGTCTATATGTACTCGGCCGGCAACCCCTTACTTCCTGGCCTCTTTAGTAATGTACTATTTCTGAAACGGTCCAGGTGTTTTTGAGTAATCGGGGAACATACCTACATAAAAAATAAAAGATCCCGACGAAATGAAAACTTACTCCTTTTTGGTTAAAAATGGTCCTTTTGTCTTGGTCTGAGATCTTAATATTTTTAGTCGAGTAGCTTAAAACCGCTCGTGTGCAGTAGCTCTAAAGTTAGATGCATTGTACTTTCTGCACGACTGGTCACAGTGGCATTGAAGTCGTAAAGAGCTAAACTGAAAATATAACTCTATTGCTAACTGGGGTGCTATTTCACATTGAGTTTCGACACCTTGCGACATCACAGATAAATGTATACTTTTGGAAAGTGTTTCGTAACTGTTGGATAGTTTAAGTTAATTGCAAATAATTTAATATTAAAGGAAATAATAGCTGGAGTCTTTCCATACAAAGCGTTGATTTGAGCTACAGCAGCCGTCTTTTAAAATAGAGGGATAGTTAAATTCTGCATTAGACTAAAAAAAAAAAAAATGCTATATGTAGATTAGTATGTCAGTAGGGTCGATTTATAAATAGAGTTTTGTCAAAACGCATCATCACAATCACCATTATTAAAAAGTCATTTATGGCATTTAATTAATGTCGAGCACTTATTTAGGACGTTGTTCGACAATCTCATGCCACTGTTCTCCCACGATTTCGTATGTTTGTCTGTATCTCATCGGATTTCTTATTCAGTAGGCCTTGGAATATATTCTGAACCCTTTTTTCCACTGCTCCCAGGATTCACATAAACTGCCCGACGCCATATTCGTAAATTTTTCTTCGTCTTTAAACGGCAACGGAGGAGTAAGCGCGGACTACATTATTTTTTAACTCCAATTAATATTTTCAATTATTTTAGATTTCATTTGTTCACTTTTCAATTACTTTACCGACTGCGCCATGTAAAGGTGCAGGGAACACTTCAATTAAACACAGAGATCAAGCAATGACTAACTGATATTTATTCACCACTAAATGAGGGAAGAAATTGATTCGCACGTAATACAACTAGGGGCCCACATTCATAATATGACAATAACTATTAAAATATCACTTGAATAGTTAGAAAATTTTAATTTGACAACAATCCTTTTCTCATTTTTGTTTTACAATTTCTATGACCAGAAATTAATAATTGAGTACTAAGTGGTTCCCATTTAGTTTGCTTTTATTTGGTTAATTTTCAAGTCCCATAAATTAGATATTTCACCCAACGCCAACGAGACATATGTACCTACACACCCTCAGTGGACAAGCTGCTTATATATATAAACTACTATAAACCAACCAAGAAAATGAGCATTAAATAGAAACTAGTCCCATAGAAAATATTGCCTTTTCAATTCAGCAGTGCTACTTCGACACTACTGCCGAGGCACGTTCGAAACGGAATGAATTATTCACGCTCAATAAAACAAAATACTACATCAATTATTCATCCATTCCATTTTCAAACTTGTTGCTAATATAATACGGTTGAATGTCGACTACTGACTTTTGCTACTAAGGACGTTGTAGCTTTAAATTAATGCTTATTTTATAATCCGTCAGAATATTCGTTAATATTCGTAAACAATGGCAATGCCACGTTAAATCTTTGCTTGAACACCAAAGTGACCCGCTTTCCGATAACCGTTTACGCTATTCTAGGCCATACACCTTTAACTGCAAGGAGTATAATTGCGTGTTTTTTTTCTTGAGTGCAGTCGTTTTGGCTTTTCGGTGCAGAATCGCGTTGAATTTTTAATTGTCACACGGACACTGGGGGATGAAAATAATTTCAATAATTACCATACAGATTATTAAATACCGTTTAATAATTAAAGGGATTTTGTACAGTCGGTGGCGGATATAAGAACAAGGTGAATGCTAATAAAAGCTTTAAGGCCTTATTTTTAAACCTTATTTAAAAGTATTTAGCCCTGTGCCCAGCAGTGGGGCGCGCAAATACAGGCTTATAGTGATGACGAAAAATAATGTAGTAAAAATGGTGATCAATTTAATTTGTCCCCATCAGAGGGGTAATCTTTCATTTGGGGGGTATATGCCACACATAGCACGTAGAACCGATGGCTGTTGGGGCGGAAAGGTTCTCGAGTGGCGACCACGTACCGGAAGGCGCGGCGTGGGTAGGCCCCCCACAAGGTGGACTGATGACCTGGTAAAGGTTGCTGGAGTCCGCTGGATGTGGGTGGCGCAGGACCGGTCACTTTGGCACTCTTTGGGGGACGCCTATGTCCAGCAGTGGACGTCGGCTGATATGATGATGATGATGATGATGAGAGGGGTAATAACGTAACGTTCCGAACGCGCGTTAGGACAATCCAACTGTAATTTTTACATATAATATTTGACATTTAGATCTACCAAACGTTACGCACGTTGCGTTACGTGACCAGCCGGTTTGACATGTGCTTTGTGAGAAAGCGAGAAAACATTTTTTTGCTTAGAGGAAGAAGGGGGTAAATCTTAGCTGATATTATAATAAAAAAAGAGTATGTAAGACTGTAGCTTTATCAGTTTTTAAATAAAAAGCATGGCACTTTCAACCAGATTGCAAAAAAAAAATTACAAGGGACCACCCTCTATATATTTTTTACAAGCTTCTGCCCGCGACTCCGTCCGCGTGGAAATCGTTTATATCGCAGCTCCATACAAACTTCAACCCCCATTTCATCCCCTTAGGGGGTGATTTCCAGGATGAAAACTATCTCCATACCAAATTTCATCGCAATCGGTTCAGCGGTTTAAGCGTGAAGAGGTAACAGACAGACAGACAGGCACACTTTCGCATTTATAATACTATTAGTAATTATTAGTAATTAGTAAATATTAGTAATTAGTAATTTTAGTAATTAGTAATATTAGTAATATTAGTAAATTAGTAAATATTAGTAAATTAGTAAAATTAGTAATATCAGTAATACTAGTAATTAGTATATTAGTATTAGTATTAGTATATCAGTATATATTAGTATATTAGTATTAGTATAGTATGGATAGTATAGATGGATTGAAGTATTAAATTATATTTTTGTACTAAGCAGTAAACGTCTTCAAATTATAAAAATATGAACAATGTAATGCTCCGAGCTCAAAATTATCTACTTTATCTAATACAATAACAACAGGCAAAACTTCTATTAACACTTTCACTGCCAGGAACCCGCCTAGCAGGCGGCTACGCCGTAGTCGCTTTCCGCTATATACGAGGAAAACCAAGAGTCCGGCTACGAGCGTAGCGCGTAGCGATTCAGTGCAGTGAATGTGATAAACGAAATAAGTAGCTTTTCCTTATACGTTAACACGTCTACGTATATTTAACCCATTCAATGACTAACAAACTAGTTATGCATCTACGAGCGATTTCTGCAGAAATGCTGCTACGCGCCACGGCGTAGCATTCGTACCGTTTTTTGGCCTCGAGTATGGACGTTCAGTGCCAGGAGGCGGAGGAGGTGGAGGGGCGCTCTGCTCGTAGCGCTACGAAATATTTGGCAGTGAATGTGTTGACGTACTAGTAATACATTCACAGCCCAAAATCGCTACGACTACGGCGTAGGCGCCCGCTGGGCGGGTTCCTGCCAGTGAAAGTGTTAAACGGGTACCTGGCATTAGAAGTGTTAAAACGAAAGGTAAGCATCAACACTCTTCATTAGAAAACTCAAGGAACTAAAACCCGTGATCGGACTAAACAAACTGTGTTCAAATAAGCCAAAACCCGCTCGTAACTCGAAGCTGCAACATAGCACATCACACAGACATATAATAAGTAGACAACGCATGTTCAATTTGTGTGAACACACGTGAACACACATGGATACAGCGAAGCCCACAAATCAACCTAGGGTGGCAACGCGTATGCTAGTTGCAGTTCTCTCATTTTGTATCTGTGAATTATGACCAACGATGGACCGATGATGGCGGGATAAGCTGCATACCGCCATTTTGAGGACGGCAACCACGCTAACGGTACAAAGGTTCCGTTTGGTCTTAGGTTGTCGGAGCTCCTGATGCGCTGTGTTTAGAGTGATGGACCTTCAGTTGATAAAGCTGTCGACATAAGGAATCCTCAAACCAAAAAGGGTCAGGGTGACGGTGTCTGCTTGCCAGAAAATGGTCACCGTCACCTACGGGCGTCACGCTCTATGCTTTTTTTGCCCCTGTCGTTAATTCAAACTACGAGAGAGAGATGATAAAGAGTAGTATCTTGAAGAGCGGTTGCCACAAGCATGAAGAAGATGCATAAGCTTGATCTACATTTTTTGCCTCGTGGAGGAAACCCGCGAACCAGATACCGAGTATTCGGGGGAAATTTGGTTTAAGTGGTATTGTAGTGGTCTCTGAAATGACAAATGCTACTGTTTGGGTGGTTTACGCGGGCTTATTTTTTTAGGATATTGTTGTGAATATTTTGCTATACCTGAGATTACTTATCGTAATAACGTTGTGAATATTCTGCTTTAACTGAGATTAAATATGGCAAATTTGAGTTACGGGCCAATGAATTCCAGTAGGTACTTTAAAAGCTGATGGAAGAAAAAGGGAAAGGTGCAGAGTTAAATCGGAGGTAATGTTTTTTAGGGTTCCGTACCCAAAGGGTAAAAACGGGACCCTATTACTAAGACTTCGCTGTTGTTGACAGTTGAATTTTTCACAAATTATGTATTTCTGTTATCGCTATAACAAAAAATACTAAAAACAAAATACAATAAATGTTTAAGGGGGCTCCCATACAACAAACTTTTTTTTTTTTTACTGTTTTTATAGATAATGGTACGGAACCCTTCGTGCGCGAGTCCGACTCGCACTTGGCCGGTTTTTTATTTTCATTTACTTTTAACTCTTATGATTGAAATGTATTTTTATATCAAACTTTAACAGCTATACTTCTGGTCCTTACTTGCTAGTGGCGCCAACTGGTGAGCGCAATAACAGTCTCATTGGTATAATTCTAAGATATCATTTAAATGCGCCTGCTCGCCTGCAAGCCTCGTTCTAAGCCGTCCTCATCGCAGCGTCTTCTCTGGGGTAGAGCCAAGTGCTGTGGTCTCCGTTACAAAGTGCGCTGGCGACCTCGATAATACCATTGTTGCGTGATCTATATCTAGAGATATTATGTCCGTGGCACTAGTGAGGGATGCGCCGAGAACTAGGTGCGAAGTTGCGAAGTCCAACAAATCAGGAAAACTCCAGCTTCGTGCAGTTTGGGAAATAATGTGACGTGATTTTTAAGGCTGTTTTGTTTATTGGCTGTGTTGCAGTATATTATGTAATAGACATATTCTGGACAACATTACACTCCCCACATGTATTGGGTAAGGTGTAGAATTTTCGTTAGTTATCGATCAGATTACGGGTGATTACGTAACTTTTCGTTAGTACTATCGACAATACAGCTAACTGACCACCCGTGCACTTTATGTGCATTATAAAAATCTATATACAGGGTGTAATCGTTAAGTATTTACAGGCCATAATTCCGTAAATATAGCAGATATCAGAAAACTTCTAACTGATATCGAAAGTACGTTACCCAACGAGTAAAATTAAAATAATAACATTTTCTAAATAGATAAAGTAAAGAAGAAGAAGTTTTCTGATATCTGCTGTATTTACGGAATTATGGCCTGTAAACACTTAACGATTACACCCTGTATATAAAGCTCTTGCGTTACTAATCTTTTGACAGACAGCGCACAGCCTAAACCGCTAACGATATAAGCAAGAAATTTGGAACATATATTCTTTACAGTACGTGGACGTATGCTTAGAAATGATTTTTCGAAATTCAATCCTGGGGGTGAAATATGGGTAGAACCGTTGTATGGAAATCGTTCATATCTAGACTTGAATCTTTGTACAAAGGTTTCTTACTAAAAAGCAGAACAAATCATTTAGCTTTGCTATAAAAAATCATCCCCTAAAGGGGTTACAAAAGAGTTGAAAGTTTGTATGGGAAACATGTTGTTTTTAAAGTTAGCCATTTAAAACTTCGGTCACAAGCTCCCAATGTACAGTCAAAAACATTAATGAGGGATCTTTTTTTAATTCATCCCTAAAAGGGGTTAAGATAGGGGTTGAAAGTTCACACAAGTAATGAGTGATTTCCTAAACCGCTAAAGTTATAAGTATGAAATTTGGAACATATATTCTTTACAATACGTGGACGTGTACTAAGAAAGGATTTTTCGAAAGTCAACCCTTAAGGGGTTGAAATTTCACATAAGTTTTTAATCATAAGCTGTGGCTAGAAACATGAAAGCAGGACAGCAGGTTTCTTTTCTAATATGTAGATCTATCTAGAAATATAGAACTTATCGCACTGTTACCTTTTACTCTTAATTCCTGAACGGATTTAGATGAGTCTTTTCGTACAGTTAATTTCAGATCCTTGGAAGGATATAGGATTGTTTTATCTCTGAAATCCCTTAAGATGCAAGAACTTTGTTTTGGTCGGCGATAATTAAGGTTCCGCCAACAATAATTTAATAGCAAACATTTTTCTAAGACGGTTACAAGTTCTACGCGGACGAAGTCGCGGACAACAGCTAGTGTTCTATACAGGGTGATTCAGGAGACATGAGCAGGTTCAACCCTACGGATTCAATAGTTTATAAGCTACTCAGTCGTACCAGCATTGGTAAGATTAACGTTAATTTTTTTTTAGTTGTGTAGGGTGACCATGATTTATTGTGAATGAAACTTTCACACAAAATGTAAAAAAAAACTGTGGGCGTTTAATTTAATAACGATGGTAAAAGATCCATTAACATTAACTGTATGTGTAGGGTTGATCCTGCTCATGTCTCCTGAATCACCCTGTATAAATACAGGATGGAAAGTTAACTGTGTTGGCGTTTGTACGTTAAGACACCTCAACTGTCATTTTCACTGACATACGTAAATAGCCTTACACCCTTACACCGTGTCCGGGAGGCATCCCTCTTTTTCTCACTTGCGATGTTTCGCCCGAGTGCGAAAGAGACGGATGCCTCCCGGACACGGAAACCGACGCAGTGTGAACGGGGTGTAACGCAATCGAATAGCGGATAAACAGCATGAAATGGTCGATAATGCTATGACTATATAACATAAGTCGGTATTTTATATGTCACCGTTTGCCGCCAGTCGTGCGGACGTGATACGGCTAGCACGGTATTGTGGTTAGCTTTAATCAGCGTATCTTATCTTATCTTCACTAACTGGGTTGAGGCGGAAATAATGTAGAACGCGGGGGAAACAAATGGCGTTTCGTTCCTAGGGAGGTAGTACTGCGATCTATGATATAATTAAATATTAATACTGACTAGTTTATAAGGGAATAGCTCTATATTATACAATACAATAGAAATAATCTTTATTGCACCTTAAAACATGAATCAGATAGTCATAACACTCATAACAACTTAAAAATAGAGGTTAACAAGAGGCGGTCTTATCGCTAAAGAGCGATGTCTTCCAGACAACTTTTTGGTAGCGGAGATATTGCAACAAAAAATTGCAAGTAGGTAGGTGGCAAAATTGGAAGTAAACTAACTTACAACATACAAAATTACATTAATAATAAACATACACACATAAAGCATACAAATAAACAAACATAAATACTTATACATACGAGATGAGTTAGTATATCTTTATTTAGATATATTATGATGATAGGGTTACTATTTTAATATATTACCTATGATAATAAAATTACGTTGATCCCAAAAATACCTTGAATAACGAAGACCTGAATTTGCCCTATGAATGTAGTTTTTAGGGTTCCGTACCCAAAGGGTAAAAACGGGACTCTATTACTAAGACTTCGCTGTCCGTCTATCTGTCAGTCACCAGGCTGTATCTCGAGAACCGCGATAGATAGACAGTTGAATTTTTCACAGATGATGTATTTCTATTGCCGCTATAACAACAAATACTAAAAAAATAATAAAATAAATATTTAAGGGGGGCTCCCATACAACAAACGTGTTTCTTTTTTTGCCGTTTTGTCTGTCGCCAGGCTTTATCTCAAGAACCGTGATAGCTAGACAGTTGAAATTTTCACAGATTATGTATTTCTGTTGCCACTATAACAACAAATACTAAACACAAAATAAAATCAATATTTCAGGGGGGATCCCATACTACAAACGTTTTTTTTTGCCGTTTTGTCTGTCGCCAGGCTGTATCTCAAGAACCGTGATATCTAGACAGTTGAAATTTTCACAAATTATGTTTTTCTGTTGCCGCTATAACTACAAATACTAAAAACAAAATAAAACATATATTTAAGGGGGCCTCCTATACAACAAACTTTTTTTTTTACTGTTTTCATAGATAATGGTACGGAACCCTTCGTGCGCGAGTCCGACTTGCACTTTGGCCGGTTTTTTTAATTACCAACTGCCCACGCGGTTTCGAAAGCTGTAACCCGATCATTATCACCAGTATAAGTAAAGTCCACGAACGTCCCGCTGCTGCACAGTAAGTCTCCTGGAATTTCTTCGCATAATGCAGATTTTCTCAAGTTCTTTTCCCTCACCAAACAGCAAATAGTAAATACTATTGTAAAAAGAGCCCTATAAATATTTTCTAAAAACGGCCCGCAAAGTGAACATAACTCGCTACATATTGGAAGTTAAAGTGTATAGTTTAAGGTCAGATCTAAATTAAAAAATTAAAAACATTGCAGGCCGCCTGGAATGTTATATATAAATTCCTTTATTTGTCGAGTACCAAATTTTTTTTAAAGTAGAAACTGGCATATAAAAGACGGCAGGGCTCGTATTCAGCCAATTCAACTCGTATTCTGTTGCAAACACGACGTTTGGCTTCGTATTGTAATTAAACGGACTCGCAAGCTCGTCCGTTTAAACAAATACTCAGCCTGCAATTGCCTCCTTCCCGGCCACGGCAATAATGTACTTTTGAAATCGAATTTCAAGTTATAATCCGTAGATCAGTTCCGAAAAAGTATTGTTCAAGCGAAAATCCGGACCCACGACCGCAGTTTGACTGCCGCATGCTTGAACTAAAGTGTCCGTCAATAGAATTTGCTAACTATGTAAACAAACCGCCATATTGAAATTGTCTTTCACTGTGGCGGTTTGTTTACATAGTTAGCAAATTCCATTGACGGCGACTTTACTAGGTTATCGTATCTTAGCATGAGTAATACCTTCCTCAAATTATTGAAATGTGATTCAGAGTGTGAAATTTCACCATTACAATGAGAATGGATACAGCGTAAAATTCGTTTCCAATCATCGCGGGATTGTTGTGAAATGAATATTTTAATAATTAACATTAATTAATTAAATTATAGCTGTCTGAATTCATTATGGAGTTGATTGTTAACGCACACAAAGAGTGTTAAAAATTTCACGACGTCATAAATAATTTCCAAAAAAAAACGGAAATGTCCGTCGTATCAGCAACAAAGGACTATGTTCCTTACATGTACTATATCTAACTTAGCCTAGGTGACAAATGCAAAGCTAAGTTTAATATTTTCACGTATTATTTTATAAACGTATGAGTAGGTAAAGTTATATGAAAATAATCATGTTTTAACATCTGCTATTCAGAAAATAATCATTGTTGCCCTTAACGAGGGATTAAAATTTTCGACAGAGAAGGCGTGAAAAGCAGTATGTGTCACTCGGTAAAAAATATTGTTACCGTCATGGGCGTAAACTCTTGAATCTTCTACTTTGGAACTGCTTCTTCTTTACTACTACTACTTCTGCTTTAGAATCCTTCGCAACGCTTAAGATTTTGAAATAGACTGTTGAGCGTAACGAGGGATTCAATTTACTGCCCTCGCCTTAAATATAATATTGCTCGCATGAGACCCAATCTATAATTGTTATGATAGAGGGCGAGGCAATATTTCCAGCAACATCCGTGGCACTAAGAATATTCGCCACGGTACACCAGTATTTAACAGTTTGTATATTGCGTGAATATATTAGACTATTATTATAAGAAATGTGTTCGGCTGGACTGTAGCGGACAGCGACTTCGGCGTAGGCGGGTTACTGGCAGAGAAAATGTTAATGTCGACATGTAGCGGAAATCAATCGTAGCGTTCTGACGCATTTGAGTCGTGATTAGCGCTGTATCATCATCATCATCATCATCATCATTTGACGACCGGTTAGCCTAGTGGGTAGTGACGCTGCCTACGAAGCTGAAGGTCCTGGGTTCGTATCCCGGTAAGTGCAAATATTTGTGTGATGAGCATGAATATTTGTTTCTGAGTCATGGAAGTTTTCTATGTATTTATATCTATTATATATAATTATCGTCGTCTAGTACCCATAACACAAGCCTTAATGAGCTTACTATGGGACTAGGTCGATTTGTGTAAGATTGTACCCTAATATTTATTTATTCTTTATTTATGTATTATCATATCAGCCGAAAGACTTCCACTGCTGGACTAACGGCCATCGGTTCTACGTGCTAGAGCGCTTTATAACTACATAAAAAAACCCAGCAGTATCGAAAAACCCAATTGCAAAACTTTCCATCAAAATCATTCCTTACTATCCTTAAACGCAGACGATTTACAGTTTAAAGGGAACAAACAAGTTGTATATATTACGGACTTGGTCGCTCCAATTAGTTATATGACGATTAATGTTTTAACGTCCGCTATTCAGAAAATAATAATTGTTGCCCTCTAATGAGGGCTTTAAATTTTCCTCAGAGAAGGCTTGAAAAGCACTATGTGTTACTCGGTAGAAAAAATATTCCCGTCATGGGCGAGTACACTTAAATCCCTTGTTACGCTCAAGATTCTACTTTAGAATCCCTCGCTGCACTCAGACTGATGTTGCTGTATCTTTCGGTTCACTCGGGATTCAATATACCGGCCATACCTTGAAGATATCATTTTACTCTCTTGATCTTTTATTATTGTAACATAGCGTTATCCCAGCCTTTGCCTGGGTCCGCTTTCCTATTGTAACGCCTATAATAAAGAAACATATAATTTATAAAAATCATTTATATTTGGCGACAGCAAATCAGTATTTGAGCCCCATATTTAAAAAAACAGCACTATTGAAAGAAACCGAATAAGGAAGATGCAGCTATAATATTTACCATTATTTTGTGATCAAAATGTAATAAACATAAAATAATAGCAACTGAAACGTTTTACTTTAGTTTATACTCGTACTACTTTCAGACAATAATAATTACGTTTTGAAGTAATGTGAAACGGAACGTGATTTAATCCAACAGTCAGCGTCTGGTGACGTCACTCCTGTCAAAAGTCAAAACTTAGGCAACTCTATGACATCTAGGGACGAACCACGGACGAACAAATATGGCGAGTGACACACATGAGTGACGTCACAGGAACGGAAAGTTTAAATTGTCAGTTTGTAACAGGAATTTTTGACTATAATTAAGTTAAGTATATATATTTTTTAAATACTTTCATAATATTCTAAATGCGATTTTTTCAATTGAAAGCAAAGATGAAAATATTGCATCTTCTCTAATGAAAAACTTTCCGCCATGATCATCCTAAACTATCCTTTAACGCAGATGATTTACAGTTTAAAGCGAACAAACAAGTCGCATATATTACGAACTTGGTGGCTCCGAGTAGAGTGCAATAAAAACTGTTAACTTAGTTAGCTCGGTAATTTGCGAGCGTATTTTAGAAACGTTTGATTCCCCGGCCGATGTTAGGGGTAGCTATTAGTTTGCTGTAAAGTTGAACACAGACTATATTAGTATTCTAAACAATACCTTTAATATGATTATGAAGATGATAATGATGTTTTTTCGTGGTCCTTCTATTCTTTTATATTTCGACAAGCTTCCACCCGCGACTTCGTGGACACGGGATAAAAACTATCTTTTATTTTAATCCAGGCTATAAACTATATTCGTGCAAAATTTCATCCAAATCGGGTAAGCCGTTTAAGCGTGATTGACAAACCAAATATCCTAATATAATATTAGTAGGATTAGTAGGATATTAGTAGAGATCGGAAATTCGGGAGCTTTTATACCTAAACCTAGCAAAATCCCGGAAAAAGCGAAGCAAGTATGGAGTCAGCTTCTTAAAAAGAATATTTTAATTATTTAAGTTCCGGGATTCAAATAAAGCATCATGAAAAGCATACCTTTTTTTTAGGTTATGACTATTTTCAGCGATTTTTGTCAACATACACGTTGGTAAACAGTTTTAACGACATACATTAAAAAAAAATATTGTATTAGGCGTTACTTTGCGGAAGTCCATGATATATTACGAGAACAATATTTCTTTGCTATTCCGCTAAAAAAACGTGCTGGTCTATCAGTGAAGATAAGATGCAACTATTTGCGTATAAACATGCAAAAAATTACAGCAAACCACCACCAATATTGACAAAAACCTCGACACGTGTTTCGCCTCTCTACGAGGCATCATCAGGAGATGCTGGCAGGAGATGTTGCTTGCGCCACGTCCACTGAGCAAATGAGCCGCCCGGAGCCGTCCGCCATATTTATATTCTGTCCCCCCATACTACCATTCATGCGTGAAAGAGATGGAAGAACACGTAGTAACGGTGATGACGCAACATTCAATTGTTCGTTAATAATAACGCCTCTATTGTTGTACCTAATTATTTCTAGTTGTTCTAGAACACTTAAACGCAATCCTTTTTCGCAAACATGCAAGATGTTGTAAGAATGATTGTCAGACAACGCATGGTTATTCTCCAATAAATGTTTTGCAAAATTAGACTTGTCCGGGTGATTATGCCGGTACGACGCAACATGTTCTTTATACCTTGTGCTAAAACTACGGCCTGTTTGTCCCACATAAACTTTATTGCAATTGTCACAGCCAAGCTTATAGACTCCCGACTTTTTTGAGCTTTCCACTTTCTCCTTGCCATTGCACAGTCTAAAGCGCAAGGTGTTATTCGTTTTGAAAGCCACGTTTATATCGTTAGACTTATCTAATATCTAATATCTAATAGTTGCATCTTATCTTCACTGATAGACCAGCACGTTTTTTTAGCGGAATAGCAAAGAAATATTGTTCTCGTAATATGACATACATTAGACAAGAACGGAAATGCAAAAATACCACGTGTGTCGCTGTAGGTTGATTACCTATTCACTTTTCTGTGGCTATGTACATTTTTTTTAATTTATTGATTTAACAGAGATACTTACGTTTGTACCATTATTTTTAATAAAAGTTACAAAACAATTTTGGTTTGATGTTATGTAGCTGTTATATAAATGAATATGTGGATTAAATAATATTTCGTAAATAGGAACAACTAAAATAGTTTATTTAAATACTTTAATACGTATGCGTTCATGTTATCCTAATTTTCGGTATTCCGGGAAATCCCTGGAAATTTATTAGTAAAATTAAATTGAGTCCGCCTCCATGCTACTCAACAACAACGCCGTGTAGGTACTGGGGCCGAAGTTTAGGTATAAAAGCTCCCGAATTTCCGATCCCTAGATATTAGGTACTGGAATGTTGTTGTTCCGCTCTCTGGCGCGCTCTTAAGTGGCGTTCATAATCCTATGTTTAGCTGTAATAGGGTAGTTGCGTCATGTTAAAATAAATAACGTAGTGTTGCTAAATGGATAGTAAACCATCAAATTATTGTTATAAAGTTGTTGACTGGTAGATAATGTCTTGAGGCATTAAGTCCGCCTTTTGTACTTTTTTTTGTTTAATGCAATAAAGTTTAAATAAATATCTAATACGAGTTGCTTTACCGTTTCTTCTACGAGGATTTCATTACTTGCAATATGTATGTATGTACTACTGACATAAGTCAGCTATCTCAAAAGGGTTGGGATAACGTTTCTCGCGTGACAAGGTATCGTACTTTAGCCTTTCCCGTGGCCATAAAACATGCATTTGTTTGACGGGTCAATGGGGACTTTGGACATTAGGGAAACATAAAATAACGAAGAAACATGCAATTTTATGCAACAACATTTTAACAACATTTTATGCAATATGGTTATTTCAAAACGATTAAAATATACTTCTCAATGAAATAGAAAGTGCAGATTTTTTAGTTTTCACAGTAGGTTTTAAAAGAGCAATGGATACATCGCAGCAATTGTTCGTGACTTATCTTATTTAATTCACTTTCTATGTAAAACATCAAACTAACGGTCAATTCAGAACTCAAAATCGGAATCGAAAGGAAAATTTACAGACTCCACGTGAAGAGTAGTGTTTACCCCCGTGGTAGTATTAAAAAAATAGATAATACCTCTAATTAGTCTTACAAGGACGTTTATAAAGTTAATCGCCCAGTTATTGTTAAAATGTTCTACGTAACAGAATAAAATCTACTTTTTTTATTAAGAATAGACATACCAGAAAACGAAAATGACCACGCGAAAGCAGGTCCTGAATAATCGAAAGAAAGAAAGCGGAATGGTCGAAAAACAATTCTCGCAAGAAAAAACAATGATATGGTAATATTTCTCGAACAATACGCAGGACCGATTAAATAATTCATATCTTCCGACTTGACCTGTTGAAGAGACAGGTACAGTAGGCTAGGTTTCAACAGATCCTACCAACTGCGCCATTAAAATGTTGTCAAGGAATGTAAATACTTGTTATTAGATTAATTTTATTCACATATTTGAATGATGTACCTAATGACAACTAATAAAAGTTCTCTATTATTGTATGAAATAGACAACCAACCGCAAAAGTCAACTAGTAGGAAGGTTCAAGAATGGTAATTTTTCCGATAGACTTACTAACATAACTTTCCCTGCGCCTGCGGTCGTATCATGGTTGCAATTTTATCACTTATCGCTGTCGATAAGACATCCGTCATGTTGTAACGAGTATGCGAGTGCGAGAGGGACGGATGTCTTATCGACATCGATTAGTTATAAAACGGCAACCATGCTCTGCACGCTGGTAATTTAATGATACTTATTAAGAGTTAAGTAACTTAAGCACCTTTTAGTAACATATAACTAGCTCCTCTTCAGATTGTTACTACTCTGTAAACATCCCTACTCTATGGTAGCTATTTATTTCAACAGCAATGTCTTTTCATTTTTGTCTCAGTGCTAGTCGAGTCCGGGTTTTTTTTTTGTCTGAAAAGAAGTCACGTTTTATTTGTTTTTATCGATAATTTAATTCATTATTTCGTAGTTTATTTATACGCTTACTGACTCTGGCAAAGGCCCTAGAGGCTGCCATTTCTCTTAAATAATAATAATAGTCGAGTCCGCTGTACGCTCCTCTCCTAATCCCAAATACATTACAAAACTGGGCAACTTACTGTTTCCTTTACACCCTAAACCTATCACAGATTAGGTCCCAATCACAATAAGAAATATAAATTATGACACGTCCCGGCATATCATGGGGATGTCATCAAGATCTTTCAAAATCATAATGATAGAGACATGGAACGAGATCCGGGAAGCGACAAATGGGATCAAGGATCTACTGTAATTGTCTCTCCAGCAATACCCGGGTTCAGATCCCGTGTCCTGGTAAAAAGAGGACGCAAAAAATATGAGCATCGGGAAATTTATGTACGAACTCTCCAGAATTCTCTTCGGTAAATAATAGTTCAAGCACAACAGAAACGCTCATAAATAACTAGCCTATCCGACTTAGTTTGCGCAGATTTTTCTATTTCATTTTAGGAGGCAAGGCGGAATTTCGCTTATTTTTGACATCTCAGCTCGCTATAAAGTGACAATTAGATCGTGCGCAAAAATCCTATTTCCTGCATGGCAATTAGAAGAAAGAAGAACGTTTATTTAGCATCTCAAAGTCACACAGATATTAAAGAATGATACATTGCGATAGGTGGTTAAAAAGTCGTCGATCAGCTTTGATGTCTAGAAGCAAACCGTGGTTCACTTCGAGACGCTGATTTTCAGTGACGCCATTCATTGGTCGCAAGGGTGATCATTGTGCAATTAGAGGATGGCTCGCGAGCTGCGTCGCGGCGACATAGACTTCCGTCACTTTCTAAGCGTTCTAATTAGAAACTGCAATAGTCTATCTCACCGCGACACAGCTCGCGGACCGTCCTGTGATAGCCGTGCTGGCCATTGTGAGGCGTAAAACTTTGAAACACCAGGCGGTTATTAAGAAAGCTTCAAATCGCATATTTATTCTGAAATAATACCTGCAATCTGAGACTTTCTCTATTTTACTGCCCTGGGTAAAACTTTTACATGCCTCATAGTAATCAAACATTGTAGCACACAGACGCATGAAAGTACAAAGGACTTAGATGCTTATTGGTTTTAGGAAATAGCTGTGTTGACAGCAAGACACAGGCACTCGCCATACACCGGATCCTTGGGAGATCTGGCAACCCCACTCATCACAGCTATTTTTTTTTGTTTCCTACGCAGCAGCTTTGAGGCTATTCGTTTGGACTGACTTGTGGACAGGCACCACGTGGAAGTGGCCTATGGCAATTTATAGACTAGATTGATTATAGATTTAAAGATACTTAATACATATAACACCACAGTAATTTGTCCGTTTTCTTTATATCTGTGTTGTTCTCATATCCCTCACCAAATATAATTATTTTGTTTGGCCTAAAGGTTGACTGGTAGAGAACGCCTTTAGTATTTCTTCGCTTTTGTATTTCTAACTTGTTAGTGCAATAGAGTTTAAATAAATAATTAAATATAAATATAATTAGGGCATGTACCTCATTGTTAGAATGGCAAGATACAAAGTAACCTATCTTTTAATTTCCTTAACCCGTTATCAGACCCAGGTAATTTTCTATAAACAGTTACCCAATACCTAACGAAACTATATAAACTAAAACAGCAAATGAAGGCATTTAACTAGAAATAGTATTACCAATTGTAAACTAGGTGAATTTGTATCCATTTGGCGAGTTTACTTTAAACATAAACATTCATTTAACCAGCTATTCACCAGTCTAATAGTCTAAGAGTTAGGACACAGTATTTCCAACATACATAAAAATAGTTATTTTCGATACAAGTGCCGAAAATAGGAAATTCGCAACGAGTGGTGATTAATTAAAACACGATCGAAGGGAGTGTTTTAAACCGACACGAGTTGCGAATTACCTATGCTCACGTGTATCGTACAACGTTTTACTGTACATATGGCCTTTTAAAGTTTCGACATATGCACGGAAAGTTCTCTTTCCGCACTAGTGCGGGAAAGTAGCACCATATGTACTGTAAAATACATTTTGAGTCTACACCCGTATCGAAATCTAACTTCTCACCTGTGAACCAAAGGGGTGATCACTAAACGTTTCCAACGTGTCGATTTAAAACACTCCCTTCGGTCGTGTTTTAATTTATCACCACTCGTTGCGAATTTCCTATTTTCGGCACTTGTATCGTAAATAACTATTTTATATATATTTACACGAATGAAAAACATGACTGTATAGTTTATGAAAATTGTAAAATGTATTCTAGTAATACGGGATATCGATTAAATGGACAAATCAGCATTTTTTCATGAAATTTTGTATACTTACATTTTATAGGGAAATAGGAACAAATGCCGACAAGATTGTCTATGGTAAATAGCGTAATTTTTTGATTTATACTTATTTAAATTTGAAAACTAAGTTGAAACGTGATTTGTTGGTTCCTAGTATTTTTGAGAGTTTTTTTTTATTGGTAATGTATACAATATGTTTTTATTGTTATCAACTATTGTAATACTACAGTCGACTACAAAGAGATCGATACGGCCAAAGTTACAAAAATGTGTATATACGACTTTATTACCTTAACTTCAAGATTGTGTATACATATTTTTGTAACTTTGGCCGTATCGATCTCTTTGTAGTCGACTGTGCCAGATGCACTGCAAATGGTTATTATTCTTAACTGTCATAAAATCTCATTCCCGCACGTGTGCGGGAATACTCGCCCGAATTTCATACTCGCACGGCCCCACGGCCCGTGGTCAGAGGGGTGCTCACGTAACTTTTCGCACGCACGTTAAGACAACCCGACTGTCATTTTCCCGTGCAAAAAGTGATATTTAGATCTACCTGGCGTACCTACAGTCTTACAATCACCAGCAGGACTTCCTAAGTATAATTATGTTGACCCAAATAAAGGCACACTTTGTGAGTTTATGGAAATATATGCGATTGCACCATTCAGTGCCATTTAAATCAATAATTAATGACGCAACCGTACATTTTGTAAAAGCAATAACGTATTCCCAATCCCATCGTGGTGGCGGGCAGTTATAAATCATGTTAAGTTTAATGACTCTTTTCGTATGGGCCTCTTAGCGTTTACAAACAAATATAAATTGGTTCAATTCTGTGCGTTATTAAAGAATGTTTCCGTTGTTTCACGTTGTCCGGCAAAGGATAATTCTCAGTACACTGTTCCGTGCTGTGTCCGGGATGACATTGGAACATATACAACGTGTTAATTAAATAACGCAAAACCTGAAAACCGTTTGTTCAGAATCGAGCATAGAATGCGAAAAAAATAAAAAATAAAATATTTGACAAGATTTATTTTTTACATTTGTATGGAGTGTTGGCCGACTGGGGCGACCATACAAATGTAAAAAATAAATCACGTCAAAAATTTTATTTTTTTATTTTTTTCGCATTCTACTTTATTTTGCTTTATTTTATTAACACGTTGTATATGAATATATACCGGGTGGAAAAATCGAATGCAACATGGATGGCAACTACCTTAAATATTGTAAATAGCACATTCTGTGTAAAGGAAACATTCCTTTGTTTTTAAAAACAATAAATTCTGCATTTAAGGATTTATGAAAAATCGCTTGCCTTAATCGGGACTCGAACCGGTCAAATGTGAGAAAAAATAACGTGCTCTATTTTATGATGCAGATTGAAAGGGTAACTGATAAGGTTCATTTTTCTCTAAATAACAAATACAATCAGAATAACGGAGTGCCATGAAAATTGAAAACTAAAAACTAAACCGGTTCGAGTCCCGACTGAGGCAAGCGATTTTTCATAAATCCTTAAATGCAGAATTTATTGTTTTTAAAAACAAAGGAATGTTTCCTTTACACAGAATGTGCTATTTACAATATTTAAGGTAGTTGCCATCCACGTTGCATTCGCTTTTTCCACCCTGTATACAATCGTCACAGTCACGGATTGCAATTATAAATTATTGACATTCTGTTTCCCATGCGATTTAGATGTGTATCACCTTTTGCCGGCCAGCGGACGGGCGAATGTATAAAAAACCCGGCAACCGAATGCCGGCTCCGTACGGGCCGGACTCTGAACGTTCACAGGTGTATTGTTATTGCAATCCTTAGATGGCTGAAAATAGGATAATGTTTAGTATTATTGGATAGTTGAGTAATAGAAAACCTTTAATACGGGTAAGTTGGTTTTATACAAAGAATGAAATATATATATTTTTTTATAGCCAAGAGTGTGCATAAATTAAATTGCTTTGATTAACTTGTTGCTTCGAATACCTTCAAATTGCCAAATAGTAATTTGACTTTATTTTAATAGCTAATTTCCTGTATAGCCTGGAGTGGCGTGTCAAACATTGGAACGTATTACTGATACCGCACCGACACCGCTCCGAGGATTTTGTTTTTTTAATACTACGACGGTGGCAAACTAACGTACGTTGTGCCTGATGGTAAACAGACACCGTAGCTTATGGACACTAGCAATTCCAGAAGAATCACTAGCTCGTTGCCGACCCTTCATTGATTTGAGGACTTGTTGTTTTTTTGTTACCTCAGAACTCCGTCATTTATGAGCCGATTCGTACTTTTTCTTTGGTTGCTATGCTTTTTATATGCTTCCAGGCTGGTCCAATTTTTTTCAAAAATCCAGTTGCATGATGGGATCCATGAGGAAAAATATTATTACTCCAAAAGAAAGAACGCAAAAAAATATGCCTAGTAACGAAAATCCCATTTAGATATCCGTTTTAATATTGCTTGTTAGAGAGAGAAAACGCAAACAGTGTATGACGTCGCGTTACGCGAGGCTGCCGGGGGGCCGCGTCAACGGCGGCGCCGAACACGATGGGGCGCGGCACATTGCCGTCTATTAGTGACGTCACAATCTTCAAGCGTCATCGTTTCATATGAAGTTGCGTTATGCGAAAAAGGGACAGCACACCAACCAGCAACCCCTTCTTAAAACTTTGGACACTTATAACTTCGTGATTATTTTAACCTTTTGCGTTGATTTTTCTCCATTCGACTACATTTTGAATCCTTTTTCAAGGAAATATGACAACATGTCACAACCCTATTATATTAGGCACGCATGTAGTGATTTCGGTCCTCCAACTCCTCAATTATGTACTTGAAACTATAATAGTACGTCACAGATTCTGATATGATTCCGTAGAAAAAGCAACTAATATAGTGCCAAAGGTGATCCTTGTAAGAATCGACGGAAGTCCTTAAATATTATAGGCCCAAATACAGCGATTTGGTTTTTTTCTCTAATAATCAACGCATTGGCTTTCGGAAATCCGTACATGTGATAAATTGGAAAATAAATGTGAAAATGTAGCTTGGCAGGGTACTAAATTGAATTCGGTTAAAACGTTGTTTTTAAAGTAAATTGTTATAGTAAGTATAGTAGTTATAATGTCCGTAACACAATGGACACAGACCGTAGTGTGAAACGTTTCTTTTTTATTCATATCTCCCAGTTCTCCCACACGATAGCTGTGCGACGCGAGCAAAAATTAACCTAAACATTACTGTGTGAATATTTTTTCAGTAGGCATAATATAAGGTTGATTACGTCACACCTAAGCGGTAATATAACTTCTCTAAAGAGCGTTAATACAATTCAATTGACATCTTCCCATACAAAAAATAGTACATTACTACTACAGAGGCCGGGACGTGGGGGTTGCCGGCCGAGTACATATAGACGGCCGAGCGTAGGCGAGGTCGGATAGTTATGCGGCTGGCAATCCCTTTTCACGCCGATGCATGTATAGTGCTTTTCTCAAACACGCAATG
Source organism: Epinotia ramella (assembly GCA_947578815.1). Classification (NCBI taxonomy): domain Eukaryota; kingdom Metazoa; phylum Arthropoda; class Insecta; order Lepidoptera; family Tortricidae; genus Epinotia; species Epinotia ramella. The sequence continues at coordinate 12,742,018 of OX388224.1, read as the reverse complement.
AAATAAATTAAAAAAACTGCAAGAAATCAAACTTTAATTTTCATGGCTGAACGCCGTGATCCTGTGCCACAAATTGTGGAATGGAAATTAAAAAAGACCATCTTGCAGGCCTAGGCCTCCAATTTTGTATCAAATGCTATTACGGGTCTCTCGTCTCGCTGCGCCCGACACGTGACACTTCGAAGCCCATTATGAAGAACACAACGTGAATATTTCATTGCATGTTTGAGAAAATTACATTAGGAACGTACATATGTACGAAATGTTGCGAAATCGACCAGAGGGTCACGTAACGTTTCCAACGCGCGTTAGGATAGTCTAACTGTAATTCAGTAATTCAGTTCAGTTTTCAGTAATTCAGTTTCTTTATTGCCAATATATTCCCAGTAAGGAATCAATCCATGCAGTAATACATATAACAGCATAAAAACAAACATAAAAAGCGTATTCAAGATTAATAATAATAATAAATAATAAATATTAAGGGACAATCTTACACAAATCGACCTAGTCCCATAGTAAACTCATTAAGGCTTGTGTTATGGGTACTAGACGACGATATATATAATAGATATAAATACTTAAATACATAGAAAACATCCATGGACCATGACTCAGAAACAAATATTCATGCTCATCACACAAATATTTGCCCTTACCGGGATTCGAACCCAGGATTCGAACCCGGGATTAATATTAAGTAAGACTAGAGATGTCAAAATATTAGGAATAAGAAGAATCATAATATGTCATCACTTAACAGAATAAACAACATTGTTTTGTATAATAAGAGTACCTACAGTATTGAAAAGTACAAAGTAATCAAAACACAATCATGTACAAGAAAAAACAAAATCAAACAGTATCAAAATAAATTAAACAATAATCATTAAAACAACAAATTAAAATAAATTAAACAGGAATCATTAAGATAACAATGTCAATATATAAAGTAGATCATGTCATTACAATCGCATTTACCTAATCAAATATCTTACCAAAAAAATCATCTACACTATAGAATGGCCTACATTTTAAGAGCAATTTCAATTTACCACTAAATTATTTTATATTGGTAGAGTTTTTAATGTCCGGTTCCAGATTATTTTTCTATATAAAATTTGACAATAAGATCTACCTAAAATCGACCTGCTATACAGAAGAGTGGGGGCTTTCTTCATAAATTGAACAAAAGAGATGATGCCTGATGTAATAAAATCAGCGACATTTATGAAATGTCTAAAACGCTCTGTTAGTACCAAGTGTGTAGGAAATTGGAGCATGTGATGTCACGATCTTCAATGGTGAAGGTAATAGCCCAGCATGTATAAGAACAACTTGCTATAATAGGAATGACTAACTTAAATACTCGAATTTTCGTGAGACATGTTGAAGTCATGCTAATAACTACACGGTTCAACTCACGTATTAAGGCGCCGTACGTTCACCGAAGTTAAGCGAACAGAGTTTTTAAAACAATATAATGCGTCTGTTTATAATAATATGGTTTCAAAAAAATACGAATAGTTATCATGAGGCTTTTCTGCAGCGATATCAGTGATTCGAAACATGATTAAGCAATTTTCGCTCCATAGAAAAAATCACGAACATAGGTCTAAAATACACTTAAAATATTCGTAACAAATTATGCACAATAGTTAAAAATTATAAATTGCTTTTAAAAATCGGCAATATCATGTTTGAGAGAACTCAGTGATTTTTTATTTATTTATTTAAACGGTCAAAAAATTAAAATTAAAAAACATGATATCAGCGCTTCCGAGCACGTATTTCCATCTCGCTCAGGCTTATGCTCAGTGAGAGGGAGAGAAGACCATGAACCTTCGTCGCCTTAAATGTCACTACGGGTGACAACCCGCGGTGCGGGCGGGTGATTCAAGCCACACCGCCGCGAAAACACTCACCCTGAAGAAGAACTCCCGAAGAGTTCGAAAGATGTCGCCCTATTAGCATTAAGAGTAACTTACTGCTGTGGCGCAACGACCCAAAGTGGATATTGGCCCCCGACACTGAAGACCACCATGCTTTCCTGTCCAATAGCGTCTGACTATTATGACTTTATGACTTTGACCCAGTACATTACATTTCTTTCTAACTAGAGCAAGTTGTTATAACAATTAGTCCTGTTGCTAGGCTTATGAAACAGCGTCCACTTTTCGATCTTTTTAGGGTTCCGTAGTCGACTAGGAACCCTTAGAGTTTCGCTTTGTCTGTCCGTCCGTCCGCGGATAATCTCAGTAACCGTTAGCACTAGAAAGCTGAAATTTGGTACTAATCGCCGACAAAGTGGTAAAATAAAACGTGTTTTTTTATTTTTTATTTGGGTACCTCCCCTATACGTAACGTGGGGAGTGTTTTTTTTTTCATTTCAGCCCTAACGTGTGATATATTGTTCGATAGGTATTTAAAAACTAATAGGGGTTTGCTAAAATAATTTTTTGGTAATGTTAATATTTGGCATATGTTTAACGGACCACCAGATATAGTAAAATATGAACACAAAAAAATACTTTTGACAACCAAAAATAGTAACTGAGCACCTAATTTTTTTCACCATTTTAATGTGAAATGATAACCTAAATAATAACATCTTACTATCCTATTTAAAGAAAATGTCTCCTAATTAATCATTGCTAACACATAAATAGTAAATGATCACCAAAATGTTACCACCATTTTAATGTGAAATAATTACCCAAATTATAACATCTTACCATCCTATTAAAGAAACTGTCTCCAAACTAATCATTGTTAACCCAAAAATAGTTAATGAGAGCCAAAATTTAACCACCATTTTTATTTTAAATAAAAACCAAATTATAACATCTTACTATCCTATTAAAGAAAATGTGTCCCAACTAATCATTGCTAACCCAAAAATAGTTAATGAGGGCCAAGATTTAATCACCATTTTTATGTTAATTGATAACCAAATTATAACATCTTACTATCCTATTAAAGAAAATGTCTCCCAGCTAATCATTGCTAACCCAAAACTAACTCAGTCTCCCGCCCTCCGCCCGGGCTCCCGCCAGAAACTTGCTTCTGTCTCCGCGGGCTTTTATATTATTCGTGTCGCGGTTAGCTAGCTGTTGTGCGCTCGCACCATGGCCGCTACTTTGAAGTGCAATAACTGTAATATTGTTGTAAACGAGCTCCTGGCTTTTGTGGTAAACAAGTTACATCTTATGGACGATGAGAGCATGGGCAGGATTTGTTTGGCCTTCTTCTCGGCGGAAGATATCAGAAAGGCAAAAGATTTGCTGTTTCTATCTGTTCCTGCTCAGAAAAGAAAGATTACTCGAAGACGGGACGGACAACAACGCCGTGACATCGAAGATATAATTGATCTAGCGCGGATTACGGACCCCGACAAATTTCCAGTGTTTGTGGCCAGGGATCTGCACAAATTACCGCCAATAGATTTCGACTCTGTGGACTTAACATCGCTTCTAAAGGATATTGTGGTGCTAAAAAATGAACTACAAGCTATAAAGTCACGGTATGTAACGATGGAGCAGTTCGAAAATTTTGAAAAGAATGTTATGGAGTGCCGTATTGGGAATACAGGCGTTAGTGATCCATTTTATCGAAACGTTAGCCACTCAAATTTGAATGTTAACGTTAGACGCGGAGGATATTTGAACAGCGGACCAATGGAGTTATTATCTAATGTTGACGTATCTAGAACTACAAGTGAGTATGCTGACGAACATAACAAGACATTACTATCTCACTCGGGCACGCGTGAATCTAGCCGTTCGCCATCCCACTCGCATACGCGGCAACATACCGAGGAGCCGATCGGCGCCAGCGTCGTTCACACGAGTGCTAATGCGCATGCGCCGATCCCTGCACCGCGCCCCTCACCCCCGCCAGCGCCCGCCATTGTAACGGAGCAACCACCGAGGGAGCTAGCACATCGCTCAGATACCCGGCCTGACGACGATTTATCAAAAACAATGAACCGGCCAGTGAAGGTGCCTAACGCTGATGGACCTAATGGTGTGATGAGTGCAGTGAGTGAAAAAGGCACAAAGAGTTTTGCGGATGTAGCGAAGGACGGTGTGTGGATGAAAAAAGAAAAGCCACCGAAACCTGCGTCTAAAAACCGTCACGTCGGTAAAATGGGCAAGTCCGAAGTCAAGTGTTCGTTCAAGGCAGCTGATCCTAAGGTACCTATTTTTATCACAAACGTACATAAGGATACATCAAAATCCGATATTACTGAGTATATACGGGAAAAAACCAGCGAAAATATAAGGCTGGATCAAATTGTAATGAAGGACAAAGACCACGATCATAACGCATACAAATTCTTTGTTTGCAGGGACAAAGTGAATATGTTTTTGGACGAGACATTGTGGCCGCGTGGAATTATATTTCGTCTATTTATCAGTTCTCGTTTCAAACATGTAAACAACAGCGATCACGCATTAACGGCTACGAGTGCTACGACGGGGGCTACGAGCGCTACGCGTGCTACGACTACAACGATTTCTAATAACACGGCAAGGAATGACAATGGATGAAATAAAACTTTGTTCTTTTAACTGTAGAAGCATCAAACAATCTATTGATGATGTTAGACGGTTATGTATTTCCACTGATATACTAGCCTTACAAGAGACATGGCTTCTTCCACATGATTTGGCATATTTAAGCACTATAAGTGATGACTTTGCCTGCACCGGGACCTCAGCAGTAGATACATCAACGGGAATGCTGCGGGGGAGACCGTACGGTGGAACTGCGCTTTTGTGGCGTAAGAAGCTGTTTCCGTCCACCTCCGTTATTCAGTGCGACAATCCCAGAATTAGTGCGGTCAAAATAACGTCGGGTGATAAGTGTATAATCTTTTTTAGTGTATATATGCCAACCAACGGAATAGATAACCTTCCGGATTTCGTACAGTGTATGAGTGAAATTGACTCAATAGTTAAGGAAACTTGCGTTGAAACTGTTTTTATATTAGGTGACTTTAATGCTCATCCCTCCGAGTTGTTTTGTAATGAACTAATTAGTTTTTGTACGGAACAGGGGTGGGTTTGTGCTGATATCGCTAGGCTAGGTATGAATTCCGGCGCGCACACGTACCTAAGTGAATCTCACGGATCTAAGCGATGGTTGGATCATTGTGTAACCTCATTGGCGGGGTGGGACACTGTTATTGATGTTGTTATTGATCACGATGTATACTGTTCTGATCACTATCCCCTTTTCATTAAATGTAATTTGGACCTAGTTAAACCAAAGCTACTATGTAACAAAAATATAAATAATCAATCTAATGTGAAACATATAGTCTGGGGAGAAAGAACAGCTCAGCAAATTGAAATGTATACTACTAAATGTAATGAATTGTTAAAATCTGTTGATTTCCCATCCGAATTTCAGGCTTGTGGTGACGGATGCTGTATAAATAACTCTGACCACTGCGAGATACTTGACAACCTATACCTCAAGATAATAACGTCGCTCTGTGAGGCTTCTTTATACAGCAAGGCTGTCGCAGGCAATCGTGGTTGTGCAAGAAAGAGGGTTATTGGGTGGAACAAGCATGTAAGTGACGCTCACAGGGAAGCCAGGGCTAGATTCCATGACTGGGTTCAATACGGTAAACCCACAGGTGGGTCAATTTTCAACGCCATGTGTAGTAGTCGGAAAATATTTAAATCAAAACTCAGGTGGGTTCAGCAACATCAAGAGCAAATTAAAATGGACCTACTTAGTAAACATCATAAAAATAATGACTTTCGTAACTTCTGGAAAGCCACAAAAAAGTTGGAAACTAGACCTGGACTGTCTGTTAGCGTGAATGGTATTTCTGATCCTAAAAGTATTGCTAATATGTTTGTCGAACAGTTTAATGTGAAGCCTTCTTCCACCGGCGTCGACGGGGCTGGTAGGCAGCAGGTGCTCGATGCTGGCATACCGGGGGGTGCTCAGCAGACCCGATTTAGCGCTAGTGATGTCAGCAAAATAATCAAGAATATGAAACGCGGAAAGTCCCCCGGTCACGACCTTTTAAGTATTGAGCATTTGCAGTTTGGTGGTCCCCACTTACCTCGAGTGTTAGCGATGTTCTATAATTTGTGTATATCCCATTCGTACCTACCTTTGCTTATGACAAAAACCATTGTAGTCCCTATTGTCAAGAATAAAACTGGTGATATATCCAACAAAGCTAACTATAGGCCTATTTCCTTGGCAACAATTGTAGCGAGAGTATTCGATGGCTTGCTTAATATACAACTTGATAAGTACCTAAAGTTACATGACGCGCAGTTCGGATTCCGCGCGGGCTTATCTACAGAAAGTGCTATTGTTTGTTTGAAGCAGGCCGTCGAATATTATACTCGTAGAAAAACACCTATATATGCGTGTTTTTTAGATCTTTCTAAAGCCTTTGATTTTGTGAATTACGATCTTCTATGGAAAAAGCTTGACGAAGTGCAATTTCCTAGAGAACTAACGCGCATATTTGGGTGTTGGTATGCTGGCCAGCGAAATAGTGTCCGCTGGGGTGATGAAGTGTCGGACGAGTATGGCTTGGAGTGCGGGGTGAGGCAGGGGGGCCTGACCTCACCCAAACTTTTCAATTTGTACATGAATGATCTGATCGGTGAGCTTAGCAGTACCCGTGTCGGCTGTCACATAAACAGGGTTTGTTTTAATAACATAAGCTATGCCGACGACATGGTACTGCTGAGCCCATCGATCGGTGGTATAAGAATACTAATTGAGAAGTGTGAGTCCTATGCCTCAAAACATAACTTGCAATATAATGTGAAGAAGAGCGAGTTTATGATTTTCAAGGCGGGGACCAAGTGCCCGTCACATATCCCGCCCATTCATTTGGACGGACAGGAACTGAGAAGGGTTTATTCTTTTAAATATCTCGGACACTTGGTCACTGATGATTTTCAGGACGATCCTGATATTGAACGCGAGCGCAGGGCTCTGGCCGTCAGGGCCAACATGATTGCCCGGAGGTTTAGCAGGTGTACAGCACAAGTTAAAATAACACTATTTCAGGCATACTGTACATCGCTGTACACCTGCAGCCTGTGGACGAGGTACACGCAGCGTGCCATGAACGCCATGCGTGTACAATACAACGACGCGTTCAGGATACTGTTGCGGCTCCCGCGACACTGCAGTGCGTCCGGCATGTTTGCGGACGCGCACGTAGACGGTTTCCATGCGACGCTCCGCAAACGCTGTGCCGCGACGCTGCGCAGGGTGCGCGCCAGCCGCCACAGTCTCCTGGCCGTGGTGGCGGAGAGATGGGACAGTGCCCTAATCAGGCACTGGACCACTCAACATTTAAGCTTAGGTACTAACATACTCATTTAAGGTAAATCTGTAACACTAACACTTTATGGACTCCAAATGTCTGAAATAAACGATTTTTATTTTTATTTTATTTTTTTTTTTTTTATATACACTCTAGGGGTAAGACAGACAAGACCACGTGGAAGTGGGGTGCGCTGATTCGGGTTTTGGTAGCTATTTTTACCTTTCGATCGCTATAAACAAGGAATCATTTAAGTTACTAGAAAATGTTTACTAACCTGATACCTCTTCATATTCCCTAAATTCGCGGCGCGGGCGGGGCGACGGAGTTGAGCGGCAAGTACTACTTTATTTGGTAATATGCATACATTTTATGGCAATCATAGTGACTTATTTAGGTAGACATATTGTAATAATTTCTTCGCTAAGATTAGGTGCTCAGTTACTAAATTTGGTAATCATTTACTAAATTTGGTCTTTAAATACATTTTATAGCAATCATAGTGGGTTATTTAGGTAGAAATATTGTATTAATTTGTTCGCTAAGATTAGGTGCTCAGTTACTAAATTTGGTAATCATTTACTAAATTTGATCTTTGAATACAATTTAATTGTGCATTCGTTACTAAAACAGGTAGTACCATTGTAATGGTAGAATTCTTTTTTTGGTGTTCAGTACATTTTTTTGGTAAGAAAGCTTGAGGGTATCAAAGTATTTTCTGGTGGTCATTATATTTGTTCCCTTAATATTTTCGGAGATAATGTATGTATGTATGTATGTATGTAAGCACTTTATTGCACACAATAACAGGTTAAAGAATATACATGTCACACAATAGATCAAAGTACAAAGGCAAACTTATCCCTATAAGGGATCTCTCCAGAAGAAGAAAATCCCTAGAAGGGATAATCGCTCCAGAAGTTAAAAAAAATGTGTCCCCCCCTCTATCTTTTGAACCATAAGTTTTAAAAATATGAAAAAATCTCAATAGTAGAACTTTATAAAAACTTTCTAGGAAAATTATTTTGAACTTGATAGGTTGAATAGTTTTTGAAAAAATTACAAAATAATTTCTGGACGAAGAACTACGGAACCCTACACTGAGCATGACCCGACACGCTCTTGGCCGGTTTTGTATTAACAAATCAGTAAGTAATGCAAGAATAATATTTTTTCCTTTCTACCGTGTTTAAATATGCCCACATATACACCTGGGACGTCCTCCACGGAGGTATAAAGATAAAGGCCGACCTACCCAACAAGTCACGTCATATTTAGTAAACCAACTCACGTTAAGGGCCCACCTTTTCCAAATTAACCCAACGGGTTAAGGTTTAAGAATAAATAATGAAGGCCCTGAGAGCCCTCAATTAACGGACACGGAATTAATTTATTCTGACAAAGTAATAATGTTTTTACCTTAAACAGATATTGTTAGCTTTAATAAAGATACTTCTGAGTATGCGTACAGAAAGGTGCAGCGTAGGAAGAATGGAGGTGGGCTGATGACCTGCAGGTCGATCACGTGATGCATTGAACGTGCGTCAGGTACACCTAAATGTCCATTTTTATATGGGAATATGACAGTTGATTTGTCCTAACGTGCGTTCGATAAGTTACGTGATCACCCCGCTGGTAAAGGTCGCGGGAGCCAGCTAGGACCGGTCACTGTGGCACTCTTTGGGGGAGACCTATGTACAGCAGTGGTCCTCTTTCGGCTGATATGATGATGGTGATGAGGCGCATGTGTATGTCGCTTTAAAGCTAGTCATTCACCTAGCCGCTGGGCCACGTGGATCGTCTTGGTTAAAAATTAATGCATCCAAATGGTTGGACGTAATATTTTAACTACATTTACAGGCATGCCAGTGCCACGCAGCTGCCTGTTGTTTTACCTCTCTGTCTGTCTGCATTTCTGTGTATTTTTTTTGTATCTGCTTTATTGAAGTGAGGTGTGCAACAAATATGTATATTGAATAACGGTCCTGCGCCACCCGAATCCAGCGGACGGATAGCCTCATTTCTGATGCGATCGCACAGAGAAATTGTCAAAATAGCCCTCTCCATTGCCTTTTGGGTGACTTTGAGCCTTCTTATGAGGCTCATAGTAAGCGACCACGTTTCCGTGCTATACGTCATCACTGGCAACACACACTGGTCAAAGACTTCCGTCTTGAGGCACTGCGGAATATTGGACGAAAAGATGTGCCGTAGCCTCCCGAATGCTGCCCAGCCGAGTCGAATTCGGCGATTGACCTCTTTCTCAAAAGCTAATCGTCTACAACTTCGAGCGTAAAATGTCCGATTGAAATGGGAGTTGGTACTACATGGAGGTTGACATGATCTTTGTCTTATCCATGTTCATCCTTAGACCAACTCGCTCGGAGGATTTACTGAGGTCATCGAGCATCGTACTTAAGTCCTCCATGGTCTCAGCCAAGACTACTATATCATCAACAAACCGAAGGCGAGTGATGTACTCGCCGTTGATGTTGATGCCTAGCCCTCTCCAGTCTAGAGTCTTGAACACGTCCTCCAGTGCAGCGGTGAACAGTTTTGGGAAAATAACATCCCCTTGCCTGACATCCCGCTGCAGCGGAATAGGCTTCGAGCTCAAATCCTGGAGTCGGACTGACATAGTTCTCGTACGAATATGTTGTATTACTGGTTAATCAAAATTTTGTAGTTATATTTATTTTACATATTGTGTTCTACATGATGTCTGAATGTCACTTTAATTGTACAAATAAAAAGTCGAATACATCAGAATTGTGGCTGTCACTTGGTGGTTTTATTTTGACATTCACTAGAGCTCCACTTATCTCGGCGACAAACTGATGCGTCCAAATGGATGGGCTTTGACGTTGCTGTTCCAGGATCAAATGTTGACATTCATTACCTTTCCATTTGGACGGGGCGTTGGCGCATTGTGCTGCCTGCTATATTTGATTACTTGATATAAAAAAAATGCTACGGCATATTTGATATTATATTGATTTAAACTTTCACGATTCTCACACATTATTTATACTAAACGGGACTTAATCGCGTATAATTAACTTATTTTATTTACCTCACTGAGGTCTCCCGACGTTTCGTATGTGTTGCAACATCCACAAGAGTTGTCCCGTGACCATGGATGTTGCAACACATCCGAAACGTCGGGAGACCTCAGTGAGGTAAATAAAATAAGTTAATTATACGCGATTAAGTCCCGTTTAGTATAAATAATATTTGATATTAATTTTAACTTGACGCGTTCCTGATAAAAATGGTCTTTGCGAACATCGAAGTGAGCCAATTTGGGTTAGTTTTCTTGTGAGACACAGAACCACAAAATACCTGAATCCGTTAACATTTTATCCATCCATATTTTGTCCATACGTGTCAATAAATTTGATGTTCTTTGTCATGTTACAGTAGGCACAATTTTCACCGTCATCATCCTATGGTTTTTCCAGTTTTACCTAATTGGCGAAGGCACTAGTTCAATGAAAGCGACTGCAAATACTGTTGTTAATAAGTGGACTGTAGGTTATTCGATAATTTGACTAGATTTTATGAAACTAGCGAAAACAGAGCCTTGAAGAAACTTAAAAGACACTCACCGTTGCGAGGAGCTGCTGTGATGCTCCTTCGTCAGGTGTAGGACCCTGAGACCTGGCTCGTGCTGCACTTACCCGATTCCAACGGTACCTGGCACCTGAGTATACGCAGCTGGCTAGTTGTCTTCCTGCTTCCTCAAGGCACTTCGTGTATTTTAGTGAGTCTAAAGATAACTCCTAATAAAAAGCGCGACTATTAGCGCGGAGCTCAATTTAAATCAACCGAATTTCAAAACGACAACGACACAAGAGGCTCGACAGTTACTTTCGATCTGTCAAACGCGAGCATAGAATGTTGCCAGATTAAAAGTACTAAATCAAAACTTAACATTCCGCCCACCAAAATGCAAAGTATTTTGAACAAAACTTTGGTCGGACTAATCCATTTTCTTAATTAATTCTACGAATTTAACTTAGACCTTAAGCCTAGAGCCTTAAGGGCAACCTATAACTAATTAGGGCTACGAAATTACTTAGTTAATTAACAAGTGGTAGAGGGCAAAGCTTTACCACTGGACGCTTTAATTCCCCGGTTGCAGTGCGAACGGTTACTACACGACAGGTACCGTCGACACCTGGATGAAGTTGAGTCACTCGACCCAGACTCCATTTTAAAGGGCTGCACTGTTCGTTGACAATTAGGACCATTGTACCGACATCAATGTTTTGCTCTTTTCTGGACCACTTGTGGCGCTGTTGGAGTGTGTGGAGATATTCAAGATGCCATTTGCGCCAAAAATCTTGGTGCATCTTCTGCAACAATTTCCAACGCTGAAGAGGACTAACTTTAACATCCGTTAAAGGCGGCTCAGGAAGGAGAGTCAATGGCTCTAATGTCAAAAAATGGCCCGGAGATAAAACGGTAAAATCATTGGGGTCTGAACTAAGCGGCGTCAGAGGGCGTGAGTTGAGCAGTGCCTCAATCTGAGTTAGAAGCGTGTAAAACTCTTCGAAGGTGAGGCGCTGTAAACCGATTACTCGCGACAGATGAGTCTTAACCGACTTCACACCCGCTTCAACCAATCCCGAGAAATGCGGGCTACCAGGAGGATTAAATACGAATTCTATGTGCTCCACCTGCGAAGCTTCAGCCATTAATTCTTTTAGAAGGTTGCTGGCGCCTATGAAGTTCCGTCCTTGGTCCGAAACCAATCGGGAACAACGACCTCTGCGCGCGATAAAACGTCGTAGCGCAGCCAGGTAGGCTTCAGACGTCAGCTCCGAGACGAGCTCTAAGTGTACTGCCTTCGTGGCAGTACACACGAAAACACAAATATAGCCCTTGTATGATTTGCTGCCTCTCGACCGACCAAGTGAAATGTTGAATGGCCCAGCATAATCAACAGCCGCAGACGAAAATGGCTTTATCTGGTTAATACGAAACGATGGTAAGTCTCCCATCAGAGGTGGCGGACACACTCGAGGGCGGACACGAAAACACTTGATGCAGGATGATATAACCGAGAGAATGGCCCGTTTGGGCGATAAGATCCAAAAGTCTTGGGCAATTAGGTTTTGCAAAGTTTGCAAACCAGGATGCAGGAATCTGCTATGATATTCCTCGACTATCAACGAAGTGAGTTTGTGTGCACGAGGTAACAACAAGGGATGCTTCTTCTCATAGTCCATGTTAAGACTTTGAGAGAGCCGACCGCCCACCCTGAGCAAACCGTCCTTATCCAGAAATGGACATAACTTACGAAACGGTTTTGGGAGTGAGTCAATTGAACCTTTTTGTACGTTTCTAATTTCTGTCGAAAAGACACGCTCTTGTACGTGTCTAACGAGAAAATGAATTGTATGGTTCGTTTCACTAGACGATAATGCCTTTCCGGCGATTTTCCGGTTAGGGTCCTTCAGGTTATGAAGGTAACGGAAACAGTACGACAAAATATTAACGACACGACGAAAGGACGAAACACGATTCAAAATCTGATCAACGAAATCAGAATTGAAGGCACTGAACAAGGTCAACACCTTTTCTTCGTCAAATGCTGATCCGTCGACTTGAGAGAGATGTCTCGGCCAGTTATCTTCCGGTCGCGAAAGCCAAGTAGGTCCGGCCCACCATGAGTCACACCGCAGTAGTTCGGCAGGAAGTAAACCACGAGAACCATGGTCTGCTGGATTGTCAACAGTGGAAACATGGTGCCACGAGTCGGGCGCAATTTTATCTTGGATTGAAGCAGTCCGGTTAGCGACAAATGTCTTCCAACGCGAAGGGCAGGACTTAATCCATGTCAATGCGACAGTAGAGTCCGACCATGCGAACACTTTGTTTACCTGATGGACCTCTTTTAGCGATTGTGCAACTGCTGACATGACTTCGGCAAGTAAAACAGCTGATTGCAGTTCGAGACGAGGAATCGATAGTTTGCGGAGTGGTGCGACTTTAGATTTTGCACAACAGAGACGCACGACTATATCTTGGTTATTGTTAACCACGCGACAAAAAACAACAGCGCAATAACCACGCTCTGAGGCATCGCAAAAGCCATGAAATTGAATGTCCTGAAACGTCTCGATCATTCTACGAGGAATGGAGAGTGAACTCAAAGACGAAAATTGCGATTTTAATTTGAGCCACTCACTAGCGATATTCTCAGGAACTTCGTCGTCCCATTGCACTCCTGAGGACCACAAAAGTTGCATGATATACTTCGCAAGGAACACGACAGGTGACAATAGTCCAAGCGGATCGAAAATACGAGCGATATCCGACAATATTGATCGCTTAGTACAACGACCATCGACTACAGTGGTTTTGAACGAAAACTCATCCGACTTAGGTAACCACAGAAGACCTAAAATCTTCAACGAAAGATCATGCCCGTCTTCAAAATTCCGAAATTGTTCCGAATACAAATCGGAATCCGACAGGTTTTGAAGAAACTCATTACTGTTGGAAGTCCACTTCCGCAAGTGAAGACGTGCTGACGACAAAATCTTCAACAGTTCGTCACGAATTTGCACAGCACTCTCCACTGAGTCTGCGCCTGACACTATATCATCGACATAAGCATCTCTGTCGAGAACTGCTGCACCCAAAGGGGCAGTTGACGAGTACTCCTTGGCCAACTTAGAAATGCACCAAAGTGCTTGATATGGAGCACAGGAGACGCCATAACTGACTGTCAGTAAACGAAAATCTTTTACAGGTTCCTCTGGAGAAGGCCTCCACAAGATGCGTTGATAATCGCAATCTTGAAGGTCAACGAGAAATTGACGGTACATTTGCTTTATGTCCCCTGTGAAGACAACAGCGTGCCAGCGAAAACGAATCAACAAATCGAAGATATTCTTTTGTAATTTTGGGCCTGGCAGTAATGTGTCATTCAAGGACTTTCCGAGAGCATCTTTAGCACTAGCGTCAAAAACCGACCGCAAAGGAGTTGAAATTGAGTCAGGACGTAATATTCCAAAATGCGGAATGTAGTAGAAATTACCTTCACGAGACGAAGGGGGATCGACCTCTTCCATGTGACCACACTTTAGATAGTCATTGATAAAGTTGACATAAGCTGTCCGAAATTGAGGGTTTATACGAAACTTCCTCTCCAAATTTAGAAGTCGCTTAAGAGCGATTTCCCGAGAATTTGAAAACCTAGGCTTGTCCTGAAGGTCCACAAAAGTTAGTGGAACGACCATTTTTCCATCAGGCTCACGACGATAAGAAGCCTCCATATGGCTTTCGCACGACAAATCATTTTTCGACATAATCACAGTTTTAGGAGTATCGACATTTTCTATCTCCCAAAACCGCTTAATGCTGCTGTCCAGAGACAAGCTCGAAACGAAAAGACAATCCTTGGTGACTACACAAGAATCGTTACGAAAACGACGACGAGAAGAATCAATGTCAGCAGCACATTCACCCATGACTATCCAGCCGAAAACAGTGCAGATAGCTATAGGCTCACCTGGCTTGCCCTTGACAAGGCCAGGCCGAAGTGCTGACGCGAAAAAGTTGACATTGACCAACATATCAACAGGTCCTGGTTCATAGAAATGAGGATCAGCCAGATCCAAATTCCTCAGATGAGTCCAGGTCGAAACATCAATATGTCCAGCAGGCATATCTGAACAAATTGTTGACAAAACAAACGCGTCCAACGAGAATAACTTTGACGTGTTATTAACTTTTGTTGAGAATATTTCGCATGCAACATGGCCCAGTACATCAGTAGAGGTTTGGCCGATGCCATTCACAGACTGATGACTGTTTGTAATGTGCAACCCAAGCCGCTCAGCTGCATCTTTTGTAACAAAATTACAAGCACTGCCAGAATCAAAAAGAAGGCGGATTGGCATCAACTTTCCCTGGCCATTCTTAATGTGAACCACAGCAGTTGAGAACAAGGCTTGCATATTACAACTTGGAACTGATAAAGTTGTCAACTGACTATCAGACTGAGACGGGTGGACCTTATCACTTCGTTCTACATCCTTCTCAAAATGAAGCAAAGTGTGGTGACGGGATCCACACCTGCCACAACAAGCAACCGATTTACAGGCCCTTAAACGATGTGATGAGCTAAAACATACAATACAAAGTCCTTTTTCTTTAATTTTATTAAATCTCTCAGTCGGCAACAACTTTAAGAAGTTCGGACATTTGCTCAATCCATGGCCCATAGTAGCGCACATTGGGCAGTTACTACTAAAAGGTGTCGCCGGCACAATAAGTGTTGATTTGGTTTTACTAGTAGCAGGCTTATTAGTGGTTATGTTTAACTTTATAATGGAATTTTCTAGGGCTATACTCCTTCTTTCAATAAACTTTTTTAAATCCTCAAACCGTGGGATATCAGTTTCATCATCCAGTTGTAACTCAAACGCTTCCCTAGTAGGGAGGTCTAGCTTCGACCACAATAAGTAAAACATCATGAAGTTATAGTCCGGTAAATTAAATTTGGCTAAAATGTTCAAATTTTCATTAAATGCCCTGAAAATCCTATCAAGATCAATCTTGGTTTTGGCCGGTTCACAGTTTAATAATTTCTCATAGTAAACCAACGCAATCTGTCGCTTTTTGTCATAGTGCTTAGTTAAAGTCTCATACGCGTTGATGTAATTATCGTCGGATAGCGGAAAGCTCTTAATTAAATCATAAGCCGGGCCCTGTACACTCGACAATAAATAGTGTAACTTTTCGACATTAGGGATATCCCGATTATGGATAAGCGAGTCAAACAATTCCTTGTACGACACCCAACTCTCAAGTTTGCCATCGAAAGATCTAATTGTAATTTTAGGCAACTTGGCCGTGTTCGAACAATTATTAGAAACGACGGGTTTGACTTCCTTAACTTTAATTTCAGCGTTCTGCCTTAGTCGACATTTCACCGATTTCAAGCGCGATTCGAAATCTTTAGTCACTTGGAACTCAATCGAACGATCATTAGTGCTTAAATGCCTTATTATTTTAAGTTGTGCACTATGAAAATCTATTTCAATCTCTTTAAAATCTTCGATGCAATAACCGACTAAATCAGAACTCTCGATGTGTTCCAAACGCATAATTGCATAGTCTCTTTGTACGCGAAACGTATCAATAATCGCGGATTGTTGATCTTCATCACCGTTATCACTCATTTTAAGCACTAAAGTAAGCTGAAATAGAAAATATCATACAATATCTGCTACCGTAAACAACACTAAACCTAGGTTATGTACTAAAAATGTCAACATAAAGTACTTGACGTTTAAAAACCATAGACAACACAATATGGTTTCCGATGCGTTTCGTTTCACGAAACTACTCTGCCAGCGACAATGTTTAAAATAATTTATTTTCTCAACAAAATTATTTTGGAATTAAATCCTATTAGTTTATTATAGAATTATTTATACACGATAATTATAATTTCATTCGATATTAATTTCGAAAGCAATATATATGAGGTAGTCCGATCAAAGCTTGAATTCCTAGCGAAAAAATGTCTACCCTACAATTTGGTGAACGAAAATTAATATGTGCAAAAACGACAAATTTAACACCAAAATGCAAGGAATTTAGACCGAAAATAATGAAATTAAGCTAAAACTAACAAACTATCCATAGTTACTTTCTCTAGATCCGGTGTGAAGGAACAAAATGTTAATAAGTGGACTGTAGGTTATTCGATAATTTGACTAGATTTTATGAAACTAGCGAAAACAGAGCCTTGAAGAAACTTAAAAGACACTCACCGTTGCGAGGAGCTGCTGTGATGCTCCTTCGTCAGGTGTAGGACCCTGAGACCTGGCTCGTGCTGCACTTACCCGATTCCAACGGTACCTGGCACCTGAGTATACGCAGCTGGCTAGTTGTCTTCCTGCTTCCTCAAGGCACTTCGTGTATTTTAGTGAGTCTAAAGATAACTCCTAATAAAAAGCGCGACTATTAGCGCGGAGCTCAATTTAAATCAACCGAATTTCAAAACGACAACGACACAAGAGGCTCGACAGTTACTTTCGATCTGTCAAACGCGAGCATAGAATGTTGCCAGATTAAAAGTACTAAATCAAAACTTAACAACTGTATTATGTTTAACTATTCGAATACCTATTAGGTACGCTTAATGACTATCAAATAATAAATTTACAATGATTTAAATGTCACACTATTTCACTAAAATCACTTTGTATTTTCTTAAATAACCCTCTAAAGCTACGTCTTCCGTGGCTTATTACCAACCAAGTATCTTGACCCTGGTTTCGTACTACAGTGTACATATTAGGGGTCAGAGTATGCTGGTACTTGGTAAGACCATAATTTAAGTCACCTGAGACCTTATCGTGGCATGTCAGAACCCTTTTCAAAGCAAAGGGCTGTTGGATTAATTATCTACTGATAGGAATAGTAAAATGAAACGTTGTGATGGGCGAATTCAAGATGGCCGCTATTTTAATAATTAAACCACTTATTTCTCTAGAAAATATGAAGGACAGCTTTGGAGCGCTCATGGCCCAATGGGTCAGCGCGATCGCATCGATAGCGTGGGTTAAGCAAGGTTAGGTTGAGTGGTTAATTACTGAGGCCTCTCGCGCTTTGGAACCGTTGATCCCGGTAGTTGGCTTTGGGCGAATTGAAAATTTTCACAGTCAGACAAACATACATATCCCTCACCAAACAAATATTTTTTATCACACAAATAAATGCCCTTGCTGGGAGTTGAACCCCAAGTCTTTTAGCATTCTAGGCAGGGTCATAACTATCAGAGCGCTAACTTATAATAAAGAGCACTACTTCCTTCTGTCACATGTAAGTTTGTAGCTTTTTAACCCCTATCTCCGAAAGTACTTATCTGATTTAAACAACTCTTGACGCCCGCGCGGGTTCGTACCTGGTGCAAAGGTTGTCCATCGCCATTCAACGTGGTAATGCGGCCAGTGTGATGGGTACCTTTGCGCCAGGGACCACTCGTGGGGGACTTTCTGACTAGGCTTAAGCTAGTAGCTTAAGTTATTATTGCTTTATTTGTTATTGTGTTTTTATGTGGATTAAATGATTTAAACAATCTTTTACCAGTATACAACGTGTTCCCGCCAATTTCCGTTAATTGAAAGGGGGCATAGCTTAGGTCAAATAAAGGTAATTTCTCCAAGACACCAGTATCTTAACTCTTACTGTTAGCAAGATATTCAACATTTTAATTTAATCAGTTATGCAACTTTAACCAGTGTAAATGGTTTTTTGACGTGCATCATTTGAACATTATCACATTTGACACTAACTTTTCATTAACTCTTAAGACCCTTGTACAATAACCGTTAATGCTAAATTGAACTATTTTGTATGAAAATCGAAAAAAAAACTTTTTTTTTTTTTTCAAAAACTAATTATGCTACTTTGTTTCGGTGAATGGACTCTGCAATATGCCGAAGTTCAAGGAAATTCAGAAAAACACCCTGTATAGAATGGATCTTCGTAATCAATATAAGCCATTTTCAATCCCGTGGCTCCGCCTATGTTCTGCGTAATACACTGGTAAAACGGGCAGCTAGTTGAATATAAAATCACCAGGATAATAGCCATCTATCGCAAGCCCTTTTAACCGTTCACTGCGAAACTCGAGACTCGGGTCCGGCAGTTAAAGTGTTAAACACCAAACAGCCATTTATTTTCCTCAACTTATAATAAAAAATGGTTAACGTAGTAAAACTTTTCCGTTTACTGCCTCCTAAATTTACACCTTTACGGGTAATAAAGGAAATCGAACGTATTTCCTCCCTACATACCCCAGTCAATGAGGAATATTCTTGGGGTAGAACAGCTGATCTATTGGGTAAGGTTTTGAACATAATTTAGACACATTTCAATGTAATTTTTTTGTCACAGAAAATTACAGTCGAGTTTCTAACGGTCGCTGAAAACTTACACAATCACCACTCTGAGCCAAATCCTTCTTCGGATCAAATAATAAATAGGTATATTATGCGCCAGAAGTCTTAACATCATTTTTCCCCATGACATACAATCCAACTTTTTTTTTATTACTCAACAGCATATTTTTTAAATACAACGACGGTGGCAAAAGAGCGTACGGCCCACCTGATGGTAAGCGGACATCGCAGCCTATAGACGCATGCAACTCCAAAGGAGTAACATGGGCGTTGCCGACCCTTGATATGTTTGAGGATTCGCCGTGTTGACAGCTGAAGGAACAAATTCCCTCGCTCTCAACACAACGCACCCTCGGGAGCTCTGGCGACCTTGCTCACCCCCAGGAACACAACACTACTACAGAGCAAGTAGTACATACCAAAGCACAAACGAAAACAACATTAAATTAACTTATCTTATCATAAAAATTGTTTAACAACAGTGTTTTATCACCAAAAAGCGTGGCGTTGGCTTTATTATCATATGAATAATTAAATAATTGCACAATTGCAACATCGGACTCCAAAGGGAGAGCTCTACTGGGTTGGTTTGGTTGGTTTTATTCTAATAATATCAATATAATGGAATTAAAAGTTGACGTCATAATAAACATCAAGATTTCCTCCAAGAAAATCAAAAATTGCATTAGTTGAACAATTATTCGCATAAGTCCAAGGTGATCCCAGCGCTGGCTGCAAAGCCAGCATCATGCTGAGTTGGGCCCATTTCGTTACACTGCACAGATTTACTTCTTCTTTTGTCTTTGTCGTGTAATACTGTGTGTTTTGTTGTGTTGTGTTATGAATAAATATTTGATTCTGATTCTGATTCTGATCAGCCCGATACTGATCAGCCTGCTGAACGGCTAATATTTGTCGATTTTTGCGCCCTCATTGATTGGTCTAACATCGCTTTTATTTAGGAAAGCAGACATATTTTATTACATTAGAAGTCGGTTTTATTAGCCTAATGTATGTATTTGGTGAAGCGGTGGTTGGGAAATTGGAAATATTTACCAAACATGGATGTACAGTCAGCGACGAAAATCGTCTTGCACTGTTTCGACTCTATTACATGTTTCTATAATCAAAAATGTTTTTACAGTTTCTTCATTGATTTTCTTCTTCTTCTTCACTTCACTTCATTTCTATATTGATTTAAACTTTTACGAATCTCACAGATTATCCCACTAATCCTACTAATATTAATTATGCGAAAGTTTGGATGTTTGGATATTTAGAATCCCAGTCACGCTTAAACGGTTTAACCGATTTGAATGAAATTTTGCACGAAGATAGTCTAGCCTAGATTAAAATATAGGATAGTTTATTTCCCGGGTCCACGCAGACGAGTGTGACGTGTCCGGGAGGCATCCCTCTTTTTCTCCCTTGCGATGTTTTGCCCGAGTGCGAAAGAGACGGATGCCTCCCGGACACCGAAACGGACGCAGTGTGACCACGCGGTTACTAAATACCGCTTACGATTACGGACGGTTTGGTGCAACCCAGCCTTACTTCTTTATCTTATCTTTGAGGTTTCCCGACGTACTATCGACAACACAGCTAACTGACCATCGATGCACCTTAAGGCGCTGTCAACACCAAAATGGCCTTGAGGATTTGGGAAAGCGCGCACACTGTCTATTTGTATCGGAGTAAACGAGAGCGAGTGTCACTGGGCGGCCCGGTTTTTGAAGTTAATAGTGCATAAATATTGAAATAAAAAAAGTGTGGATTATTTGAGAAATGTGACTTGTTAGCGGTTTAGGTATGATTATGTTGACTTCATATTTTTAATTGCAGACCCATACGTCAAAAAAATAAAGACATAGAACCGTTTAAGATGATTTTAAGACCAATCTTTGCAATTATTTTCCATCGAGCCGATTTCGTCCAATTATGTATCGAGCCCGTCCACGCTCTTTGAAATATGGTGAATATTAACATATTTTTTTTTTTTTTAGAACAAGTAGTTTTTCTTAAAAAACTGCTTAAAAACATCAATTTCAACAAAATTAGGTCTTGTCAGCCCCTTAAGTGCATTGTAATAAGGTTCTATATAAACACAGGATGGTCAATTAACAGTTGTCGTTGGTACTGGATGTGTCACAACATCCTTGGTCATGTGGATCTGGCTTAAGGTCGCCTTCAATGGACTTTGCTAACTATGTAAACAAAGAACGTAACTTTGTTTTGTCACTATTTCTCATTGAATTTTCACATCACCTCATCAAACACCACTGAAACTATACACTATTGAAAATATATAACAGACTCTTGGATATTTCATTAAAATTTTCAAATGGTTTCATAAGTTAGGTTAGGACGTTTTTGTTTCTTTTAAATTCTACTATTGTCTATGATGGGTAGTGTTGTGACTAAAGTTGGTGATATTGTAAAGCCGCTACACACTACTCAACTCACGCTCTGTACCTGCTATCTCGGTTGTGTACACTACACGGTAGTTATGTCACTGGGTCTGAATCGTAGTGTTTTATCAGTGAGTAAAGAGATTACAAAAAAAAAAAAAACATAATTGTTCTTTACTTTCGATATCTTAATATTCAATATGTTTCGACATAAAATAGTACAGTAAGAATCTTCCCCATCACTAGCAAATTCATCATTCAGAGATTTCAGAGACAATTCAATATGGCGGTTTGTTTACTTAATTAGCAAAGTCAATTCACGGCAACTTTAGGTATCAACATCTAATATTTTTTTTCTTTTAAAAGGTTCAAAAGTGGCAATTTTCTTAGCTGACTGTACCTGTGTAAAGAAGAGGTTCTGTAGGGCTTTTATTTAATATAGAGGTAATTTATACTTCCTCGCTTCCTGAATGACACAGGCATTAAAGTAGGAATGTCACTTTCTGTTACAGTTCCAAGATGGAACGCTGGCCTTGAGAGCATGTGGGGGATTTTACACATATCGAGTCGAATACTGGCTTTATTCTTGTGTTCAAATTATGGTGACTAAGGCTTGAGTCAAGGAATTAAGTACTATTAGGAATTAAATCCTGTCGCAGACAGAAAGGAACTAAATTCCTTTGCACGTTAAAATCGGTCTTCGTTCCTTCGTTCATTAAGTATCAGCGGGTGTGTATGCGGTTGGAGCTAGTGATTGAGAATGAACTGGTTAGTTGCGTCACAGGTTGCGTGAAGTTTAATGGGTCAAGTTCAAGGTACGTTAGGTCGGTCAAAATTTCATTTATTTGCGTGGGAAAAGGACAACTGAGTTCTCCTAACGCTCGTTCGAAAAACTGACGAAATATTCCCTTTGAGCCACGGACACAAAACAATAACGCGGCGTGAGCGAGACAAATAGCAGTCAACTAAAGGACCTAAGTAGTTATAGACATTTAATTAGATAGTTTCCGACCAGATTCGCGCCTACAAAGTCATTACGCAAGTTGTTTGCTAGCAGAACCGTAGATTATTATTATTTCTGTTTGTACCGTCTGTAAGTATAATATGTATTTGCTGTGTTTTATTTGTGTATTGGTATGAATGTGTATATATTTATAATTTATTATCGATGATATCGATTATATCGATATGTATATCGATTGTGTGTTTGTATCCGAAGTTGCAACGCCCACAATATGTCAGCTTTGCCCAAAAACCTTTCAGTCAACCGACTAGTTGAGATAGCTTCCGGAATTTAGTTCGCCTTTGGTACAAAAAGTTCGTCTTTTGTGCAATAAAGATTAAATAAATAAATAAGAAAGATCGAAGTTAGTTCATCTGACCGATGGAACAAGAGGGGGCAACAACTATAATGGTGACAAAAACAGATCGTTTGAGACAATGTAGCAGTGATATTAGGACCTAAGTAGTTGAATTTAGAACCAAATAAGAGGACGCAAATAACTACTCAGTCTAAAACACTTCTCATTCAATCGCGTTAATGAATTATTTTGATGTTTCCTATTACTATAATGGCCTAAGCACAACATCCTACGGAGAAGCTACGGTAGCCTAGTGGTTCAGGCATGCGGCTGCTAAGCGGCGATCGTGGGCTCGAATCCTGGCTCGTACCAATGAGTTTTTCTTTCTTCGGAACTTATTTTTATTTTATTTTTTATTTATTTATTTATTTCAAGTGACTAGGACTCATACATTATACATTACATTACAATTACAATTGATACATTGAATAAGTTCATTAAAAATACAAAATACTAATAAAAATTTAACACAATAAAATACAATTCGGATTTAAAATACAATTAAAATTAAACAATCTCAGACAGCTTGGACGTGCCTGTCGCAACAATGCCGAATATATGGACAGTTAACTTTATTCGCTATCATAGTTAGGACGGCATTGGAGCTGGCACGCACCCTGCGCACCAGGCCAGCGCCGCGCGCGCGCATGCTCGCGGGGAAGTCCGTCACGCGCGCCTCCGCGAACATACCCGACGCGCTACAGTAGCGGGGCAGCCCCAATATCACCCTAAACGCGTTATTGAATTGGACGCGGAGGGCGCTGTATGTTTTTTGAGTATAATTGATCCATAGGCTGCATGTGTACAGAGACGTGCAATAAGCTCTAAAGAGTGTTACTTTCACGTCCCTGGAGCACCTTGCAAACCTACGAGCAATCATATTTGCTCTCACACACAACGCCCTTCGCTCCCTATCAATGTCCGCATTGTCATCGAGGCCAGTCGTGACAATATGGCCCAGATACCTAAACTGTTCAACCCTTTTCAGGGGTAAACCATTCAAGTAAACAGGTGGTACATTCAGTACGCGCCTAGCTCCGGCCTCAAAAACCATGTATTGGCTTTTCATGACATTGTATTGTAACCCGTGATCATGTACATAGTCTTCACAGCACTTCAACAGGGACCTGAGACCGCATACTGACGCACTCAGCAGGACCATGTCATCGGCATAGCTTAAATTGTTGACGCAAATCCCATCCACGTGACAGCCCACATGACGACTGCTGAGCTCGCCAATAAGCGCGTTTATGTAAAGGTTGAAGAGCGAGGGAGAGGTCAACCCCCCTTGTCTCACCCCGCACTCCAACCTATACTCTTCAGATACCTCTCCGGCCCACCTGACGCTATTGACTTGGTGTCCATACCAGTGCTTTAAAATGTTAATAAGTTCTTGAGGCAAGTTAATACTCTCAAGCTTCCTCCACAGTATCTCGTAGGACACCAAGTCAAAAGCTTTAGATAAATCCAAAAAGCACGCATATACAGGCGTTTTGCGGTCGGTGTAATACTTAACGACGTGCTTAAGTGACAGTATTGCACTCTCAGTCGTACGGAATATTTACCGTTAGCTTTTCGGTGAAGGAAAACATCGTGAGGAAACCGGTCTAATCCCAATAAGGTCTAGTTTTCCCTCCGGGTCGGAAGGTCAGATGGCAGTCGCTTTCGTAAAACTAGTGGGTATGCCAAATCTTGGGTTTAGGTGTCAAAGCGGACCCCGGGCTCCTTTAGGGGCACTACCGGGAATAACGCTAGGAGGATGATGATAATGGCCTAAGCACACCGCGTTGTTTAACCGCGGCGTCCACGTGCGTTTGTGTCGATTTACATGTGATACGACACGGATTGCATAGGGCCTTTTTTTTTTTAACGTTGGGGAAATGCGATTACGCATCCCGTCCTATCCGGGGAGGCAGAACGGGTATGACGGACTAACCGAAACTGGACTACCGTCTAAAACCACCAACGACATCCGGCTCCGCCTTGTAGGGGGGGCGTCGCAGGATCGCTCTTGGCATTCAACTGCGTACAAGGATTGCATAGGGCCTAAGAAAGATCGAAATTCAAATGAACTACTTAAATAGTTCATTTCACCGATTGAACGAGAACGGAGTGTTCCAAAGTCCTATTAGTCACAACTATATAATAATAATGGTGACTAAAACAGATCGCTTGAGACATTGTAGCAGAGTCAATCAATACTGACTAAATCGTTCATCGCACGTCCTTGTATCCATTAGGGGCCAACGAGAAGTCAGGAAGCCTAGGACATGCTAAACGTACAGTCAAGTAACTTTTATCAATTAATAAAATAAT
Organism: Epinotia ramella; assembly: GCA_947578815.1. NCBI lineage: Eukaryota > Metazoa > Arthropoda > Insecta > Lepidoptera > Tortricidae > Epinotia > Epinotia ramella. The sequence goes on along the minus strand of OX388224.1, from coordinate 12,716,679 downwards.
TAATAAATATAAGGGGCCTAGAGTACTTATATATTTTTACAGAGGAGTTAAGGTAATAACAATACCACGACCGAGCTAGATGGTTGTATACACATTAATAAATAAATAAATATTAAGGGACAATCTTAATTGCAAGCTCAATAAGGCTTGGGTTACGGGTACTAGATGACGTTATATTAAACAGAGAGAAATACTTAAATACATAAAAGAACATCCAAGACTCAGAAACAAATATTCATGCTCATCACACAAATAGTTTCCCTTACCGGGATTCGAACCCAGTAGTCCAGGCAATGAACTGACAACTTGTATGGAAAAAATGTCAATTTTGGAAATAATTTATAATAGCTTATTTTTTATGTATAACGGATATATTATCAATTAAATAGTTACCCAGCGACAAAATCCGACAAAATTTCAGACATCGAAAAAATGATAAGTTAACTGGCTTCTAAAAATTCGGTAAAAATATTAATAAATGTTTTTGTCTTTATTTTGGTTCATTTACATTTGCTCTATAATATTCAAGATAAATCGTACAAAAAAAAGATAATGCATGCTTCATTTAAATCTACATAATTACTTCCGGGTGGAAAGTTTGTCGGATTCTTGACTAAATAATCTTAGAATAACATTTTCAAATGAAATCAACAAAAAAAACGCTATTATAAATTAATGTTTTTCAAAACTGTATTTTGCCTGGAGTACAGGGCCTTCAGCTTCGTAGGCAGCGTCACTGCCTACTAGGGTAACCGGTTGTCAATTAATTTGCTAAAAAGATTTGAGTGCAAAAATGTGCTGTATATCCACACGCAAACCAGAACAAAAGTTATGAATCTGTTAAAAAAATAAATATAATTTATTATTATTTTGTTTATTTACACTTTGTCAGGTTTTTACAATCATTATATAACAAAGTAAAATATAACACTATATATACAAAACATATAATCATGATAAAAACCTAATTATTATTATTATAAAGCTCGTGCTCCTAAGGCGATGTATGGCAAAAATGTGTTTAACATGTGTATAAAACTCTTTAATATCTTACCTGATAAAATAAAGTTACTACTGGGTTATAGTTTTAAACACAAGTTATCCAATTGGCTTCTGGACAAGTGCTTCTATAGCGTTAAAAGTTACTTAAATCAAAGGTGACATAAAATTTGTAATTTTGACTCGGTGGTTATTTTGACATTTATTTTATAATTATAACAAATTTTGTGAATTCTATTATTTTGTTACTGTATTTAGATTTAGATTTATTTATTTCACAATATACAATTACAATTTAAATTAAAGCTAGCTTAATCTATATGAATTTATATTATGATCGTCAAAGAGAATAAGAATTGTAGTTAAATGTCAAGTTGCATTTGGTTTAAATTATAGTCACAATTAATTAATAGGCAAAAGTAAATAAATGACTAAGATAATATCACATAAAGAACGTCAGATTACAATATTATTATTATTGATTATTTATAAAAGGTGACACATTGTTATAAATTATGTAATCGTAACGTAGCACTCGGAAATATTTGCATGGCTGCATGCAGGCTGAATGTGGATCTGTATAATTATAAGACCTATTTTTACCTACTGTATTCCAGAAAATACACGATTTGATTGATTGGTTTATTGACATATGTGCAATTACCTTATATTTTCACAGGGGTTTAAAAGATACATATGATGAGAATATTTAAAATAGCTTTTGTCCGCGTCTTTGTCCTAGTGGAATTCTTTTGTATTGTACCTCCATACAAACTTCCAGCCCCCTTTTCAGTCCATTAGTTGTTGATTTCCGGGATAAATCCATCCTTTGTTCTTTCCCGGTATTCAAACTATCTCCATACCATCATCTCAATCGTTTTTGTAGTTGTGTGTTTTTGACCCATTATTTCCCTCCTCCAAATATTCCTGGATGCATGTCCACCAATATCGTCTCATTAATTATTGCTGTACGCAGAGTGCTGGGTATAAAACCATGCTTTATTAACCATACTAACAAATATTCACCACTTTATTATTATAAGCTATTTGAGTACCGTTTGTTGTACGTTATTAGTGGATTTAGAATTGATGAACGCATTATTTATAGGTACCTGTCATAATAATATGGACAGCTTCCTATTTCGTATATTGTTAAAATTAAAGATAAAGCAGAAAAATGCATTGCTTCATCATCGCCATATCAGCTGAAAGACGTCCACAGCTTGACATAGGCTTCCCCCAAAGAGGGCCACAATGTCCGGTCCTGCGCCACCCGCATCCAACGGACGCCTGCGACCTTTACCAGGTCATCAGTCTACCTTGGGTGTTCTTCCCACGTCGCGGCTCCCGCTACTCGAGGATCTTGAACCTGCTCCACACTTAATTCAAACCAACGACCTGCCATAAGCGAGAGGCTCTCTTCAACTTGCTCGTTTCAACGAATTTATCAGCCAGTTCCCTCTAATTTTGCTACCAGTTATTTTGTACTATTCTGTTAGCAGTTATGATCTACGTGAAGGCTAAATAACGTTTTATTTTATTTTATTGTACTCCTTTGAGTGACAAAACTTATGCGGTTTTTTTGCACACAATTTTAGATATTGTATTTATATTGCACAAAATCATTAGCACTTCCAACCTATTCGCTTTTATCCATTATCGTCTTCATCGTCATCAGCCTATATACGTCCCACTGTTGTGAACAGGTATCTTCCCTTTTATCCAATTCTGACGGAGAAAAAACCTCAAGTTGAAAACTGGTCTATTTATAATATATTGATTTAAACTTTCACGATTCTCACACATTATTTATACTAAACGGGACTTAATCGCGTATAATTAACTTGTTTTATTTACCTCACTGAGGTCTCCCGACGTTTCGGATGTGTTGCAACATCCATGGTCACGGGACAACTGGCTTGAGCGGGTATCAACATCTTCTTGCTGCGCGGGTTTTCCGAACTACCCGCATTTGGTCTTTATTAACCACTTGTACACTAGGGTTGTCACCCGGTTGACACACAACACTAATAATATCCGGCGATATAACGGACGAGTCAGTGAGGTAAATAAAATAAGTTAATTATACGCGATTAAGTCCCGTTTAGTATGAATAATGGTCTATTTATAGTTCAACACAAATAAATCTAAAATAACCAAGGGGCTCACTGTTGGCACATTGCCTGCCCCATAAATGTCGCACACAGGAGCTTTGAGGATTTCTTTCCTAGATAGCTTTTTGATGAGGCTTTTATGCTTAACATTTCGAGGTTTTTGAAAGCAGTGCAGTTAATAAATGTGTCCTGTGTACTTTCCGTTCGGCATTGTTGTCACCCATCCTTTTTTTAGTACGTACAGAAAGACGTTTACGTTGCTAATTGAACAGGAATAATAGAAATGAATTTATTGTAAGCCAACATAACACCACAATTTCGTAGCTATTTGATTGCCTTGTGGCTAGCCTATCTCGAATTAGTCATTGGTAAAGTTCTGTATCATCATGTCTAGATAGAACTTTACCAATGACACCTACTTCAAATAGATACCTATGTTTTACAAATAAAATAATTTGTATGTAAATCTTTAAGATAGATAATTTATTTTTTGAGAGTAGAGCACGTGTTTTTTTTATTGTGCATGCATGGTTGTTTTAGAATCGTACGAATTATGCAACGCTCTAGTAGAAGCATCGGCAACCTAGCAACTATCGACCTGACCTGGAAAATTCACCAGTGTTAACTGCAAGACCTCGAGGCAACGCATCAGCAGAACGTGGTCCGCGAACAGTGTAACAATCCATTCACTTTATAAGTTCATAACTCGAACTATCGTCATCCATTTCATTGAATTATTTATTAGTTAAGTTAGTAAGTGTTCCATAATTTTTGTCTTTTTGGCTGCTGATTTCTTATGTAACGTACTAGTATAGTACCTAATATAATACCTAATGAGAGTGAGTTTTGCGTGTGCGTAGTTTAATTATCAATTAATACGTGTGTGACCTCTTCTCCCTTGGAAACGGCAGAATTTATATTCAGGAAGATACTTAGAGCATTTTAGACAAGAGGCGCTTTAATTTAACTTCCTTTATAAATGCTCTAAATATAGAACTCCTAATAATTGCGTACCTTTTTGTACGAGCGTTAGGACAGATCCACTGTCATTTTCAATACCAAAAGTGACATTTAGATCTAGGTACCTAACATACGTACGGTGTTACGTAATCGACCAGAGGGATTACGTATATTTCAAACTTACGTAAGGACAACTTAAATGCCGTAATGCTTAAGGGGATGCCTTGATTTGAGTCGAACACGCCCCCTAGTCAGAGACACGCTGATGCCTTCTGCGCGCGAGGAAAAGAGATATAACACTCTTCGGGAATGGCTTTTTTGGACAAATTTCGATAAATACCTAACGTAGTGAAGTATTATTTCATAAAGTGAGATTTTAGATGAGATAAAATACTATAGTATTAACTTGATTGTGTCGTAAAATAATGTATCGTTTGAGTAGGCTGTGTAAAAAAAGGAAAATTCAGACCCAACTTTCGATTTTTTTTCTATCGAGGAAATTTTAAGCAATCATGTATCGATAAAATCAGATAAACAATCATATAGTCAAGAATCATATATCTGAAAATCAGACCTTATTCTTTCTTAATCTAGTCAGAACGGCGTTTCAAAGCACGGGATAATTTCCAATGCACAGCCTTAACATGATTGCATTCCAGAGTCTCTTAGTCGCGCTTAGAAGCAATTATTATAAGTAGGTACGGGTTCGAATCCCGGTAAGGGAAAATATTTGTTTAATGAGCATTAATTTGTTTGAGTGATGAGTCTTGGATATTTTCTATGAATTAAACGATTTATATCTATTAAATATATCGTCGTCTAGTACCCATAACTCAAGTCCTATTGAGCATACTATGGAACTAGGTCGATTTATGTAAGATTGGCCCTTAATATTTATTTATTTATTAAGTATTATAAACATGTATAAGCACACAATGGTAATTCATAAGTTTCATAACGACTCTGAATTTCTGCTCGACCAGTTCTTGGACACCCTGTTTAAATGAACACACGCTCGAATACGGCTAAGAGGCGTTGCGAAGTTGATTATACAACGGCCATAACCCAGGAGCTGAACATGACTGCTTCAGCGGCCGCCTCTCACACCGTAGCGTAATGCTTAACGAGATTGCAATTCAGAGCAACCTATGTCACCAACTTGACAATTGTCACCTGCTAGTGACCATTCCCTGTACATTGCTATAGCTTAGCATTCACGAGAACTCCAACAAGCCGAATGGAAGAGCGCTGGCTGTGTCAATGTCAATACTGTATCTTATAAACATAAAAGAAGGTTGAAAATAATGAATATCCAAACGAAACGCGACGCGCCAACGCGGCATCTTCATGGAACGGTGGTGAATATCAAAATTCAACGTTGGACCGTCAACTGCATGCATCCATTTGTCGCAGCTACAAATGGCACGCCAGAGAATGACAAAATAACACACACGATCACGACTAAGTGACAGTGATGATGAAGTGATGATGATGATAATGATGGAGCGGAATTTCACCTATGCGATAGATTAACTTTAATAGGTCGCCAGGTACCCGTTGTCATCTCCCCGTTCGCCCCTGTGTCGTGTACGAATGCAGAATCTTTCGCACTGAGTCATGCTGTTTCAATCCGTTTAATTGTTTCAAATCCCTATTAAATTTGAACATTGTTTCGCGTGTTCTTTCTGTTCACGTTAGTTCAGCGCGCTCATCCCAAGAAACACTTATATATGATTAACATTGGAATGACCGGACTTTAGTAACCGCAAGGTAATCTTTGACGACTTGGAGCGGCAGAGGCAGCGCCATCGATCTCGATGCCTCGTACGTGCGAACGAGAGACTGCGCTCCAATCTCTCGCTCGCACGAATAGCAAAGCGCTGCCGCCGCGGCTCCGAATCGAAGCTGCATCAGAGTATCTTCTAATGCTCGTTTCGGTGTAAAAGCCGCCCGCCATATTGCAAATGAAACTACTTGTCTAGATTAGAAACTTGTTCCATACTGCAGTTCGTTGGCGATACATTGAAACTTTTGCTTTGAATAATCCGCGCATTGTGATACGAAAATATCGTCAAAGGCACACGTAACTACTTTAAATTCGGTTCCTAGCTTTTGTAGAATAAATAAGTCCTGTTCAATGCAGATAGTTTAAAATAGAATAAGGCACATGTATCTTCGACGTCGACTGTAGGTACCCTTATATTAGATTGTCAACATTTCAGCTCAATTGGAATTGGTATTTGGCGACTAAACTGCAACGTTGCAAGATCTGACCCGAACAAACATACTTATAATTGCGATTTAAAAAGAACTCACGATTCTCATACATTATTTTTACTAAGCGGGACTTTATCGTGCATAATTAACTTATTTATTTACCTTACTGAGTCAGTTACACACATCCGAAACGTCGGGAGACCTCGCGGTTATACGCGATTAAGGGGATGCCTTGATTCGAGACGACCACGCCCCGTTGACGGAGACACGCTTATGCCTACCACGCACGAGAAAAAGAGATGCAACACTCATCGGGAATGGCTTTTTTGGACAAATTGCGATAAAGACCTAACTTAGTGAAGTTTTATTTATATTTCATTAAGTGAGATTTTAGATGAGATAAAATACTATCGTATTAAATTGATTGTGTCGTAAAATAATGTATTGTTTGAGTAAGTAAAATAATGAAAATACAGACCCAACTTTGAACTTTTTTTCTATAGAGGAAACTTTAGGCAATCATGAATCGCTTAAATCAGATATACAATAATACAGTCAAGAATCATATATCTGAAAATCAGACCTTATTGTTTTTTAATCTAGTCAGAACGGCGTTTCAAAGCACGCGATAATTTCCAATGCACCCCCTAAGTGTTAAGTAAAAATAAAGTTAAAAAGAAGTTTGTTAAAAATAACGGATGCTGTTTATTACTATAAAGTCAGCAGCAAAAGTAGCTATACGGGTCAAGGGCTCAAAATGACCTACTCACGACTCTTATGTCAAGAGCATAAGGACTGTCTAGATTAGTTTGAGCGTGTCATTTTGCGTAGCTACTTCTGCTACTGACTGTCCTATATGGAACCAGTTTTCTGTTGTTTTTTTTTTTTTTTTGTATTATTTTGGTACCCAAAAAAAGCTACGGTAGCCTAGTGGTTCAGGCATGCGGCTGTCAAGCGGCGGTCGTGGGTTCGAATCCCGGCTCGTATCAATGAGTTATTCGGAACTTATGTACATACGGAATATTTACCGTTAGCTTTTCGGTGAAGGAAAACACCGTGAGGAATCTAATCCCAATAAGGTCTAGTTTTCCCTCTGGGTTGGCAGGTCAGATGGCAGTCGCTTTCGTAAAACTAGTGCCTATGCCAAATCTTGGGATTAGGTGGCATCTTTAGGGGCATTACCGGGAATAACGATAGGAAGATGATGATGATTATTTTGGTACCCCTTGTCTAATAAAGGGAAAGGCTCTTAAACGGAAGGTCGTCAAAGGGACCTTTAATAACATCTACACATAATGTTCAGTTTGCGTCTAACTTATCATCGCTTTGAGTATAGTCTCAACTGCGTTCTTAAAACTTCAAACCAACTAAAATTCAAACCAGCTCAGACTTATCGTCTCAAAACCAACCCGTCTCCTGAATAGCTGTCATAAATAAACGACACGGAGAACATAATAGTTTCAGCTGCATAAATATGTTAATGCTATCCCGGGCGAGGCATGCTTTCCAGTGGAGTGGCGGTAGTGGGGTTGAACTACTCGTGTTGCAGTTCCATTGCTCGCTGAGGGGGTAAAAAGTTCTGGCTTCGTTTCCGCTATTGACCATTTCTACAAAGTTTGTGCGTCAATTAAAGCATATATACCCACACTTGATGTGTACGCTATGCCACACACACACTCTCATACTACATAAGTATATAATATAAGCACATTGGGTAACCATAGTAAAAGAGAATATGTATGTGTTTAAATACTTTATTGTACATAAGACTCGGATTTTTTAGAGTTCAAAGTCCGTCCGTCCAAGATTATCTGTTGCATTATGATGCTACTACATACGTTTACATAACTCTTGTGTACTTCACAATAAAAAAAAAAAGTAAAAAAACGAATTGATTATTAATTGAATCTTTGCGTGACTTTCTGGACACCTAACTCCTATTCGCTGTATCGTGAAATTAATGATCTATATTTTAATTATTATTATATTACATGTACCTTTAGAAAATGCTATAATCATTATTTAATTAAATTTTTATTAAAAAACGCAATGTAACCCAAACTAAACCTTCAAAATCCTTCATCACTACACTGAATCACTTCGCGTGTTTAAAACCAATTTCGTATGGGCTTTATACATTACCAAGATAAGATTGAAGTAAACTAAAATACATTTTACACTTAAATGAATGGCTATTTTACGCATTTGTAGCCACTGGTGGAATTGAATTAAACGACGTCATTTTGGGTTTTCGATAAGGTTTAACACGTCATAAATAGTTATCGTTACGTTAACTATTTAAATAAAACGGTAGTTCATTTAAATTACAATAGCTTTGGCATTTAATTTGTTACTACACAGATACACAGGGAAACTTACCCATACTTGCGTTTATAGACAAGTTAAAAAAAATCTGATTTCATGATTTGTTTGACTAAAGGGCCATTTACTTGCAACAACTCGCTTTTCGTGTTTTATTACATTGCAGGGTTTGATTGAATATTATTGACAGTATTTCGCTAGCCCGCGGCCACAATTTAGAATTTATATAGATGCCCTACAAAAAAAAATGACGTTCAGATTATTAATTAAATATCAAAGCTTTCCTTTAACATTTTTCAATAAATACATAAATATACCTTTATTCCGAACGGGGGCAGGTAGAGCACATTCAACTTATTTTCCAGCGCCACTTTTAGCATATATGTGGGTATAGAAGATCGACAAAATGTGATATCGCTGACATAGGTTACTAGCCCATCGCCCACAACACATTTCAACCCTGCTCTCTTAGTCGACTTTAACGAAGGGAAGAAAGGAGGTCTGGTGAGGTAGGGCACAGCGAAATGGGACCCTGCTCGAATGTGGAGCAGCCCAACTGGGGAAGTACCTCCGCCTTGCAGAAGACCACAGCCATAATAGCACTACTACTTGCTCTGTAGTAGTGTTGTGTTCCTGGAGGTGAGCAAGGTCGCCAGAGCTCCCGAGAATGCGTTGTGTTGAAAGCGAGGGAATTTGTTCCTTCAACTGTCAACATGGCGAATACTCAAACATATCAAGGGTCGACAACGCCCATGTTACTCCTTTGGAATTGCATGCGTCTATAGGCTGCGGTGCCCGCTTACCATCAGGCGGGCCGTACGCTTGTTTGCCACCGTCGTTGTATAAAATAAAAAAAACTTTTTCCAGAATATTTCTTCAGTACAATTGCCTTATGCGACGATCGTCTGGCGTATGCACTCTCCTAAAATTGCATGTTTAGTTCTAATAGTAGTAGTAGTGAAACTCTTTTTACAATTTGTAAACGACGATAGAAGTAAAATTTTAATAATGATGCAAACTGAACTGGAGACAATAATCCTTGCTTCAAATTTGTAAGCGCTACATATGGTAAGGGTCACGTATAGATTTTTGTTGGTTGTGATTTTCTGTTTTTAAGTATTTAATAAATTATCTCTAGTTACTCCCAAGAAAGTACTGCAAAGGTGTGCCACTGTAGCGTCGTAGCACTGAGTCGTAGCAGATCCTATCGTAGTAGTTTGTACATGCTACGAGAATAAACATAATGTTACTTTAAGGCCGGGGCCGCACTGGTTAAGGCGATTGGCGACGCGACGGCGATTTCAGTACAACTTGGGCGACTTGAGGCGACTTGATGTATGAAGATCGCCGCCGCGTCACTAATCGCTCTACCAGTGCGGCCCCGGCCTAAGGCAGGCCTCTTCCTCTACCATGAAACGAAAACGAAGTTTGTTTGTGTATCACTATCTCAGTCGCTCGTATTAACAAGTTCGACAGAGAGGTAGATACAAGAAAAAATGTCGTTATCGTTTCGTGGTAGCCGCTCTGTGCCTCTTGCTGTTTCGCCTAAGGTCAGCTCTTGTACCTCCAAGCAGTTGATACAACCTAACGCGCTAAAAGAGCACGTGCTCAAGCGGCGAATGCGTGCGAGCGGGATGCCATGATAAAAACCTTCTACAGGTATGACCAATGTCAATAAAAAAAACTAACTTAAAAATATATACTAAAATATGATCCAAAGAATACTTCGAGACGCTCTCGAAAACAGCACCCCGTATGTTCGATAAACGAACTCAAATTTAGTCTAGATTGAATCCATAGAGCAAACTGCAGCATTAATTGCATTCATCCTTGCAGAACTATTTAAATTCGTATGACCGTTTGCCTTATATTGCAGCACCATCTAGCGCATTATTACTGAAGTTCAGTAGTCGCACAAGGCGCGTTTCCGATGGTGTGCATTTTCCTTATATACAACTTTACCGACGGGTTTGCCTGCTTTGGTGCTGTCTGGTTTTTATGAATGAAATTGGAAGAAGTTTTTGAAATTTGAATTTGATTGTTCGAGAATGATTCTTGTTTATTGTCAAATCATCAGAAAAGAAATGGGAGTCAAAGAGAATAGTTCTTGGAGAGTGAAGTATTATTTTTCCATTGGTCTATTAGCTGAAAGTGTGAAGCGTGGTGTACCGTTTATAGGGTACAGACCCGAGTTCCTCGTCCACAGTTTTTGTTAAGAACAACAGTTTTCGCGCTAGTGCATCAGCGTTTTTCTCAAGCCCTGAGACGAAGCTCGCCGGTGGTGGAACCAGTTGTGGTTGTTGTCACACTGCACTGAGGGAAACGTAGAGTTTCTGCCTTTTTCTGAAGGCCGGGTGCTGTTTTAGCACACTGGGTAAGCATTTTCGCCTATCGGTTGTGGTGGATTTTTGGCTTCTAGTCTAGACGGTGGAGTAGAAGTATTTATTGTGAAATTTTGTTTCATAGCTTCCGGGTTTAGGCCCCAAGCCTAAGTTCGCGGTGGTTGTTGCCCGAGGACTGATGCCAGTTCGAGTGCGCTGAGAGCCATCATCCGGAGTCTGCGAGCCGGAGGGAGAAGCGATCGGACTGACCCGCTTACCAGCGCTTCCGGCTCTTGATCGGGAGAACCTCCGTCGGAGACGCCGCCAGGAGTTAAGTCGCGTTTTGAGGACTCCCGAGAGTTCGGCGTGTATTCTTTTTTGTTTGACCTTCGGTCAACGTCAGGGTCCTTTTTTAATGTCACTTATTACCTGTGATATTCTACCATACCGTGCCGTCGTTGGATTGTCAAACCTCCGACCTTAAGATGGGATCGATGCCTTCCGTTCTCCTGTAAAACCCTCAAAATTCAGAAAGGCCCTTTACCGCCGAAGTTGTCAGAACGATCGTTTAGATTTCATTTAGGCCCCATACACACAATTAACACACAACCTTTACCAACACTTAACATCTCGTCGAACCCAGTCGTTTTACATCCCTTTTTATTGTCGTGCTGGTTTGTCGACCGTAAATCACCATGTTTTGTCTATCATAGTCCAATCGTGTGCCGCAGCAACGGCCAGAGCACGGTTATACGTTCGGTATTGTATTGCAAGTGTTATTTAACATGATCTTATAAACCTGATCGCGTTCGGGTCGTGATGTTTTATATGCCGCTGTTATATGTAATAATTTTAGGAAAATAAAAAATAAATTACGTTCGTATCCTTGTGTGAACCTTTTATTCCATTTTCACTACAAATTTGGCGCCCGAAACAGCTGGTAAGTACCCTGGCTTGTTCTTTGTTACAAATTGAATTAATCTTTGTTTAATCTTACTGGGGGGAGGGTCGTCCGTCCTATTACGGACGCGTTACACTAACCTTGTTCTAGATTACAGCTTACGGTTATAAGGAATATCACGCTGCCCTGTTTACCCTGGATGCCGCCTGCCTAGTTCCGCTACTGCCACGAATTTTGGATCCTGTCAACGCCGGCGGAACGTGACCCGTGACCGAATAAATATATCTGAAACTCTGGTTGAAATAGGTAGCCGTAGAATGAAACAAAACGGTGTTTTCCTTGTGCTTTTTATTTCAATTTCCAACTAAAACAACCCGATTTACTTATTTAGTAGACTTGTGTACCCCTTGTTTGTGCCCGTAGAATTAGGGAAATACTGCAGGTAAGCGTTTTAGCTGTAGTTAGTTCCTCGACCGTATTGTCTTCCTGGTGATTCTTACTTTCCGGTTCGTCTTGTTGCCTTTTTTTTCGTCACTGTGTTTAGTTTGATCGCATCTTGTCCATTTCATATATTCAGTGTTAGCACATATTTAGGTTTTATGGGCGTTCCTGTAGACAGCAAGCGCATTTTTTCCTCGTTATTCTCGTAATTAAATGTTGTGATAAGCAATCGTATAACATATTTCTTGTATTTACGTAACATTTGACATGTTGTTTTACGTTTGTTTGTAGCTTAGCAACCTGTCACGAAATTTGACGGCGGAGTTCTTAAAGAGGTTGAGTTTGTTAGCTTTGAACTTTTACAGCAGTTTTTCTTTGAAAAGGTAGAGTATTTTCGTTCGGTCATCTAATTGTCACCGTGGTCTAGTGGAGGTACACTCGGACTAGTGAATACGTGATCGAGGGTTCGATTCCCGACAAAGTTATTCTTTGTGAATTTTCTTTCGAGAGGGTATGTCATCCATAAGTTCCGCGTGACATTATTCAATCGGAGTGAATGATTATTCTCAAGTTTAAACATTTATTTAGAGAATTGATCGTTCTTATTTTCTGGATTTCTTCTAACGTAGAATAAATTCGGTTACTTAGCTTCGTTTCAGTGGGGTGTTAGGCTTCATTGTTCGGATATACCTAAAGGCTTCACCGAAGTTTTTCTGAACCGATTTGGATGGGATAGTCTATTGGTATTTCATATTATTCGACTATTGTGTCTGTCTTAAGGCTTTCTTTGGTTTCTGACGCGACTTCGCGCTTATTCTAATTAGTTGTTATTCCCGGTTGCTGTTGATTTTTGTTTTTGGAGTTGTTTTTATAGTTGATCGTACGTGTTCATCGTTTATATATGTGGTCATACTCGATCATACCTGATCATAAGTGATAATACTTGATCATACCTGATCATAAGTGATCTTACTTGATCATACTTGATCATAAGTGATCATAATTGATCATAGTTGTTTTTTGTCGTTCGTCGTAATCGTTGGTGGTTCTTTCAGGATGTCACGATCGAACAGTGAGGAGTCGTTCCGCGTGACGCCTCGCATTCCTTCAGAGTTGAGGATGCGTCAAGCCCGGGAGCTGGATCCGCTTGCGAGTGAGGATGAAGAATTCTTCGATACCGAGCCGCGGTTCCAGGGCGCTCGGTCCCTAGATTGGCAGCCTCGTTGCGCGATTAAGAACGAGTCCCTCACCAAGTGGAATCTGACCTTCTCCGGCGAGACTTGCGTTCGTGAGTTCTTTTCACGTATCCGCGAAGAGGGGATTGCGCGTGACGTCAACCCTTCCTACGTCGTCAGACGCTTTCACGAGTTATTAACCGGTAGTGCTTTAAAATATTTCCGGGCAATTAGGCGTCCAGACTTGACGATCGGGGAGTTGAGATCGGCCTTTTTAAGAACTTTCGATGTCGCAGATTATGATTTTAAGGTGGAAAGCCAACTTCGCGCGTTGAGTCAGAAAGCAGGCCAGTCAGTGGTTGATTTCGTTATCCAGGCTCGCGATCTTAATGCCAAGCTTCAAAAGCCGGTACCCGAAGGCACCTTGTTCAACATCATCAAATACGGGATGAACCCCAGGTACCATCCGTGCCTGGCCACCAATATCGTTAGGGATGTCGACGGTCTACTGGAGGTCGCAAAGAACTTCGAGTCCTTCCAGGGTGTGCGGTCGACTGGTTTGGCGTTGGCTCCTCTCGGTACTGTCAACGTTGGCGAGATCGGTGCTGTCGCCTGTCTGAAATGCGGCGCTATCGGGCATGGGTATCGCGATTGTCCCAATGTTTCCGGTGCTGTATGCTTCAAATGTAAGCGGGCAGGGGCGATTACTCGGGACTGTCAATTCTGCAATCCTGGGACGTCAAAAAACTAGTTGAAGGCGCACTTAGAGGTCCGACGGTGTCACCGGTTGTTTTAAATAAGTCACCGGATAATAGACTGTTTATTGAAGTTAATATTTCAGGAGTCACTGTCAAAGCTCTTCTGGACTCTGGTGCGCAGGCTTCCCTCATTGATGTTTCATTGTTGTCTGAATTAGGTTTCAGTTATAGTAAGGAGATTCGACCGTCAGTGGTATCTGCCGATAATTCTCCTATTGTTATTTTAGGTGGATTGGATATCCCTATTTCTTTTAATGGCTTTTGCGCTACTCATCCCTGCCTTGTAGGTAGTGACTTGCCTACTCGATTTATTTTAGGCATTGAATTTTGGAATGCTTTTGGTCTTACCGATATTTTGAAGCGCGCGTTTGCAGGCGATGGTCCTGGGAAACTTCTTATTCCAGATCCTGTGTTACCGAAGGTGGGGTTTCAGGTTGTTGGCGAGGTTCGATACGTTCATCCGCGTACGGAGCTCACACCTAGTCAAGAATTCGGTCTTCAGGCTGTCATCAGCGAGTTTGATGAAATTTCTTCTGATAAGGCTGGTTTAGGTTGCACTACTTGGCTCTCTCACAAGATAGAGACAGTCGGTCCGCCGATTAGGCAGAGGTATTACCCGCTCTCACCTGTCAAGTTGAAGGTTCTTAACGAAGAGATCGATAAGATGCTTGAAGCCGGCGTCATTCGTCCTTCGCGGTCTCCATGGGCTTCACCAGTGGTTATGGTCACTAAGAAAGATGGTTCCGTCAGGTTTTGTGTTGACAGTCGGAAGTTAAACAGCGTTACCGTTCGTGATTCATACCCGCTTCCACGTATCCAGGATATTTTGGATAATTTGAGAGGTGCTAAATACTTAACTTCACTTGACTTTAGGAGTGCTTTTTGGCAGATTCCTTTGGCGGACAAAGCCAGCTGTGAAAAAACTGCCTTCATCGCTCCACAACGAGGTCTATTTGAGTTTGTTCGACTCCCGTTTGGTTTGACCAATGCTGCGTCGGAGATGCAGCGGCTTACCGACATGATCGTCAATTACGAGCTGACCCCAGAGTCTGACGATTTCATTTTCGGCTACGTAGACGACCTAATACTGGTCTCTAGAGATTTTGATAGTCATCTTCGGCTCATTCGAAAAGTTCGTGACAGGTTAAAAGAGGCAGGGCTCACCGTTAACTTGAAAAAGTGCGAGTTTTGTAAGTCGGAGTTGAAGTATCTGGGCTACATCGTTAATGAGCGCGGTCTACAAACTGATCCAAAAAAACTCGAGGCTATTAACGACTATCCCACGCCTTCAAGCGCAAAATCCCTGCGGGCTTTCATTGGCATGTGTTCGTACTACCGGAGATTCGTGGATAACTTTTCGACCATTATTGCTCCTCTTACAGCGTTGATAGGCAAGAGGAAAGGCCGAGATCCGATCGATTGGAACGACGACGCAGCAGCAGCTTTCGTCAGACTGAAAGACGCTTTGATGAACTCACCGTTGATCGAATGTCCTGATTTTTCTAAGCCCTTCATCCTTCAATGCGACGCTAGTCAGGTCGGTCTCGGTTCGGTGTTGGCGCAGGAGTTTGACGGAGTAGAGCATCCTATTGCTTTTTATTCGCGGTTGTTCACCAAAGCGGAACGCAGCTATGGTACGTCTGAGCACGAGCTTTTGGCGGTTCTCGAATCCATCAAACACTTCCGAGGTTACTTAGACGGGATGAAGTTCAAGATCGTCACTGATCATATCGCGCTAAAATGGCTGACTACACTCGATAATCCTTCCGGTCGTTTGGCTCGGTGGGCTACTGTCATTTCCCAGTATTATTATGAAATCGAGCATAGGAAGGGAGTTTTGAATGTGGTTCCCGATGCCCTTTCTCGTGCGCATGTAGGTTTGATTTCGTTCACTCGTGGCGGGGATCCTTCTGGCGATCCATGGTATGAACGTGTGTTTCAGGGCGTGAGTGAGGCTCCTCAAATGTTCACGGCGTATGCTTTGCGTGATGGCGTGTTGATGCGCAAAATGGCAGTTGAGAATCCGCTGGCTCCTAATCCGTGGCGTATAGTTTTACCTGCTTCTAGGAGGAACGAGGCGATCGCTGAAATTCATAATGATTTTCCTAATGTTCATCCGGGGGTGATGAAGACTTACCTAAAGGCGAGAGATTTATACTACTGGCCGTACATGTACAAAGATATCGCCAGGCAATTAGCAGGTTGTCAAGTCTGTAAGGCATATAAGATCGCGAATTCGCAACCACGTGGTCAGCGTTTATATCCACGTCCCATCGCTTCGCCAATGGATCTTCTGTCGATCGATTTGATCGGACCACTGCCAGGGGCCAGAAATGGGTTTCGTTATATCTTGACAATAGTTGACGTCTTCACTAAGTTCGTCTGGTTAGTCGCTCTGAAGAGGGTAAACGCCGATACTATATCCTCTGCTTTGGAAAGGGAGGTTTTCTTGAGGTACGGTACACCTTCTAACGTTTTGTGTGATAACGCAACTGTTTTTCATAGTGGGTCATTTGTGAATTTCTTGGCCTCCTTTGATATTCCTAGACCATGTTATACCCCGTATTATTCTCCCCAGGCAAACATTGCGGAGAGGTACAACCAAGTTGTCATTACAACGATGAGCATTCTGGTGGCTGGTGACCAGGGTAGTTGGCCCCGTCATCTTCCGAGAGTAGCCTTGTATCTTAATTCATGCATCAACTTGGCGACCTCTTATTCGCCTAACTTTTTAATGTACGGACGCGAGGTGCAGGTAGACCGACAGTTAGTTGCAGGTCAGGTTGAGAACCAGGAGGTGGGGCTCAGCCGGGTCGAACGAGCAGAAAATCTCCGCACTCTACGTGAAGTATACGCGAAAGTGTCTGATGCTTTGGTCATGGCTTTCCACCGCAATGCGGTAAAGTATAACTTGAGTCATAAGTCGTTGAGACTGGCTATAGGTCAAATCGTTTGGCGCAGGAATTTTCAGCGCCGGACAATGGACGAAGCTAGGGGTGGTAAGTTCGCACCACGCTTTATCCAGTGTCGGGTCGTGAGGCGAATTTCTCCTCAGGTTTATGAGCTCGTTGATATTGAGACCCAGGTGGTTGGAACATATCACGTTAAAGACATCCTCAAGTAGGAAGTTTGGTCGCCTTAGGTTATTTTAAATCGATTTTTTTTGTTTTATTATTCCTCTAAATTCTGAAAGACAAGCTGCACGTCATTATTAATTTTTTTGCTACTCTGTTTAGACCTTATTTTGCGTTTGCGCTTTCCCTCTAAATTCTGGAAGACAATCTGCACGTCATTATTAATTTTTTTCGCTCCTCTGTTTAGGCCTTATTTTGCGTTCGCGCTCCACACAACAGTTCTTCATTATAGGCTTATGGGTCAGGGCGTCGATTGAAAAGGTCATCGATGGTCGGATTTAGCTTATAATGTCGTGACCTGGTGTTGTTAGCGGTTTTTTTGTTATTGTTAGTGTCTTACATCCAACCAACAGTTCAAATGAAGGTATTAGGTTAATGTTGTTATCTACTCAGCGAAGGTCAACTCGTAGTTTTAAAATAGGTTAATGTGTTTAGGTTAGGGCTAATGTAGCATATATTTTCCGGACGTGACGTTGTTTCAGCTTTATGCTGGATTTGGACTTTTTGTGACTACGTTCTTCGACATAGTTCGAGATCGTTCATTCACTGTCTGTGGGCTAGCACTCGACAGTTGAAATACTGTATCACCCCGTCGGGGAAGAATACTTATCCGGACAACGACACTTACTTACGGTTCCTTGCGTTCCGCATAAGCCTATGGGCCATGGTTTACGAGTATTTCACGGACAAGACAAATGGTTGTGAACCTCGGTTCTCAATCATGGCTGTAAATGTTTATTTCCCTCTTAGCTGAGGTTAGGTTTAAGTTCGTTCTAGGCGTCTAGGGTTGGTTGATCTTCGTTGTTCTTGGTTTGGTGTATAAGTAATTTAGTTTTCGGTGTTATCTTAGGTGTTTGCTAGGTAGTAGTTGTTCCTTAGGTGGAATTGTTGGCCGCAATAAATAAATTTTGTGGGTCAACATTCGGTTTCCTCCCTTTGTGCGTGGCAAACGCATTGGTGAGTGTTGTTTTGGTTTTCCTCGATTTCAACTCGCTATGAACCTCCCTTTGTAGGCGAGGAACGTAGTCGTTAGGCAAGTGGAGCGATCACGTGCCACTCCATCGAGAGTTTGGATGATGAATCGTAGTGTTAGTTTTTAGGATTATTCTTGCAATACCTTGTGGGCATTTAAATGTGTTTATTATTCTAGGGGGATCTCGAGTTGTGTGTTTTTTTGTTTTGTCTTTTCAGGGGATAATCTGCAGCATTAATTGCATTCATCCTTGCAGAACTATTTAAATTCGTATGACCGTTTGCCTTATATTGCAGCACCATCTAGCGCATTATTACTGAAGTTCAGTAGTCGCACAAGGCGCGTTTCCGATGGTGTGCATTTTCCTTATATACAACTTTACCGACGGGTTTGCCTGCTTTGGTGCTGTCTGGTTTTTATGAATGAAATTGGAAGAAGTTTTTGAAATTTGAATTTGATTGTTCGAGAATGATTCTTGTTTATTGTCAAATCATCAGAAAAGAAATGGGAGTCAAAGAGAATAGTTCTTGGAGAGTGAAGTATTATTTTTCCATTGGTCTATTAGCTGAAAGTGTGAAGCGTGGTGTACCGTTTATAGGGTACAGACCCGAGTTCCTCGTCCACAGTTTTTGTTAAGAACAACAGTTTTCGCGCTAGTGCATCAGCGTTTTTCTCAAGCCCTGAGACGAAGCTCGCCGGTGGTGGAACCAGTTGTGGTTGTTGTCACACTGCACTGAGGGAAACGTAGAGTTTCTGCCTTTTTCTGAAGGCCGGGTGCTGTTTTAGCACACTGGGTAAGCATTTTCGCCTATCGGTTGTGGTGGATTTTTGGCTTCTAGTCTAGACGGTGGAGTAGAAGTATTTATTGTGAAATTTTGTTTCATAGCTTCCGGGTTTAGGCCCCAAGCCTAAGTTCGCGGTGGTTGTTGCCCGAGGACTGATGCCAGTTCGAGTGCGCTGAGAGCCATCATCCGGAGTCTGCGAGCCGGAGGGAGAAGCGATCGGACTGACCCGCTTACCAGCGCTTCCGGCTCTTGATCGGGAGAACCTCCGTCGGAGACGCCGCCAGGAGTTAAGTCGCGTTTTGAGGACTCCCGAGAGTTCGGCGTGTATTCTTTTTTGTTTGACCTTCGGTCAACGTCAGGGTCCTTTTTTAATGTCACTTATTACCTGTGATATTCTACCATACCGTGCCGTCGTTGGATTGTCAAACCTCCGACCTTAAGATGGGATCGATGCCTTCCGTTCTCCTGTAAAACCCTCAAAATTCAGAAAGGCCCTTTACCGCCGAAGTTGTCAGAACGATCGTTTAGATTTCATTTAGGCCCCATACACACAATTAACACACAACCTTTACCAACACTTAACATCTCGTCGAACCCAGTCGTTTTACATCCCTTTTTATTGTCGTGCTGGTTTGTCGACCGTAAATCACCATGTTTTGTCTATCATAGTCCAATCGTGTGCCGCAGCAACGGCCAGAGCACGGTTATACGTTCGGTATTGTATTGCAAGTGTTATTTAACATGATCTTATAAACCTGATCGCGTTCGGGTCGTGATGTTTTATATGCCGCTGTTATATGTAATAATTTTAGGAAAATAAAAAATAAATTACGTTCGTATCCTTGTGTGAACCTTTTATTCCATTTTCACTACAAATTATACAGCCGTAAGCTTTTAGTACTCACCTTTATGGAACACAGTTCTAACCTAACTATCGCAACTCTTATCATCAAAATTCATTTTCACCTATCACTCAAGCGTAAACGTTCATAATAAACACATCACCGCTTCAGACCAAATTAAAAGCTACACCTCGACCAAGTTTCCCAAAAGACGTATGTCCAACAGAAACTTGTGCCAATTACGCTCTTGTGATCCTATGACCGTTTCTTCTAAGAAAGGTCTTATGTAGTACTGAAATTAAACTGACTTGGGATCCTTTGTCAAAAAGAGACGCATCTCATTTTAATATGCAAATGGTGGAACGAATTGAGACGAACGTAGCGTATCACGTTGATGCTGCGCAAATTGAATCCGAGAAGCGGTGAAATAATGGCCGACGAAAATGTGAAAGATTAGGTGAGGTTATTGAATTTTAGAACGTTCTTTTGATAGTAAATTTGGAAAGGTCTTTAAATTCCGACCGCTTTTTTATGTTTCCGTAACTCAAATGGATTAGAAGACCTGTCAAGATCCTTTTTTTCAAGAACGCATGGAAGTATCAAGTTGAAATGATAATGAAATGAAATACTCAGTCCTTATAGTTGTGAAAAATCTAACCTTCAAGTTCATGCAATTAAATTGTATGGCCGCATATTTTGACACTTTCAAAAGAATCAAAACTCATAGGATCCTAAAATCATGAAATTTGGTAGGAAATTAGTTTTTCTAAATGAAAATTACGGCCGTTTATGAGGCATATTTATAGGTTTAGGAGACTGATCTTCGGAGAAAACTTGGCAAAGATTAAGACTAAGACTAAGACTCCCAATATTTATACATTTGTATGGAACCCTCGTTGTGCGAGTCCAGTGTTATAATATTATTTTTAATTTGATTAGTCCGTCATCTGTGCATGTTTTCTATCAGTTGCTTAACGTACTCAAAATGGGAGGAATTTTCTAAGAAATTTCTGGTAACTGTCACCAACTTGTCACTTAGACATTTTCACAATTTTGGAAATGACTCTTCGGCGCATTGCTAGGGCACAACAATATTAACATCATTAATGACAATATTTTGAGCGCAATTTCCTTAAGGCGCCGTAGGTTCAGCGAAGTTAGGCGAACAGAGTTTTTGAAACAATATAATGCGTCTGTTTATAATAATAATATGGTTTCAAAAAAATACGAATAGTAATCTTGAGGCTTTTCTGCAGGGAAATCAGTGCTTTGAAACATGATTAAGTAAATTTCGCTCGATAGAAAAAAATCACGAACATAGGTCTAAAACACACAAAAATACACTTAAAATATTCGTAACAAATTATGCACAAAAGCTATAAATATTAAAATTGCTTCTAAAAATCGGCAATATCATGTTTGAGGGAAATCAGTGCTTACATTATTATTTATTGAAGCGGCCAAAAAATTAAAATTAAAAAACAAGATATCCGCGCTCCGAGCACGCACTTCCATCTCGCTCACGCTTATGCTCAGTGAGAGGGAGAGAAGACCATGAACCTACGGCGCCTTAATTCCCTCTAATTGAAGCCAAGTATAACTGGGGCCAAGAGGACGCGGAAGTGAAGGTTTTTTAGAAACCTCCTCGATACATTAACCGGGCTAATTTCCTACAGCATCACCATTATAGCCAACAGGGAAAACTATCGCCGTTGGTGCAAGTCACAAGATATTATCTTGTTTTTATTTTAGACCACGAGGGTGGCAAGGAAGCATACGCCTTGCCTGATGGCAAGCAGATACCTGTGGACACTTGTGAGAATCACAAGCGCGCTGCCGACCCTTTATTGATTTGAGGATTCGATGTAGCTAGAGTAAAAATCATCCTCTGGTGAGTAAGATCGCCAGAACTCCCAACACAACACTAAATACCCACAAAGCAAGTTGAGGTGTTATTTTAGGTGTCTCCTTATTTCACCGACAAACGTTTCACCGAATGCACGGTTTCGCCAAAGTTTCGTTTCATCGAATTTCTGTTACTCAGAAACCGTTACCTTTTAAGGTACAGCTAAAAGGTAATTCTGTAGAACCCATTAGGTTAGGTTTGTTTTATAACATTCCAGAAAATTTAATGATTCTGGAAAATATGGTTTTCGATGTAATGAAAATTCTGCGAAACATACATTCGATGGAATATGTCATTCTCGATGCTACACTTTTAAATTCACAACTTAAAACGCAAATATAAATAATATTAAACGTTTCCACAGTAACTATGCTTCTTTCTTATTTCGCAGACGGGAGTGGCTTGCGGTGGCGGTCAATAGTATGACAGCTAATGACAAGTTTACCTACTATGTTCCACTGCGGCCAGGCCGTGGCAGTGTGATGTGGGATTTAGACAACTGCAGACATTGACAGATTGATAGGCCTCTAATCGGATTTGCTGTAGTTAATGACCCTTAATTCCCGTCCTTTAAAAAAATGTTAAGTATTGCGACGGTCCCAATTAAAAGAGTCGGAACTGCAAAAATTGAGATTTTTGCTTTTCAGCGGCTTAGGTCGTAAAAAACTCTAAATTTTAAAACCACATTCACAGATTTTAGTTTTTTTCGATACTTTTCGTAAAAACCAAGATAATAATGTTGGATCTAAGAACAGATGACATTTAAAAACGTCGGTTGTGACAGTTACGACATTTTTACGGGACACACAGTGAGGACAAAGTGTCGGATATAAGACATTCTACTATTTTACACGGAAAAGTAAAGTGTGTTTTTTGTTGTGTATTTTTTATGTAATTTACAGCCTGTTAAGTTGTCAAGTAAAGTTTCTCTGTATTAAATTGTTATGTGTGTGTTGTTGTTGTTAGTTTCCGTGCAACAATGTCAGTTCTGCCAGTTACGACATTTTTTGGAGTAACTTTTTTGTCGGATGTGGTACATCCGACATAATTATGTATACAATTTCCAGACAAAAATGTCGTATGTGGCACTTCCGACAAATGATGCTTAAGCTATTCCGGTTAAAAAAGTAATATTGGAGGTTTTTGTATTTTTTTGGAAAAATGGCTGATAAAATACATGTATGCTCAACGGCTAGTAATAAACAACCTACTAATAAGCAAACATTCAAAGTTTGATAACGATATTCCATTAATTAACATTTCCCCCATACAATTTTTTTTTCCAACAACTTTGACAGCTTCTCCTAAAAAGTAGCTGTTTTGCAGATCCGACTCTTTTAATAGGGACCGTTGTTTTTCTCTTTAGATTAGCAGAGGTCGGAATTTTCGTGGCACTTTTGAGCTGTCATAGGGACTTCTCGTTTATCGACTTCCGATTATACATATGTATATCGATAAATACTGAATACAATATATGTAAAATATGATTACTTGATTACGAGTGATGGGTAAACAACATGCAGTCTTATCGCGATTCGGCCATCTCATTTCTAGGAAATTATAAATAGAAGTTAAAATGATAATATTTTATAGTTGAACATGAAATATTAACATTTAACATTGAACTGAACTGATTCAATTTAAAAATGTTATCTATTAACTTCTCATTGTTTTCATTGCAAATCTCTATTTAACAATTTCAGCCACTCAAAAGTTATCTAAAAGAGATCGCTCTTTAGCGGTAAGACTGCCGGTTGTTTACCTCTACTTTTAATCTTGTTTCATATGTTGTGTTCTAAAATTTATCGATATAATTATGAATATCGGTAGTCGATAAACGAGAAGTCCCTATGACAGCTCAAAAGTGCCACGAAAATTCCGACCCCTGTAGATTAGTATCATGATACCACTGTACTATAGCCCCTAATACCGAGCGGTATAGGTACCGGCATGTAAGTCTAGCGCTGACCGTTCCTGCGCAGAAGTCGAAAATAAGGTATTACGGGGGAGTGAAGGGGACGCGCGGGGGCGTGCGTGAGCGCTTATTGGCTCTCCAGCCGTACTCCGTCCCGCGCACCGATACGACGCCCCGCTCACTTCAGGTTATACAGTTGCGTTCTAAATTGTTATTACCGTCGTCGTTTTGTTAAGTTTGAGTTTGTTTTTTATTGACTGTTTTAATTAAGTTAGTGTTTATTTGTGATTTTAAACAGTAAATATGCCTAGAAGAAATACTGTTTTGAGAAGACAGGCACGGAAAATGGTATATGACGTGCATTCTTTTTTAAAGACAGAAAGTAATGAATTAATTGATTCCTTAAAACATATTAAAAGTCAGATTGACGAAACTACGAATATGTTGCTCAGTCACTTGGACAGCGGCACTGTGGATTTAAACATGATGAAACAAACTGTACTACCCCTGTCAGATTCTGATTAATGTTTTTTAATAAAAATTTTAAAAAAATATATTACTTGTTTTTACCTCCCTATATTAGTGATGAGACTAGTTTAAACGAACTACCTTAGATATAAAAGAAGGACAAACAAAGACAAAGTTTTTTATTAGTAAGGATTATTGTAATCAACTTGTAGTGATAACAATTGCGTTTGCGACAGTACCTATGCGCAGCTATCCCCTCCACGATTCGTTCACCGCTAGACTTACGTGCCGCCACCTATAAGTCACTAAACTTAATATGGATGTCGTGGGTACTCCGGCTCGTACCACTGGGTTTTTCCATAAAACTTATATTTAACAGTGGCTTTTCAGTGAAGGATTTCCCTCTGGGGTGGAAGATGAGATAGCAGTCACTTTCGTAAAAACTAGAGCCTATGCCAAACCTTGGGATTAGGTGTCAAAGCGGACTCGGGCTCCTTTAGTGTGCAACCGCGAATAACGCTAGCAGGATGATGATTCATATCATGATATTTATTTATTTAGATATGAAACTTAACAGTATTACATTTAACATGCATAAATACACAATAAGAAACAAGTTATAACACAGTTAGTTAGTTAGTTTAGTTAGTTACAAATAATATTAAAAAAATAATCTCACAGAATCTTTTAAAAATAAGGGCGAAGTTTACTCCACTTGTAGGCAAACAAATCGCAATCCGGTGCATACAGAATTAGGTACTTTGTTAAGTAGCGCCTGCGCGCTGACAACTGGGCTGTTATTCGCTACGCGCTCATGCGGCTCACCCCGCCGCTCACCCGTCACGAAACTAGACCTCTGCCTACGCTTAGTTACCACGCATCGCCATCGTCGCAGGGCCTGGTGAGTGCTCGTGGGCTGCCGTGCGAGTCGCCTCCTCCGCCAGGAGGAAGTGGCCGCGGCCACGAAGGTACTTGCCAGGAACGAACAGAGAGCATATTCTTGCGATCAAGTCGGAACAATCTTCGGTTCGATATTGCCCCTAACCTCTAGAGAGTTGAAACCTGACATTCCGAGTAAGTTGGTAGGATAGAGAAAGGGATAGAACCCGTACTCTTTCTTGTAAAGAAAGCGGAGAAATGCCTTTTGTACTTTCCCCAAAAGAAGGATGTAAGATATAAAGACCATCTCAAAACGAAGTTGGTTTGCACAATACGTAAATCGCTTGCATCGCTTCGCTCGCGCCGCGCACAGCTTGTTAGTACGACGTATTTCACCGTATCTAACTACGGGTGGGCTGGTTTTTTTTATTGTTATTGACGCCATAACAGTATGTTACTTTGACGTTACCGAATTAACTGCTTTATGTGTCGCTTTTTGTTCGTTCCTGTAATTGTGTGTAAGTATCGTTAGACAAACAGGGTGTACTCTAACGTCCGAGTAGCACAGAGAAAACGGGTACTAAGAACTATACAAAACTACTACTACTACTATATACTACTAAGTACGTATACTAAGTACTATATATACTAAAAAAAACAAAACTGACACAAGAATATAACTAAGAACTATCTCGACCGACTAGACTTTGGAAAAAAAAACTGCGCTCTAGTTGGTTCTTTAGTTTGGGAGTTAAAATGATACAGACACCCACCCACACACGTTTACGTCGGGGGTAAAAAAAGAGAAAAAAAACTAACAAAATGAC
The DNA here is from genome assembly GCA_947578815.1 of Epinotia ramella. Lineage (NCBI taxonomy): Eukaryota > Metazoa > Arthropoda > Insecta > Lepidoptera > Tortricidae > Epinotia > Epinotia ramella. Next base: position 12,690,742 of record OX388224.1, on the reverse strand, counting down.
TATGTTCTAAAAATGTAACAGTAAGTAAAATAATTGCTTAAGTAAGCAACAGTTAACTTGCACCCAGTCATGTTAAAATCGAAACTAACGTCAGTTGGGACTATTTTGCAATCAGTCTGCATTTAGAACTAAAAATGATGGAATAGTTCTAAACCCCTGAAGTCCCATACGTGAAACGAAACTAAAACTAGAACCATAAAAGCCAATCCCATCAGCTTAAAATACAACTTACATGAAAACGGAAAATCCACTTTTATTATTAAACTAGACGTCCGCGTGGTTTCGCCCGCGTTATGCAAAGAAAGCAGACAAACTCGGGCGGCTCAGGCGCGGGCTACATAATAACCGGTATCCATTCAGAAAGTCCAATCTAGGAATACAAGTGAATTATTTTCTGAATTCAGTCTAGTGGTTCCGGAGATTACCGAGAGAGATTACATTGCAGGCCGCGTGGCTTCCTCCGCGTACCGTAAAATAAGGTGAGTAGGGGCAAAACTGACATTCAACCCTCGATAACATTTTATTTTTACATATGCAAACTGAATGCTGTATATATTAAGTGTTCCGGACGTTTGTATTTTAGTTTTAATTTTATTTTGGGTAGTTCCATTTCATAACTTTGACGATAAATAGGAAATCCCACCTCATCTCGTAGTCCCTCGTAATTGGGGTGAGGTGGGATTTCATACAAAGGTGATTTTGGAAGATTGTTCGATCGATTTTTTTTATGAGTATTACTATAACTCTATTTTAAATTGAAATATATTATTTTTGTAGCAGTAGCCTTAAAATCCCATCTCACCCTCCTTTCATCCTTTCTCTCCCCATTCATAACCCAACTTTTCCCACGAACCCTACTCACCCCATTTTACCATATTGCAAAAACGCAAGCAAACCCACGATCTAAAATATATCCTAATACCATCCAGACAGATAGTCAGGAGATTGCCGAAAACATGCCCATGCTACTCCGTTGGAGTTACATGCGTCTATAGGCTGCGGTGTCCGCTTAACATCAGGCTTACGCTTGTTTTCCACCGTCATTGTATAAAAAAAAGACCGGGTTGCACTCCGGGACTGCCGGCAGAAGTGAAAACTCGATGACATTGTAACAGTTTTTCGATCGGGTTACGTGTCCGTCTTACGAGTTTTCAATCTGTCGAATCTTACGGTCACGTGACATCTTACGGTCACGTGACCTGTGGCGAGTTTAACAATTTTTCCCCATCACCAAAAGTGCACAGCGCCGCTACACAAGTTTTCACTTCAAAAACATAGGTATTAATCGATATGATACAGAGAAACATTATAATGGAAAAATAAACCATCTTCGTCTGTAGCCCCCGACAGGATTCGAACCAGCCACCTTTCTATTAACGCTAGACTGCTCTACCAACTGAGCTACGAGGACAGTGACGTAAGCTGTGTATTTTGCATTACATTCCCGCTAAGACTAGCGCCCTCTGTATCGTGTTATAGACTTGTTTCACAGCCTTGGCACACCTCTAATGGGCGAGCTATACGCTCACTACATTATATTCTTTCTCTGTATCATATCGATTATAAAATGATCGGGGTAACTTCCTCGTTAAAAATAACACGAAAACAAAATATTTAATTAAAAATAATTTGTTTCGTGATAAGGGTATTTAAACATAGGTATTCTTTCGAATGTCCGCATGACCAGATGGTCTACAGGTCTTTCTCAACCGATTCTCTTGGATCGATCACGTAACGCTTTGTACGCGCGTCAGGTAGATCTAAATGTCACTTTTTTATGGGAAAATGACAGTTCAGGTGTCCTAACGCGCGTTCGAAACGTAAAGGGGTGATCATTTGATCAACCCTCAGGTTCAATAATTATATAAGTATGTATTTTTTTGTCGATTCAGTTCTTCAATTATTTTGAAAATAAATAATATATATATATTTTTTTTAGCTCCAATTATTGTGTTACCAACGTCATATTGACAAACGATGGAACGAATATAATGGAAAAATAAACCATCAGGGGCGAATGTGATTGAAATATACCCGTCTTCGGTCTCTGTCCTCGTAGCTCAGTGGTTAGAGCACTCTACCGGAAATAGAGGGGTCACAGGTTCGAGTCCTGTATAGTGCTACAGACGATGATGGTTTATTTTTCCATTATATTCGTTCTCTCTGTTTCGATCGTGGTAACTTCCAAGTTAAAATAACACGAAAAAAAAACTTAATAAAATAATTAGTATCGTTAAGAAGTGTCATATTGATATATACATTTAATTTCACATAAAATAGAGACAAGTGACTTACCTGTATATAGTTCCTCTGTGCCCGGCGCAGGAAATTAAAACTCCTGCGAATCCTGTAGCTGAATTGATATCAATAACAGATTTTTTTTCAGAGCGTGGCACAAACGCACTGTTTGTTTTATCCATACATTTTTTGCAATGAACGTAGGTACGAATAAAAAAGCTGTTGCCTGTATTTTGTTGTATTGTTTTCAACGTATTTTATCCGTTTCAACAACAGTATTATAAAGCGAGCGTTCTGTTCGAAATTCCAATTACCGTAAAACGGGGTGAGTAGGGACAAAACTGACATTCAAACCTCGATAACATTTTATTTTTACATATGCAAACTGAATGTTGTGTATAATAAGTGTTCCGGAGGTTTGTATTTTGTTTTTTTTTTTTTATGATTTTGGGTAGTTCCATTTCATTACTTTAAAGATAAACACGAAATCCCACCTCACCCCCTCCACCACCAGTCCCTCGTAGTTGGAGTGAGATGGGTTTTCATACAAAGGTAATTTTGGAAGACTGTTGGTTCGATTTTTTTTTATTATGAATATTACTATAGCTCCATTTAAATTGGAATAGACCAGGTACATTATTTAGGTAGCAATAGCCTTAAAATCCCATCTCGCGCCCCTTTCATCCCTTCTCTCCCCATTCATAACCCGACTCTCCTCGCGATCCCTACTCACCCCATTTTACGGTACCTGACACTAGCTAGCCGCGTGGATCGGCCCGCGTATAACGTCACCGCGCAGAACTTGCGCCGAGCGTCGCCGTCTTAACGTGTTTTTGTTTTTGTGCTATATTGTATATTGATATGTATGTTAGTCTGTAAGGTGTTTGTAAATATGGGCCTTGTTGCCTAACTCAAATAAATAAATAAATAACAAAGAACCTGAGCAGAGCAACAGGGTAAAGTTTAGCCTCTGTCCATCCCGAAGACCCATTCTGTAACTGGTGTAAGAATAATTCAATCGGAGTAGTTTTGGAGATTACCCAACAACATACAAACAAACACATAAAGGACCCGATTCTACGTGCACATGGCTTAACTAGCCTAAAACGAAATTGTCTAATTCTTAGACACAATTTAGGCGGCAGATTAAAAACGACATATTATTTAGAATAGCATTTAGGCAGCTAAGTAAGTTGTATAGACCGCCTAAAATAAGAAACGTCAGATTTAAATTAGCGCTGTCAATTGATTATGACAGCTGCTCATAGAATAGCAAAGTGTGTTAGCGACACCTATATAAAATAAGGAAGTTTAGAGGCCACTGTAGAATCGGGTCCAATATAAATTTATTTTTCTCAAACATGCAATGAAATATTGACGTTGTGTTCTTCATAATGGGCTTCGAAGTGTCACGTTTCGGGCGCAGCGAGACTAGAGACCCGTAATGGCATTTCATACAAAATTGGAAGCCTGCAAGATGGTCTTTTTTAATTTCCATTCCACAATTTGTCACGTTGTGTTGTCTTTGATCACGGCGTTCAGCCATGAAAATTAAAGTTTGATTTCTTGGAGTTTTTTTTTAATTTATTTCATTGCATGTTTGAGAAAAGCACTATACATACCTCGGCGTGAAAAATGGGTTGCCAGCCTCATAACTATCCAACCTCGCTACGCTCGGCCGTCTATATGTACTCGGCCGGCAACCTTTACCTCCCGGCCTCTGTAGTAATGTACTATTTAGTACCTATGTACTAATGTTGCTAACTAGTTTCCTCGTAATATGGCGAATCCCATTGTGCGTACAAAGTTTCATGTTGTCGTTTAAAAATTAGAAAAAAACTACGTTTGTATGGAGAGTCAAGCGTATTGCCAACCCTTGACCCTTAGCAAACTACTCACAGAAAATCATGCCTATACATAAGATATTCGCTACAAAACGTAGCGTTTCGTGGTCTCGCAGGGGTGGAATGGAAAATCTAGATTTTGGGATTAAGTGCCGAACGAAGATGTAACTTAATTATGTTTTTATTAGATTTTCAAGTATACATTATGTGGTACTAAAGAGTGTCTCACTTTAAAGGCGAAAATAACGTATGCCATACGATTAAATAAATTATGTGGATATGAGCGCTTAACATTTTATTATGTCGTTGATTCAAGGCTGAAGGTGATATAGAAATGATGGCAAATTTTCATGCTTTTCGACCTTATTACAAAGTTCAAACCTCGATCAGTCCCGGATAGCTTGATATTTCAGGATTATAGTATTAGTTCGTTAGTTTGCAACTAAAAAATATTTTATTAATGGCTTTTGACGTTTCTCACCAGAACTTTTGTAGAGTAGGTGAGCAAAAATCAACAGACGTCGCATTTCTTCTTCCTATAAAATATGGGGGAACGCGAATGGAAACTAGCTTTCGGACACCATTTTTATAGAAAACGGTGTTCTTTTTAGAGTCATTCGAATACTTATAGATAACGAAATGTCGTGGTATGTCACATGTAGATTATGCTTATTTTTTACACTACCGGGGTGTATTCCGGAATTACCACCATTTTTAGTCGACATATAGAAGATAGAGCTATGTCTGGAAATACTGAGGGGCTGGATTAGATTAAATGGCATTGATGTAACATCATCAAAAAATAAGCTTACCCAGGCAAAATTTTGAAATATCCCTTGTTATTGTTTTGACTCAGTGATTTTTCCGTTCAAGCTCTCGATCATTGCAGACTTTAAAAACATAAACAGTTTTTTTTTTTAAAAAAAACATTAATTGAATTAAGTAATTTATTTGAATGCCATTATGAAATAATAAATATTTGCGGACAATCTTACACAATCGACCTAGTCCCAAACTAAGCAAAGCTTGTACTATGGGTACTAGACGACGATAAAAATACTTATACCTATACATAAATAAATACTTAAATACATAGAAAACATCCAAGGCTCGGGAACAAATATTCGTGCTCATCACACAAATAAATGCCCTTACCGGGATTCGAATCCGGGACCTCTAGCTTCGCAGGCAGGGTCACTACCAACTAGGTATGGTTATGTTGTTTTTGTAGTATGGATATGGTTTCAAAAGTCCAATGTTAAGTTCATAAAAGAAGATTTTCAGCTAATTTAGTCCCAAGTTACCCATTCCCTATCATTTAGGTGAACTCCTTCACATTAATGTTACAAAATGTATGTATGAGCTTCGCTGATCTAACAAAAGTAGCTTTGCATAACACAGGTCTTACATAAATATGTACCTATACATTTATTCACTTAACTGAAAGGCAATATAATAAGGTGCATATACTCGAAATTGTATGTTTATATACAGGGTGCCATCTTTTACGTGATACAAAATAGCAAAATGTGAATCAATCCATGATTCTGAGCAACTTTTATTATGGGACCAACTTTGTGTTATGCCAAAAAAAACACACCTGTTCATACATTCTTGTCAGTCTAAAATGAGCAGAGTTAATGAAATAGTTGGATTTTTTTGGCATAACACAAAGTTGGTCCCATAATAAAAGTTGCTCAGAATCATGGATAGATTCACATTTTGCTATTTTGTATCACGTAAAAGATTGCACCCTGTATAATCTAAATAATTAGCTTTGGTGATACACCTACATAATGTTGTCAGAGGGGGTCTCTTTAGCAACTTGAATGGTGAGAGCACTTGTTGATTTTCTCAGACTCAAGACAAATTAGGTACGGTTTTTCCCTTCTCTGTATATGTGCTATACAACAACTTTTTACTTTTTATACCGAAGTAAAAAAAATACTACTATAATTGTGAAAATACAATAGCTAAACAATCACATCGTCTACGAATTGTTCATGAATGAAAATGTCAGTCACAGGCAATTTTAGGTGCCAATAACGTTTAATTAAAGAGGTTGATGAGTCGAAACTGTTTACTGGACCTATGATACCCAGGACAGGCTATACGTGATGCCACAGCGAGGGACGGAAAAGCTACTCAATTTGGACGGGTAATGGTTTATGTTCCACAACTTCATACTAAATCAGTTGTGGCAAATAAAAAGAAGTAGAAATATGAGAAGGACAACGAATGATATTTCCCTTCCTGTCACACTTTTTGAGATTTGTATGGTACCAGCTCGCTCGCACGGGGTATTATTATTACCATAGGTACCTAGCAAGGCTCCTAAGGAATACCTACTGTAACATCTAACTGTAAACCCTATCTTGAGCAAATAAATTACTTATGACTTATGACTTATAGTCTGTCCTGAGTATCATAGGTCCATGAAAAGTTTATTTGAAATCTGACGTGTAGTTTGACGTCATCGGCATGAAAGGTACGGGCTTATAAGGCCTGGATCACACTGGCGCGGCCTGCGGTGGCGGTCGATAGTAAATTTGACAGCTAATGACAAGTTTAATAGTGTCCGCCGCGGCCAGAGGGGTAATCACGTAACGTTTTGAACGCGGGTTAGGTAGATCCAACTGTTATTTTTCCATATAAAAGGTGACATTTAGATCTAACTGACGCGCGTACAATGCGTTACGTGATTGACCTGCAGTCAGTCTGTGAGAGGCTTTACTGGTCAAAGCAAGAAGCCTAGTCATTGCCGTATCAACTCCATCTATGTGACCTCGCACTAAACCTGCCGACAAAATGATTTTTAATACTCCGTTTCACGAAACGCCGCCCAAATCACTGTCATTACTGCGCAATTATGAAAAATGACTCGACTTTCACATTAAAAGGTCGAAAAGACGTAAAAACCTTATTTTGTTTCAAAAATACGTCATTTTGGGAAATTAGTAGTGAATTTATGAGGTGAAAAAACAGGAATAAAGGAACAAAAAGCAACCATTACGTAACGTGACGGGGACGGAGTAAATTTTAAGGGTTCTGTGGTGTTTTCAGTTAAAAATGCCGTAGGGGAGGCCGTAAAACGGATTATTGCGGAGTTTTTTGAGCTGGGTAGCAAAATGTGTTATCGTATTCAATTCCTTTAGTCTCTCTACTACTCTAGTCGGTCTGGCTCTCTTTTTTATACTACGACGGTGTTAAGCAGTCACCGTAGCCCCTTTCGATTCCAGAAAAATCACAAAGGCGTTGCCAACTCTTAACTGATTTGAGGATTCGCTGTGTTGATAGCTAGAGACAAATGCATCACAGGGAGCTCTGGCGACCTTCCTCACCACCCACAAAACACCACATACCTACTGTCCAGGAGTGGGGCTGAAGGATGGCAGCGATGGAAACAACCCTGGACATGTAAAATGTATATTGAAAAATGTTAATACAAAAATCACGGACGCGTCATTGCGCCGTGTCGTTTAATCTGGTAGTGGGCGCGTCGCGGTCCGCGTCGCGCCGGCGCCGATGCCCGCCGCTCGCCCCGCGCCGCTCCCCGTTGTCGCCGTCGGTCATCACGCGGTGTCCGCGTGAACAGGGTCCCCGCCTTGGAAGCCCTGGCTTCCAAGAGAGTGGTCGTTGCCGGTGTCACGCAGTGGAAGCAGGCAGACTCGGTTCACTGCCCTTTTAACGATGCCTTTGGCCGTCTTGAAGTCTGCCACTCTGGTTATGCCATCCAGGCCTGGATGAAGTTGATGCACGCGTCCCAAGCGCCATCGCATTGGTGGGACGTTGTCATCTTTGATGGCCACGAGGTCACCTTCTCTGAGCTCATGCTTCTTGACCCGCCACTTGGTCCGCTGCTGCAGCTCGCTCAGGTACTCATCATGAAATCGTGACCAGAAGTGTTGTCTCATCTGTTCTATCTTTTGATATCTGTTTAGACAGTTCGTTGTAATAGGTGGCTCTGGTAAGGCAGTTAGTGGCCGCCCTATCAGGAAGTGCCCTGGAGTCAGAGGAGACATATCAGAAGGATCGGACGTCAGAGGAGTCAACGGGCGGGAGTTTAGGATTCCCTCGATTTGTGTGAATAGTGTCGTTAGCTCCTCGAACGTCAGATTTGAAACACCTACTACACGTTTCAAAAGCGATTTAGCTGATTTAATACCCGCTTCGAAAATCCCTCCAAAATTAGGGGAGTATGACTAAAATGAAATTTTATGCCCTTATCGTGGGCGGCCTCAATCACGGACCTTTGGCTTGCCCGCAACATTCTGCCCAACTCATTATTAGCACCCACAAAGTTGGTACCGTTGTCACAATAAATGTCATGAGGCCTGCCACGACGTGAGATAAACCTGCGAAAGGTCATTAGAAATGCATCAGTACTTAGGCTGCTAACAACCTCCAAATGCACGGCTTTGGTACTAAGACATACGAATAAGCATAGCCAACACTTGGACAGCGTGCACCCTCTACCCTTGCGGTTTGCGATTGAAAACGGGCCAGCAAAATCTACTCCAGTTACTATAAAGGAGTAGGTAAGAGTAACGCGGGGAGGGGGCAAGTTACCCATCATGGGCTGAATTGAGATGCCTTGAATACGCACACACACAATACATTTTCTGAAAGTTTGTCGCGCTAAATTCCTCCCGCCTATAGGCCAATATTGGTTTCTGACTATATTTAGCAACAATTGAGGTCCACAATGCATGTTACTTAAGTGTTCTTTTTGAAATAAAAGTTTGGTAAAATAATGCTTAGAACACAACAAAATTGGGTGTTTCTTTGAATAGTCACATAAGGCTCCTTGTATGCGCCCTCCAACTCTAATCAAATTATGTTCATCCAAAAATGGATTAAGTGACAAAATTTTAGATTTACGATGCACAGGCTGCTTAGTTTTAAGGCACCGTAAATCATTTTCGAATGAATCACGTTGAGAGATTTTGATTAGAGTTCGAGTAGATCGCTCTAACTCATCGTTTGATAAAAAACCGCTTTGGCGCGAATTTTTTAGTTTTTTGCAATTGAAGATAAATCTTAGAATGTACCCTACGACGCGGATCATTCTGTGATACTTAGAAAATCGAGCAAAGTCAAAAGATGACTGCTGTGGAACCAGGCAAGTATATACCTTTAGTTCAGGTAACTCAATATCAATAACTTGAGTGGTTGGCCACTCAAATTCAGGTTTCATTAGAAACAATGGTCCGTTAAACCATGGCGAATTTTGCAACTGGCTGGGGCTACTGCCGCGAGATGCAATGTCCGCTGGATTCATGGCCGTGGGCACATGATTCCACGAAGATTTGTCAGTCAACTCGTGTATTTCATTCACTCTATTGTATACAAATTGTTTAAGATTGTTTGGGTTTGTGTTTTTTACCCAACCCAACATTATGGTGGAGTCGCTCCAGAAATATTTTCTGTCGAATTTACAAGTGAGTGACTGACACACCTTCGCACTCAGTTGAGCTCCAAGCAGCGCAGCGGCCAGCTCCAACCTGGGAATCGTGCATTTCTTTATGGGGGCTACTCTGGCCTTTGCGCAGAGCAGCCTAACCGAAACATTTCCTACCATGTCCACACAACGTACATAAATGCAAGTAGCGTATGCGAGTTGGGACGCATCCACAAAACAATGCAGATGTGTGGATACAGGTGCATCCTGCATGACAAAGCGTGGGATATTAATTACTTTAATTTCGTTTAAATTTGACAGGAAACCATTCCACTCCTTGACTATATCAGAAGGCACCGGGTCATCCCAGCCGAGTCCAGAAAGCCAGAGTTTCTGCAACAACATTTTGGGTACTATTGTACAGGCACTAAGCAAGCCAAGTGGGTCGAATATCTTACATGTTGTCGCGAGAATGTTCCGCTTTGTGAATACGGGATCTATCTGAAAGTCAACAAGAAAATTTAAGCTATCTTGCGAAGGACTCCAATTCAACCCCAGGACAGACGACTGATTTTGCAAGTTTGAATATTGATCATTTATCTCTGATAAGTCCTTTTCAGCACATGTGGTCGAAGTGGGGTCGTTAGCAAATATGCCTGGTACATTTGTTCGGAATTTCCTTAGCGGAAAACAAGCTTCTGCCAACTTGTCAACGACCGAATCACGCAGGTACTTCAGCTCGGTCATATCATTGCTACCGGTGATCAGGTCATCACAATAAAAGTCGTTTTTTATGACATTTGCCACTTTTGCGTCTACGCACTCCTTTGACAACTGAACTATACATCTCGTGGCTAGAAACGGAGCAGAAGCCGTGCCGTAAGTTATAGTGTTGAGCTGTAATGTCCTCAAAGGCTGAGCCTCATCGTCCCTCCATAATATTAGTTGTAGGTGACGTTGAGACTCTTCCAGAGAAATCTGGCGGTACATTTTAGCTATGTCACCGGTTAAAACATATTTATGCTGCCGAAATCTCAACAGAATTGACATTAAGTCATTTTGCACCACTGGACCTACGTACTGAATGTCATTCAATGACCTGCCTGACGTCGTACGCGCTGAGGCATTGAAGACCGCTCTCAGCTTCGTAGTTTCGCTCTTCTCGCGCAGCACTGCGTGATGTGGCAAAAATATGCCATTAAGTGGCCTCTCTATTTCAGTTAAGTGGCCCAGCGTTGCATATTCTTGAATAAATTCACTATACATCTTCTTTAACATAGGCTGCTTTCGAAAGCGGCGTTCTAGGTTAAAAAAACATCTCTTAGCTAAAGTAAATGAGTCTCCCAAGACTTCTGGTGACTCTCTCAATGGCATTGATACTTGAAAACGGCCAGATTCTAACCGAACCGTATTTTTGTTAAACAAATCTTCGCATATTTGCTCATCCGTTGAACAAATCTTATCGGGTGTGTTAAATGTCTCTAACTCCCAAAATTTGGAAAGTGAATCCTTGATTTCCTGGCTAAAATTACACAACATTTTGCCACTTGACAAAATAGGTGTGGCCGGGCTCACAGGTCCCGATACCAACCAACCAAATTTAGAGTAAATTAGCGTGGGCGCATTTTCGCCTAAAGATATTTGTCGGCCACCCTTAACAATACTCCACATTATGTCAGACCCGATTAAGATGTCGATTTTATCACTTTTATAAAACTGGGGATCCGCCAATGGTGTATTATTGGGTAAGTTCAATTCATCAGGATTCACCTCCGCACTGGGTAAGTTTTCAGCAATGCTTGGAATAATCATACAATTCACACTAGTGGTGAACGAATTCATTCTTGATTTAATATTTAATGTGCAACTATCTGACACTAGAGATGTCAGATTGTTGAGTCCGCTAACGTGTTTTAACTGTGAACTATTACTTTTAATTTTAAGTTTCCTTTTCAGGTTTTCAGTCACGAAGCTACTTTGACTCCCACAGTCCAACAGAACGCGTGCAGGGTAAGTATTATTATAATCATCGATCACCTCAACAACCGCGGTGCCCAGAAGGACTTCACTGTCGCTAGATGATGAGGTGAGAGTGGTTAGCGAAGTGCTAGCACTCGTACTAGCTGCGTTTTGAATATTTTGTTGTTCGTTGCTAGTACTAGGCTTCTCATTATTGATACCTTTACTACAATAATTAATTTGCTTATTATTTTGAATGTTCACTTTACATAATAAACTGTTATGTTTTTGATTACAGGCCCTGCAAGCATTAAGTCGGCAGTTGTAAGTCAGATGACCCGGGCGAAGGCAGTTCAGGCATAACTTTCGCTTGATTGCCTCAGCCTCCCTCGCCTCAGGTGACATCTCTGCAAATATCTTACATTCAAACAACCGGTGGTTCTGGTTGCACATGAAACAAGTTCTTTTCGATGTTGATGTAAAGAAGGATTTAATATTACCTTGAGATCTATTTTGAACAAACTTATGATTGTTTGTATGATTATTATTTGCTTGAAAACCCTTTGCGCCACCTTGCACAGTCTCCAAAACATCAGCTCGATTTCTCAGAAATTCATAGAAGTTTTCGAGGGTGGGAGACTGTGGAAGGTTGGCTTTATATTCTTCCCACTTAATACTAGTCACACTATCTAACTTCTGTACTACAATATATATTACCAGGGTATCCCACATCTCAGTGTGTTCCCCTAGCGTATTCAAGGCTCTCAGATTCTTTGACACATGGTCTATGATATATCTTAAGGATCTATGAGATTCCCTATTCAGAGACTCGAGTGTAAACAACGATTTGAGATGATTATTTATCAACACGTTCTTGTTGTTGTATCTATTACAAAGTAAGTCCCACGCAACTTCATAATTATCGGCCGTAAACTCAATCGATTTTATTGTGACCGCAGCACCGCCCTCTAAGGAGGATCTGAGGTAATGAAATTTGCTTATACTGGAAATAGCTTCGTTGATCAGCGAGTCGAAAGTGTCCCGAAATTCGAGCCATCTTGTGTAATTTCCATCAAAGCTAGGCAATTTAATCGTCGGGAGTCGTAGTTGGCTAGTGCAATGATTGCTGGAATTACTGCCAACTGAAAGTCTGCGACTGGCGCTCTCGACTCGCTCCTCATTCCTTGAAACTATTTCCTCAGCACTAGAAATGACCGAAAAGAACTGACTTTCCATTTCGAAGCGTTCTTGCAAACGTCTATCTAAATTGCTGTCAGTATCATTGGTTTCAATCTGCGTTTGAACACTTTCAAACTCCGTAAAGAGTTCATTTATTTTCTTTAATCTTAAATTTAAATCGCTTATATGTTTCGTGGTTATCAGTTCCCCGCTAATTTATTCGAACGCAGTAAGAAACTCTTTAAACTTGGTAACGCGCGCCTTAATAGTTCCGCGCTTGCGAACTAAAATCACCACCTCCTCCGCCATTATATTAACACGTGAATCTAGGTGCAAAAACAAGTAAACGAAGAGAAGGGCTAAAATGTGCAAGCAAACCAAATTCCAGTGAAGCGAAGCTAGAAGATAAGCAAGCGCGCTGTAGCGCTGACGCTGCACGATGTAGCTGGCGCGGTGACCGCTGCGCGCTTAGCAACAACACGTGGCACGCAGTAGTCCTGCCCGGGCCCCGGCCGCGCCCACCTGGAATGTTCGGTGCGTAGGCTCAAGCAAAGCACTAACGATGCAAGCGAGTGCAGGGCTAAGCGAAGAATAGTATGTAAAGTGATATTCTCTTTGAAAGCGCTAGATTGCGTCATAAAACTAGGACAGCTGTTGCTATGAGCACGTAAATCAGAAACTATGCACAAATACGCTTAAATTGAAAGTGCGAAATGAACACAAAATGTTTTGTAAATGAAGAGAAAGCATTCACTTATTTGAAATATTAACTTGGGCCGGCAAGGGTTACGTGGAACTATTTTAACACGTAAACAATCTAAAGCATAATACTTTCAACGGAAACTTGATAAAATAACACAGTAAGTATTCCGTAATTAAATACAACTTGTCGTAAATAATCTACAATAATGTGATGTGCCCTTTGTTTGGGCTGTTAATTGTTACGTTGCAATATAGATCGCAAGTAACTATACCTAAGCATAACTAACTAAATACCGCCTAAACTGCGCCGTACCTAAATGTCTGACGGAGGCAATAAAGATTCGACAAGTCGAAACTATTTTACGTGTAAATAACTGCAATCACTAATCACTTCTATGTACCTACTTAAAACATTTCGGTACACCTGTTTACTACCTACTACTTTCCTAAATAATGTTGCACAAATAAATGTTAATTACTTACGAATACCATTAAAATAATGCTATCTTTTATTTACGTTTGCAATCACGACTAGGTAGATTTCCAAATCTCTGTACTACCTATCGACAACTGAACTGATAATTCCTTATATTTGGTATTCACTGTTTTAAATACAATATAACGGAAATACTCGTAATACTTGTGCAAACAAAGCGTCTTAGCTGTTTGTTTGCGATAATAATAACTTTAACTAAATATTTTCCACTTTAACTTTCACGTAAACTATGATTACGTTAATCGTTACACTATTAGAAATACCTATCCACTAAACTCACGACACTATTCACAACGAATCTAAGGGGGTGCAAGGGAACGGAAAATTATAAGGAACGGGCTTACTTCCTTTGCGAATGGTTTCCTGGAGCTATAGCTGTCCGAGAAACTTCGAGAAGATGTCCGCGTGACCTTTGGACCGATGTTATTCGCCTTGCCCGGCGAGACGCTGTTGTAGTGCAGGCACTGGATGGCTTCTTTGTTCTCTTTAGACTTCGCCGGCCATTGTTTGCAGACCGGGTCCTGTTGCTGGTCGCCAACTTGTCCAGGAGTGGGGCTGAAGGATGGCAGCGATGGAAACAACCCTGGACATGTAAAATGTATATTGAAAAATGTTAATACAAAAATCACGGACGCGTCATTGCGCCGTGTCGTTTGATCTGGTAGTGGGCGCGTCGCGGTCCGCGTCGCGCCGGCGCCGATGCCCGCCGCTCGCCCCGCGCCGCTCCCCGTTGTCGCCGTCGGTCATCACGCGGTGTCCGCGTGAACACCTACAGACAATGATGTGATATAAAATAACGGCAAGTGACTGGGTAATAGAATTGATTGCATATCACATTTCAGACATTGGTGGATTTACAAATGTGACAGAAAAATTACGGAGAACTTACATACTTACTTAATTACATAATTATTTACATATAGTATATGAACTGTGCAAGTAAAATAAAAGCTTTTAAAAAGAGGTACCTACGTTGTCTATATGCAATTCCGTGTTTAAAAATGGCCACTAAATCTGACAGCATGACTGATGACGCGAAACTGAGGTAAGTTGGTGCAATGGACTCAGTTTTAGTGTGCCACGTTTGGAGCGCTTATAACCTATCTACCTCTTTTTAAGGTTCCGTAGTCAACAAGGAATCCTTATAGTTTCGCCATGTCTGGTCGTCCGTCTGTCTTCGGCTTAGCTCAGTAACCAGTACTATAAAACTGTAATTCGGCGTGGGTATATAAATCAATCACGCCAACAAAAAAGTAATATAAAATCTTGAAAAAAAAATTCTTGAGGTACCTCCCCTACGCATAATGTGGGGATATATTTTTTTCCCCGTTAAACCCATAGTGTGGGGTATCGTTGGATAGCTTGTTACATAATATTATGGGTTTTTTAAAACCTGTTTTCAATTTAGTAATTCATTGGCGAGATATTGAGAAATTTATGTTCGAGCCATGTGTCCCCCCCCCCCTTCAGAAATTTGATTTTTTCACAGCTTCAAGAGACAGTAGACCTGAGTATTTGGTATAAATTTTAGCTTGATACCTTTACGCGTTTCTGAGAAAAAGGGTTTTGACAGACGGACGGACGGACGGACAACAAAGTGATCCTATAAGGGTTCCGTTGTTTCCTTTTCAGGTACGGAACCCTAAAAACTTAATTATTCTCACAAAATTTCACGAGAATCGGTTGAGAAATGCGACCTGACGCCAGACATACGAAAGCATTTTCAACCAAGCAAATAGAGAACTTCATTTGCTTCGCTCCCTCGTGCAATAACTGTAATGGTTCTTTGTGCTCTGATAACGCCAGCTTACGAATTTAATCGAAAGTACATAAAATAACAAAGAGACCCTATTTTTTGAAGCGCTTAAAAATATTTCAATTAAGTACAAAGGGACACAATTTTTCCTAACTCCCTTCTTTTCTCATTTTCCTACCTTAGACTTTAAATTCGATTTTTACGGATCAGAATAATAAATGCACGTCATTTAAACGAAATACGCTCCGTGTTTTGAAGCGTTCCAACATGATTTATCGTCAGGGATATTGCCTTTGTAGGTATGAATAAAATTGCTATTTGTTATTTTGCTGGACCTTTCAGGAGTCTATTCGTCTGGATGTATTGAAAAAGAATCGGTGTTGTATTAGTCGCCAAAGCGAATCCAGGGTCCTGGTCAATTGCCACGATTTTGCAGCGCATCTGGCATAGATTTTGAAATATAGGAAAAAATATTTTTTTATGATCCGAGCCGGATTCGACCCGGCGACCACAAGCGTGCATGGCCCGTCGCTACTAACCAGAGCTTACGGAACTAACTCTTTCATTTAGTTCCTTCTTAAACCTCACATCCGGCATCTGTTACTCTGCGTCTGGCATGTTTACGGAGGCTTCCAAGAATAATTTTAAGCGATAATGCGCAAACGAGTAGCCTCCCACAGATGTAGAGTTCGGGCAGCGCCAACAGCTTCCTAGTGAGCCTATTAGTTATGGGGGACAGGCTGGACAACCCATTTTGCCACAATTGGATGTCATAACACGGCCCCAAGTACCATATTACCAAGTTATTTTATAAAGATTCGTACCGTCTCCCTGCTTTCGCACATCCTGCGCTGGTCAGGAAGCCCTTATTTAAATCATCATAAAATAATCTTTACTGACTTGACTGACAGTAGACACTGACAGATGACAGCTTACTCATACCGCAACGTGCCCGACTAATGTTGTAATGGCCTTAGCTTTGCGTGAAGTGAATATGAGCGACCAAATTGATTCCAATTCAACATGGTAAGTTAAATAGACTCCCAGGTCGCCATGTTTATTATAACGGGACAAAAAAGTTTGCGACAGGTGACATGAACCTGATTTGTATTGCTTTTTCGTGGGTCAAATGCGAGTCGAGCTCAAAGGAACGAATCAGTATAATCATTAACAATCCCGGTTCGTACCAATGAGTTTTTCATAACTAATTTATAGACTGACTGGCACTGGGAATAGTGGTCTGGTTGAAAGAAGAAAGAAAGAAAGAAAATAATTCATGACGGTTTCACACTTAGGCTTATGTATACATAAGAGTAGTAACAGTTGTGAGAATTTTAAATAGTCATTGAAATGGCCTCCACTCAGATTTATGTCAACGGTTGGACGCGTTGCATGGCTGAATAGCAATGCTAATTCGCTACGCAAGGAACGAACCAGCCTTACGTTCAACCGAGGACAACATTAGCATCAACATCATTATCATCATTTTTAGCGTTTATTCCCGGTTGTGCCCTAAAGGATCCCAGGGCTTTGGCAAGATTTGACAAAGGCACTAGTTTAACGAAAGCGACTGCCATCTGACCTTCCAACCGAGAGCGAAAACTAGACCTTATTGGAGTTATTGGGATTAGACCGGATTCCTCGTGATGTTTTCCTTCACCAAGGACTACATAAACAAGTGATTGTATTTATGTGCGTCAAGTAAAACGCATACACATAGTGTCTGATACTGACGCAACATCCTTTTTTACGTAGAACCGTACTAGTCTCAACAATACCCCAAAGGTTCCATTCTATACCCCACTTTATAAATCACCAGCATAATAAGAACGTTGTCTATTCCGTCATACCGACAACTTACATAAATGACATTTCTATAGCTTTTACTTTATATTTCCATCATTCTTAAGGCTCAATTATAATAAGAAATACCATATTTAACCGATGCCCAACCATACTCACCTTAATTTCCAACCTTACTGGTTCCGCAATAAGAGCGGGTGGTTCTTATAAAGGTGTTTTTAAGGTGAAGCATCTAATTTTGTAAAATTTGACAGCTTGTCATTTATTCCTGGGCATGAACTTCGGCGACGATGGACGAAATGAAAAAGATTAATAGAGAAGCACTCAAAAGGAATTTATTTTGATCGATTATAGGGTAGTTAATAATTTAATACAGGACTCTTTCAGGGAGCAATAGTAGCTGTATTTACTACATTGTAGCGCTCAGCAAGTGAATTTAAAGTGATAATTATTTTATATATAACTTGCTAAGGAATCTTTCAAGTTACTATGGTTGGTTAACCGTTCACGTTGATAAATCTTAACACTATCACCATAGCTTTTTCCAGTTTGTAGCGAAAACTGGCTACAAACAGGAAAAATCTTTGCAGCGAAAGTGTTAAAATTTCTACACATTAAAAAAAAAGGTTATTACGTGCTTAGTTTTGGATGCATACTATGAAAAACAAAATTATAAATATGTGTAGTTAATTTTAAATCTTGTTTTTTGGCACATAGACTAACTGATCAGTAAACTCACTCAGTGATCCATAGGCATGTAGACTTGAATGCAGAATGATTGGATATTTTCCGTGAGCATACGTACTGGGTTTCGCTTCGCCGTAGCGCGTAGCTGGTTTGGCGTAGCACCTCAATGTATGTCCTCCAAATATGAGCGAGAGAATAGCGAATCCATACTAATATTATAAATGGGAAAGTGTAGGTATGTGTGTGTTTGTTTGTCCGTCTTTCACGGCAAAACGGAGTAACGAATTGACGTGATTTTTTAAGTGGAGATAGTTGAAGGGATGACAAAGGCTACATTTTGTCTCTTTCTAAACCCCCACTTATCTAAAGTGGGGGGGTGAAAGTTTGTATGGAGTTACGATATAAACGAGTTCTAAGCGGACGGAGTGGCGGGCAGAAGCTAGTAGATAAATAAATACAGGCGACAATATTACACAAATTGAACCAGCCCCCTCAATAAGGCTTGTGCTGTGTGTTTAACAGATATCCACACTTAAAGAAAACATCCAAGACCCACAAACAAATATTCATGCACATCAAACAAATATTCATACTCATCAAACAAATATTCATGCTCATCAAACAAATATTCATGCTCATCAAACAAATATTCATGCTCATCAAACAAATATTCATGCTCATCAAACAAATATTCATACTCATCAAACAAATATTCATGCTCATCAAACAAATATTCATGCTCATCAAACAAATATTCATGCTCATCAAACAAATATTCATGCTCATCAAACAAATATTCATGCTCATCAAACAAATATTCATGCTCATCAAACAAATATTCATGCTCATCAAACAAATATTCATACTCATCAAACAAATATTCATGCTCATCAAACAAATATTCATGCTCATCAAACAAATATTCATGCTCATCAAACAAATATTCATGCTCATCAAACAATTATTCATACTCATCAAACAAATATTCATGCTCATCAAACAAATATTCATACTCATCAAACAAATATTCATACTCATCAAACAAATATTCATGCTCATCAAACAAATATTCATGCTCATCAAACAAATATCATGCTCATCAAACAAATATTCGCCCTTATCCGTATTCAAACCCAGAAACACCATGTGTAAAAATGGCGAGGCTTACGATTATCATAGATTTCACGTGGAAGCAGGATTTGGAGAAACTTCCTGCCTCGCACAGCTAAACTGTGGAATGGATTGTCGCCTTCGGTATTTCCGGACCGATACGACCTTCAAACCTTCAAGAAAAGAGCGTACTCCCATCTTAAATGCCGGCAACGCACTCACAACACCTCTGGTGTTGCAAGTGTCCATGGGCGGCGGTAATCGCTTACCATCAGGTGATCCGTCTGCTCGTTTGCCTCCTATATCATAAAAAAAAAAGGATGGTTTGCTAATTTCTAGGAGCAAAACAAAGACAAGTATAAGGCTGGTCAATTGAACTAGTTTTAGTGTGGCACTTTTGGACCGCGTATATAACCTACCTCCCTCTTTTTAATAATAATAATCCCCCGTAATGGTGTCTGATTAGAATAGCACCACCCTCTTTCTACCTGTAGATGCCGTAAGAGTCTTACTAAGGGAACAGGGTTGAAGTGTGTTGTGGGCGATGGTCTAGCGACCTATTCCTGCCACATTCTGTCGATCTTTCATACCCACATCTATGCTAAAAGTGTCACTGGAACATAAGTTTCATGTGCTATGCCTACCCCTTTTGGGATTGAAGGCGTTAATGTATTTATGTAATAATAACATTTATTTTGGATCATTTACATCCATATGTGGTTAGTAACATGGTGGGCCAACTTATATTACATCAACCCGACTAGCTCTCAAAACTCTAGCCAAAGTTACAATTTTCCTAAATCGATTTATTACGAAGAATCAAAGACTTCATAAGCCTTCTTAACCAGTGTAAGACGTTCGTTATCAAGCCAAGCAATTAGCGTGAAACACAGCAGGTCAAAAGCCGGAAGAATTAAATTATTCTTCGTTCGGCCAGCCGGGGGCGCCTCCTAAAATTCGTAATTGAGAGGCAAATTCTTCAACTGCGGGAAGTGTATGAAGCTGATCATACTTCCAACAAATATTATAAATGCGTAAGTTTGGATGTTTGGGTGTTAAGATGTTTAGATGTTTGTTACTCAATCACGCTTAAACGGCTCAACTGATTCGGATGAAATTTTGCAAGAACATAGTTCATAGCCTGGATTAAAATATAGATTAGTTTGTATTCCGGATCAACGCAAACGAAGTCGCGGGCGAAAGCTAGTATTTAATAATATTAAAAGAGTAAGTTTAAATTACGTGGAAAGAGAGATCTCATAGTTTTTAATTTGTAGATCAGTTGAATAGACATGCCGACGCGGGCGGACACCTAAAACTTGCCTTTCACGAGCGCTCCAAAGAGTAAAATGGAGCAAGAGTCAAGATCATGAATGTCCAAAACGTAGCGTTTAATGATAGTCGGTGCGGTGCGGTTGGATATCCAAACGGAGTAAGACGCTCCAAAGTGCCATCCGAATGTAACTATCTTGAATGTCAAAATTCAACGATGGAACATCAACGTCCACGCCATAATCCATTCATTTGTTGCCGAAACGGTTTGCTTTGTTTTAATAGCCTCTGAGGAAAAAAGTCCTCATTTCTGTCACTGTCATAATTCATCAGAAATATTTTCAAAAAAGTTAAGTCATCACGACATCGTCAAAGCGACTGCCATCTGACTTTCCAACCCACAGGGAAAACTAGAGCTCGTTTGGATTAGACCGATTTCCTTGTGATGTTTTCCTTCACCTACTGTTAAACATCAAATTATATTTAGCTTTTATAAACGCAGTGATGCGAGCCCACGACCTCCAAATATTGGAGAAATAACTTCAAAAGTTGCCTAAACATAAAAATAAATCAACGGGCGTATTACAAACTCTATACACTATCCGTAACGTATCTTATGACCTAATTCAGAAGGCGGTCCGCCCCGCCGTAACAAGGTTCCAACCTTCATTTGGAAGCAAAATTTTGTTCTCTTTTTAACATCTTGTAGTTTCGCCGGCCTGTTACGCACTTGACCTTTTCGAGGGCTTTTGGGGGTTTTTTTTGTCGTTTTATGAGGTTTAAGGAAGTATTCACTATACTAATAATGGAACAATGGTGGCAGTTAAGAATACGGCCTACCTGTTTTTTTATATTAAATATAAACGATATGATACAGACGAAGATGGTTTATTTTTCCATTATATTCTGTCTCTGTATCATATCGTTTATAAAATGATCGGGGTAACTTCCTCGTTAAAATTAACACGAATCAAAAATATTTAATTAAATAATTTGTTTCGTGAAAAGGGTATATTAAATATGATGTTTAGTAATATTTTTCTCAAACATGCAATGAAATGTCGTCGTTAAGTGCGTCATCAGGTCAACAGGCTTCGAAGTATCACATTTCGGGCGGAACAATTCAAGAGAACTGTAAAGGAATTTCATACAAAATTGAAGGCCTAGGCCGGGAGGTATTTTTTTTTAATCTAAATATCGTGTGGCGTCTGTGTTCATGAACAGGCTAAACAGCTGAATTATATTTTTTTTATTTTTTCTAGTTGCTGAGGTTATCGGACCAAAAATATCCGCTTTAATGCCCACGAACTAATACACACGAACTGATATTAAGGATACAAATCTGTATTATTCAATGTGTTGATGAATAAATTTAAAATATTATCTATTCGTAAGTCACCAGAGATCATAGACAATATTTAAAATCCTCTGCATTTATTTCATTTATATCCTGTGCATTTATTTTATTTATTATAGAAATTAAGATTCTCATTATCAGTTTGTGTATACGAGTAATGGCCCTAATAGGGTCTATTCGAACACGCGTAATACGGACGATTTCCGTAAAAAAAAAACATTATGGAGGGATTGGAGGGAAAATTAAAGTCTTTTGTCGTGCAGCTGGATTTTATATTTGTGAATGATATTTATAAATTTATTTTTGAGTGGTGATATTTTTTATTTCATTGCATATGTTTGAGAAAAGCAGACTATACATGCCTAGCCGTGAAAAGGACTTGCCGGCTTCGTATCACTATCCGGCCTCCCTACGGTCGGCCGTCTATACCTACTCACCCGGCAAGCCATTCTTTCCCGGCGGCTGCAGTAATGTACTATTGTTACGGGACGCCTTGATTTAAGTTTCTTAGCTGTCAATCATAGATATAGAGGACCTACACCAGTGTTAATATTTATTCTGTGGTATTAAGTTTGACTTTGAGTACAAAATTACATGCCATTGCCTCAAAGTTGCCCTCATTATTGCCTTGATTGCGACAAAGTTGATGGCTCAACTTTTTTATGAAACATTAACGTCTAATAATGAAATTGGCGTCCAATAAGGAAATGTTAGGGCTAGTAGACTTTAAATGATAGGGATAAGTTAATGTATTCAAACCCGCGACCTTCTTGCTTACGCAGCCAGGGCCTCCTACCAACTCATCTATCGAAACCAATTACTCGGACTCAGAATGTTTCATTTATTTCCTATTACAACGCCTTAGGCTACGAACGCACTAAGCGGCTAGCCGCGTGCGGTTGCGGGCAATCGCTTAGTGCGTAGAGGTTTTGCGTTTGCAGTTTCATATGTTTTGTCCAACCGCACGGCAAGCCGCACGCGGCTAGCCGCTTAGTGCGTAGAGGTTTTGCGTCTGCGGTTTCATATGTTTTGTCCAACCGCACGGCAAGCCGCACGCGGCTAGCCGCTTAGTGCGTTAGGTTTTGCGTTTGCGGTTTCATATGTTTTGTCCAACCGCACGGCAAGCCGCACGCGGCTAGCCGCTTAGTGCGTAGAGGTTTTGCGTTTGCGGTTTCATATGTTTTGTCCAACCGCACGGCAAGCCGCACGCGGCTAGCCGCTTAGTGCGTAGAGGTTTTGCGTTTGCGGTTTCATATGTTTTGTCCAACCGCACGGCAAGCCACACGCGGCTAGCCGCTTAGTGCGTGAGGGGTCTTAGGAAGGCGTGTAGTGTAATCCACGAAGACATACTGACAAGCTCTAATGGCCGTATTCATAAACATTCACCAAATCTATTTTAGCTAACATGCTAAAATTCTTTTGTCTTTATTTGCCACTGACATTTGTGTTCATACAGCCTGAATCACACTGGCGCCATTTGCGGTGGCAGCCAATAGACTTGACATTAATTGTTGTGACGTCCAACCTTTTGGGTCTCTCAGGGTATACTCGTATAAATAAAACAACCATTGAATGCTATTAGCTCAGGCGCACAGACGTGACCTCGCTCACCGACAGCTAGCCGGCGACTGCCTAGTGGCTGTCGGTTCGCCTGAACACAGCTGCTACCCTCGCGTATATATTTGTGGTGGCAGTCCGTCACATCTCTCCTTTCTTTTACAAATTACATAATATTTTACAAAATTACAGTTTTACTTTAACGGTTTAGTTTACAAGTTTACACCGAGACATTAATATTTAAGTGGTGCATTTTATTCCATACATTCATAAGAATATCCTTATTTATCTAGAACAGAATTTAGGAATACCTCATCAAATTGACGAAAGCCATGTGACTAAGTTTAACTTATCTCTCTCTCTCTTTTTCCAATTATTTTTTGTTAACACTAAAATTACCTTTATTACATTTACCTCTAGGAGGTTGTATGTCACAATCATCTGAAACTCGGAATAAATTATACACCGCTTATGATTATGATTTATAAACAGGTGAAAGTGAATTTTCCTGCAATATTTTTTTACTAAAATTACATTGTGAATTGTCAACCTTATACTAGTAATATGGATACCCAAAATATTGGTAACATATGTAGTAAAACTTGCCAATGTAATAATCTATAGGATTAGGCGGTTTTTTGGACCATTATAAGATATAATTTATTTATTTCTCGTCTTAGCTTATTAGTATTCATTGAGGTAATGTATTGAAAAGTCATCGCGATCCAACGAATTAAAATCCGATCCGGTCAATTTCTTACAACTTTCATTGTTACCGTTTCAGATTTCTTTTTTTTTTTTTTTTTTATGCAAGATTTTCATTACTTACTTCTTACTTAAAATTTTAAACATCATTAGGGGTACAATACCCCATACTAGATATCATAGTCATAGTATATACTGAAGTATTATGGTTTAGTATTGATCTCAGATTAGTTTATTTCCTCAGTGTTAAGTGAGACTTAGTTGCTACATTCGCAGATTAAAATTGAAAATTAGATGAAGGTGTATTTCCTGTTTATTATATTATTCATTATTTAACTGCTGAAATGTAGCAATTCAGGCAAAGTTATCTCGTATTTTAAAATCTCACTTCTATACAATCGTTACAAAAGTTTATATGGAAATATACAACCTCTATAAAAATATTTAGTTTGGTGGCCCTTTTCCGGTAACCTATTACACCGCCAAGTTTTTAACCTTTATTATTTGATTTATTTATTTTCACAAGAACGGTTAATACCAATTACACTTGTGCAAAATATTCTTTGATTTGATGTATCTACTCGTATTACTTCGTAGTATGCAACTTGAAGAGATCGATATTTTATTCCACAGAAGCGTCCTAAATACCTTTTTGGCCATACATTATACACTTGTTAGCGTTTTGAAATATAGATAGTACTAGTACTTGATGAGAAGAAACCCCAGTCTGTTCTCAGTTTCCAATTTTGGGTTTATGTAAATTTTCACCAAATATACGTTATTCTATTATAAACCACGGACGATTATCAATTTACTAACTACCAGCTACATGGCACAAGTGTAGCTAAAGCAATACCTACTTATTATAAGAATATTAACTTGTTCTCATTTAATTATTCCCGGCATTTCTTGGCAAATCACCGTATTAAGATGAGGTATTCAGTTAAAGAACTAAAATTTGAAGATAAATGATTAACTTTTATATATTTGCTCTTGTCTAACAGCCAAAAGAAATGTCATATGTATTTCTAATTTGATTTGCATGGCATTATTTAATTACGTTGACTGCTAGCACATAAATATGTTTATAAAAAAATATTTAAAGCCAATTTTACCGTCCTTGCTCCAATACATATTTTCCAGATTGCCCTTGGCAATCTAACCATCAATAAAAAAGGTATCTGAATATTTTTATTTTACTTCATTATTTTCTTGAGACCTCATCTCAATCAGCAATTATTTTGCTATACCCACCTTATGGGATTGGTTTATAAAATTAGCACATGCTATGTTTTTTTTTTTTTTTTTATTGTTATTATTATTATTATTTTTTTCCCACATTATGGACTTGCTTATAAACTAGCATACAACTTCTAAAATTTTACCCACATTATGGGTTAGCAACTGACGCTTTGTACTAACTCACATCATGAGCAGAATCAATTATTTATTCATTTTCTTTGACTATTTATATGACATGCATTCCATGTCATAATTGTGTATTAACTCACATCATGAGCAAAATCAACTTTTTATTTACTATATATGTGACATGCATTCCATGTCATAACAACATTTTGGTCTATTTATTTGCTATTTATGTGACATGCATTTCATGTCATAACCACATTTTGGTCTATTTATTTACTATTTGTGACATGCATCCCATGTCATAACCACATTTTGGTCTATTTATTTACTATTTATGTGACATGCATTCCATGTCATAACCACATTTTGGTCTATTTATTTGCTATTTGTGACATGCATCCCATGTCATAACCACATTTTATGTTAATAGCATAACCAGATATACATCATATATCACTAGTTATGTGGAACTCGGGGAGATTTCGCTCCTTAGCATTTGACTTCATGTTAATTGCATAAACTGAAAACAATTTCTAATTTCCAGTTTATGAGAAACTCACGGAGTTTTCACTCCTTAATATGTTACGTCTAGTTTAATTTGCATAAACTGAAAACAATGTCTACTTTCCAGTTTATGAGGAACTCGAGGAGTTTTCGCTCCTTAGCACTTGGTGGGGGTGTGGTGATATCTGGGATTTTTTGAAGCGACGACAAAGTTTAAATCATCGTAACGAAACAAATTATTTTATTGATTATTATTGTTCCGTGTTATTTTTAACGAAGAAGGAGCCTTTTAGGATGGAGCGAGCGCATAGCTCGCCCATTACAATGGTCCTAGAAGGCCTGATGAGCCTTTCAAAAGAATACAAAGAGGTCGCTATTCGTAGCGGGAATATACTTTAATAATTGACTTTAGTCTCGTAGCTTAGTGCTCAAAGCAGTCTAGCGTTAATAGAGAGATCGCAGGTCCGAGTCCTGTCGGGGGCTACAGACGAATATGATTTATTTTTCCATTATATTCTTTCTCTCTGTATCATATCATATAATTTAAGGTTTTTATTGTTAGTACCAACCAAAACTCAGTGCGTTGGTTTACTACTACTAATACACTTCATTTTGCCAGTAGGTACCAGTTGATCAGTCAACTTACTACTGTAGAATTTGTTTATCTTGTAAGTACCAACTGCAACATAGGTACCTAGGTGTACGTATGCCATACAGTTTACTTCTTATATTGATTTTATTTGTTAGTACCAGTTGATCAGTCAACTTACTACTGTATAATTTGTTTATCTTGTAAGTACCAACTGTAGCATAGGTAGGTGTACGTATGTCATACAGTTTACTTCTTATATTGATTTTATTTGTTAGTACCAGTTGATCAGTCAACTTACTACTGTATAATTTGTTTATCTTGTAAGTACCAACTGTAGCATAGGTAGGTGTACGTATGTCATACAGTTTACTTCTCATATTGTTTTTATTTGTTAGTACCTGTCTATACAGACTTACTACTCAATCAGTTACATTACAGGCACATCTTTTGCCTACACCATGTACTTTGTTATTTACTTACTTTATTTGTTAGTACCAGTCTATACAGACTTACTACTCAATCAGTTACAGGTACATATTTTGCCCACAGCATGTACTTTATTATTGACTTACTACTCGGATTCATTAGGAGTTCATTGGGTTATCGGTTACTGCAGGGTTCACGTGTCAACCCATACAGGTATCTAAACAAATCTTGACATTTGTAACAATAACTCCACTGTTCTCTTTTCACGACAATGCCAACACCTTCTCAACTCTAGACACAATTCCATTGTCATCTAGTGCAATCCAAATTAATCAGGCTATTGAAAGCACAAAATAGCCCTGCAACTTTCTTACAACCTTTTTACACGGAACAAACAATAAGTTTCTATAACACTTTTCGTGTAGGTAGTGTAGTAGTAGGCTACTTAAATTGTATAAAGTTATTATTATTCGTGTAATCAGACATTTTATCACTTTATGCGCCTTAGTTGCACTTGGTTTATATAATACACATTTGTACAATTTGGCGGCTTTATGCGCATATACACACATTCCTACAGCGAGGTATATTCTTGTTTAGTGCGTACCTATTTAGTGTACCTATATAATACTCGTACGCTACTTGAATAAATTAATCGCGGTTTAGATCTATCCAAAGAACCCTACTCACACTTTTTATTATAGTGCTAGTCCATTTTTATTTTTATTTTTTATTGAAAGAAGGTGCTTATATGTTTATCGGTCAATCAACTTTTCTTGTCCCTTAGCTTTTCTTCATGGTCAGTTACCACAACATGTGATTTGGTAAATTCTGTAAGTTCTTATAGCCAGATAACCTCATTTCCTAGACACACAGTCTATTTGAACATATAATATGTTGCATCCTGCAAAACGTATTTTAGCAGAAAACATGGTTGTCTAGTGTACAAATACAATTTTCATACAAATCGGGGACATTTTACCTTCCTGGCAACTGGTGCAATTGAGGGCAAATGAATATCTCTTATTAATACAGATGTCATTTAGTTTCACGCTATAATTAATTGAGTAAGGCAGACAGGCAGGTTAGACAGCAAATATTAGAGACGAAGAGGACACTAAAAAGTTGATTCACCTCTATGCTTTAATAAATACCTTCTGCTGTGGCGTCAAAATACTACGAGTACCTACCCAAGTACTTAAACAAAACATTTTCGTGAAGTCTCGGTAGTAAGTTGAGGTATCGGTTTTATTCCTACCTCACTGCGAGATTAAGTTTAGGTCTGCACCTGCAAGGCGCATAATATATCTACGCACAATTTCCATCTATAGGCACCAATGCTAAAGTACTTCTCGTATACTCATTTATTCTGTATTTTCTGCCACTCTGTATATTACCATTTTGATATAGTAAATCAACCAATATTATCATTCCTAGTTCTCATATTATCTTATTATAAACAGAATACAGCGTATTTCAGTGGATACTTATAATGTATTTTGGTACCCACTCGTTAATTATACCTACATGTAGCACTACATAGGTTACAACGACCTTTTAGATAATTAGGTACACTGAATAGTTGTTATGCCTTGATAACCTTTATTTTATTGACACACACGGGCTCGTATTTCCTCTTCCTTTCTTTTTAGCGTTTTTAAGAAACCCAAGGAAAGAGTTAAATATGATTTGTCACTTACTCGAGGACTCGTCGCCATTGTGACGTCCAACCTTTTGGGTCTCTCAGGGTATACTCGTATAAATAAAACAACCATTGAATGCTATTAGCTCAGGCGCACAGACGTGACCTCGCTCACCGACAGCTAGCCGGCGACTGCCTAGTGGCTGTCGGTTCGCCTGAACACAGCTGCTACCCTCGCGTATATATTTGTGGTGGCAGTCCGTCACAATTGTCACTGTTTAGGTACCGCCACCGTAGGCCGCTCCGGTTTGATTTAAACCCGCATCCCACTGGCGCGGCCTGGCCGCGGCGGACAATAGTAAACTAGTTGAGCTGTCAAATTAACTATTGAATGCCACCGCAGGCCGCTCCAGTCTGTGAGAGGCTTTAGATCCAAAGAAAGGGACAAACACATTTATCAGCGGCATTTTAAGTTTTATGCATAGAGGGGTTAAACTTCTTCTACCTCTAACTAAAATGTTACAATCCGTTGCAACCCCTCCAGCCGTCATTGCAACCGTATTTCGCAACTAGTTGCGATAGAGGGCTAAGCACTGACTTTATTATAACAGAAGCGCTGTATAGAGGCAATTGACAACAGAGAGCGCGGAGTGCAGTAACAACGTGAGTGTGAAACGTGGCGGGCTGATGTGTCCGCAGCGCAGACACGGACTTGGAACTATAAATTTAAGCATTTTTACACAACATTCTATACATGTGCCTTATGGGCCAGCTGTTCGCAAAGGGAGCTGTGCTCTCCACGTCCAGTATAATAACGCATTCAGGGCGCTGTTGAGGCTGCCACGCTGGTGTAGCGCGTCAGGTATGTTCGCGCACACGCGCGTGGTTGATGGCTGACAGGCTGGACAGTCAGCAGCTTCTCCTACACTGGACTAGCTGTAGCTGTAGTTCACTCGATAGTGACCTCGTACAGTACGCGTGAGTGACCGGGTTTATGACATAACTAACATTAAATAAGTGTAGATATAATTTTAACATTTATGGACCCGTGGTTGTCTGAATTAAACGATTTTTTTCTAACTGCTGTGCAGGAAGGCTGCTTCTTTTTATTCAACGTATAGTCACCAGTATCACCACCAGTACCACCACAGTGGCAGTGCCAGTGTCAGTATCTACCACGACAAAGCGCGATTGACTATTTCTATAGCTGATAGGCCGTGTCACATAATTTTCGCCGTTTGTTATCTATGTGTCTAATCTGCCCGTATCTACCTATGCTGCTGATAAGCCTATTTTATATTACGCTACTCTCCTCGGTCTTGTGCTAATCTTACCCACTGCTTGCTTGCTATCCGGCAAATATCATCTGACCATCGAGCTGGTGGTCTGCCCGCTGCTGGCTTTGTTATATGCTGATAACTGTGTAGTAGTAATGTATTTTTTTTTATTACGGACATCCACATCATAATTATTAAATTTCACTTAAACCTAGTATATTAGGAGGTATTTGTTTCTGATATATACAACAATTACGCAAGTAATTTTTTGGCTTTACAGTGAGATGAATAAAAGTTATAACTTATACAATACAAAATATGAGCTAAAGTACTACTTAAACTAATATTAAAAAAATATATATGTGACTGAAGAGATGATGGTGATGATCACAGATGAGATGTGTCTATAGCACTAATAAGGCGACAGAATTATTTTGGTTTTGGCAATAATGTCAATTTACACATTTGTCTTACAAAGTTGTTAAAGCTCGAGCAAATTCTTACCACACAGGCTCGACCTAGTGTGAGGGCTATTGTTTGCTCTAAGAAGCTGTTGTATACAGTCTATAGTTAATTTAAATTTAATTACTAAGGTTTCATATAATGTCAATGTGGAAAATAAATATATTTGTATTTATTTATACCATGAGAGACTGCAATCCAAGGTTTGTCCTAGTGGTTGATATAGCGAAAGGTTTTAGTGTAGGATGCCGAGAATGTTATAGCAATATTGGACCCGCCTTGTCGGACGAGGACAAATTCCTTGCGTAGTCTTCAATAAGGTACGCTGAACTCTATTTAGTAAGAACAGTCAGTGTTTTTATTGGCCCTTAATTTGTTTAGCGTACAGAATATATATTATGTATTTTCCAGTCCCGTCTAAATTGAGCAACTAAATACATATAATATACGGTACTTAATGACTCTCTAATGAAACATTTACTTAGGAATGAAAGCTGTATTAAAAACATCAATAGTATTTATTGCAGCGAAGTAATTCAGTTCGCAAGATTCTCACTCGGATAAAAACTTTTCTAACGTCTTTCTCGTGGATATGACCAAATTCTAACGCGTTTTAATTACCGTTTTGCCCGTATTCATTAGTATCAATTTAAATGTTGTTTGGAAACCTTATGAAAATGGGTCAATAATATTTAATGAAATGAGTCACTCACGTCAATTTTAATGATATTTCGGAAACTCATGGAAGTTTTCAATATGAAATGGGTTTTCAATATGAATAGTCGACTAAGTCCGGCCCTGCTTGACAGGTAGTTTGCGGACAAACTCACAGCGCAACGAACCGACGGCGATATTATTTTGTTGTCGTGTTGTCAATGTTAGTTATCGTTATATACCGAAACAGTGGAGTTTTACACCTATGTACAATACGCGTCGTATAAGTTTGTGTCTGTGTTAGCTACTAGTGTCACGGTGGTCAGATCCAGTCAATGAACTGACAAATTGCATGGAAAAATTGACAATTTTGGAAATCATTTATGATAGCTTATTTTTTCTGTGTAGCGGATACATTATCGATTTAATAACTCCAGCGGCAGAACCCGACAACATTTCAGACATCAAAAAAATTATAAATGAACTAGCTTCTGACAGGTCTGATTTTTTTTAATTAAATAATTTTTCTTTATTTTGGTTCATTCACATTTGCTTTATAATATTGAAGATAAATCATACAAATTTGCTTCATTTAAATCTACATAATTACTTCCCGGGGGAAAATTTGTCGGATTCTTGAATAAAGCATCTTATAATAACATTTTTAAATGAAACGCTATTGTAAATTAATGTTTTTCAAAACTGTATTTTTCCTGGAGTAAGAGGGGTTCAACGGCTGTACGTGAGGCGACTTGAGGTTTAGTTAAAGAAATGACGCGTAGTTTTAGTGTCCGAGAGGCAAACGGTATATGTATACCGGTAATAGTCGCGGTATTTGAGCTCCCAAAGTGTTGTGGAACCGCCAGCATGTTGCAATGATCAAAAGTGAAAAATACGAATAAATTACGTTTCAGCGAGCTAGAGTTCAATTTTCAGCTTGCAGTAATGCTAGGAAGTTAATTGCTGTGCATGCGACAGAGCAATAAATAAATAAATAAATAAATATTAGTGGACAATCTTACACCAATCGACCTAGTCCCATAGTAAGCTGATTAAGGCTTGTGTTATGGGTACTAGACGACGATATATATAATAGATATAAATACATAGAAAACTTCCATGACTCAGAAACAAATATTCATGCTCATCACACAAATATTTGCCCTTACCGGGATTCGAACCCAGGACCTTCAGCTTCGTAGGCAGCGTCACTACCCACTAGGCTAACCGGTCGTCAATTATTCGGTCGCTAATTAATGAAGATTATGTTTCTGTAAAAAAAACACATCAGTCTTTTTATTTTTTCATTTTCAAGGCCATACTACCGAAATTTATTATGAAATCATATAAAAAACATAACTTGAAAACGACAAAAAATCGCGGAACATACAGGGGGTATTTTCGGGTACCCATCGGTGGGAGGAATACAAAAAAAAATATTAACGTCGCTGTTTGGACAACCCAGCCTATAGCAGTCCACTGCCTCTCCCCCAAGGTAAGACCCGCTCTCCAAAAAACCAAACTTGCGATTTAATATTATTCGGTACGTTAATAATTGCCGTTTTTCTTCAGTTCAATTGCGTTGTCACATAGTTTGTAGTTTTCAAAGTGTATAAAAAAAAACGCAATATTCATCCAAATGACGAATGACAAATATGACGCATTAATTTAACATTTAATATGCCTATTAGCGGAGTACGTTCGGGGGATCCCGACAAAATTTATGCGGACTCATAAAAAGTCAGGGGGGCAATTCTGGATCAAGTTTTTGACATGTTTAAATTATTTGTCAATATAATTTATTCAAATTTTACACGAAAATAAGTAAGATCAGAAACAATGCCTATAAAATGGCAAACCATCGGAAATCAGCATTACATTGAGGTGCATCCCTTGGCAGTACAAGATGCCTGACATAATGTTAAAATTTGGTTGTTTTTACTATCATTTATTTAACTTGCACCGTTATGTTAGTATGTATGTAAGAAACATGAATCATTTATTTACTAAAGATGATAATGAACATTTACTAAATTAAAATACAACTGAGTTATATATAACTAAATAAAAGAGGCCCTCGAGGCATTTCTACTGAGGATGCTGGCGGCATTTCCTCGCTGAATGGCAATGCTGATGCGTTGCCCGAGAAAGCCACCAGCTCTTCGGTCACCATAGTATATATGACGTCAACCAGACGTTTCGCGATTTTCGCAAATAAGTTTGCGCACTGGGACCCCACGGACCGAAGGTTTTGACGCCAAAGGGTACAAAGTTAGACTCTCTGTTGGACTATATTTAATGTACATAATGTAACTAAGACAATGTCAAATGCCCATGTAGTACCAACTCCCATTACAATCGCTGTTGTCCACGTTAATCCCCTAGCCTGATCCCCCAGGGGAAAAAAACGGTTAGGTTGTTAGTTGAACTGCGACCCTACAGCGCACGAGCCGAGCGAGCGAAGCGAGCGTGACGCGGTAGCGTCCGGCGAAGCGCCATAACCGAACATTATCATTTTTTCCTAGTTGAATATAAAATAATTGCCGCTAATTCCCCTGGGGGATCAGGCTAGGGGATTAACGTGGATAACGTGTTACAATCGGACACTTAACGCTCGAAATTGTAGACGATTATGTATACCTAGGACAGACTATCCAGGTCCAACTTCGAGAAAGAGGTCAATCGTCGAATCCGACTCGGCTGGGCAGCGTTCGGGAAGCTACGGCATATCTTTTCGTCCAATATTCCGCAGTGTCTCAAGAGGAGAGTCTTTGACCAGTGTGTGTTGCCAGTGATGATATATAGCACTGAAACGTAGTCGCTTACTATGGGCCTTATAAGAAGGCTCAAAAGCACCCAAAGGGCAATGGAGAGGACCATGTTGGGAGTTTCTCAGCAGAACCAAGGTAACCGATGTGGCCCTCCGGATCGCTAAACTTAAGTGGCAGTGGGCGGGGCACATAGCACGTAGAACCGATGGCCGTTGGGGCGGAAAGGTGCTCGAGTAGCGACCACGTACCGGAAGGCGCGGCGTGGGTGGGCCCCCGAGAAGGTGGACCGATGACCTGGTAAAGGTTGCGGGAGTCCGCTGGATGCGGGTGGCGCAGGACCGGTCGCTTTGGCACTCTTTGGGGGAGGCCTATGTGCAGCATTGGACGTCTTTCGGCTGATATGATGATAAAGATGAATGTAACTGAATAGTTTATAAGTTGTCCTTCAAAATTTGCTGTATGCCACTTGGCGGTGTCCGATTGAGCTAACATTTGGCAAATCTACTTTTGCCCGCGATGTTTGGGCTCGTTGTAACCATCTCCATAAGTATGATGACTGTGCATAAAAGTATATTCAGCAATAAAATTATGCCGTTGTTGTATAGCCATTATAGACGACTCTTCTTTCCCCTTAACACTGTTTTTAGGGTTCCGTAGTCGACTAGGAACCCTTATAGTTTCGCTTTGTCTGTCCGTCCGTCCGCGGATAATCTCAGTAACCGTTAGCACTAGAAAGCTTAAATTTGGTACTAATATGTATATCAATCACGCCGACAAAGTGGTAAAATAAAAAGTGTTTTATTTTATTTAATTAGGGTACCTCCCCTATACGTAACGTTGGGAGTTTTTTTTTTTTTTTCATTTCAACCCTAACGTGTGATATATTGTTGGATAGGTATTTAAAAATGAATAGGGATTTGCAATAATATTTTTTTGATAATGTTAATATTTTCGGCGATAATCGCTCCAGAAGTAAAAAAAAAGTGTCCCCCCCCCTCTAACTTTTGAACCATAAGTTTTAAAAATATGAAAAAAATCTCAAAAGTAGAACTTTAAAAAAACTTTCTAGGAAAATTATTTTGAACTTGATAGGTTCAATAGTTTTTGAAAAAAAATACAAAAACTACGAAACCCTACACTGAGCGTGGCCCGACACGCTCTTGGCCGGTTTTTATAATCTGTAATAAACTGAATAATCTGTAATAATTTGATTGATTGATTAATTGTAGTTGTGAAAAAAAAACATCATGAGAAAGAACTCCATCCTCAGATGGGTTCAAAACATGTCAACAAAAGTATAATTTTAAAAACTCACACTAGTTTATATTCCCGAGAGGTAATCACGTAGCATTATGAACGCGCGGTAGGTAGATCCAGCAGATCCAGCTGTCATTTTTCCATATAAAAATTGACATTTAGATCTATCTAACGTACGTATAATGCGTTACGTGATCGACCTGCAGGATTGCATTACAAATGAACGTGTTACTTGGGAAATTGAGGCCTTGGAGTCATTTTAGCGAGGGTCGGCTTATGAAGGCATTAATTCGGGCTGTGTAAATAACTCTTTATCAGTTTATCCGATACGGGGGTTAAAAACCCTTGTACACGCGGGTTGCACGGCGAAAATAATTCGGGCGAGATACAAGGCGAAAAATGTAAATACATATTAGGGATCTTACGCAAACTGAATTCTAGCACAATATATCGGAATTCAAAGATCTTGTCAGTGTCCTTAGGGGTCATTGCTCGCATTGAGACCGCTCTCAGAAGGGTTGCTTTAGGCCTTTAATTCCTATGAAAAGCTCGGCCTTCGGCCTCGCTTGCTTCGCCGCTCAGCTTCGGGGCTTTGGGACACACACTTAGGGATAGTGACTGTCCATGTCCGTGGGGCTCGCCCACGGGCCTCCGGACCTGGGGCTCGCATAGGGAGCGCTCTCTAAAAGCGTACTTAGGGCATCTATATAATATGATTGACGACCAAGTTTGTAAGGGGGCTTATTTAGATTCGAAGAGAATTTGAACTGTTACGCGCACAATCTATGGAAATTAAATCTTTATTTTCAAATTTGTCAGTAGTTAAACATAAGAATATCATGTAAACCATAATTTATACGCGTACGAAGTCGCAGGCAGAAGCTAGTATAGAAATAATTATACATTTTTGATACACATTTTTCTGCTTACGCAAATATACATTAGCATAATCTAATCAAACATCAAAAACTCACCTTTAAGTTCATCCCTGCTTTCGTAACATTTTCTAAGCGATTCTTACATTTTCCTGATGAAAATGTGTGAGTTATTTCATTGAGAGCATAGGTCATTAGAGTTCAAAGTGTACACGTTACGTCTATAAATATGTATACCATTTTATATCTTATGCCAAGGGGATGAAACTTAAAATTGCGTGTATATTTTTAAGTGGTATCCGTACAATGCGTACGCGGTAATTCCCGCATCAAAGGAATGTGGCAGAGCGAAGGAAAATATGGAGAAATCATAAAACATTTTGAATAAATTAATAATAATAATGACGGTTGCAATTTTTATCATTTATCGTTGTCGATAAGACATCCGTCCCTCTCGCACTCGCATACTTCCCAACTCTTCTTAACGGAACAAATTATTTTATTACATATTTTGTTTCGTGTTAATTTAACGTGGAAGTTCGATAACTTCTAGCTCAGTGGTGAGAGCAGTGTACCGGCAATGCAGGGGTCACAGGTTCGAATCCTGGGCTACGGACTGCGATGGTTTATTTTCCCATTATTACTGTGATGGTTTGTTTTGACGACCCGTTAGCATAGTGGGTAGTGACGCTGCCTACGAAGCTGAAGGTCCTGGGTTCAAATCCCGGTAGGGGCAAATATTTGTGTGATCAGCATGATTATGTGTTTCTGAGTCTTGGATGTTTTCTATGTATTAAAGTATTTGTATCTATTAAATATATCGTCTTCTAGTACCCGTAACACAAGCCTTATTGAACTTACTATGGGGGTAGTTCGATTTTTGTTATATTGTCCCCTAATATGAATTTATTTATTTTATTTATATATTCGTTCTCTTTATCATATCGTTACCACCAAAACCTCGCGTGGATGTGCGCAGATAAA
The DNA here is from genome assembly GCA_947578815.1 of Epinotia ramella. Classification (NCBI taxonomy): domain Eukaryota; kingdom Metazoa; phylum Arthropoda; class Insecta; order Lepidoptera; family Tortricidae; genus Epinotia; species Epinotia ramella. The sequence goes on along the minus strand of OX388224.1, from coordinate 12,653,861 downwards.
AACAACGTCACTATACAATGGATCACATGGGCACAGTGACTCAAGAAGAAACGATGCAGCGAGTGAACAGGCCAGGAAAGGCTCAGAAACAACGGCATACGGACCGGAGCCAATTTTGCCCCTGCGACAAAGCTACATATATAATCATCTGGACCTACACCTAAGACCTACACCAAAGATACTGGGAGGAGATAGACACATACAGATAGACTAAAGAGATTTTATCGAAACGCGACAACAAACTCTCAACCGCACTACTGAGGACACATAGAAACCAACTACGCAAGATAGTTGGAATAATAACAGACACCTATACAACTTAGGTATCACAGACAGCCTCATGTGCAGAGCGTTCATGGAGGCAGAAGAAACAACCAAACACATTCTACTGGACTGTAAGCAGGTATAGAAGTATACAGAAAAAAACACCTAGGGTCTCCGGACACACACGGGACGCAGTCAGCAACACTAAGGCACTCACAAATTTTCTGGAGGAGCTGGGGTGGGTAGAGAGCGCTACCCCACCGATTTACGAAAAATAGGCTATTGGATGTCGACTTGCAGAAAACGCCCAGTAATTACTAACTAACTAACATTGTTTAATTTCCCAACTGTTTCGTTTTTCCGAATTTTAATTTGTCCTCAAAGTCCTTTTTCTCTGAAGGTATTTACAGAATTATTATAAAACAAAGTAATCTTAACTAATCGGTTCTACACGATAAGTATTTAATAGTTATTTACGATACAAGTGCCTAAAATAGGAAATTCGCAACGAGTGGTGATAAATTAAAACACGACCGTAGGGAGTGTTTTAAATCGACACGAGTTGCGAATTACCTATTTGCACGTGTATCGTACAACGTTTTACTGTACATATGGCTCTTTGAAGCTTCGAAATATAAACGAAAAGTGGTCTTTTCCGCACTAGTGCGGGAAAGTAGCACCATATGTACTGTAAAATAAGTTTTGGGGTCTTCGACAAAGTTGGCTTTTTGGCGAAATAAAAATTTCTGACAAACGATACAGTTCAAAAAGTGAAATTTAATGACTCTCAGTAATGTATGCAAACCGATTACTCCCTGCCACATTTTGAAGCGCCATTTAAGTTACTTCTAGATGGTTGCTCCAAACCTTTACCCCCTCTGCTCCTAGCCCAAATGACGCTTATGAATTCTTAATAGCGCGTTAATAAGGATATTGTGAACGCGCAAAGAACAAAGGTCGCGTATTTTGCTCGGAATTACAATTTACACCTTACATCACCTTAATTATTGTACCTGTAGCTTTAGGAGTAATTACCTGGGGATTGTATTGTCTAGTCTTGCTTAAATAATATTCATTTGGGAAAGAAGGAAATATATTATGTATATATTTTGAGATGGCAAAGTGGGGACCTCCAGTTGGTTTTTGTTATATCTTATATTATTTTCCGTTCCCTTATGGTGATCATCATTAGCCCCCTACGTTCTATTGCTGGCTACAGGCCTTTTCTCGTGCATGAGAGGGGGTAGTTTGTTACAAGCTTTTATCGCCAACTGCACTTTTTTGCAGTCATCATCTAAGTAGTAATTGAGAGGTTTCCAATGGCTCCAATACGCCGTGTTTATCTTGTGTAGTTTAGGAGTTGCTACGACTACCTCCTGACTGTCTCCATCATCAGATCAACTCGGTGTCATAATATTGTGTTGTCACTGACATACTGAAGTGTGTCAAACTGCTTAATCGAATACTGGCTGAAAAAGGGTTTGCAAATTATAATGGACCGAAAAAAGATCCGGAGTCCGCTGGATGCGGGTGGCGCAGGACCGGTCATTGTGGCTTTCTTTGGGGAAGGCCTATGTCCAGCAGTGACCAAGATCATGTAAGTTGACCTTTTTACGTATTTATGTATATGAACCTTTCCATTAAACATCTCGACAGGACTTTCGGTTAAAAAAAAACCGTATTCAAATTGATCGTTGCATCGTGTGATGTGTTGATCCGTTTATCCCTTACGCCCACATCACTCTGGCGCGGCCTGCGGTGGCGTTCAATAGTAAACTTGACATTAGCTGTCAAATTTGCTATTGACCGCCACCGCAGGCCGCGCATGTGTCATTCAGGCCTTAGGAAGCTACAATGTCACAAACAGACACAGATACCAACAAATACGAATACAAAGTTAAACTCCCTTCTTTTTCGCCACGGTTTAAAAAGGTCACGAAGAATACTACACTTGCTTAGAATACTTAGATGTAAGTACGTCATCGTAACATTTCTTCCCAACAAAAGCCGTCAAACCCCCTCCATTAAAATAGTGATAAAGGCCGACAAAAAACTCATAAGAATAAATTTCCCACTGCCGTCGCAATGCTTAAAAAACTATCCGGTCGGAAAAAGGTCGTTCCCGGACGCTCCAATATGGAGGTTCACTACAATGGTTGTGAGTGGATGCGTGGAATGAAATTGTTTAGTGGAACTGGAAGGAGCAATCAATTTATGAAGTGTTTACATTATTTGTGAACGGCTATGCTTATGCTTTGTGGTTTATGCTTATGCTTAGTAGATATTTGCGGACAATCTTACACACATGGGTCTAGTCCCAAACTAAGCAAGGCTTGTGTGTGCTAATGGTACTTACCTGTACTTACCAGATGACCGCCTAAAGGCCTTTTATTTATTTATTTATTTATGCTTAAGGAGTACTAACAGATGCAAAAACATGATATAAGTCTTACATAGTAACACAAAGCCAACAAAGGAACAAAGCAATAAAGGAACTCACAGATAGAAATGGCATAGAAAAAAGAAAAATGTTTGACACACTTAGCACACAATATCGCTAGGTATATGTGCACTACAAATACAGAATAGTGCACCAGAAAAACAGATAAAAAAAAAAAAAACATAAAACTACATAGCAACTAATTAACAAAGAAGGAACACGTGAGCAAAGTCACACGCCCCTGAACAAATCACCACTTGCAATTTATGAATTGTTATTATGAAAAAAACCGACATGCTAGTTTAACTTGCATGTTAGTTTGTTTGCTTGCTTTTAACACATTCACTGCCAATCGTCGCTACGCTCGGAGCCGATCCTGTGGTTTTCCCCGTCTGTAGCGGAGACAAGGGCGAGTTCCTGACTGTGAAAGGGTTAAAAGGTATCCTTATTATTATTTATTTATTCAGTGTATAAAAAAATAGATTTCACAAAACTGTGAGAACAGTTTGTCTATCTCCTTGTCTTCACGAAACGCGTTGCATTTGTTTCGTTTCGTTTGATTTTCAAATAAAGCTAGCTCAACTCTATATTATAAATGTAGTTCTCACATATTGCCTATTTCCTCTGTCGTCTATAAGAAAAAAAACTTATTTAAAAAGTACACTCGGTAACAAAAGATTGTTCTAATAATGACATTGACCTATGAGCGCTATGACAGACCCATATCAACTGTATTTTGCAAAGTAGTTACGCGCTTGTGATAGAAGTAGTAAATTCGTTTTAAATGTAGTTCCCAACATAATGTTTAATACACGACTAACCCAAAAAATAACTCTCTCTGAATATTGAAAGAGCTCTTTCCAGTTATATTTCTAGCTCCTTATTCCACGGGCGGCAGTTTTTAACCATTCACGCGCGGGAGTTGGTTGGCACTGTGAGTTTTGATGGCAAATATTTTAAAGGACAATGGATTCAATCAACACTTTCAACCAGAAACTGCCAGTTTTTCCACTAGGCCGTCAATTGCATGGGTGTCGTTAGTATCGATTGATTGGTAAACGTTTATTTTTATTTCTTTATTTTAACTTTATTGCACAAAAAAGTATAAATGCTGGACTTAATACCATAAGGCATTATACTAGTCAACCAATAGGCTAAACAGAAAACTTTGCAGCTTCAAAACGACGAACGACAAATGCAAACACATTTCCAGTCAAATACCTAAGTTTCTGGAATAGCTCTCCACCATTAGCAAATATGACGCGAATTTTGCTAAAAGCAAACCAAAATAAATACCATCCCATTTTCCCAGTGACAGATGCGTCATCAAACCTAACTCATGGAAATTGGAAACCGTCACAAATCGCACACAGCTAGTAATTAAGATTTTCCGATTTTTCAACGTTTCCCGTGTTTTTATTTTAATTACGACAAAAACTGGCCAATTCGAGACGGGTTTTAAGTGGACATGTTCTCATCTCATGTTCCTGCGACTTCGGTCGTGTCAAACTTTAATGGAACTCACACAAAAATTTTCATCCCCACTTCATTCCCTTAGGGGGTTGGTTTGAATAAAAATATATTTTGCCTTCTACGGGACCATATCTACACATTAACTGTACGACATTAATGTTAATATTATAAATGCGAAGGTGTGTTTCTCTGTCCGCTCTTTACGCTTATACCGCTAAACCGATTAAGATGAAATTTTGTATAGAGGTCGTTTCAGTCCCGGGGCATTTCGGGGGACATAGAATAGTTTTATCCCGGAAATCGTCCCCTAAGGGAAATAGGGGTGAACATTTGTATGGAGCTACGATATAAACGAGTTCCACGCGGAAGGAGTCGCGGGCAGAAACAAGTAAGTATCTTGTGCACTTGTGCAACACTACTACTGACAATCGAACCGAGTATTTGTTTATAATCGGAAATATTAATCACGAATTCCCTGCCATATTTATTAAGAGAGTCCGCAGTAAGCTCGATTCTCCATACAAACGTAGTTACACTCTCATTTTAAAACTACGTATTGGATTGTAACGAAACTTTGCATGTACAATGAAATGAGGTATATCCAGGTCTGTAATTAGTTTATGTAGGTTCAGATCCAATAGTAAAAAAATACAGCGCATACAAGTTTTTTATACAATACTTGATTTTGCTATATACATTTCGTTTGTTATATAAACTGGAACCATATAAACTAATTACAGACATAGATATACCTCATCTTATTGTATACCTATGCAAAGTTTCGTCACAATCCAACACGTAGCCATATTTACGGCGAGGGCGTAAATTGAATCCCGAATGAAGCGAAGGATTCCAGAATAGAATCCCGAACGTAGTGAGGGATTCTAACGTGGAATCCTGAGCGTAGTGAGAGATTCAAGTGTTCACACCCAAGATGGAAATAATTTTGCTTCCGTGTGACTCATACTGCTTTTCACATCACTTATGAGGATAATGAATATGTCAGTAATAAAACACATGTATTTACACTTACTAAAAGTTTATTTATTTATAGCCTCATATGTAAAAACGTGCTGCTGCATTCCAATATTGTGGTATTTTAATACGTTTCTTAATATTTTATAAGACAAAAAATATATGCAAGTAATCATTTATAAAAAAGAAGTAATCGATTATGTGTATACTAATTTCATGTATTCGTTAGGATATATTTTTTTATTCTGGCAACAATATGTCCTGGAACAGAAAAGTGCCACTTTGATCCCTCCTAAAAGGGAAGAAAAAGCCCTTATATCCGAATAGGTGATGTGAAAATGCATATTTTCAAGATTACCTAATCGTGTATCTATGAATATAAAGTCGCGAGCAACTTAGTTTATTCATAAAGAACTTCAAATTGCATGCAACCCCTGCAAGCAAAACGACCTCCGAACATGGCACCATGTGTTTTATAAAGGACATTGAATAGAAATGTACCCTAAAAATATACAAGCGGCGATATATAAATTAGCATGTAAAATGGACGTTTACGTTTCCAAACGTCCTGTGTAAAGGACAAATGGACTTGGGAACCCCAAAAACATACGGGTCGAGCAATCGATACAAATTAGCATTTAAAACGGACATCTATATGTTTCGGTTGGTGCGGGAATAGGGATGTTTAGGCGAGTGATGAGGAGTTGCGGGGTTGAAATTCGAATGGGTTTCAGCTTTCAATTTCTTAATTTCAGTACGTAAATTCATCATTTTAGGGCTCGGTAATGACTCGGTACCTCAAAAGGAAAAAAACGGAATCCTTAAGCATCACTTTGTTGTCCATCTGTCTGTCTGTCAAGATCCTAAAATGTTTTAGTTAGGCATCAGACAGAATGACAAAGCTACATTACTCAGTAAGGATACTACCAAGTATGTGGGTGTCAAGACTGACAACAATAGGTATATTAAATAAAATGAAATGACAAATATTTGAAACCAGAGGAGTAATCACGTTATACGTTTTGAACGCGCGTTAGGTAGATACAACTGTCATTTTTCCGTACAAAAAGTTACATTTAGATCGGGATCCCCATCATTGGCATAATTTTTTTTAGACTAATATAGTTTCGCATAATTGTTTTGTCATAATTTCTATTGGCATAATAATACTGTCGCATAATAATACTTTGGCCTACTACTTTGTTTGGCATACTATGGTTTTAGAATAATTTTACTTGGACTAATTTGTATTCGACTAATACTCATTATGCATACTATTGTATGGGCTAATAATTATTTATCATATCTGTTTTGAAGCTTTTATGCGATCCAATAGAGAACCCCCAGATGCTGACCACGACATGCTCAGACATGACGGACCGGGAGCCAATAATGCACGGCCCAATAATGTACAGCCTGATAATCCGCGTCCACTTACTCTACTCGGATTATTGGGTCGTGCATTATCAGGCCGGACAAAAGGGGCTTCCAATTATTGCCCCGGACCAAGTTTGCTCAGGGTGATAATGCACGGCCCAATAATGTACAGCCTGATAATTCGCGTCCACTATTTGTGGACCCAGATTATTGGGTCGTGCATTATCAGGGTGGACAAAAATACTTGTCATAAGCGAACTCTGTCTTAGGTTGGTTAGGTTAGGGGTCACTTGTGTCCCTCAGACCAGAAATAGACACCCCGCGCAGCGGGGTGGCGTCGACTCGGAGATTATTAGTCCGCACAGATGAGCGTCCTAGAAGTAATAATGCACGGTCAAAATAATGTACAGCCCAATAATCCGCGTCCATACTGTAAATGGATTATCAGGCTGTACATTATTGGGCCGTACATTATAATTTTTTTTTTTAGCACACAATTTTTATGCGTTTTGTAATGATGCCAAGTAATTATTATGTCTTTTTGTATTTATGCTATCTGATGTTAGTCTTTGTGATGATTGGCATGATTAGGCTTAACGCTAATTCGGCTTTAAAAAATTATGCGTTATTATATTATTCCAAATGATTTTATGCGATCCAATAGAGAACCATTTAGATCTACCTGACGAGCGTACAATGCGTTACGTGATCGACCTCCAGAACCTCAATCTAGTAGTACAGTTAAGTACAAAAATATTTCTGAGTTACTAATGTCGGAAAAGGTTTGAGAAACCATTACCGTGTTTTGGGGTTAATTTGATCAATTTCAAAATTAAAACGTCTGTAGGTATCTCTCTGAACATTTATCCAAAAAAAAAAAAAAAAAATGCGAATATCGGTTTTTGGTCCTCTATCGATTGCACTAAGAAAAACTCTTCTTCTACCTAGCGTTATCCCGGCCTTTGCCAGGGTCCGCTTTCCTACTCGCTTTCCTCCACTTTGCACGATCCTGGGCGTCTTCTTTTGTGAGCCCGTTTTCGCTCATGTCGGCCTTCACGACATCCAGCCATCACTTCTTAGGTCTGCCACGGGGTCGAGGGCCGTCGAGGACTAGGTCAAGGCATTTGTTCCCTACGTAGTCAGATGGCCTGCGAGAGACGTGACCGAACCAACGAAGGCGACATTCCTGGAGCTTATCCGCTACGTCACGAACTCCGAGGCTGCCACGGATGTACTCGTTACGAATGCGATCCGCACGCGTAACGCCGCACATCCACCGCAACATCTTCATTTCAGTAACGCGAAGCTCCTGAATGTGCCTTCCAGAACTGGCCACGTTTCGCTGCCATATAATAGGACTGGTCGTATGACGCACTTGTACACTAGCCCTTTGAGTCGAAGTGGTATTCTGCGATCGCAGATGACTCCTGTGACCTCTCGCCATTTAGACCAAGCCGCGCTGATTCGGGCTCGGATGAAACTAAACTAAGAAACACTAAAAAATAATAATTCATCTCTTAGGAAAAAAATATTTAGTCGGTGATCAACTTTATACTGATATCGGGGTTACTTTAAAACTCCCCTTTTTTAACGGATTATGGTAGGACAAAAGCCTTAGAACATTAAAAAAAAACCGTTCACAGGCTTAGGATTTATAAAGGTTTATCAGTGATCAAAGTAAACCCTCAGGAGTGTCAATGAATGCTACAAATATCGAAAAAAGAAAATGGCCGTCAAGGTTGTGATTTAAAAATATATATATATATATATATATATAAATTTGCAACAGTATTTGATGTTATAGCCAGATACATTCCTGATTCAGTGAATTACATAAAATTAATGGATTTACTATACTGAAAGTTGTACCTTAGAAGTTATACAAGCTATTAAAAGTCCGTAAAATTAGTAATCACGTTTTTTTTTTTCAACGATTGGCGTTCTCGATCCCACGACTGGTAAAGACACACTGACAGTGACATTCAGTGCTGCCAATCGTAAAAAAAAAATAAAACAAACGATGCGTTCAGCAAGCGTATAATTAGAGTTTAAACATGTAAAGAAGTTTTTATCAATGTAAACACAGGAATTAAAGTAACCCCAATCCACATTTATTAAAATATTGTTTACCCTAACTTTTGTTTAGTTATATATATGCACCAAGCCTTATATATTGACCACAGGGAAGTTGTTAGTTTTTATTCTGTATCACGTTATACAGGATATTATTGGCGTACAATATTTATTTCAAACGCTATCCTCACTTTTTAAGAGCGCGTCCGCATCAAAAGTTACGCAATTACCCCGCTGAAATAAGCCATCATTTACCTGACACCCTGTAGTGAATATAAAAGATATCAGCAATTCCGATCCATTAAACCCACCCTCAAGGAAAACGGCCATTTTTTCAATACACGTCAATAAACTCTCGAACGTAACACCATTGAATAGGATTGAAATTTGCCTAGCTGTACACTTGATCGTATATAAAGAACCTTGTTATTTATTGATACGCAAAGTTATTGTAAATAAATCAATACGGCTAGTGACTCGTCAAAGTTCTAATTGAAACGTTTCGGCTATGTTTCATAAATCACGGGTTTTGACAAGGATATAGAGTGAAGGGAAGGGTTAAAGTTATCTTCGGCGCAAGAGGTCAATTTGATTCGCATTCCAATTTCACATCAAAGTGTTGTTAAACGAGAGGGCGCACGAAGTTCTTTGCTTCAGCTTGGGCCAACATTCTTTCGTATGGTCCGGTTGTTCAGCTGGTCTCTACAGGTCGCTTTTCTCAACCTCAACCTCAGATTTTCGTGAAATTTTGTGAGCAGGTTTGTTAATTATATGTTTTTTTGGAAAATCAGACTCGCGAGCTCAACAGCTCACAGAGCCACATGTCTACATATAGAGAAAAACAATGGAGGGAGGAGAAATAACAAGAGCGATGCCGACGCTTTATTGATTTAACGGTTCTTTATGTCGACAGTTGGAGACAATAGTAGATTGCGTCTCAAGAGAGTAAAATTAAATATTTCCGTCGAGGGTGGTAATTGAATCCAGAATGAAGTGAAAGATTCTACAATAGAATCCTCCTGTAGGGAGGGATTCCAAATTGGAATCTTGAGCGTAACGAGGGATTCAAGTGTTTACCTCATTCCAATTATAGCAAGTTGTTGGAACAAATTGCTAGGTGTGTAACGGCATTTACATTACAGACAAATCGTGCTATCGGCCTTGCAAATTCAACGTAAAACCGCAGAGGTGTCAGTACGAATTCCAAATCCAGCCGACGGTCCTAGAAGATGGGATACCAGCAATTACTATCAACGGAATGACTCCAGGACCACCTATACATGGGTAAGGCCGTTATTTCTTGTTCCTGATTAAGCAGTTTAAATCGTCTACATTTTAATCACTTCCAGTGTGTTACGCCAATTAGCCATATTAATGGATTACTAAAATTCGTAACACACTGGAATTGATTAAAATGTAGACGATTTAAACTGCTTAATCAAGAACAAGAAATAACGGCCTTACCCACATGTGCCAACGAAAACATAGTAGTGGAGGTTCCCAAGAAGGTTCCAGGGCAAGACATGGCGATACATTGGCATGGAGTGGAGCAGAAGGGAACAGCCCACATGGATGGAGTTTCGATGGTCACACAGTGTCCCATCAGTTACGGCTCCTCCTATAAGTATGCTTTTAGAGCATCGTCACCGGGGACATTCTTCTATCACGCAGACTCAGGTAATTATTTATCTTCTAGTCCGACACAAAGTCGTACCCAAACCCAAGATGAAAATTATTTTGCTATCTGAGGATCGTGGTCAGCATCAGGGCTGCATCTGGAACGTATGATCTGCCCCCACCGGTCTCTGTCTTGCGCGTCCCTTACGACCGTGAAGAATTTAGAAGACGACGAGTTTTCTACTTGATTGGTCCATCTCGTAGGTGAACGACCGAGCGATCGCTTTCCTTCGGTGTTCCCAACCACAAACAATTTCTCCAAACTTTCGTCGCCTCTGCGCATTGTGTGGCCGAAATATGAAAGAACGCGTTGTTGGAATATGATTGACAAGCGAGTGTTTATTGTGAGCTGGTTCAGGATCGATGCATTGCTGCGCTTCGCGGTCCAAGGTACTTCCGCAGTTGGACTATAATTACAAACGAGATAATAATAATAATGCGCAACAATATTAAGGCAGGTGCCCGGACCTCTTTGCAATTAGCCAAGTATCATAATCCACGCATATCTCATCACCATACACCCAGTTCTCTATTATTTTACCCACAATAGCCCCAACGCCTGTTGGAACCGGTTCACGGGTATCTACCGATGTACTCGTGAATGGGTTCAAGCAGGTGTATTACATGACATTAAACTTGGTCTCCAAAGGCCTCTACGTGTTGGATCTATATCCTCACGCACGCCTTCCAAATGACCGGGGTTCGCCCCGTGAATTTCAATCTGGGATACATAATAATACTAATAAATACGACATTTCTCTATGCCCTACTTAAGCCCCTATTGAGTCACTTCTAGTATCTACGTTTCGTGGTTCGCGAACTTGCTCGCGAGGTGAAAAATGCGCCGAGTCGGCGGTAATTTTTCACTCCGCCTTCTTCGGGAACTTGTTTGTCCGCTTTTGTATCCGCTCGAACATATTATGTTGGTTTACATACTTTACATAATGCCTGCATTCAGGCACAGTCAAGTATGTGTAGGGAATCAATTGTGATCAATCGTACGTGGGTAAGTGAGCTTGTGAAAGGGGATATTACCCCCTTTCCCGAGCTCACTAATCCAAAGCGATGACATTTGCTAGTTCTGTAGATACATGGTGCATCACATACCACATGTTGTGTTTCTGAGTGGTGATCAGGTTACTTTTTGAAAGCACGTAAGGCCAACACAACTGTCATTTTCTCATACAACAATTGACATTTAGATTTACATGACGTACAATGCGTTACGTGATCGACCTGCTAGTGGGGAATGAAGTCGACAGAGCTCCCAAAAGTCCACCCATCGAGCTGCTGGATGGCTGACGTTACTTTTATCTAGAAACGGTTACTAATCTGACACCATTTTGGTCCACCTGCAATCACTCGGGCAAGGTGTCCTGCCCAACTACACTTGAGTTTGGTAATGGCATCTCCAACGCGCCTTAGGGCGATGTCGGATCTCAACATACCTTACTCAGTCTTGCAGTTTAATTAATAGCATGCTTTCGGTAAACTTCAAACTACCGCATACCGCGCACCACCAAAGACTGCCAGATTGGGTGGAAGTCTAAGTATATTTTCCGTAAAACGTAATTTCATCAGATCGTGTGCGACCAGCAATAGGACGCTGGTCTTTAATTATTAACCCGCACAGGCCTGCTCATTTCCTATGCTACCACTAAACTGGTCCGAGCTAGGGTTGCCAGTCTGTGGAATAAATAATCAGGGAGACTTGCTCTTGTTATGTTTCTTGTAGGTATTCGGACGCTTTTATATTTTAACTAGTGGCCGAAATATTACAAAGAACCCAAAATTATAGCCTATGGCTAACGGTGGTGGCGCTAGAACATTTTCAATGGGCAAACCGGAACAAAAAAAGTGTGAAAGAGTTTAGAGTAAATTACCCTAGTCTTGCCTAAAAATGCATTTTAGGCACGCCAGTGAGGATGGGCTTGTATAGGCGCTCCACGACTAATGTCTAATCCGAAGATCCATTTTATAGACTGGTTAAACTACAGAATTCTATGAAAATAATATAATATGTACGTTCTGTTTTACAAAAACCATGTTTCTGTGAGTTAACACGGCAAAACGCCTATTTTTGCTACTGGATAAGTATACGGGTGTGTATAAACATGTATTTTCAACTGTCTGAAAATATAAGTAGCGTTAATACACAAAATATAGCTCGCTTTCTATGACGATTGGGTTGTAAAAAATTTGACCGAAAACCGTTTTTTTTTAAAGCAGCCCATTTTTGGCACGCCTGTTTACAAAGGGTTAATAAAACCGTCAAATCGCTGCTAAATCACATAAAAAAATAATAAACAGATTCAAAAAAAGTCTTAATACAATAACTAAATAATTCTAAGCAGCGACAACCCTAACCAGAGCGTGCTAACCCTACCCTGCATCTGACAGATGGATATTTTAAAGCTTTATCAAACTTTTTCCTAAACAATAATACTAAACTGTTTTTTTTCCTTTTTCAGAAACAAGATTTCAGGTGCAGAAACGAATAGGGATATCTAGTAATATTTTCTTTTAACTTTATCATACTAGTAATATAGAACTACAACTTAGAAAAGTTGAAAAACCCCCGATGTTTTCATTTCAAAGTCAAATATCTCAAAAATGGCTAAACAGATTTTCATGAAACATGGCTAAGAACACTCGGGATAAAATTATCTATGACACAAAAAAAACCTCATTCAAATCGGTCCATCCGTTTGGGAGCTACGATACAACAGGCAGATACACAGATACACAGACACGTTAAACTTATAACACCCCTCTCTTTGCGTCGGGGGTTAAAAAGCGCTGAAACGATTCAGTTTCTTTATTCAGTTAGTATTCAGTCACATGGCGCGTTACGTTTAGTACAATCTTTATTATTTAAGATTTTTTAACTTAATTGATAAATTAAATTTGGTATTATACGATATGATGGGGAAGGACATATGATAGTTTATACCCCGGAAAACATCACCTGAGGGGGTTAAATGGGGGGTGGAAGTTTGTATGGGGCTACAACCTTTTGATCCTTGTGATTCATATACGTTCAGCCACCCAGTGTCATGCAAAGTCATTACATTACATACGAACACGCATTCAATGAAATTTATAAATAGGACGTAAGTAATTATAATAAATAAATAAATAAATATTAGGGGACAATCTTACACAAATCGACCTAGTCCCAAACTAAGCAGAGCTTGTGCTATGGGTACTAGACGACGATAAACATACATATAGATAAATAAATACTTAAATACATAAAAAACATCCATGACACAGGAACAAATATTCGTGCTCATCACACAAATAAATGCCCTTACCGGGATTCGAACCCAGGACCTCTTGCTTCGTAGGCAGGGTCACTACCAACTAGGCTAAAGCGGTCGTCAGATACTGAAAAATCAAAAAATCCTCCAGCTGAACCTGGTTATCAGAATTATAGAATCCGGAGAAGTAACTTTGGAATAATGTAGTTTAACATTTCGATTGCAAAATTTCAATACTCACAAACTCGCTCCACCTTACCCAATACCCTGTGAAGCCAAATCTTCGACACATATAACAGTTAACCCCGTCACCGCAGGTAATCCGGACTTGAACCTGGACTCCGTCCAAAAGCAGTCATCCTGCTGGAGATTAATTACGCAGATTTACGGTTATGGCGGCGTTATGCTAAATTGTACGGAGTTATGGCGTAGAGAGACTAATATGTGTTGCGTTACACCTTGAGTGTGTAAACTATTTTGTCACGGTGGCTGTCCAATAAGGCGTCTTCCTGATTTGTTGATGCGGATGTGGTATGATACCAGCACACGGTCCGCTGGCATAGCCTAAGATACGAAATACAGGCACGATCTGCACAATGATTTACCTTGTCCGGTTCCTGAGCTACATGGCATAAAGTAATAAAAAAAATACCTATACATAAATAAAAATAAATAAATATTAGGGGACAGTCTTACACAAATCGACCTCGTCCCAAACTAAGCAAAGCTTTTACTACGAGTATGAGTACTAGACGACGATAACATAATTATATAGATAAATAAATACATAGAAAACATCCATGACTCAGGAACAAATATTCGTGCTAAGCATCACTTTTCCGGGATTCGAACCCAGGACCTCTTGCTTCGTAGGCAGGGTCACTACCAACTAGGCTAAAGCGGTCATCGAAAGACATGTTCTTCATCCTGAATCAATGAGATATTTTAAAGCGGTAACATCGGAAACAATATTCAAGCGTCGATTAAAAAAAATCAATTGGAAAATCCAGTGTATTCTATTAGTTAATTTTAACAAAACCATGGTTTTAAATAATATTCAATTATTGTTAAGTAATATTATTTATTGAAGATCCTTTTAGGTGAACTTCGAAATAGTGGACATAATTATATTTAAATTGTTATTTATTATTATTCGTGTTTTAATTGAATGTTATTGACGATCACAATAGCGATTCTTTTAAATTGACATGTAGTTTATAATATGATTTTATATTGTGGATAAATGAATCTGAATCTGAATTAGAACCAAAAATATAATTGGTACCTTAAACTGATCATGCATACCATTTGTACATTAGGTACGTCTAATTTACCCCAAGCGTTTTCGAAACTACCCGCTCCTGAAAAAAAGATAAACAAAATTTTGCATTTATTTTCAAAATTCAGCAATATTTTTGAACAATGCATATTTCCAACAAGCGAAGCTCAATATATCCAAACAAAAATGCCATCACTCGTAAGGAATAATTCTTAGTTTGTACGAACATACCTACTCTTAACTGGCCCAAGAAAAAATCGAAAGTATCCCTAAGCACCTCCATTATCGCGACATGTAGAAGAGAACAGCCGGACATCCGGACATCCGGATATACGATAGAGTTTTGGTCGAAGCTGAAACAGAAAAATCCACTTGCTCGTTCAAGGATTAAATATAATTAAATATAAGAATGAAATTATATTTTTCTCAAACATGCAATGAAATATTAACTTTGTGTTCTTCATAATGGGCTTCGAAGTGTCACGTTTCGGGCGCAGCGAGACGATAGACCCGTAATGGCATTTCATACAAAATTGGACGCCTAGGCCTGCAAGATAGTCTTTTTTAATTTCCATTCCACAATTTGTGGCACAGGATCACGGCTTTCAGCCATGAAAATTAAAGTTTGATTTCTTGAAGTTTTTTTAATTTATTTCATTTCATGTTTGAGAAAAGCACTATACATACCTCGGCGTGAAAACCTCGCTACGCTCGGCCGTCTTTATTGTAACGTTGCACGTACATGTCGCATTTACATTCTTAATAATTACTACAATTTACTAATCAATTGATACATATATATTAAATTATTATTTTCATTAAATTGTTTACACTATTTATACAAGGTTATTACATTTTAATTATACACCTAATGAATTATTAAATTATTAACTATTCAATCAAATTATTTATTTATACACTTATTAGATAGACCACCCACGACCCTTCTTTTAATTATACGGGACCTGTGTCCCGAATATACTTTTTTTGATGATGACTTGGTAGTGCTTATTTGCCACGCACCTCGACCGAAGGTCACAATATGTACTCGGCCGGCAACCCCTTACTTCCCGGCCTCTGTAGTAATGTACTTATAAAACATAGGACACTTTTGCTCCCGGAAATTATGCCCCAAGGATTTTAAATGAGGGGTAGAAGTTTGTATGGAACCTGGAAGTTTACGTGGACAAGGTCACGAACAATATAGGTAGCTAGTAAAAAATAAAGTTGTTCTCTTGTTTTGATACATTACCATATTATTCAGAAGCTTCCAGGTCACAAATACTGTCATAACATAATAATTCTATTACCGAGCATATTTTGTCATCTATATTTCCATGCATACTATAATGTGTTATGTCACATCGTAGGTATATGACATATTGACATCTCCGTCGCCTGAGTCGAATATGAAATGATAGCGATGTGAAAAAATGATGCTCATTTGTCTTTCAAAAGCAGTAGAACCAATGTGTTGTGCGTTCAACGATGTTATACGACCATTTTGATACTAAGCCACATGTTTTGTTAGCGCATGACGTGTTATTTAGTGTGTTTTGCTTTGATTATTCTGTTTGCGAACATGATGCGAATAGGTAAATCATGAAGTCAGACGTGCTAGAAGGTACGGGGAAATAAATAATAAATTTACGAGCTCCTTTTGAGAGGAGACAGCGAAATGACACTCGTTCAATTTGGAGCAATCTAAATTAATACATTAATTCATTCATTGGTTTCACGTACCGGAACGCGCGGCGTGGTTAGGCCCCCGACAAGGTGGACTGATGACCTGATAAAGGTTGCGGGAGTCCGCTGGATGCGGGTGGCGCAGGACCGGACGATTTGGCACTCTTTGGGGGCCTATGCCCAGCAGTGGACGTCTTTCGGCTGACATGATGATGATGATTCATTGGTTTCAAGTACTCTTTGTTATTTAAACTAAAACGCACGATAACTACTTATTTTAAAACATTACAAGCCACCTAACTGCATTAAAACAAACTAACAATACTAAATTTTCCAGCAATTCTATAGAGCTCAAATTTATCTGTTCCCGCCAGAACTTATTCCAGCCACGTTTTTCTATTTTCTAAACGTCCAATACAGATTGTTTATAGCTGTAGAATATAGATGCTAGTAGTTTCTTACCATTAAAATATCTTTAATGATTGTAAGGAACTTTCGGTTACAGAGGGGTGATCACGTAACGTTTCGAACGCAAGTTAGGACATGTCAACTGTCATATTCCCATACAAAAAGTGTAATTAAGATTGGTGAAGTGATGGAACACTTTATCGGTTTTAGGGTTGCAGCTATGCAAACGCATGAGAACAATATAAAGCCCTCTTCCTCTAACGCATAGCTCCATCCTGCTCAACCGCCAACGTTGGCCCAATGTGTACAGCCGGCATAAGGTAAACGTTCTAGTCCACGACGTTATGTCAAAGTGACATGGCTGAAATTCGAAAAGGATTAAACTTAGTTTAATTTTAATCCATATTGCTTTGGTTTAATTTTCAATAAAAAATTAAGAACTCTATGCAAAAATTGTGTATCTTACGAGTATGAGATCCATTATAAAGAAAAGGTTTTAAACGATTTGAACAATTTACGCCATACTGGATCTTAGTTAAGACTTTGAATAGGTAGAAAGCACTCCGACATGTTCAATCTCGCAGTTATGTTTACAAGATGAAGCAGCGAGCACAGTAAATATATTAGATAAAGTAGTTCAACTAAATTCTATTAAGACATTATAAACCTGCAGGCGACATTTTTGCCATTTTATCACTTATCGCCATTCCGTTTCGTTCTGACAAGTATGGGAGTGCGAGAGGGACGGATGTCTTATCCACAACGATAAGTGATACTATGGCAAGCAACTGTGCTACGCCCGCTGATCACTATTGAAAACTAATTATAAGCAGCACATGCGCGGCACACGTGACTGTCGCACCGCCAGTTTGCTTAAGTTTATTGGAGCGACGAGTGTCAGTGTGAATTATGCTAGGCACACAGCTGCTGTGTGCCTAGCATAATTCAAAGCGCGAGTATCTCCCTATTTCATTACAATCTTCTTCTTCTATTAGGCCCTCGGACTCGCATTGAGACCGCTCTCTGAAAGATTGATGCCTTTAATTCCAATGAAATGCTCGGCTTTCGGCTTCGCTTGCCTCGCCGCTCACCTTCGGCACTTTGGCCTCAGGTCTCTCTTGCAAGACACTTGAGGATAGTCAGTGTCCGTCGGGGGGCCTAGGGCCTTCGGACCTGGGGGTCGGATAGGGAGCGCTCTCTAAAAGGATATTTTGGGCATCTATATATATATATTTTTTTTTTATCGTATGGCATACATTATTCTATCATTATCTATATAATACTGCAGCGCAACAACAGCAACAGCGTTTCTTCGGAAACGCAATTCGTCGCAGACGCAATTCTACACAACAGTATTTCACTACAAGCAAACGCTTTTCTGTAAAAAATAGGACTGTGAAGATCGAAATAATGGTGAAAGGCTGATTACTTGCGAATATGAAGAAAAGCTTTTATATAAAGCAGCCTTTAGACCTTGCTTTAAATACAGTGCATTAACTGGAGGAGGGGAGATAAACCGTCTCGCTCGCAGTTAATGTGAGTGCAGTTAGTGCACTGCTTTTAGCAAGGTCTTAAGGCCGCTTAAAGCCTAGAATACGCGTAACTTCCGGCAAACCTTTTCCCAGTTATAGATAACTTGAATATTTTCAAGACGAGAGTAAATATGATAGATAGATAGATAGATATAATTTTTTGTCAAAACTGTGTACAAAAGATCTCATGTCATACATTAAAAGGTATCAACAGTTTGCCCATTTCGGACGTACAATATTTGAACTTAAAATTAAACTTAATTGTTTGTAGACCGATGCGAAATATTCATTAAGATTGTAAAAACATTTAATTGCAAGCCATTCCTTCAGTTCCTTTTTGAACTTGGTACTCTCGAGTGACTTAATCAATTCAGGCAAGTTGTTATTAAAGATTCTGATTCCAGTAGCATAGGCAAATGTGTACAATTTAATTTAAGAATGATGACATGTAATATTTTGAATATTATTAATAAATGACTTATGACTTAGGTACTCTTTCTAATGATGTAACTAGAAGGCCTAATTGTACACACGTCATATTTATATTGGGATCTTAGATTAGTTTTGGAGTCACTTTTTTTATTAAAAATATCATGTCGTTCCTTAACAAATAAACTAGTATATAAATACACGTCAGATTTAAAATTGTATTGCTTCTAAAGATTTCCCTTAAGGATTCCCCGTTTTTTAGATTGAATATAGGCTTTTTTTTTTGAAGAATAAACACAGACTGTACATTCACTGAGTTATCCCAAAAAATTATGCCGTATTTAAGTATAGGATAAACATTTCCATAATATGCCTTTTTTGACACTTCTAATGACGTTATTTTGGTCAATATAGATAGGGCATAACAACTTTTGGTAAGTTTGTTATTTATTTTATTGGTGTGAGACTTCCAGTTTAGGTTGCTGTCTATTGTAACTCCTAAGAAGTTTGTGTCTGTAACTTGTTCAATTTGTTTATCCTCGATTTTTATGCTCAAACTCTGCGGTATCTGCTTATAACTAGTAAACTGTACAATTTTTGTTTTGTCCAAATTTACACATAAGTTTAAGGATGACAACCAATCAGTAACAGTTTTTAAGGTAGTATATAAAACATTAGTAATATTAGTGTCATTGTCCTCACTTAGAAATATAGTGGCATCATCTGCGAACATCACACACGGATGGTTGATCACAAGTGGAAACTCATTAACGTATACCAAAAACAATAATGGGCCACGCACACAGCCTTGGGGTACGCCTTGAAGATTTTTCTCATAGCTTGACTGTATATTTGTTACTGTTTTTGTAATCCTGTCATATGAGGCTAGTGTTGTAGCTTGGATTATATTTGTAATATAAGATTCAATCAATTTTAAAGGAATACCACGAATTCCGACATGCTCAAGCTTCTCTAAAAGCATTTTGTAAGAAACGCAGTCGAATGCCTTAGATAAATCAATGAACAATCCAATGGTTGTTTTTTTTTTATGTGTGTCTGTCCATATTTGCTGCAAAATTGTGAATATAGCTAATGTAATGTAGTATACTATCTAGGTATGCATGTTTCACCCTCGACCTCATCATCACTTACCATCAGGCAAGATAGTGGTCAAATGCGTAATAAAAAAATAAAAAAATGCGTCTGTTTGGACGATAAGTGGACGTTTATTATATATTAGCTTCTGCCCGCGACTCAGTCCGCGTGGAACTCGTTTATATCGTAGCTCCATACAAACTTTCTCCCCCAATTTCACCTCTTTAGGGGATGATTTCTGAGATAAAAACTATCTTATGTCCTTTCCCGGGATTCAAACTATCACCATACCAAATTCCATCTCAATCGGTTCAGAGGTTTAAACGTCAAGAGGTAACAGACAGACAGACAAATAGACAGACACACTTTCGCATTTAATATATTAAGTATGGATTTTTCAACCGCACTAGTTTTGAGAACAAATCAACAACTTAGAAATGTTAAAAAACCCCCGACATTTTCATTTCAAAGTCCAATATCTCAAGAACACTGGATAAAATTATCTATGACCCAAACTAAACTTAACGAAAATCGGTTCATCCGTTTAGGAGCTACGATACCACAGACAGATACACAGATACTCAGATACACAGACAGACACGTTAAACTCTTAACATCCCTCTCTTTGCGTCGTTTAAAAATAGCTGTCATTTCATACACTTTGACATAATTATATGGCAAAACTAGCACCTCCATTTCCAAACTTATCGCGGTGGTATTTAATACAGATTTGATTTACTGCTTTAAACTACTACTGTGCTTTAAAGCTTGCATTATGCACGAACGATGCAGTACGGAAGTGCTTTGGGCTAGTATGTGCGCAAAAGCTTAAGTTTTACTATTAACGATAGAATTACAAATTGAGCCTAGCATACTACTTGAATTCACTTTTCGTCGAAAAGCTACTGTTAAGATGTTATTTCGTTCATAACTGTTTTGAATTGCCGGGGGCTCGAATATGCAACGTCCAGATTGAGAGCCACGTGCAAGTTCGGCTAAATATTTTTGCCCGACTATGGCAGATCCGAAAGGAAGGGACATGATTTAAGGGGATGCCTTGATTCGAGTCGACCACGCCCCGTTGAAAGAGACACGCTTATGCCTTCCACGCACGAGAAAAAGAGATGCAACACTCTTCGGGAATGGCTTTTTTGGACTTTCGATAATTATAATTACCTAACTTAGTGAAGTTTTATTTATATATCAGAAGTAAGATTTTAGATGAGCTAAAATACTATAGTATCAACTTGATTACGAGTATGTCGTAAAATAATGTATTGTTTGAGTAGCCTGAGTAAAAAAAGGAAAATAAAGACCCGACTTTGGTTTTTTTTTCTATAGAGGAAACTTTAGCCAATCATGTATCGATTAAATCAGATAAACAATCATATACTTAGCCAAGAATCATATATCTGAAAATCAGACTTTATCATTTCTTAATCTAGTCAGAACGGCGTTTCAAAGCACGCGATCATTTCCAATGCACCCCCTTAAGCAGTATTTTTGTATTTACGTGTGTTCCATCGTAGCGATAAGATACTGAACCGATTTTGATGAATCCGGTATCAATCGATTTGAAATTATGCTCCAGGCTACCTTATGTATGAAAATGCGGTTTTTAGGGTTCCGTACCCAAAGGGTAAAATAAAAACGGGACCCTATTACTAAGGCTCCGCTGTTCGCCGTCCGTCTGTCATCAGGCTGTATCTCATGAACCGTGATAGTTAGACAGTTGAAATTTTCACAGATGATGTGTTTCTGTTGACGCTATAACAACAAATAAAAAAAAAATATAAGGCGGATCCCATATAACAAATGTGTTTTTTTTGCCGTATTTATGGATAATGGTACGGAACCACTTGGCCGGTTTTTTTTAAGTTTCCGTAGTCAGAATACAGTTTATTGAACTATTTATGCTCGATTTCCACCGCAGACATTGTTACCTCATAAAAAAATAACGTAATTTAATAAACGCACCCGATAAAAGGAATTAATTCACCGACTTACGCTAAGTTTTAAGGCATTTAATTTTTTTAATGGAAAACAAATTGTGTCCGTTGTCTCTAGGGGTGGGTAATTGAATGCACTTTGTGACGGCGATGTGATGAGTTTAATAATTAAAGAGACTATGCAATATTTTTCATACATTTCTACACTTTTCACCTAAGAAAGTCACGCACTCACAAGGTGTCATTATTATATGTATTAGCATATATTGCAGAACAAAAAAGCTATGAAAGAGTTTAGAGTATATACTCGTATAACTATAATAATAATAGCCTTTATTCAGATACTTTACAATTCTTAATTAAATGATCAATCATTTAATTAAGAATTGTAAAGTATACTCACAACAGATACAAACACTTAGTGTCACCTTATAATCGATATGATACAGAGAAAGAATATAATGGAAAAATAAACCATCTTCGTCTGTAGCCCCAGACAGGATTCGAACCTGCGACCTTTCTATTAACGCTAGACTGCTCTACCAACTGAGCTACGAGGACAGTGACGGAAGCTGTGTATTTTTGCATTACATTCCCGCTAAGACTAGCGCGCCCTCTGTATCGTGTTATAGACTTGTTTCACAGCCTTAAATATACACAGCTTCCGTCACTGTCCTCGTAGCTCAGTTGGTAGAGCAGTCTAGCGTTAATAGAAAGGTCGCAGGTTCGAATCCTGTCGGGGGCTACAGACGAAGATGGTTTATTTTTCCATTATATTCTTCCTCTCTATCATATCGATTATAAAATGATCGGGGTAACTTCCTCGTTAAAAATAACACGAAAAAACAAAATATTTAATAAAAAATAATTTGTTTCGTGATAAGGGTATTATTTACTTAAGAGTCACCACTATATGCTTGTATCTGTTGGCCCTTTGGCAAAGGCCTCTCCCAACTGTGTCCATATATTTCTACTCCGAGCTGTCCTGGTCCATAAATTGCCTGCCATTGCCTTGACCTCATCAGCCCAGCGTTTGAATGGTCTGCCTCGCTTCCTTATTCTGTTGTAAGGGTACCAGTGAGTGATGTCTGACTCCATTTGTCTGGACCTCGAATTATATAACTACAGGCTTGCCTTAAATACATTTTTGCTCAGCCAGTGGGAGGTCAAGTAAAATACGCAGCAAAGTATTGGGTTTCATTTTTTTTTTTTTTTTATGAATTTATAGAATACTAGCTTCTGCCCGCGACTCCGTCCGCGTGGAACTCGTTTATATCGTAGCTCCATACAAACTTTCACCCCCCGCTTCATCCCCTTTGGGGGCTGATTTCCGGGATAAAAACTATCCTATGTCCTTCCCCAGGGCTCAAACTATCTCTATACTTACCAAATTTCATCCAAATCGGTTCAGCGGTTTAAGCGTGAAGAGGTAACAGACAGACAAACACACTTTCGCATTTATAATATTAGTATGGAAGTATGGATATGGATATCATAAAAATGATCAAAGTTCAAAAAAGCATTCCAATTTCTAAACTCACTCTCTGTCGCGTTGTTGGACGTGACAAAAATGTGTACAGTCAGCGTCATATAGTTAGTAGCGGCCAGAGTAGCCAAATATTTCGTAACACACCCTTAATCTTACAGTCATAAAGACGTGTACCGAAATATTTGGCTACCTTGGCTGCTACTAACTATATGACGCTGACTGTACCTATACAAGACCGTAATGTTAAGGCTGTGTAGCTTCCAAAGCTACCGTAGCTTCTTATATACTAACTGATGTACTGGCGAAGAACGTTACGAACCGGGGCTCCGCACACCGCAGCGGGAAGCGACGGCAGTGTGTGATGCGCCTAAGCGCTCCGTGTGGTTTCCCTAAAGTAACCCCTTTTTCCTAAAGTTAAGAGGCTGACAAGACCTAATTTTGTTGAAATTGATGTTATTTAAGCAGTTTTTCAAGAAAAACTATTTGTTCTAGCACATCAAAAAAAATGATAATATTCATTATTTCGATCGTAGTGGAAAATTTAAAAATGATTCGCCACGAGCGGGATTTGAACCCACAACCTCTGGAATCCGTCCATCGCTCTGCCAATTGAGCTACCGTAGGTCCGCTGATGGCGACAAATCTTTCAATCCCTTCCACTATTGTATTTTACACCTTAGGGAGGCTTGTAGCGACATCTACCGCGAAGTAATTACACTAGAAATTAAGTTAAGTTATTAGACTTAGAAATTTGAAATTTCGTTAGCGGACGTTTCTGCTTAATAAACATTTACTGTTAAACTCAAACTCAAAATGATCTTTATTCAAGTAGGCCTAGTACCAAGCACTTTCAAATCGTCAGTTTTTTTTAAAGTAATTTATTAAACATAAAAAAATAATTATTCTATGAAGTAAAAGTTGTATAAAAAATACAAGTAGAATGTGTCTAGAAAAACAATCTAATGTCAAAAAACAAAATATAAGAATAATAGATTAAAAATTCAGTCATAATTAGTTCTATGGAGTTTTATCATTCATGTAGTCTTGTGTGCTATAATAAGCTTTCAAAATAAGTTTACGCTTCACATAGTTCTTGAATTTATTGATAGATAACTCAGTTACGTTTCCTTGAAGTTTGTTATAAAACCTTACACAATTACCCATGAATGATTTTTTATTTTTTGGAGCCGAGTGGTGGGCACCGCGAGCCTATGCTTATTTCTAGTATTAATATTATGTAGGTCACAGTTTTTCCTAAAATTGACAATGTTTTTATGTACATACAAAATATTTTCATAGATATATTGACAATGTAATGTCATTATATTAATATTTTTAAACTTATCTCTAAGTGAGTCTCTATAGTTCAATTTATATAACGCCCGAATAGCCCGTTTCTGCAGAACAAATATCGAATGAATCTCCGTAGCGCTGCCCCACAATAAAATACCATATGACACAATGCTATGGAAGTGCCTGTTCACTGTTCATTTTGGTGTTGACAGCGTCTTAAGTAAGCAAAAAAAAAACTTTTCTAGCTTGAGCGGTACGCCGCAAGTTCCAGCTTCACCGAGGATTCAATTACAGCATATCTCCAATCTAGACTGCCGTTTTATTTGGAAGTGAGAAAATATTTCACTCCCTGGCCGGACGCCAGACCGCATTGTCTTTCTACACTACCCTGGCCACAGAGCAAAACAAACTGGTCACTTGGAATTAATAGAAAAAAAAAAGCGGCCAAGTGTGTGTCGGACAACGCAAACGAAGGGTTCCGCACCATTATCTATAAAAACGGCAAAAAAAAACACGTTTGTTGTATGGGAGTCCCCTGAAATATATATTTTATTTGGTTTTTAAGTATTTGTTTTTATAGCGGCAACAGATATGCATCATCTGTGAAAATTTTAGCTGTATAACTATCACGGTTCATGAGATACAGCCTGGTGACAGACGGACGGACAGCGGAGCCTTAGTAATAGGATCCCGTTTTTACCCTTTGCGTACGGAACCCTAAAAAAGTCACTTTTCGTTTACCTGTTTACCCATCTCGCGATACATATTTTCTGTTCAATTCACACTCCATTTGGTTACCTGCAGAGCAGGCCTCGCCTAGTGTAGGAGCCAAAGCAATATATTTAAGTCATTCCGAAAAGTGCTGTTGTAATCCGCGGTAATGTTTGTAATTCTAGTATATGCTTGTGTGGAAATAAACTTTTACTTCACATGACTACTTTTTTTCGTAAGTTTCGTCCCCAGCTACCAACACAACGAATCATCAAATCAACAAAGGCTCGCCAATGCACTAAATTTTAATTTGAAATAAAAAAGTCCATTATTTCTAAGCCTAGGTAAAGGTCAAAAGGCATCATGTCAGCATTTACAAGCCGCTCCTTTAATTAATAATTAATGTTTGCCTATTTTTATTATATAAATTAATGCATGTTAGACACTAAGTATCTTAATGCCAATTAGCACGTAAGGTTTAACTGTTAGTGCTAATTGAATAGTAAATAAATAAATAAATAAATAAATAAATAAATAAATAAACTAGTGATCAAACACAAAGTTAGTCCCAAAAAACAGGATATATTCACATTCACGAATTAAATTTCACCCAGTATAATTATTGAACCTGTTCACAAAATCTCACGAATCGGTTGACAAATGAGACCCGGGCTGTTACGCGCTAATGCGGCTCACCCCGCCGGTCACCCGTCACGAAACTAGACCTCTACTTACGCTTAGCTACTTCGCATCGCGGTGTCAAGATATATTTGTGGGTGAGCGTCGAAGTGAGCTTAAAACAAGTTACAGATACAGGCTACGGCTAGACTATCACGAGACGGTGCGCGAGCTCTCTCGATTTTTCTCACACTATCCGTCTCTCTCTTATTAGAACACTTAGAACACAAGGTATAGTGCGAGAAAATTCGAGAGTATGTCACGGCCGTCTCATGATAGACGTGCTATAAAGGATAACAGCCGGACATCTGAACATACGAATGAATTTCGGTCCAAGCTGAAACGGAGAACTTTGTTCGCTTCGCTCGCTCATTCCATTACAAGACAAAAAGAAGACTAGTGGTGCTGCTAATAGTGGCCGCAAGTGCAAATAGTAGATTGTACAAAAAGTGCATAAAACGCACCATTTTACGCGAGGCGTCGCTCGCAAGCTCGCTCGCATGGATATAAAATCGAGTGTGTGTGTAATATTAATTATATAGTTGTTTACTTATATTTGTTTTGCATGCCGTGTTTACCTGTAAGTAATTGTGACACCACTCCTTATATGTATTAGCTTGTACGTTTTCAATGTATCGATGTCAACAATTGTAGGTGAACCTTAAATAAATAAATAAATAAAATAAATGGGTTTTATGGACGAATTGTACACTCTACTTTTCACTTCGATTGCGAGGAAATGAAATGAAAATCTTTTTTCATTAAATTTTATTGAGTACTTTGGCTGTGATCCTTGCCTTGGTTTTAGAATACTAACAAAACATAAATAAATAAAGAGTTTGTTCTATGAAGTTAAAGTTGCTCGTGTGGCTGTTGCACCGCCACTTGCACGCCTTGGTCTTCGACGAAGATTTTACTTTAGGCTCTAGATCATAAAAAGTGACTTTATTTCGCCTACGCACAGCATAAAGACGAACATTTCGAGCATGAGAAATGAAAAAATAATTAGGTAGGTATAGACAAAATAAAATGCACTTACTGCTGCTGTTTCCTAAGCTGTGTCAGCTCTATAACGGTAGATATAGAAGCACAGCAGTAAAGACGGGACCGTAAAATGACCAATGGTTTTATTATCGCGTATGGCGCTGTAAAAGATATATAAGTACCTACGCTGTCGCTTATACGACTAACTGTGCGCAGACAGCAGCCAGCCGATGTGGTAATTTTATATTAACAGATTATGTACCTATGTATAGTCGCCATCAGATATTGGAGCGCCCAAAGTGCTTACAAATATCCGAACACGTCTATTGTAGAGACATTAGACGCGTGTTCAGATATATGTGAGCACTTTAGCCGCTCCGATATATCTGATGACGACTGTAGTATAAGTTATTATGTGACTAAATTATTTAACTAAACTAAACCTTTATTATAAACTAAAGTTAAAACATAAATCACTAAACCTATAAAAGTAAACGTGCCCAAGTCATTCGCCGTGGTGCCCAGAAGGCTGGCAGCGTTGCTCTTTGGACTGCCAATAATCCTTTGGCCAAAATAGCTGCCAGCTCTTTCTCTCTTTATAATCTTAGGAAGGTAGTTAACCAACCTACAGTACTCACGGCCTATCATGCATATGTTACGTCAACATTAAAATATGGGGTTATGTTTTGGGGGAACTCATCGGAAAGACGAATAGTGTTGTTTAGAGGACAAAAAATGTATAAGGGCCGCATGTGGCGTCCAAGTTTCAGACTCATGTAAACCACTATTCCAAAAGTTCAAAATGTGCCTATATACATTTATGAAGTGGCGGTATATGTTAAATTTAATCTTAACCAATTCTCTAGTTATAATAGCGTACGCCAGCGGGGAAAAATAAACAACAGACCATTTAAAACTGCCCTACTCTCGAAAAGTGTATTTGGTATGGCGCCTAGAGTTTACAATAAGCTACCTAGATCGATCTTAGATAAAGACAATGTAAACGATTTAAAAAAAAGCCTATGCAATTTTTTGGTGCAAAAAGCATACTAGCGTTCAAGAATATTTAAAAGACATTGACATGACATATAATAATAATAAATTATATGATTATTTAATAATTTTGTTTAATATATATATATTTTTTTTGCGTCATATATTATGACTATTTGTATGCCTTATGGCGAAGACATAGTGAGACTGTAAAATGTTCATAACACCTCTGTGTACCTATGTTTTACGAATAAATGATTTGATTGATTGATTGATTGACCCCGGATGGCTGGTCTGTGATATCTCCTTAAAACATAGATGATAGATGCTACCGAAGCCAAGTACGTAGCAGCCACTGTTGCCGAGGGTTTAGGCACATAGAAGTCAATTTGGAGATCATGGGTCCGAACCTAAAACTAATGTCCAAAACATCATTTAATATTTAACAGTGAAAGAAAACATCGTGAGGGAGCCGGTCTAATCCAAGAAAGATCTAGTTTTCCCTCTGGGTTGGAAGGACAGTCAGATTGCAGTAGCATTCGCAAAAGTTCCAAATGTTGGGATTAGGTGCCAAAGCGGCCCATAGCATATAACCGGGAATACGTTAGGAGAGTTTGGTAATTGCCAGGAAAATTAAAGATATCGACGCAAATGTAATCAAGAGGACCCAAAATATACGTGTATTTTTGTCGTTGAAAAATCAATGTTTTAATTTTATTTTGTAAACCTATTGACATTTTTAATCTACAGGTTTTACTCGAACAAATGTATTTTTTGTCTCATCGTATTTAACCCTCCAAAAGTCATAAAACATCTTAAATACCATATTCCATTTTAATACACTCAGTCTGCTATAGGTATGACTTTTATAGCACCAATAGTCGTATAAAAAATAATACGCCTGTTACTGTACCGTTACCCGACTTATGTGTCTCGTTTGACATGCTGTCGTTTCGACGGTCATATAACGTTATTAATATGGAAGAGAGGTTTTATGTTTGTTTGTATGGTTGCAAGATAATTGCGTAGAAACATAAATATATGCTATATAAGTAAGGTGGCAACTACGCCTTTGCTGTGAAAAATGTTTGTAACTTTAAATTTTTATGTCATACATTTTTATATTCGCCTGTTGCCTACCTCTACCTACATGTTATTGTATTGTTTCTCTTTCTAACTGCTTTGTTTGTGTGAGGTGTGCAATAAAGAGTCATCATCATCATCATCATATCAGCCGAAAGACGTCCACTGCTGGACATAGGCCTCCCCCAAAGAGTGCCAAAGTGACCGGTCCTGCGCCACCCGCATCCAGCGGACTCCAGCAACCTTTACCAGGTCATCAGTCCACCTTGTCGGGGGCCTACCCACGCCGCGCCTTAAAAAATTATAAGGTGACTTCTGAAAAGTCAGTAAAAATATTAATAAATGTTTGTGTCTTTATTTTTGTTCATTTACATTTACTCTATAATATTCAAGATAAATCGTACAAAAAAAGATAATGCATGCTTCATTTAAATCTACATAATTACTTCCGGGCGGAAAGTTTGTCGGATTCTTGACTAAATCATCTTAGAATAACATTTTCAAATGAAATCAACAAAAAAACCGCTATTATAAATTAATGTTTTTCAAAACCGTATTTTGCCTGGAATACTATGGAACCCGTAATTTGTAAAGTGTAATGAATAAAGTTAAGGCAGCGGACTTGTGTCTTCACTAGTCGCAAGTGTCCATTGGCTACAGTGTCTGTTCATGATCACTATGATCAGGTAAGCCGTACGCTTGTTTGCAAGAGTTTTGTCATAAAAAGTGTTTAAAAGCTATGGTGGCTTCTTACGTTACTTTAGTAAGGTACAAAAAAAAACTATTTAATTCAATTTCAATTCAAATAATGTAAAAAAATGTTACTTTCGTCGGTATGTAACCATCACTTAGGTCACTTCAACGTCGTAATTCTATTTGTCCAATCGAGACTCACTCAATGGGACCCAAAACCCGAATAACCCATAACAGGCGTTCCATACAAAGGATTATGTATATTGAAAATGTCCTGCGTGTACGACATTCTGTCAACGGTAGAGGGCCGGTTGTAACGCCGTATTACAGCTCATAAAAGTGCTCCAAACAAAATATTTGTTCATGCGATACTTTGGAACATCTTTTTGGTGTGTTCCACTTTGGGCTTCTGAGCGTTGAGTCTATGTTTGTCGGGGACTAGATATTTTCTTTCAAACAAAAAAATATATGTTCGTTTGTCCTGCTGAAACAAATTTGACACAAGCATGGCCTGGCTCGTGGCCAGGAATAGGGATTTGCCGAACGCCACCGTTACCAGAGAGGTAATCACGCAACCGCAAGGTCTCGAACACGGGGTCCTGTCTCTTGACCAAAAAACTTTTAGCCAAATGTATCATTTGACAAATGTTTCATTTGACCTAATGCATTTTTCGTCAAAACAGTGCTGGTATTTTCGGGTATTCTTTGAATATCATCAAATAGAAGTCATTAGGTTTGGTTAGGTTTGTTTTATAATAATCCTATAAAGCTTTCTCTTTAAGAAAAAAATGCATTAGGTCAAATTAAACTTTTGTAAAATGAAACATTTGGCCAAAAGTTATTTGGTCAAACATTAGTGAACCCTCGAACGCGGGTTAGCACAATTCAACTGTCACTAGTCCATATAAAACTTAACATTTAGATGTAATCTGACACTAAAATTATATATTGTATACTGTTTTGAAATTATACCTCGCCTAATTTTTTACGCCAGTTCTTCTCGAGGCAAAGGATTTCTTTCTGAACCGGTGGTAGTTTATCAACATTTCGCACCTTTAGAACGGAACCGACCCAATCCAAAAACACATTTTTTACTTTCAAAAAGTAATCAAAACAAAATCGAAGTCAATCTCGTTAAAAAGCGAAGCGCAGCGCAGCGCGGTTTCACAGATAGTAACGTTTATTTTGTTTTAAAACTGTCATTTTGCACATAGACTTTCAAAGTTGCAACGCCTCTAGTGGCCATTTGCCGAATTGCTGACCATTCACTTGAAAAGTTGAGTGGTAAAGGTAATACTTTCGAAACTTAGCAGTAAAAAGGTATTTTATATTTGACAAATATAAAATACATTTGGAAAAGTATTTCAAATAAAATACAAAATACTTAAAAAAAGAAGTATTTAAGTACAAAATATAAAATACTTATTTTGTATTTTGTATTTGCATTTTAAATACAAGTATTTCAAATAAGTCACAACTGTCTCAATATGACTTTTTTTTTAGTCAGGTCAGTTCCGTCTAAAGGTGCGATTTATAGGTGCATGTAATATGCCTAAATTAAATAATCAATTACTTTCTCTTTGACCTTACGTAGTTACGTACAGTCGAGGAAATTAAATGTTAACACTATTGAACCTTAACGTCATTCAAATAGAGTTGACGTTGACATGTGCCTAACCTTCATTTACCTCGACCGTGCATTGACAGGTAGTACAGCTATAAAGTGTCAGATATTTTTACGTTTTAATTACTTATTTCAACAAGAATGGTTAACTACCAATAACACTTGTGCAATAACATCAGACATGATCATCACAATTCTATAACATCAAACGTTATGTATGATAGATTTTATTTTATTTAAGTGATACGAAATCTGAATATACATTTTCCTTCCAAATAGACCTGACACTGCCCACGAGAATTTTTTAAAGTTGCGAAACTGTTTATGTGGAAAGTTATTGCAATTTAACAACCTTATGCTTAATATCCTTACATAATTAAATGACTTAAGGGGCTACCTGAGGTTTTCATCGATTTTTGACAAGTTTTGAATCGTATCACCTACTTTTGCACTACAGATAGAATTATAAATCAAACGGCTATCGGTTTTTCAATCTTTTATCTCCATTTTGGTCCACCGGATTTTGAAACAAATGAATAGGTACATATTTGGGTTCGTCTGTGACGTCTCTAAAAACTGGTCCAGGGTTTTCATTTTAAACCAATTAACACAAAAGTTATGGCCAGAAAACCAGTTTATTGGCCTAAAATAGTTTAACTTTGATGCCGAATATCTTGAAAACAATGAAGCTTGAAGTAAATATGGGATACTATACTGCTTAAAGCCGTTCTTGTTAATATTATAAGCTACAAAAAACATTAGAAAACTAAGGGATTCAGATCAAAGTTCATTGGTTAAATGTGACTTTCAGAGAACTTTCTAAACGGAAGCTGGCTTCAAGTTCTCGTTAAAGTTTCCGAAAATACCTCAATAATTCCTACTGTTTTGAGATTTTTTTCTCCCAATTAAATGGAGAATAATACAGTAACAGGAGGAACGCACTCTCCCCGCCTATAAAACCCGAAACCGAGTGGACATAAACTGGCCATGCGGAGGACACTGTATAATTGCGTCTTGACGTGTTTATACGTCTCTCTTGTCCTATATAATGGACACTGACCATATGGCCATTTAGCAATGACAGTGGTTCACGCACGCGGCCGTCAAATAGCGGTGTCGACTCGCACCGATGAGCGGGCGGTAATTGATACTTTATGTCCACGTATGACGTTAAAGTGTAAACTGGCAGTACTGGTGAATAAGCAAGCTTTTATTGATAATATGGTAAATGGTAATACGACGGCCTCTGTAGCGAAATTGGTAGTGGGCCTACTTAGCCGGAGGTCCGGGATTCGAATCCCGGTAAGCGCATCTATTTGTGTGACGAATATATTTTTATTTTGTCATGGATGTTTTCTATGTATTTAAGTATTTGTTTATGTGAATACCCTTATCACGAAACAAATTATTTTTTATATATATTTTGTTTTTCGTGTTATTTTTAACGAGGAAGTTACCCCGATCATTTTTATAATCGATATGATACAGAGAAAGAATATAATGGAAAAATAAACCATCTTCGTCTGTAGCCCCCGACAGGATTCGAACCTGCGACCTTTCTATTAACGCTAGACTGCTCTACCAACTGAGCTACGAGGACAGTGACTTACGCTGTGTATATTTGCATTATATTCCCGCTAAGACTAGCGCCCTCTGTATCGTGTTATAGACTTGGGGCTACAGACGAAGTTGGTTTATTTTTCCATTATATTCTTTCACTGTATCATATCGATTATTTATTTATGTGTTTAAATATTGCATATTATCGTCGTCTAGTACCCATATCATAAGCGTTGCTTAGTTTGGGACTAGGTCGATTTGTGTAAGATTTGGGTAAGATTGTCCCGAAAGATTTAATAATTTATTCTAGTTACAACTTGTAACTAGCAGTTTTTTATAGTCGAATCTATGCCTTGATATTTAATTTGATTAATATATTTTTTTTTGATTGAATTTACTTTTATTTTAACTTTAAAGTTAATGCTAATTATCATCTTGTATTTATATACTTCAGAAAGTATTATAAATAATTGACTAAAAGTAAATTAATAAATGGACCGCAGGACCGGTCATTGTAGCACTCTTTGGGGGAGGCCTATGTCCAGCCACAGTATAATAAAGAGTACTAACGTAGTCCAGCAGTGGATGTCTTTTGGCTAATATCATGATGATGAAATTAATAAATAAACATTTCTGGACAGTCTTACACAAATCGACCTAGTAACTACAGGCTAGAGTCAATATCGCAGGAAAAATCTCGATAGCGCGATTCAGAAATAAACGCAGACGGTACAGCGCCATCTATCGGGGAATTTGACCAACTTTATACATAAATGTACCTTCATTCGACTGAACATCGCTTTGTCTTTCGATCTAAATGTAAAATACATTGCAGCAATGCAAGTTTTCGAGTCTCTCAGTAGAATTAATTAAATTATATCTATAACTCCTTTGAGGGAGCTCAAAGCTCTATTCAGGAGCCTTGACTAAGCTTGTTTAGGCGAACTACCAAGATTATCAGTACGCGTTTACTTCAAATTTAAATCATAAACTTAGGCAATAAGGTTGATTTTCCTATGAAAATTCATTAGGGCTTATCGGCCCTAAGTTTACTTCAATTTTGACTCGTAAACTTCGACAGTAAGATTCAATTTCCTGTATCAAAGGAAAGGCGTGGTTCGAAAGATTGCTTGAATGGAATACGCAGACAGAAAGACGGATAGAGGAGACTTAATAGTAGTTCCGTATCGCTAAACTTAAGTGGCAGTGGGGCTCATTGCACGTTGAACCGATGGCCATTGGGGAGGAATGGCGGAAAGGTTCTCGTGGCCACCAGGCCCCGTAGCACGGATGGCGTTATCACGCGATAAGTGACAGGATAGGCGCGTCGTCTCGTTCTATCGAACGGTGTCAGGCAGGGACGGAAGCTCTATCCTGTCACTTATCGCGTGATAACGCCATCCATGCTACGGGGCCAGGTATCGGAAGGCGCAGCGTGGACTAATGACCTGGTAAAGGTCGCGGGAGTCCGCTGGATGCGGGTGGCGCGGGACCGGTCACTTTGGCACTCTTTGGGGGAGGCCTATGTCCAGCAGTGGACGTCTTTCGGCTGATATGATGATGATGATGAATATTTTTAGGTGTTTATCGAGTCACATAATGCTGTAAATTACTTATCCTATCCGATACTATAAAATGAGCAATATTTGTATATCTTCTATACATAATAATAAAGCTAAAGGGGGTCGAAAGTCTGTGTGTGGGGGATGGAAGATATTAGAAAAAAAGTTGGCTGGGGGTATCCCCAGTTAGAATCGATAACAGAACACGTTCCAAAAGTTTTTAGAATTTTTGTCTGTTTGTCTGTTTAAGTGAACGCGCATCATGTAAAAACGGCTAAACGGATTTTGATGCAAACTTTACTAGTCTGTTGAAAAATCGCCGGCCATATTTTAGGCTATTAACATTATAAAGATAAAGGTGCAAATGGGTCAAAAACTGGGGTTGAACTTTGTATGGGAACTCCTTGAATCTATGAGCTAAAGACTTGAAAATGGGCAAGTGTATATTTTATTAGAAAGTAAAAAGAACCCCATTCAAACTTTAAGCAAATTATAGATAAAACGTGAAAAAAAACGGGAGGTAAAATAGTGCCAGGCGGCTAAAGGCTATATATTAACCAATACAGGTTGATACCTCCACCGATAGTAACTGTTAGACATTAGAGACCTAATTATATTGCAACTTCATTCACTGACGACGTCGCTGTTGATACTGAAAAACCAGTAACCTTGATCTCAGCCTTTATATGTTTGCTATGAAATCAGAGGTCATCTAAAGTTGTTTGATAGGATGAGTTGAATATGTATCTCGAATTATCATAGTTCATGTTCAAAATGCGACCTTTAGGCCGTCTTGGACGCCTCACGATACGTGGGTCATATATTACCACCTAAAAACTAGCCAATTAAATTTACTAAAAGTTTAACACTTACTGAGTGTGCCGACGGTTTCGCTTCAAGACGGGCAGTTCAGTCTAAAGTAGGGTCGCAAGTCTAATGTCGAGACCATAGTTACATCTTCGAAGGCTCCGTGGAGGTCTGCCACCAGCTCACCCGGCCACGTTGTAAGTACAATCACTCCTCGCTGGTATCCAAACTCGATACAAATATCCCACTCGCGCCTAGCGTGTATAAATACCGTGGACCCAAGACTAGGTTTCCAAACAGATTCCACTTATATTTATACAATTCTCTCCGCGGCCGCTGCATCTAAAAATCAAGAGCGGGTGCAAAATCATTCTGTCCAACTGACAGCTGTCACGTATATTTTACTTTTAATTCTAAGGGCATGTGAATAATTCTTAGGGCCGTACACATGGACCCGAACAGTTCACCAACGTTAAAGGATGTGGGTATAACATTAAGACAAAACGGTATTCCGCGGAGAATTGAGTTTTTTTTATGTAGAAAACTCCAGTGACTTTCTGAAATATTATTGGGTCTTACATTTCTACGAAAACCTTTGCCTTCGTTTCGCTTCTTCTTCGCTTGCCTCCCTGTTTATCTTCAGGATTTCGGCCCTCAAATTTTGCTTGCAAGACACCGGAAGATAATGAGTGTCCTTAGGGGTCATTGCTCGCATTGAGACCGCTCTCAGAAGGGCTGCGAAGGGCTTAATCCTTTCAATCCAATGTAAATACCTTGCTTGCCTCGCCGCTCATCTTCGGAACTTTGGAATGGGGTTTCGCTTGCAAGACAGGGAGGTAATGAGTGTCCGTCCATGGGGGCGCATTTAGAGCGTTTTCTGAAGGAATGGTTCGAGTCATTCATTCCAACTAGACGTAATCTGTAGAACACATTGAAATAAGTCCATCAAACTGCAATGCTATACTTATTTAAACAACGGTTCAAATTAAGTTGGTCCAACCACCTAGCAAGACATCTAAAGCATTCTCTGCTATTAAACTAGATACAGACAATATTGCCGAATTACTTCCAAATCGTCATTCTACTCACAAAAAAAACTCCAATAAACGACCTTATCCGAACGAGTTAAGGCTGAAATTGCTTGGGAGTTGTGGAAGTTATAGTAGTTTGGGAAAGTAAGCTGTCAATATTTGTCGGTGACAATAAAGTTGCGAATACACGGCGGTCTTAAGAGAGCGTTGCACCCGGTTTGTGGTTATGATATAGAGTAGAACAGCTAGTTCTGTGGCAAAATAACCGCTAGCATATAGGTACACTTTTTGTATAACATTGTGATTTGATGTTGATCGAACTCGCGCAATACATAGGTACATTACATTTTAGGCCCGGTTTTATAAAGATCCGTAATAGGTTTAGAGTGAATTAAAACCAGGATTGAAAGCAATATAGTAAATATATTCGGACAGTAAAATAAAACACATTGTTTGCATATCTCTTCTAAGACAAGCACACGCCATCAACAATAAAAACATAGCAACGCTTTCAGAATTAAACATTTTGGTTTATATTTCAACAATCCGTAAAACGTTATGCCGGTACCTAATTTCAAAAATGCACTGAGTAATAAAATTTGACCTGACATTTTGTCAACCGCATCTTTATGAAACTAGGCCACCATAATAAATGTGACGTCACTAGTGACGAGTGTAGTGAGACTAGTGAGTGAGTACTAGTATCTGTTACCCTACTCACTTAATACTAACAGATCGGTTTTTGGCGTTTCATAAAAAGCTCCTGATGTCACTATCAGTAATCTCAAAAAGTTACTGAGTTACTAAAATGTTACCTGACATTTTGTAAATCAATCTATAAGCATGCATGCATGCAACCATGTGACTCCTCTAGACAGGCTTCTGCCAGTGGCAGGCTCAAGGCTAGAGGGAGCTCCAAATGCTTTAAAAAAAACAAGATTGGGGGCCATATTGAAGTTTGTCGCTCAAGCTTCTGACGGGCTCTGAGCTCCACTGAATATTTTTTTGATGTCTTTTAATAAATTAATTTATCGTATTTAATTTATTGAAGAAAAACAGTCAAAACATTACATAACATTAGAAACGCTACTCCGGGTGCAAATGCAAAGGTGCCCATCACGCTAGCCGCATTGCCGCGCTGCACAGCAGAGCTGAAGGCTAACCTTTGCACCAGAAATGACTCAGAGCAGGCCAGCGAACCTTTGGCTCTCCTTGGCAGCGAGATGGTTGGACAATCGTTGGGGGTTTAGTGGGTAGTCTGGGCCTTCTGTCCGGGAGTCCCACACACCCGCCTGGTCCCACTGACCGGGCGGACGGTGCGTCAAAGCATTCCCCCAACGTAAAAAAAAGGGATCCAGGCCTCTTTCCTGCAAATTATCGTATGGCTGATAATATTTCTCTACTTCAAAGATTTACATTTTTCAAGTACTCTACCGCGTCTGCGGTTAAAGTTTAAGGTGGTTCGTTTTGTATACAAAACTTTATTTCACATTCGCAGGCTAACGGCGCGATGTTTAAGGAAACTAATGTATTTGCGCGAAATTCCCCCTTTTCTTTAATCAACTTGTATTTTAAACTAGAATAATTTGAGATCACGATCGATCGATCGTTTGTGACGTCATACTTTGGGAAAACCATTTTTCTCAAATTATTCTGTTTTATACAAGTTTATTCAAGAAAAGGGGGAATTTCGCGCAAATGGAAAGCCAATTTATGAAAGTAGTTTTTTAAAAAATCACGCCGGTAGCCTGCGAATGTCAAATAACGTTTTGTATGGAAATCGAACCACCTTAAGTTATGTCTTTTGTCTAATATATTTTAATAATCGAGCGTTTGTTTTTATTTTAACATTTACAGAATATGCTGTATCGTTTCTAGTAGTTCTTGCACAGGAATGAGTCTGCGAGGAGCCGCAAATAATAGGGAGTGAAACAGTGGGCACCATTGTGGTTTCAATATGAGACATTGTTTCGATTTCATAGAGGGACACTTCATTTTTATTCAATTTTACTTAAGTTGCAATTAATGATAGGTTCTAAGAGTGTGTTATGTCATCATCATATCAGCCGAAAGACGTCCACTGCTGGACATAGCCCTCCCCCAAAGAGTGCCGCAATGACCGCTCCTGCGCCACCCGCATCCAACGGACCCCCGCGACCTTTACCAGGTCATCAGTCCACCTTGTGGGGGGCCGACCCACGCTGCGCCTTCCGGTACATGGTCGCCACCCGAGAACCTTTCCGCCCCAACGGCCATCGGTTCTACGTGCAATGTGTGTTAGACCCGGTACGCACTAAGCGGCTAGCCGCAACCGCACGCGGCTAGCCACTTAGCGCCTACCGTGTCTTATGTATTTGCCTATTTTCTCATAGGACTCTCTAGCCATTTGTAAATCTCCCTTTATGTATTTCGCAGTACTTACCTAGTATTTTTAACTAAACGGGATTCAATCCCGTATAATTAACTTATTTATTTACCTCTTTAAGGCTTCCCGCGGTTACAGATGTCTCACAGTCAGCGAATGAAAAAACTATAGAAGTTTAAGCAGCGCCGCACAATGGCCCAGAATGTGTGTCATTGCCATTATGCGGGGTTGGGGGCGGGGTGTCAAAAGGATGCCAGGCAGCCGTTTAGTACGAACATGCGCATACCGGGTTTTGGGCACGTGTTTGGGTAGAGAGTAAGGAGCTAGCATTCTATGTTTTCTTCGTTCGCTGCTCACAGTATCCTTGGTCGTGGGACGAAGCCCCGAACCGGACGAAGTCCCTTTATGGTAAAAATTATGCGTGGGAATCGTGAAAGTTTAAAGCAATATATTCTCAGTACATAGTTAATTTCTTGAAGGATTTTCTATCCATTCGCATATTTTACCTATTAAAATATTTTTCGATAGCTTATTCTGGTCCTTTATAATTTTGTTATTAAAGTAAATTATTGAAGCACGACTTACATATGAATCATCATCATCATCATCATATCAGCCAAAAGACGTCCACTGCTGGACATAGCCCCCCCCAAATAGGCCTCACCCACTGCCACATAAGTTTAGCGATCCGGAGCGCTATATCGGTTACCTTGGTTCTACTGTGGATACCCTCAATTCTGATGCGATCGCGCAGATAAACTCCCAACATGGCCCTCTCCATCC
Organism: Epinotia ramella; assembly: GCA_947578815.1. NCBI lineage: Eukaryota > Metazoa > Arthropoda > Insecta > Lepidoptera > Tortricidae > Epinotia > Epinotia ramella. The sequence goes on along the minus strand of OX388224.1, from coordinate 12,614,285 downwards.
CCTCCCCTCCCTCCCTCCCTCCTCCCTTTGGGTGACTTTGAGCCTTCTTATGAGGCCCATAGTTAGCGACCACGTTTCCGTGCCATACGTCATCACTGGCAACACACACTGGTAGACTGTCGTCTTGAGACACTGCTGTTGGACGAAAAGATTGTGCGGAAGCATAGTGCAAGTGAATAAAACTTTGTTAATACTGCGCTCGCGCAAACGTGTTGTAGATTATCCAATCAACCAATACATTCCTCAATTCCATACAAATCATTAATCAATAGGAATGTCTTCTCAGGTTACAGCAATTGAACTCTTCAGCCCTCAAGATATGTCTGCGGTTAAAACTCGCCATGGAACATGTTACATGTGAAAACAAAGGTGGACCTTTTTATAAACGCTGTAAGGATCAGTTTGTGTTTAGTAGACTGTATTTTAAAGTTTGTTGGTTCATGTATGCTATATGAGACTTAAAACGAACGATGCTTTTAGTTCAGAGACAGACATTATAACCCTTAATCTCTAGCCGTAATCTCTTTAAAAAAAAAAAAAACATTGCTGTTGAAAGAGTGCTTTTTTTCTATAGAAGAGTTTACGAATTAGGTACTTTAGTAATCTGTCAACTTGATTAATAAAAATAAACATGCCCGATCGATATTGTTCTGCTTTAATGTGTTACACTGTATAATTGTTAGATTAAGGGATTTTAGTAAGTAGTGACATTCAGATACAATTGTAAGATTGTTCATGAATCAATTAAAATAACAGACATATAACTTGCTTACTGTGCGTAGTGTGCGCTAAGTTTAAGTTTGGCTATAAATATATTTGTGTTAGTTTATTTCTATAAGTGAGAACCTAAAGGCTATATGGTTTTATTATTATGTCTATGTTGCGCTGTTCGTTTTCCATGTATCAATAAATAAATAAATAAACAGGAATAGTTACAGCAATGACGCGTAATTTCGTTGTCCGAGAGGCAACCGGAGGATGGCGCGCGGTATTTGAAAGAAAGAAAGAAAGAAAGAAAGAAAAACATTTATTTATGACGAACACAGAGAGAAATAGTAAATAAAAAATTAAAATAGGACGAACACTGTTTGTCACAAAAGGGCCACAGCTCAGCATGAAGCTGGCAAAGTCAGAGCTAGTCTTCCGTTGTGACCGGTGCATGCCCCAGCTCGCCGACTTGAGCTCCCGAAGTGTTGTGGAGCCGCCCTGTGCAACCCGAACTGAGCCAACTTGGACTAGAGCGGAAATTGGAGGGGAGAGAAAATAAAATTGACGCCGGGTATTCGACTTAGGCCAGCACTTCATTACATAAACAGCGCACACACTTTCAGGAAACCGCTGTTTCAATCGGCTCATCATATCAGCCGAAAGACATCCACTGCTGGACATAGGCGGCCCAAAGAGTGCCACAATTACCGGTCCTGCGCCACCCGCATCCAGCGGACTCCCGCGACCTTTACCAGGTCATCAGTCCACCTTGTGGGCGGCCTACCCACGCTTCGCCTTCCGATGCTCGTCCGATTTTAAAATAGGCTATATTATAGCCCGCGGCATTCCCAGGCAATCTCTGTAATTCGCGGGGGAAGCTTTGTGGGCAGCTAGTGTTCAACAAATGAATAAATATAATCAAAAATAAAATAACAGTCGGAAATAGTCTAAAAACTGAATACACAACAAAATCTACAGCCATACGAAATGGCATTTTTCGTTTAAGTAAGTATGGAAAACAGTTGAAAATCATGTAGGTAATTAAAGGATAAAAGTGTTGGCAAATGTCCTATGATCTTGCCGGTTGGCTACGACGTATATGTCCCACTGTTGGGATCAGACCTCTCGTGGATGAGAAGAAATGGCAGGAGTCCCCACGTTGACCCAATGTAGGTTGGGGACTTCACGTACCCCCTTTTTAAGGTTTTCATAGACTGACGTTTCTCCACGATTTTTTTCATCACCATATCAGCAAATATCTGATTACATACTGTAGGTAGATAAGTAACAAGCTTCTGTCAAAAATTTAATTTTTGGTACAAGCTTTTATTGCCGACTGTACTTTTCTGTATACCATCATCAACTACTCATTGAGACGATTCTAACGAGCCCAAACTCAACGGGGTTACGTCGGTTAAGTACCTACTGAATTCCCATGGCCACCTTCTGTCTCCATCATCAGATCAGCTCGATGGTACCATAATATTGAATTGTCATCCAAACTATACTTATAACCAAAATTTCAACTCAATCGGTCACCGGGAAGTAGGTCAAATTTAACTTGCAAGATTTGATTACAGACAGACAGACAGACAACGGGACAGGTGAAACTAAATAAAAGCTTGTAAAAAAAAACTTATTGCTTTGAGTGGCATTCCGAGTATTCCAACCTATGATACCGTAAACAGCCTGCTTATACCACTAGACAACTATATCTTCAAACACAACTTGTATGAAAAAACAGCTTAGATAGATTGCCAACTTAATCGTCCATTTTAAAATATATTAAGCCGACGACAACCAAACATAATCGCAATCAAATGCAGTTTTTATAAATAATACTCTCCACTGACAAAAGGTGCTAAGTACATATGAAAGTCATCGTAGATGGTTCATTTTGTTTTATAAGGACAGCACGAGCCGATCTACTGCGTAAGTCAAAATAATAAAAGTACACACAGCATCACACTTACCTGATCAAATGTAGACTCTATCTCCTAGCTATACGGTTCTAGAAAGGTCAGTTAAATGTGTTGTAGATGACGGCACATACGACGTTTTGAAATAAACAGTGAGTATAATTATCACAATCGTTAGGGGCGGTCATCAAAAACACATTTTCTTGTTTTTACTCTTTGCTTCTTGTATGGGATACAGCGAAAGTTGACAGTATCTTGACTTCGTAATGTACTTATCACGCCATTGGTCGGAAATGTGGCAAAAGATGGTCAGAAATAAGCTTCCAAACTGTGGTTAGCTGCACGTCACACGAACATGCCTTCTATTCATTTTTCTTCATTCAATGTCCAACAAAAACGTGGCGAAGTTCTCGAAAGGCAAACACGGCAAAAAATTATAAACCTTTTGTATCACCCTCGAAGTCACAAAATTATATACAAAAAAAACGTGTACAATATGTGCATTGTTATTTACAACCACCCTGCTAGAGGAAATAAAAATATTAGCGGGAAACGCCTTTAAACGCGCACCACACACCTTCTGGAGCGGTGTTTTTATAGCGTTAAGGCGTATCTCGATTCTCGAGCATCAATAGTATTAGAATTTGTAGTATATAGTTATATAATTTTATTCTGCCTCTTTGACGATTATTATGATTATGCCTATTATGCAAATAATGTATATTAATTCAATTTGACATTCTATAGTTATTTTAATTTATGTTTTCTATTTTGACATTTTAATTCACACATCCATATTTGCACGCTTGCATGCAAAGTATCTCATAGTAAAATTGGTTGTCATAATGCTGGTCATTTCCTACGGTTTCTGAACGCATTTTAGAGCACTAATGATAATATGTGCGTAGATAAAAATAGCTTATGTCTATCTCGAATTATCCATACTAATATTATAAATGTAACTCTGTCTCTCTTTCTGTCTTGCTGTAACCTTTTCGCACTTAAACCGCTGAACCGATTTAGATGTACTTTGTGCATAATTTAATATGAAGATAGTTTGGGACCCTGGGAAGGAAGGAAGTTTTTATCCCGGAAAATATCCCTTGAAGGGGTGAAAAAAGGAAGCAGGAATTCTATGGGAGTGCTATGATGTATGTTGCGCATGTGGAATACCGAATATCAAATTTGCATGACGTTTACAAAGGTGCATTGACCGTGTGTGTGTTTTCAGTTTGTTTCAGCGAATAATATGATTTTGTTTCTCACTTTATATTATTCATTGGAAAATACTGAAATCTACTTCCGATCAAAGTAAAAAAAATAAAAGTGTTCGCCTCATTATCGTTCACTTTGATCCAAATTGGAAACGATAGCGGAAGTTTCTGCTTAGGAAACATTATCTTAAAATCAAATTAACGTACTGACAGCACTTTGATTGTGCACACTAGTCTACCAAGACCATAGACGAAGTCGAAGTTGTTACACAAGCCGGACAGTGTCCATTATTACTTGAACTATTAGGATTTAGCATTCTGCGAAATGTCTATGATGGGTGCTTTTTAATGTATATATTACTACGACTTATACAACGTGTTAATAAAATAACGCAAAACCTGAAAACCGTTTGTTCAGAATCGAGCATAGAATGCGAAAAAAAAAAAAAAAAAAATTTTTGACAAGATTTATTTTTTACATTTGTATGGTGTGTTGGCCGACTGGGGCGACCTGCTCCATACAAATGTAAAAAATAAATCGCGTCAAAAAATTTATTTTTTATTTTTTTCGCATTCTACTCTCGATTCTGAACAGACGGTTTTCAGGTTTTGCGTTATTTTATTAACACGTTGTATATTATGACGACCGGTTAGTCTAGTGGGTAGTGACGCTGCCTACGAAGCTGAAGGTCCTGGGTTCGAATCCCGGTAAGGGCAAATATTTGTGTGATGAGCATGAACATTTTTTCTGAGTCATGGATGTTTTCTATGTATTTAAGTATTTCTATCTATTAAATATATCGTCGTCTAGTACCCATAACACAAGCCTTATTGAGCTTACTATGGGACTAGGTCGATTTGTGTAAGATTGTCCCCTAATATTTATTTATTTATTTATTACTCTTATAGATTAGATCTGATGATGAGATCTACGCCGTATATTAATACCAGGTCACGTGGAAGGAAAAAGGAGCCGTGGAAAAACTACCCATTGGACCGACGCAGGAAAGGAAATCTGCGAAGGAAACTTGCATACGTCTATCCGGATGGCCGAAAACCGATTGGCCTAGAGAATAGCAACGACCTCGTGAAGTCACGACCCTCATTGATGAGGATGCGACGAAGAAGAGAGATATATCATAGGAGTCAAACGTAGTCAACTTTTGATTTGAGGTCAGTTGTGCTGACAGCAAAAAACAAATCCAAGTCCCTCACTCGCAACACAGTGCATGCTCGGAAGCTCTGGCGACCTTACCGTATGATTAACTTTACATTTACGGAAACCCCAGCGTGGTTAGGCCCAAGGTGGACTGATGATCTGGTAAAGGTCGCGGGTGGCGCAGGACCGTTCACTATGGCACTCTTTGGGGAGGCCTATGTCCAGCAGTGGACGTCTTTCGGCTGATATGATGATGATTATGATGATGATGATATGGAAACCTCGATAAATATATTAGCTGAAGCGTTATCTGAACGCTCCTTTAAAAACCATTTAATAATACATTGTGATGCAAGTGAGGTATGTTGATAATAAAATTACATCAGAGGCGGAATTGTTCACGCGAGCCGCAGGTCATAAGAAAGCCGAGGATGTAATTATCAAAGCTTACGCGTTTCATACGACGTTATTCAACACATTTTGCGAGGGAAAAATCCTTTTCATAAGATGAAATTATTATAGGCCTGCCAACTTATTTTCTTTACTTAATGATGGCAACAGGTTTTTACTCACATATTGCATCGCCAAGAATTTCCAGTGGCGTCCATTCTATTTATCACTTTTCTAGTCACCACGAGTCATCATTTTTGATAATAACCAAACACGCATTAAGTAACAATGTTTACAAATATTTGTGAAATAACCTATAATGGCGCGGAACAGTTTTTTTTGTGAATTTTGCGCAGTGCGCGTGCATGTGTTAAGCCAGACTTAGATGAAATCTCTAAACAGCCAATACAGAATAAAAGAAATATTTTCGTTTTAAAATGTTATCTTTATTAATTCATGTAAAATGTTATCAAAAGTGAATGGTTTTACTAAATTAAACGTTTCTATATCGTATCCAAAAAGAAAAAGTCAATTAATTAACAAAGTTTAGTCGAGTAAGGGTGAAGTCACATCTATCAGCATCGAATCGCATTTTGTACATAGGGCACACCGAAATGATCGAGAATAAAGTACTTTAAACTGAGTTACATTAAATCCTTTTTTATCACATGCGTACTGGCGACTGAAAGTCACGATGCCGTTTTCACAATTTAAAAAAATAACGTCATATTTTTTTAATTCCATTTTCAAATTGACAAGTCGATGGACAAAATGAAGCTCACGCGTGAAATTTTTCGTGCAATTATTTATCACAACTTTCGTCGAGGGTTATCTCCAGATAACTGTCTTAATGAGCTTGTTTCTATATATGAAATTGAAGCACCTAGTCAAACGACAATATATCGTTGGTATGCAGAGTTTCGACGGGGTCGTGCCTCTCTCAGCACCGTACCTTCAACAGGTCGGCCGAAAACAGCGGTGTCGCCTGAAAACGTCGCGGCTGTGGAAAAAATACTAAAAGAAGATAGACATGTGACATACGAGCAGATTCGGGCAACCATAGGCATTGGAATGACTGCAATCCACACTATTCTGCATAGTGAGTTGGGTGTCAGAAAATTTATTTCCCGATGGGTACCCCATAATTTGTCAGAAGAGCAAAAGGCGGCTCGTATTGATTGGTGCCGATCTACTCTAAAACGCTACAATGGAGGAAGGTCAAAAGCCGTTTATAATATTGTCTCGGGTGACGAATCCTGGATTTATTCCTATGAGCCTGAAAGAAAGCACCAGTCGGCAGTTTGGGTCTTCGATGACGAGGTCAAACCAACGAAAGTTGTGCGTTCCCGCAGCGTGTCGAAGAAAATGGTGGCTTCGTTCGTCTCAAAAAAGGACATATTGCCACAATTCCTTTACAAGAACAAAGAACGGTTACCGCTGATTGGTATATTACAGTTTGTTTGCCAGAGATGCTGGCCGAACTTCGCCGAGGGAACCCCACACGACGTGTCATCTTACATCACGATAATGCGAGTTCCCACACCGCCCGTAAAACAAATCAATTTTTGAACGAGGAAAACGTTGAGTTGATGTCCCATCCTCCATACAGCCCTGACCTGAGTCCAAATGATTTTTTTACGTTCCCTAGAATTTGCAATCCCTAGAAGCGGTTTGAAAACCGAGAAGCCGCCGTGGAAGCTTATAAATCGGCCATTTTGGCAATGTCTAGTTTAAACTGGAATTACTGTTTCAATTACTGGTTTAAAAGAATGCAAAAGTGCCTTGATTGTAACGGAGAGTACTTCGAAAAACAATAATATATAATTTATGTATCAAGTGTACTTAGTTTTTTTAAATTCCCGATCATTTCGGTTTGCCCCTCGTAATACAGTAAACGTAATTTTGTATGAGATGCGTCCGCATCAATTCACCCTTCCGCATGCGGACGCATCTCATACAAAATTACGTTTACTGTATTACAAAATGCGATTCGATGCTGATAGACGTGACTTCACCCTAAGAATCCATTTGCCGAGAATAAAAAAAAATGCCGTACATTCTGTACAACCCGGTTAATTTAAGAATCCACCGTTTTCATGCATACATCTTGCTGCAAGGTGCCAAAGTGACTTAATCGGGATATAACCATAACACACGAGAGTCGTAATGTTATAAAACACGCGTGTTTAATACCCAGGATTATGAGCATAAGCGACATAATAAGAGGTACGTTTAACGAGCTAATGTGTTTAAATATATATTATGAAGAGGACGGGCGGTACCTACTACCCCGAGTTGCACTTAAGTTTACTATATCGACGCGTTGTGTGGGTCAGTCGCATCGGAAATTGGTACGGATTTATTTTACTGCTTATAGCCATATACATATCTACTGTGCCGCAACGGTTTACCAGGTGCGAGCAGGACGGCGCTATATACATGTATAATTGTATACATACAACATAGCGCTGTTACATGCGTAGAGTTCATGTATGAGTGTGAACATGGCTTTACTCATAACCAAAATTTTTGAAAATGCCTACATTATTAAAACTACAGTAACATAAATCACACCTGACTCAACAAACAGCTAAAATAAAACCCTCTTGCCAGAAAAGACTTATGATTTTTAAAAAAATGTACTTAAATCGATTTTGTCGTTTAGGAGCTACGGTAGATAGACACACAGAATATACACACGTTAAACTTATACGACTCCTGACCCCGTATCATGGTCGGCCTTATCACGCGATAAGTGACAGGATAGAGCGTCCGTCACTGGCTGACACCGTTCAATAGAACGAGACAACGCTCCTATCTCGTCACTTATGACGTGATAAGGCAGACCATGATACGGGGTCTGGTTTGCGTCGGAGGTGAAAAACCAGGAATTCCAGATCTGTTAAAAAAACCCGACGAAATATTGCAGAAATGAATAGTGTCGGTTATAAAAAGCAACGCTACTTCATCTTGCTTCCATGTTGATATCATACTTTTTATCTGCAATAATGTTTCTGCATTTGGCATTTTATTTACTCAAGGAGCGGCCAGCGGTCGTCGGAACACTTTCTTTGATAAATACGGCTGTTTCATTAAAACTATATCGCAGTTCTCCTTATTTTTACAATCAACGTGATTCCTTTGAACTTAGACGCTGCGCTTTGAGAACTAATTGACTTATTTCAGTCAGACTAGCTTTGGAGACGATACCCTCCAAAAGCTAGTTATCGATGGGAACACAGACGGGAAAAGACACTGAGGCCGCTCACCAACTAAATGGTCGGACCAACTTAAGAATCCAAACACCAACATGTCACACTGCCGCTAACAACTGGCAGACGATGGACTGATCAATCATTGATGGTAAAGGTCGCGGGAGTCCGCTGGATGCGGGTATCGTGAAGGCCTCCACACGTCGAACGCGGGTCGTGCGCGGCGCGGCGCGGGGCGGGCGCGGGGCGGGGCGGGCGCGGGGCGGGTCGACCGCGGTAGAATCGGTATATTCACACCGCAGGCGGGCGGCGTTTCTATAATATCGCTATCACACAGTAGCGTGGGCCCGCCGCAGTAGCAACGCTGTGTGTGATAGAGATAGTGATAGAGATATTAAATGCGTTGGTAGTGAGAGAGATATCAATCGCACGACCCGCGCCGTGCCCGACCCGCGCCGCACCCGACCCGCGGCCGCGCTGGCTGAGTTGTAACTTAGCGCCGCGGGCTCGCGGGCCCGCCCCTTCAGTCGAGTACAACGTTTAGGCCACAAAGCTTACTGAGTGGCCAAATTAAGGTACGAGACTTAAAAAGCTAATTATATAACTATTGTTTACAATACTTTTTCTACGAGTCAACTGAACTAGGTACTTAAACAAACTTGGTATCTATTGAAAATCTAAGCCCTGCTGAAACGAAGTGCAACCAACGGCTTTTTCTTTTTTGTGCTTTGATGTCTATTTGACGTTCTCATGACGGCATCCTATTGGTCAAATACATTATAGTTCAGTAAAGGCGTCACGTGATTGGTCAATTTCATTTTAGTTGTCTCTACAGTTATGAAATGTTGAGTTGGGAGCTCCATAGTAAAAAGTATGTGATTTAAGTTTGGTGTACGAAGTCTTAAATCAAACATTAAGGTCGATGAGTATAAAACATATTTTATGAAATCGGATATAAGACTGCAACCGTAACATTTTTATGTCGGGGAACAATTAAGCAACAATCAACAGAAGCGCATGTCTCGATAGCCATATTCGTTTTCATGTTGGGGCACTAACATTGAAAAAGAATGTTTATAGTATTTTTTTTTTTTTTTTTTTTTTTAATTTATTTATACTTATCATTATTACATAATACACGGCCAGGCAGCGGACAAAACCCAGCAGGGTTTAACTGCCACTGCATTCACTCAATAGATAATATATATATTTATATAGGGGCACGCTGAAGGCGTGCATGCAGTTTCTTATCCTATTGCCGCGGCTTAAGGTCCAAAAACTGGATGCACGTCTACGACGGCAACATTAGTTTAGCTTAGCATTAACAGGTTTGGGATATACAAGCAGATTTCATTATACGTTTGCAATGTTGCGGTTTATCACATATATTTGTAAGTACATCGGATGGTAGATCATTAAGGATACTGGGTAACAAGTATTCCCACCTCAGTACCTATATTATACTATAAACCAATATTGTGTTACGTCTTAAATAGGTAATTTCTTTGTTTTGTACTGCTGTTTTAACATAGTTGGGTGGTGAAATATATGTATAGGCAATCGGCTGGGCATATTCTAATATTAAAATACCCTTTTTTTTTTTTGCTTCCCTATCACGCCATTGCTTCGTTTGTGAGACGTTTTTGTGTCATTTGTTTAACGTTTTGGTGTTACACAAAAAATGTTTCCATTTAAATTGACGACTGATTTAGCTTACTTGGTAGTGACTCTGCCCACTTAGCAAGAGGTCCTTCAAATCCCGGTAAGGGCATTTATTTGTGTGATGAGCACGAATATTTGTTCCTGAATAATGGCTGTTTTCTATGTATTTAAGTATTTATATTTATTTATTTAATTACCATCCAATTGCTTACTTTGTGTAACATTTTTGTGAATATTCCTTTGCGTTACGTTCAATTTTTTGCAATCCACCCATAAGTGGTTCCGAAAATAAGCCCCTACATACAAACTCACAAACTTTTCCTCTTTATCGCATTGGTTAAGGTTTCAGCCTAACTGAAGATTACTCACTCTGTGTAATTCATAAGGTAGGGTGCCTTGTGAATTTTAAGTAGAAACGCGCCACTCGTACATTAGACAAAACAAAAACTAACACGCAGTGGAAAACAGTGGTCTTGTCTGTGATATATATATATTTTTTTATACAACGTGGGTGGCAAACAAGCGTACGGCCCGCCTGATGGTAAGCGGACACCGCAGCCTATAGACGCATGCAACTCCAAAGGAGGAACATGGGCGTTGCCGACCCTTGATATGTTTGAGGATTCGCTGTGTTGAGAGCTGAAGGAACAAATTCCCTCGCTCTCAACACAACGCATCCTCGGGAGGGATATTAAAAGGGTTAAATAAAAAAAAAAGTTATTCAGTTTAGAGGTTTATTTCAATATACGGAAATAATGGCAAATCAATTTGGCATGCAATAACAAAACACTGGCATGCATATTTTTTTTTGATAAGTACAATTAAAAATTAAAACAACCACAGGTTGTCAGCAATTTAGGTAGCTACAATTTATTCAAAAACAATGTGACACATTTTTTATACATTCTTAGAATAATCTAAAAAGTTCAAATCAATTACTCAAATAGAAGTATATCCGATAGTATTTATTTTTATCACAGAAAAGATGAAATACTTTTACTAGTTTCATCATTTATTTCCTATAAATTGATTTATCTACTTACAAGTTATAATAATTATCGGCCAGCTGATAAAATATTTAATAATTAATTTTCTTATTTTTATTCAAGAATTCATATCAAAATTTTCGACAAAACTTTTCAGTCTGTTTTCATTCTAGAACTATACATTACTTAATACGTTTTATAAATATGATAATAATGGAATAAAATTGGAATCGTACATCGATTTTAATTAAATTTGAGCAACAGCGTTTGTTATACTATAATATATATTATAAATATAATTTTAATCGTTTGGGGCCATTCCACAAGATACAGTTGGTGGTACGAAGGTTTTGAAATATCTACTTTTAATCTGTACAAAATTGGGCAGTATTCTATTTTAAGTATAATATTTACACGATAAATTATAATAAAATGCAAAATGTTTGAAACATTGAAAAGTATTTTATCTACAATACGGCACAAAGAAAATCTAGACACAATCGAAACTGGCTAAAGCAGGATAGTCAATCTCTTTCTCACGCACCACTAGAACAATTCAATAGCATAGCAGGAAAAATATCAAAGATATTTCACTGTCCTCATGCAATAAACAATAAGAGTCACAAAACAATACAATTTGATTGTTCTTTTTCCGTGGGCTGCTTTAAAACAACGTAAGAATTAAACATTTATTCCCACTTTTATTCTGAAGTAGATTTCTTACTCTATGATTATTTACATTCAGTCATACATTAAAAATATATTTTTAGGAACACATTTACAGTGAACATGCACATCTTCCCCCTCTGATTCCCTACTGTCGCCCTGTTTCCGAGCGGGGGGCGGGGTACAATCGGTCGCGCCTTTTTGTAGCTAGTTTACAGTTCACTGAATTGTCTTTACACTAGCCGTGTTTCATGCATTTGCTATACATGTGTACCCTGCCTTGGTGTGTTGCCATTACCTGCAATACAAAGAAATAATACTTTTGTTTAGTAACAGTAAACAGTGATTTTAATGAAAGACGATGATATTTTTATCGAATAATTGGACATTAATTGTTTTGAAAAAAAGGCGACTTTCGTAATACTGTTATGAATAAAATAGGTATAAATGCAGTTATCCTGCATTCTCTTTAAAAAGTGTTTTGATGAAAACGTAAAAAACATCAAGGTAATAAAGTCTTTAGTGTTCTGACGAACATCAATTATGAGAATAGATAGGAATGTAATCGACATGGAATGATTATATTAAATTGCAATGAAATTTAAATGGTCGGTAATGATATGTAATGATTGCTATTTTAATGTATCAGCCAGTAAATGCATACGATAGACATAATATGGGATCGAGGGACAGGTAGATAATACAAAGCAATGTTGATAATAATATTATTATAATACAGAGAGTGCCGGTGTTAGGACCCCTTATAGTTTAGATTACTTTTCAAAGTACAGCAGCATTGCTTTACGCTTTTTAGGTCGTAACTAGCAAGTTCTTAGCATATTAAAAATATAATGAAACGGGTCACTCATTAAGGTCGTACATGTCAAGCTATATTCAACCTTAAATACCTGAGTGACCCTTTTAGAATACAATAAATTTATTGTGGAACAAGAACAGGAATATACATCACATAAGGCTCATTATCCATATCTATACTCCATACTAGTATAATAAATGCGAAAGTGTGTCTGTCTTTCTGTATGATACCTTTTCACGCTTAAACCGCTAAACGGTTTAAATGAAATTTGTTACAGGGATAGTATGAGTTCCGGGGAAGGACAAAGGATAGTTTTTATGTCAGAAATCATCCCCTAATGGGCGCCTAGGATTCAGGGCCACGAAACTCCTACACATCCTTCTTCAGCTCCTTATACAACTCTATACATACAGTGAATAAAGCAAGTTTAGGAGTCCAGTCGTCTTCGTCATTTAACTACCATAGAACTCTTCCAGCATGGTGGAGGTATGCTGCTTTATGATGGAGGTGAGGGGATAAGTCGTTTTTTTTTTGCATGATACGATTTTTAAGCTTTTTTAAATACCTAATTATTGTTTTTTTTTTGTAACATTGTGATTCATTTTATACGAATTGGCCAAGACCGAGACGAATGGCGAAAAAAAAAATTGTTTTAAGAAATTTCTATGCTTTACGGAACTCATGTTTGAGCTGTAGATGAAGATCTTATTATACTCACATTATTGACTGTTAGAGAGAGCCTTATGACATTACGGCCGCCATTCGTACTTTTTCTTGTATTGTGTTAATGTTTCACTATGATATATAAATACATAAGAATAATGATCATGAAACGCAATAGGGTCATTGTCAGATTTAGGTTCGCGCCTTTTCGGTGGACATTGCCAAAGTTAAGGGCTTTAAAGCCTAATTTTTGGTTGAACTCTGAATCCGCATAAACGGCGCGGCGTCGCCTCTTCTATAATTATATGCGATAAAAACATATTATATATGTATAAACATAAGCCCTTAACTCTTGCCCACTGAAAAGACGATTTTTGTTTTACTGACTTACAATGACCCAATTAATGATTGAATTGAGTCAGCGTCAAAATAAATAAATAAATAGAAGTAATAGTAATGATGGCGACACGATACCTCACTGACCTGATGGCATGACCACAGAGCTCCGAGCAGAGTAGGGTGGCGGCGCGGGAGTTGATGCAGGCTTCGCTGTGTGCACCTGGTTCGGGTAACCTGGAAAATACGTCATCATTGAAATGAAGAAGATATGCGACAAGCCCCCCCCCCCCCCCTAGTATGCATAATTTTAATACACGAAATAAAAATAAAATGGCAACCAAACAGTTTCGGTGTCGTAAAGTATACAAGTCTTTGTCGGGTCCATTGTATCAATTTTTATAATAAATTACCTAATGATATTTTGGCTCTACCCTTTCCAGCTCTTAAAAATTACTTGAAAAAAACATTGATGAGGACTATCTAACTGACAGAAATGCATGGCCCAAACCAGAGCCCGAAATAGCTTAATTATTCATATAGCTTATTCGGACATGACAATGTGTTCTTGTAGAACAACGCATTATGATGTTTTTTTTTCTTTGTATTCATATTCAGTTTGACTTATTTTAAGTAGGGTAAGAACTATCATTGCTTTGTTTGTCAAAAAATTAACTGTTGAGTTTTGTTTAGGCGTTTATTTTTAACAGTGGTCTTCTTTTTCAGAAACGCTGGTAGAATTTGGACTTGTAAAAGTGCCAGTACGGCCTACTTGCAGAATAAAATTCATTTATTTCATCAGTAGTGCCCGTTACTGCCCCATTATGTCTTTACCTGGAAAGTGTAAATTGTTGCCCTCAAATTAGGTACCTATCAAAGTTGTTACTTTCTTCTCTGATACTTCCCGTTTCATTTCAGTTTCCTCATAGAAGTGTAAAATTATTATTGTCTTCGGTTGTTAGTTGAATCCCTCGTGACGCACAAGATTCTACTTTATATTGCAGAATCTTTAATTTCACTATTCTAGATATTGGCGCCGTAAATATATCTTTTTGCTCCCTTGATCGCTATCTACTTTTACTGTGTATTTATTTATTTATTTATTTAAACTCTATTGCACAAAAGAAAACTTATCGTACAAAAGGCGGACTTAATGCCATATGGCATTCTCTACCAGTCAAACCTTAAGGCAAAGCGGAAAAGATTGTGGGGCAGTGCCACTAACAACTAAAAAAAATAACATTACAGTATTCCTATATACAACATATTTACACAAATACATATAGGTACATAAATAAAATAAATATTTACATACACAAATAAATATATATACATAAATATACACTACATACATACTTACAAGCATTGTAACATGCATATGTATTGTATATTTTTAAAATTATTTTTACGAAAATCTTTAACTAGCAATTTTGTTTTCGTTAGGAAAACTCAACTGTCATTTTCCCATCCAAAGCGTGACATTTAGATCTGCCTATCGTACGTACGGAGCGTTATGCAATCAACCAGCTGGTGTTATACAAAAGGTACATCACCATAATAAAAAAATAAAAAATCTGGCTGTACGTAAATGCGCAAATTTTTTTGAATACTCTCACCGAATATAATTAAATCGCCGTAAAAACAAAAGTAATCCCAATAAATCCGGCCTTAAAAAAATAATCCAAGTAAAACTGATATCTTTAAAAGAAAATTCAAAATCTTTAATACAAGGCTAAAATCAATCTCATCAATATCGGCTTTGTGGGTACTTGGGCAGTGTAGGTACTCTCGAATTCTGTAAGACGATAAGCTTATACGGTAAGGAAAATAAATTTATATCCAATTTTATCTAACGTTGAATGAGATTTTAAGGACGAACTCTTGACCGCCATTCATTATTCTATTTGAGATTCGGTAAAAGGTTTATATATTGTTTGAATAAGACGGGTTGGCCGTATTTGAATGAGATTTTTAGAATGGATGTGTACTTTCAAAGATTACCCCCTACAGAGAACAAATGCAATGGGAAAAAAAACCGTGATTTCCTCCAGCCCAAGGCAGGAAGACAACA
This sequence comes from Epinotia ramella, assembly GCA_947578815.1. Taxonomy (NCBI): domain Eukaryota; kingdom Metazoa; phylum Arthropoda; class Insecta; order Lepidoptera; family Tortricidae; genus Epinotia; species Epinotia ramella. The sequence goes on along the minus strand of OX388224.1, from coordinate 12,598,482 downwards.
AAGGTTTGTTTTTTCATTCGGTAATGTCCACGTTAAGACACGAAACAAAAAATAATATAATTATAACATAGATTCAAGATTCAAAGATTTATTTGTTCAACATAGGTATGTAGGTACAAGGTGTTACATTAGCTTTCGTATCACTATGTGATGCCTGTCGGCGTACAAATATATTGGTCAAAACATGTATTGTGTTGACATAGTAAGTAAAAGTAATAGATAGTAATTTTAATACATGGTCATGAAATATAAATTGATTCATTAAATTAAATTAAATTAAATAGGTCAAAAGAGATATAACAATAAGAAAGAGTGTAGGATATGTCAAATTTTATCAAATACATCAGTCAAAAATTCTGTTACCGTATAATATGCTTTTTCCGTAAGAAATAACTTCAAACTCCTGTTAAAATCTACTTCAACATAATTTATTTCGTTAAGAGTGGTAATTACCCCCTACATCAAAACTAACATAAAATATTGATTGTTATTTTATTACGTACCTAGAGCCCCCTACCCATCTTAGAAATAAACTTCGAGCTTGTAAACATCAATTACTTTCGTCAATAGAACTTAATTAAATTATCTTCCCTGACTCCCAAGCCATTTAATCCCCGACCAACAACTCTCACACAGACATCACAACTTGTTTTTCTCCCTAGTCCCACAATACTCACCATGAGAACTGTTCCTCAGATAGGGGTTCCCGTATGTGGCCGCGTACCGCAGGTCGACCGCACCCTTCGCGTACAGCGGCGGAGCTGTAAAACGAATAAGTCGTGAAACAGTGGAAAAGTAAAGGTGTAATCCTAGTGAGTGCTTTTTTAGCACATATTATTGTTAAGTATTTTAATAAGTCGTGAAACTGGAAAAAATAAGGTGTGTGTTTAGAAGGCTAGTGAGCAGAGATCGGATATTCGGATCGATATTTACCTAAACTTGGCAAAATACCGGAAATTGTTGGGAAAATATGGAGTCAGCTTCTTTTTTATTATAATTTTAATAAATATGCTCCGGGACTCCGGGATCGTACGAAATGACATAAGATGGTACAAATTTACCTACATGTTTAGTTTATGGCTATTTTTGACTATTTTTGTAAGGAAATATGTTGTTATATAGATCTAACAAGAACAGTGTATTGTAGTGTAGCCGCAGCGTGAATTGGCAAAGTAATGTAAGCATTTCTCTATACATATCTTACATAACTGGTAAATCATACATTATAGTAGATTCAAGGGTTATGTAATACTTATAGGGGAATAATAAAACAGTTTTTTTGTATAACACATATATGTGACGTTTTCAAGCAAAATGTACAATTTTTTCGATTGTAATTTGTAAATAAGGTTCACGTCTAGTTAAATCTTGATGGTATTCGCGACTCTATGATTTGCGTCAAAGTAGTACCTTTTGCTCAAAAATGACACATATGTTTATTAATAAATTAAATATTTAGCAAGAGTTCTATGGAACAGGTCCGGGAATCCAAAGCACAAGTGGGTGTTGAAAAAAGAATCCAAAATCCAAATCACAAAGCAAAGCAGAAAGCGTTGTTGAATAGCCGAGTAGAAACGTAAAACCAAAGTAAATATGACACCCGAATGCATGTACAGTACAGCAACGAATGATCTATGCACACATATTATTCATATTACTCTCAACACCCTACTTAACTTCTAAGATAAAGCCCACGTATACCTAAAGTACACGTGGTGATAAATTTTCTTTGTATTGCCCGCCTTTTTTTACCTGCTATGCGTAAGACAATGGCGGCAGCAGAGATAGCGGAATGGCAAAAATTTGAGACCACGGGGATAATGTCGTCCTTGAAACGTCGAAGGAAAACAATTCTTAAAAGTACTAGTACTCACGACAAGTTCCGTTAAACTAAGTAATGATAATGATACTTCGCTAGTTGAATAAATCTCAGGTAAATTGAATTGAATATTTCCCCATAGTAAATTACATTAAATACATAATAAATAAGCGTATTAAAATGTTCAAATATGAGTTTAGATTGCCTTGTTATATAGTTAAGAAATCCCGGGAAATTCCGTGAAATTTATTACGAAAATAAAGTCGAGTCCGTCTCCATACCGTTCACGCCGCCAAAGTTTAGGTAAATATCGATCCGAATATCCGATCTCTGCTAGTGAGTGTTCTTTTTAGCACATATTGTATTAAGTATTTTTTTTAATAAGTCGTCAAACAGTGAAAAAATAAAGGTTTATTTATTTATTTAATCTTTATTGCACAAAAGAAAAACTTATCGTTTAGTGATTATTAAGTGTTTATTTAGCACAAATATATCCGCTATGCATATACTAATGACCCAACCTACGTGCCGTTTTAATTTGGAAAACGATGGAGCAAACACCCTGTATATTCACAGAACAAAATACTGAACTGATGCAAGCAAAACCACGACCTTAAGCTTATTTTTAGCTTTAGCCATGAAAGCTTTGGCAAAAAAGTTGTAAAACAAAAGTTAGCGGTTTGCTGCAAGCCCACACGTTTTGCATTCAAGTTGACTTTTAAAAAGCTTCCAAGCATGTGAGCTTATTTACGGTGCTTTTCCGCTCGTTATTTAAGTATAAAAGTTACGGTAAGCCAGATGAAAACTTTTTTGTAAGTTAGCATCAAAAATATGAACACGTGAATGACTGTACGTTTGACGATAACGTTGGTATAGTACATTCGCTATCAAGTTTTTTAAGTTTTTTTTCTATGCCTTGGGGGAAGGAAGCTTAAAACGGTTAAAGGTCGAGTTGTCAACTTATCAAAAATGGCAAGAAAGCCCAACAATTATCTGCCTCTAGGCTAGAATTAGAAGATCAGACGGCAATCGCTTCCGAAAAAACTAGTGCCTACTGCAATAATAGTTAAGATCGGGTTGTATGCGAACCCCGTGCTGCTTTTGGCACTAATACATAATATATGTTGTAAGTATATTAAAGACGACCTCTCTGTAGCCTAGTTGATAGTAACCCTCCCGGGTTCGAATCCCGGTGAGGGCATTTATTTGTGTGATGAGCACGAATATTTATTCCTGAGTCATGGATGTTTTCTATGTATTTAAGTATTTATTTATCTATATAAGTATGTATATATCGTCGTCTAGTACAGCATAGGTCGATTAGTGTAAGGTTGTTGCCAAATACTTATATTTATATTTATAAAGTCGATTAAAACTTTATTCTTAAAGTTAATTATAATAAAAATTGTAGATTATCGCCATACGATTAAATGAATAACTCTAAGGAACGCACTAGCCTCGAATTTGCCCTTTTTATATATGTATGGAGTGGGATACCCGTTGAACAACCTCTTAATAGATTTAATTTATTTATTTTGTTAATATTTAACCCAGAAACAACTGACGGTGGAACATCATTGAAAATAACAAAATGAACAAGGCCCCAAGCGCCCTTGAAATTCCAACTAAGCTGGCACATTATCAATTTCGTCTCAACTAATTTGTTTAACAAAATTCCGCCCTTAATCAAAACAAGAACAGTCACTTACTGTCACCACCAACCGGCAGGCCCAAATTATTGATAGCATCTGTCTCCTCCTGAGGTTTCGTTCGTTGTAAAGAACTGTTCTGCGATCCATTGCCCGCTGACAATGGCAGAGTTGACGCGGTGTCTATGCTTCGCGTCAGTGATCCTTGAAGTGACCTGGACGGGAAATAATCGTTGGTTAGTAGTTGGTCGTGGTAGAGGCCACACAAAAACATTGCAGAAATTTAGTAGGCAACTTCTTGCCTGAATGTGGACCCAGTGGTGCTTTAGGCAGTTTATTGAGGGGACACACAATAAGTAGGATATGGTACGTAGGAAATAGTGGACTGAGCATGGAATATGTGAGGATAGCTTGAACCTTTGGGATAGTAAAGGTTGTTTAGTTTTTCCGAGTGGATAAATGGTCTTTAAAGGGGATTTTGAGGAAATACGCTTAAACGAGGAATGTTTTAGGTTCAGACGTTAACTGGTAATTTCGCCGAGTTGGCCTGTAAATTGCACGTTATCCACGTTAATCCCCTAGCCTGATCCCCCAGGGGAATTAGCGGCAATTATTTTATATTCAACTAGGAAAAAATTGATAATGTTCGGTTATGGCGCTTCGCCGGACGCTACCGCGTCACGCTCGCTTCGCTCGCTCGGCTCGCGCGCTGTAGGGTCGCAGTTCAACTAACAACCTAACCGTTTTTTTCCCCTGGGGGATCAGGCTAGGGGATTAACGTGGACAACAGCGTAAATTGCCAAGCATGTTCGGTAGTTCATTAAAGTCGCCAATAATTCAATAAATTGTAACTAAATGCCTTGTTTCGAGTAAAGCAATAGTAATCTTTACGAAGAAGCATGCGGCAGTTAAAACAAATGACTATCGGTTGTTGTCCAACCAAATGAGCGTTTTTAAATAAATCTGTCATTAGCTGCGCACTTGTTCGTTAGTTCACTGCATAATTAGCTATCAATCATGAAGTATTATTAACCCTTTTCTTGGCAAATAACAAAAAAAATGTGAGTTCAAGTCTCGTTTGCGCCTTGTAGAGCCAAAAAATTGTCTTTTACAAAAAAACAAAAAGAACATCGAAATTTGTGTATCTTATAAGATACAATGTTAAGAAAAGGGACAACAAGAGAGTAAAAAATTAAGGAGTGGTCCTGCTGGTCGATTACGTAACGCTTTGTACGTCACATTTTGTATGGGAAAATGACCTTTTTAGGGTTCCGTACCCAAAGGGTAAAAACGGGACCCTATTACTAAGACTTCGCTGTCCGTTCGTCTGTCTGTCACCAGGCTGTATCTCAAGAACCGCGATAGCTAGACTGTTGACATTGTCATAGATGATGTATTTCTGTTGCAGCTATAACAACAAATACTAAAAATAAAATAAAATAAATATTTTAGGGGGGCTCCCATACAACAAACGTATTTTTTTTGCCGTTTTGTCTGTCGCCAGGCTGTATCTAAAGAACCGCGATAGCTAGACAGTTAAAATTTTCACAAATTATGTATTTCTGTTGCCGCTATAACAACAAATACTAAAAACAAAATAAACTAAATATTTAAGGGGGGCTCCCATCATACATCAAACTTTTTTTTTTAAGGCTCTCTCATGAACCGCGATAGCTAGACAGTTGAACTTTTCACAAATTATATATTTCTGTTGCCGCTATAACAACAAATACTAAAAAAAAAAAAAAAATTAAGGGGCCTCCAATACAACAAACCTTTTTTGTTACTGATTTTATAGATAATGGTACGGAACCCTTCGTGCGCGAGTCCGACTCGCACTTGGCCAGTTTTTTTCTTGTCTTGATTGTCCTAACTTACGTTCGGAAAGTAACGTAATAAAGTGGCCTTATTTAGTGTTTTTTTATTGAATACATCTGTGAATACGAGGCGAAAGGTTCAGTAAGGAGTTACTTTCCCAGTTGGGGAAAAGAAATCAAAACAATATACATTTTGTGATCATTTTATGGCCTATGCAGACTGCGAACCTTAATTAAAACGAATCATCAATGGCTAGAATACTAGGTAATGCTTTAATACAATGTCAATGTCAATGTTAATGTTAGCTTAACGCATCCTACAATTGCAATACTAACCTGTTAGCCACTGGCACGTCCAATTGAGGCGATTGAACCCTCAAATTGTTCGGCGGTCCGTAACTCTGCGGGTAGTCGTACACGTATCCACCGGGGTTCTGCAAACAAACGTATCATGTCAGCTGTTGACGTCAACGAGCTTGCGGTCCAACTTGAGTTGTAGGCTGTACAGCCTTTCAAAAACGGAGTAAGATCCCTGCAAATCTATTGCAAAAATCTACTTTGAGTTGGGAGCGATAGTGTTCATTTTTGGAGGACGGAAGAAAGAGAGATAGTTCGTTTTGTGAAGTTGATGTTCAACTGTTTGGCTTGTATCTCGACTTGGTCTAGGGCTGGTGTTTTGGAGTGTACGTTGTAATTTGTTATGGATGTATTGCAATCGATTGTTGACTGTTGGGTAGTTTCAAAGGGTGCGTAACGGTGCCTATATTTTTTTTAAATATAATATTAGTCGCATTAATGCTTATTTGATATAATTATTGAGGCATATAAAACACTCAATATATTTACATATGATATAATTATCATTTTATATATTATAATGATCATTTGATCTAATAACATTTAATATAACATACTTTAAGTCTAATGAACATATGATATGAAGTTAATTTCTTCTAATGTACAGTTAGCATTATATATGAGCACAATTTGCAAAACGTAATGTTGCTATATTTTCTTTACTTTATTGGCGTTACCAAGCTGTTGTAATAATAGTAGATTACTGCAGAGGCCGTGAAGTAAGGGATTGCTGGACGAGATTGGGGTAGACGGCCGAGTCGTAGACGAGGCCGAATACAACGAGTCCAGCAATCCCTGTTCCGGCCGAGGATTGTATAGTACTTTTCTCAAACGATGTGAGGAAATATTAAAATTAAAATAAATACAAAGTAATCAATGAAATAATAGGTAATTTGCGCCTTTTTTTATTTTTTAAACATGCCATTTGAACAAGCCGTTCGAGCACCATTTTTAACCGCACATAAAGTATAGTACCATAGATTATTTTTATTTTTTCTATGAAGCAAGTATGCTTACAGTGTCTAGTGGTGGTTGGCAGTATGTAAATTTTCCTTTGTCAGTTTAATATTAGTAAGCAAATTTAAAAAGTTAGAGTAGCGGACAATAATGGTTTTACTTAGGGTTTTCATACATTACTTCTGGCACTGGCGTAAGGCCAAGAAGTAATGTAGGGAGCCATAAACAAGAAACTTCACGTCTTCATTTCGTGATATTAACGCGTACATTTCCGAGCATGTTTGAGAAAAAACAATATATTATACTAGGTACTTGACAGTCATGTTACATGATAATTATACCATATTATTGTTATAATAAATAAGTGTTATACCAGATGATAGTTATTATATATTTTGAGATTATACCAAACGCTTATTATATCAAATTAGTGATGTGAGTGAACTTTTGATATAATTTCAAAGTATATATACTTACCTTGAAATTATATCAAAAGTTTTTATACGAGTATTGAATGGAATTATATCATTTATTTATCAGTTTCAAAAGCCATTCGAGCGGTGACATAAAAAGAATCAGATGGAGAAGTTCAGCCATACATAAGTGTGGGATTGGTACCTATTGATATTTGCGTATGGTTTTGGCTGTTCAATGATGACTAAATTTTTATTTTTTTATTTAGTATATTATGAGACCATATATTTTTTCATAAAGATAGATAGAATAAGTCAGATGTTTGTTGCTCAATCACGCTTAAACGGCTTAACCGATTTGGAAGAAATTTTGCACGACGACAGTTCATAGCCTGGATTAAAAAATAGGATAGTTTTTGTCGCGGGTTACGTTCACGCAGACGAAGTCGCGGGCGGAAGCTAGTTACACGTAAATTACTCTCCCTGATCAGAAAATTAATGGCTATATTAAGGCAAGGTTTAGCGTAATCGAAGTTAGCGTAGATTTGAAACGGTGTAACAATCTGTAAAAACTAAACTGTCCCTTTAATAAAGTACATACATACATACGAGATTCACGCCTTTATTCCCAAAAGGGGTAAACAAAGCACATGAAACTTGTTCCAGTGCCACTTTTAGCATAAATGTGGGTATAAAAGATCGATATAATGTGCTATCGCAGTGATAATTTGCTAACCCATCGCACACAAGTCACACAACACACTTCCACCGTCCTCCCTTAGTAAACTTTACACACGGGGACACACCTAGCGATAAAATAGGTCATATAATAATCGTACCTTATAATAAGACTCGTTGTAGGCGGGATCGGTATAGTCGTTGCTATATCTGAATTGCATCAGAGGGTCGTCTAGTCGAATGCTTGGTAACGTCACTGGGCCAGCTAGGGGCAAACCTGACTGGAGTTTTGAGTCAGATCTATCAGAGCTGGTGTAGTCCTGGGGAAAGATTAGCTGGTTATAATAGGGAAGATGCATCTATAATATTTACCATTATTTTGTGACCCAAACGTTTTTACTTTACTTTATACTGATTTCAAACAATAATTACGATTTAAAGTAATGTGAAACGGAACGTGTTTTAATCCAACAAACAGCGTCTTGTGCCTGTCAAAAGTCAAAACTTATAGTCCAGGCAATGAACTGACAACTTGTATGGAAAAAATGTCAATTTTGGAGATAATTTATAATAGCTTATTTTTTATGTGTACCTAACGGATATATTATCAATTAAATAGTTACCCAGCGACAAAATCCGACAAAATTTCAGACATCGAAAAAATGATAAGTTAACTGGCTTCTGAAAAGTCAGTAAAAATATTAATAAATGTTTTTGTCTTTATTTTGGTTCATTTACATTTGCTCTATAATATTCAAGATAAATCGTACAAAAAAAGATAATGCATGCTTCATTTAAATCTACATAATTACTTCAGGGTGGAAAGTTTGTCGGATTCTTGACTAAATCATCTTAGAATAACATTTTCAAATGAAATCAACAAAAAAAACGCTATTATAAATTAATGTTTTTCAAAACCGTATTTTGCCTGGAGTATTAGGCAACTCTATGACATCCTAGGGACGAACCACTGACAAACAAATACGGCGAGTGACACACATGAGCAGAGGTCGGAATTTTCGTGGCACTTTTGAGCTGTCATAGGGACTTCTCATGTCAGCATGAGTGACGTCACAGAAACTGTAGATCCGTTTAGGCGCGAAAGTTTAAATTGTCAGTTTGTAACAGGAATTATGGACTATAAATTATAGTTTATGAATTGTTAATACTTTCGTGGTCTATTCTAGATGCGATTCTTTCAAATGAAAGCCAAATTGAAAATATTCCCTATTAAGGTTAGGATTATTGGGTAAAATATTTGGGAGTGATATCAGCTACGATTAACCAGGATATGAGAACTATTTATTGCATTGACACTTTCGATGACAAATCTAAATAGCCCCCACAGTATGGGCAATAAAATTTATTGTGTTGTAGATGCTAATCGACGATACAATAGTAGATACATAATCATTTGTTGCGCTCGACAGGGTACATGATGTGACACTATTAATTATTAAATACCACCGGTATAATCATTATGTGCAATCAATGAATGAGTATTGAGTATAGAAAACATTTACACTCGTAGACAAATATCCATGCTCATCACGCAAATATTCGCCCTTACCGGGATGCGAACCCGGGACCGTCGGCTTCGTAGGCAGGAGCACTGCCTTGGCTAAGCCGATCGTCATTTGTTTTTTTCGGGATCCGAACCCTGCACCGCCAGCTTCGGAGGCGCTTAAGGCCGGTTCACACGTATTAAGTTGTCAAGTAGTTACTAAACTAAATTTTAACTTAATTTTAAGCGACTTACAGCGTGTGAGCAACTTATTTAGTTATAAGTTACAAGTTAAAATTTAGCGTGCAAGTAAACAAGTAGATTAAAGTCTATTTTTCGGTTAAGTGGGTGGGCGTGAATTATAACTTGACACGTTTAGAAATATTACTTAAGTGTATAAGTTTGGCGGAGCAGTCGCATTCGAAGTTCGTATTTCGTAAGTTTAAAGAACTTTTTTGAAATAAAATTGTCGAAGTGGACGGAAGACACTACAATAAAGTTTATTGAAGAATACATAAAGCGAATTGAATTATTGAATTAATGACTTGAGCGTCGATCTCGGGCTAACTAAAGAGCTTAACTAATTCGAACCTGTAAACGCTTGTTTAAAATTAAGTCGCTTAAAATTGACTACTTGACAACTTAAAACGTGTGAACCGGACTTTAGACAGAGTCTCACTAGGCAGGGACTCACAAGGCCACACCGGTCATCATTTGTTTTTTATAGGACCACAAATAAACTCACCAGCTCATAACTACCGTCGCCATGAGGCAACTGCAATTTCAAATCGCTAATATTCGAGCTCCTATCGCTGTCCTTGTTGTACATGTCACAGGTAGTGACAGTTACATCTGGCTTCTCGCTCATCTGCTGACTCTTCAGTCTTCTCCTCCTGTTGCAGATGACGAGGAGAATGATGAAGGCGGAAAAGACGATGATGCCGGAAGTGACGCCAATGAGGATTATGAAGAGGGGTAAGGTCTCTGTAAAAAAGATGTTTATGTAGATTCGGTAGACGTTATCAGGAGGTAATGATAGTAAGAATGGAGAATTAAGAGAAATCCAAAAATCTTGTTTGACTTTTTCTAGAAAATAAACCACCACGAAAGCGCTAATACCAAACTAAAAAGCATCATCATCATCATCTAAAAAGTATCATCATCATCATCTAAAAAGTATCATCATCATCATCTAAAAAGTATGGGGTGTTAATTGGTCAGAATCTACCTCCTCGCGGTACACCCCGGGCAACGGCTTCATTGAAGACGGCTAAAAGATTCCGACTGTTCCTGGCAAGCTGGATCTGCTCCCTCTGAGCCTCCCAGCTATTCCTGTGTTCGATACTCTCGAGATAAAATACAATGCGCTCAATAGCTTGCCCCTTAGTGGGCCCAACGACAAAAAGTTTAGGACCTTCCGTCCTTATGCTGCAAATTAACATTGAAGGTATGTCGCAATCTAAATGCGACTACCTTGCGCGACTTGGTCATGATAACCATGTTGACGTGATAACCGTCCAGGAACATCACATAGATAATATAAGCAAATTTGACAACCGTGGGAATATCCCGGGTTTTAACTTAGTAGCCTATACCCTTTCACCTATATATGGTTCAGCTGTTTACGTAAGATCCACTATCACAAGTGCACAAATAATAGAAGTGTCCGCCCATAATAACTTGGAGGTCATTACTTTAAAAATATGCAACATCTCTCTGACATCACTCTACAAACCTCCTAACAATGCCTTCTCAAATCCCCCCTTTAAGACTTATCCCCACCCAGCGATCTTTGTGGGGGATTTCAATAGCCGACACTCAGCCTGGGGGTACACATCCAGCAACCCCAATGGCGAGATTCTAAATAAGTGGTGTATAGAAGAAAACCTCCATCTTATCTTCGACGCCAAACAGCGGGGATCTTTCCGATCGGCACGGTGGCGGCGCGATACTAATCCGGATCTTTGCTTTGTCTCCGAGGATGACCATGGAAACATATTACCTATCAGCAGAGTTATCCTAAATGATTTTCCCCGTAGCCAGCACCGCCCCGCTCTTGTAAGGATAGGACTGGAAGTCCCGATTGTCAACTCCTTACCGAAACCACGCTGGAATATGATGAAAGCTGACTGGGAAACATACAAACAACAAATGGATGCAAATATAAGATGGCTCAAACCAGAAGCATCAAACTATGACAGATTCTGTGGCATAGTTATAGGTGCGGCCAAAAGATGCATTCCTAGAGGCTTCAGAAAAGAATATATCCCTGGTTGGTCCCCGGAAGTCGAAGAAACATACCAAGAGTACCTCGAAAAAAACGAAGCCTCCACTGCCAATAAACTCCTATCCGCCTTGGGCGAGGCCCGTCGACAGAAGTGGATGAATAGCGTCGAAGGTATGAACTTTACGCACTCGAGCAGAAAAAGTTGGGCTCTCTTGCGAAAACTGGGTGGTGGAGCACCAACTGAAACTAAACCGGCTACTGTACATCCTGATAATATCGCGGAACGCCTCAAAAATATCACAAAGAGCGCGCATATCGACAAAGCCTTCGCGAAAAACATTAGACGCGAAAACAAAGCCCTACTAGGTTCCCAAAATCGATGTGTGGCTTTTGATTCACCTTTTAGCGCGGACGAGGTCTGCCAGTCTTTGAAGTATGTTAAATGCGGGAAAGCTGCTGGGCTGGATAACGTGTACCCAGAGTTCCTTACCCATCTAGGCAAGCGAGCAGTGCGATGGTTGACAGACTTCTTCAACAACATTTTTGAAACTGGCATACTACCCGCCGTTTTTATGAAGTCCAAGGTCATAGCCATACTCAAGCCTGGAAAAACTCCAGATGATCCCGCAAATTTCAGGCCTATATCACTGCTAAGTGTCACGTTTAAATTATTGGAGCGCTTACTGTACAACAGAATGAAAGATGTCGTGGACAAACACATTCCCGCTGAGCAGGCAGGCTTTCGCGCCGGTAGAAGCTGCTGCGATCAGGTTCTAGCGCTAAGCAGCCATATTGAAGCCGGGTTCCAACGAGGACAGAAAACTTTGGCCGCTTTCGTGGATCTAAGTGCTGCGTATGACACTGTCTGGGTCAGCGGATTGATCCACAAGGTAGGCAAGATAATCCCGTCTGCAAAAATCCTCCGTCTTCTGGGGAACATGATGGGGCCCCGAAAGATTACCGTGCTGTTGGGCGACACAGCCAGCAAATACAAGCAACTAAAGAACGGACTTCCGCAAGGCTCAGTACTGGCTCCCCTCCTATTTAATATATACACCAGCGACATGCCTCCCACTCAAAGTCACAAGTTCCTGTACGCCGATGATATTGCGCTCACAACCCAGACAAGGAGTTTTGAGGCTGGCGAAGCTGTGCTTGCGCGGGACCTTGATGCCTTACATCAGTACTACACCAAATGGAGACTCCACCCGAATCCTTCAAAAACAGAGGTTACCGCTTTCCATCTAACGAATAGCCTGGCAAATAGGGAGGTGGATGTTACTTTCTGCGGTCAAAAAATCCGCCACAATCCCAATCCGAAATACCTAGGGGTCACGTTGGATCGGTCACTAACATATAAGGCACACTTGGAAAACCTAGCCCAAAAGGTAAAGACCCGGGTAAACCTTATAAATAAGCTGGCCGGAACTTCGTGGGGTGCTCGAGCTGACGTACTGCGAACATCTTCTATGGCTCTTGTATACTCTCCAGCGGAATACTGCGCACCAGCGTGGTATAAGAGCGCGCACACCAGCAAGGTAGACGTTCAACTGAACCGAGTGATGCGAACGATATCTGGCAGCCTGCTACCTACCCCCGCCAGTTGGCTCCCCGTGCTATCGCACATTGCCCCTCCGGATATCAGGAGAACTCATGCTGCTGCGCGGGAATGGGACAAAGCATCTACCCATGCTTTACCGATTGGAGAGACGCTGAACCATCTACCACAGGCGCGCCTACCATCTCGCAAACCTATTTGGTCTGACCACCACCTCCAGGGTCAAGAGCCATTCAATGTCTCCGCGGAATGGAGAAAGCAGTGGCAAGCGCAGGACGGTGACCCCCACATAGACCCCACTAAACTGCACACTGGCTTCGCAGACATCCGTAAGATCTGGGTCACTATAAACCGCATCAGAACAGGAGTAGGACGATGTAACCAGAACCTCCACAGATGGGGAATCTCGCCGACACCAGCCTGTGACTGTGGGGAGCCAACTCAAACAATCCCCCACATCATAGGAAAATGTCCTAAAAGGCGGTTTGCCGGAAGCATGCAGGACTTATTAGCACTCACACCGGAAGCAAGGGATTGGCTACTCAATTTAGATATTAAATTGTAAATATTTTCGTTATAAATTGTAAATTAAAATATTTTTTTTTCAGGAATAAAAGCCATACGACATAATAATAATCTAAAAAGTATCATCATCATCATCTAAAAAGTATCATCATCATCATCTAAAAAGTATCATCATCTTCATCTAAAAAGCATCATCATCATCATCTAAAAAGTATCATCATCATCATCTAAAAAGTATCATCATCATCATCTAAAAAGCATCATCATCAGCATCTAAAAAGTATCATCATCATCATCTAAAAAGTATCATCATCATCATCTAAAAAGCATCATCATCATCATCTAAAAAGTATCATCATCTTCATCTAAAAAGCATCATCATCATCATCTAAAAGCATCATCATCGTCATCATCATATCAGCCGAAAGACGTCCACTGCTGGACATAGGCCTCCCCCAAAGAGTGCCAAAGTGATCGGTCCTGCGCCACCCGCATCCAGCGGACTCCCGCAACCTTTACCAGGTCATCAGTCCACCTTGTCGGAGGCCTACCCACGCCGCGCCTTCCGGTACGTGGTCGCCACTCGAGAACCTTTCCGCCTCAACGGCCATCGGTTCTACGTGCTATGTGCCCCGCCCACTGCCAGTATAAAGCTTCTGAGTTTAGCGATCCGGAGGGCTATATCGGTCTCCTTGGTTCTGCTGCATAACTACTAACTAACTAAAAAGCATAAGCAGCTGTAATGATTTCTACTGATACTATATCAATCAATAGAGATGAATTATAACTTACTCAGTGGTTTAAGAGTGATCCCAGCATTGGCGTTCCCAATATCATTAGTGACGCTGCAATTGTACAGTCCATAGTGTTTTGACTGGCTTGCCCTTATCACTAAACTTGATTTCATTATACCGTCACCTATGGTCTCTTCAAGGGTCGCATAGTCCTAAAACAAGAGCATTAAGTACTGTTATTTTACATCCACGCACTCTGCGAATTTTTATTAGAAAAAAGATGCTAATTCATTTGAAAACCAATACTAAATAACAGGGGTGCAAAAGTGCATACATACAACACAAATATTTTAATTATACAAAAATAACTTTCTAATGTGAATAGTACTGGGTAGGGCCAAATATGTATGAGTGCATTTGTTGATAAATAAACATGAGTACTGCCTTACCGGATTTTCGATAAGATTAATTTCTTTCCCTTCAAAGTACCATACGATGTCGAAAGATTTAGGAACGCTGAGAAAGGCACACTCTATCCTCACTATATCCCCTTCGGATCCGAATTGTGTTCTGTTTGACAGAATCTTTGGTGGTCCTAGAAAAAAAACAAATAAAGATTAATCTTGGGTAAGGATTACAAAGAATGTGTCAAAAAAAAAATTGCTCAAGAAGACTATAATTAGGAAAAGAGGTATAGGGATTAGGGTTGTCTCTTGGCAGGCCTCGGAATGCCTCGGCCTGCCAACCTTCTCGTAAGGTAACCCCTTTCTTTCCGCGCCTCGGCAATTATGTACTATAGTAACTGTCACATAACAAAAATTAGACAAAAAATAAAAAGAAAACTAAATATAAGCAAGGTCAGTTCGGTCTGTTAAGGTCTAAGAATTACAAAATTGATTTAAATTAGATACAGCTTGTCTGTAAACAACGTTAATTATACAAGCAACAAGAAACGATTTTGGTAGTACATACATAGTAGGGGAAAAAAGGAAGGGTATTTATTTAAGCAGTAATTTAGAAGATGTTTGTGTCTGCAAAAGAGGGCATTATAATCAAAGATCGTTATCAACGTGCTGTATTGGTGGCAAAGGGTATGGTTGGCAGAAAAAACAAATACATTTGAATATTCACTTTTGTTCTTAACCATAAAATACATAACTACCTCTAGATATAACTCTCTACGGTACAAAACCTTTTCGGCCCTTTATATTTTAAAACAATGTACATCAAATGACATAAAATGTCATAAAAATACAAGTATAGTTGAAAATCTAATTACATTACGCGAAGTGTTTATTTTACCTAATCTAAATAATCCAATGCACATCGTATCTAGAGTGGATGGATTTTTTCCAATCGTCGTGAACGACTGACAGCCAAATCTGTTGAACAAATTTTAGTCATTTATTCACTATAATTTGGATAAGTTGTTATAAATATGTATAAATCCCATAATTTGTGAAATATATAATGTTTCAAGGCATTGTCTTCGCGGCTGGTCCAAGCAACTGGTGACCCCAGAGCTGGCGCTTACCTCTCGCAACGAATTTCCATTGCGATTCAGAGAGGTAATGCTGCCAGCGTAATGGGGTCCATGCCGCAGTCTGACCTCCTAGAGGCGGTTTTCTTTCTATAACTTCTTTTTTTATGCTTTCATTTTTAGTTATAGCCAATTTAGTTTTTTTTTTTTTTTTTTTAATTGATTATGATTTATCTTGTATTTATGTTTAAGTTAGCTTTAATATATATTAAAAATGTTTTAAATTATAATCATAAAAAGATATGAACCATGTTTAAAATACTTGCGTAATTTGTTTTTTTTTGTCAACCATACTTTGCCATCAATACAGCACGTTGATAACGATCTTTAATTATAATTCAATAGAGGGTAAAGAACATGGAAATATCAAAATACTAACCTTTGATGAAAACAGTAGCTTCGCTCCTGATTTCGCTGTAGCCGTCAACTTTTGCGATGCAGACGTATTTACCCGCACTGGCCTCGTATACCTCCTTTATCTTGAGGGTCGGTTCCGACCCCTTAGGCTGCTGAAATGTGTGTCAAGGTCACATAAAAATGCCAGATCATTTCTCTGTGTCCTCCTGAGGCCCACCATACAATGCAATATGGCATTGGTTTTTTTTTATACAACGACGCTGGCAAACAAGCGTACGGCC
This sequence comes from Epinotia ramella, assembly GCA_947578815.1. Lineage (NCBI taxonomy): Eukaryota > Metazoa > Arthropoda > Insecta > Lepidoptera > Tortricidae > Epinotia > Epinotia ramella. The sequence continues at coordinate 12,582,066 of OX388224.1, read as the reverse complement.
CGCCTGATGGTAAGCGGATACCGCAGCCTATAGACGCATGCAACTCCAAAGGAGTAACATGGGCGTTGCCGACCCTTGATATATTTGAATCAACTTGTGTAGGGACTAGTTTAGGTGAAGGAAAGTTAACTTCTTTTGTTTCAAAAAATGATTTCGAATTAGTAGGTCCGTCAAAGGCCAGGCCAATGTTTAGTAAAATAAAGTAAAATTCTTATGTCTTTATTGTCTTTTGAAAAGGAAATAAACACATTTTAATTAACAGAGCTATGTAAATGTTATAATCAAGGGAGTTAATCTTCTTCCATGGATTCCAATATAAAGTCTTCTTCGTTAGGTATATGTAAAAAATATTAATATTTTGAGGTCGTTACCTAGATTATTCACATTAAAACGTGCTTAAGCTAACGTAAGCTCTGCACAATTATAAACGAGTGCAAGATTTATTTTTGATATCGATAGAAATAAATACAGATCTCCTATTATATTCTAATCTTGTATTATTCTATTCTATTCCTGTTCCATAAAGGCATGGTAGTCACTTACCGCGATACGGCCTGGTTCGTGCAGCACCCATTTTATCTCCGGCTTCGGTTGACCATCTACGTCACAGTTCAGAGTGACAGTGGCGCCTTCATCGGCTTCAACATCGCGCGGACGTTTGCGGAAAACTGGTGGATCTAGAAAAAAAAAGTCATGTCAGCCGGACAACATCCATGCTAGACATAGCATCCAGCCAGCCTCCAGCGAACGCCTGCTTTAAGCCTGCATCACACTGGCGCGGCCTGCGGTGGCGGACAATAGTAAATTTGACAGCTAATGACAATGGAGGCTTTACCAGGTCAACAGTCCATCAAATCATAGAAGAATTTAATCGGCCAGAGACAACCGACTTGCGTTTCTATTCGTATTGCTACTTTAAAATCTTTCAATATTATTCTATTAGTTAAAATTTTAATATAAACATCTGTTCATCACTCTAAAACTATGAACATAAAATGTACTCTGTACCAACTTTAGTGTCATGAGAATGAAATTTGGAATGACTTCGTGAAAGCCGTGTTTGAACTAAATTTAGATTTTTGTGCTAACTATATACTAGGCTAAACCGGTGGTCTATGATGGTGATAATAATTATGTTCACGTATGACATTATAGAACAGCATTTTATCATCATTAAACTTACATGTAACATCCAAGGTGACAGTCTCCTCGCTCTTTCCCACAGAGTTGCTCACTTCGCACTTAACCACGGCATTGTGGTATTTCCTGGTCACGTTGAAGATTATCTGAGGACAAAGAGAAACTCTGTATTCCCAGGTGTTGTTTATTTTACACGACTGCCACGAAAAGCAGTGCAATATTTGTCGTTCGTCCTCTGTACTATAATATTGTTACGACGGCGGTGTAATAACAATTTCGTTACCATCGAAATAAACACGCCGTCAGGGTATTTCTAAATTCGCAGTGTTGTCTAAGACATCTGTAGCCCAGCGGTACAAACGGCGGTCGAAGAGCCGATGTGCCCGGGTTCGAGTCCAGCGACCGACATGCACTTTTTGTATGTTTTTAATTAATGGTGAGTACATTTTCAAAACGCCGAGTAGCATGGAATGTTCTAGAAAGGGTAAGCGAATAGAACATTCGATGCATAAGGAAATTTGTAGACGAATGTATGGGCTTGGAATATTCAAGAAACGTGGACGTAGCACGTTTATCTGGAAAAGCCCATGCTATAGACCAGCGGTTGAACAAAAATGGGTTATTACAACATTAAAGTTTTTTCTTTTTTGATATGTCGTTGGAGGCATGTTAAATAATACTTATGTAAAAAGTTAGAAAATTTTAGGTGGAGCTTTCGGCTATATTGAAATATTTTAGTTTTTGCCAATAACTATGTCAATATAGAATTAGAGTTACAAAAAACTGTAACATATCCAATAACACTTTAATTTATATACGATATTCTGTTTTTAGAAATCTGGGACTTCTGCATCCTGGTGAACGTAAAAATGCAAATATTTTTGTAAATAAAGAATTAGAGTAGCTGATATTGCAAAGTTACGATATTGTCGATCCACTTAACATATTGGAAAAAAGTTAGAAATGTAGACAATCGGCTTGTCTAGATATTGATTTCCGGTTAAACAGTATAGCCAATATTGAATTAAAGTTTGTAGAGTTAATAGTAAACGATCATGACAATGATATCAGTTACCAAACAAAAGTTAAGAAAAATAAACTTACGGCGACACTAAATATTGATACCTAAGTACTCCGCGCGTAAATGAATACATTTAAAAAGCGCGGCATGTATGCGCGCGCCGCGCTGTGCGCTGTGGCAGCAGGCATAGATAAGAGTGTAATATTGGCAGCAGGCAGCGATCAACGCAACGGTAGAGGAGTGCCCTTGATTGCGTCCACGATCCATAAAAAAATCCACAAAGAATAAATATCAATGGCAAAACACATGTTATTTTGTTATACGTACGTTAATGGAAATACAAAGAAGAAATGTATCCTTATTTATTACCAACTATACTAGGGATTGCCCGCGGTTTCGTCGAACTGGTTATCGCGTTATACACATAATTTAAAAATATTTTAGGGATCGCCCCTTATACAAATGACCACTCTTCCATGTTTTGTTACTCCTTTAAGCCAGCTGCATAAATACCTACTAACAAATAACCTACATGTATTTTTTTGCGACGTGGTCAGCAGTAAGCTATAGTTAAACTCAATTTACCTTAGATGAAATTGTATATTTAGGATGTAGGGTAATTTCACCGGTTAGCGACCACTTAATTTAGTGTGCCGGTTTGCGACCACTCGGGAGTAATAAATGGTGAACCGAGAGGATATTTTCTCGTTTTTTAAGTAGATTGCTGCCTAATATCTGCTTTAAAAATTGCGTACGTACCGAGGCATTTTTACAGCCTGTTTAAATGTTATTATATCTTTAATTGAAAAAAAAAACCTAGTCCTTAAGGTGGTCGTTAACCGAAGTTGGTCACGTAACCGGCGTAATGACCGTATAATATGGTGGGGTAAGTATAATACATGACGGCGAATAGGACTGGACAAGATATGACAATAGGAACCAGGATAAACAGAAATAATAAAAATAGTTGTGAATAGCTCGTATATTTTTATTACAATAACAGTCAAAAAAATTAATTGTAACTTTTTTCACATTATAATATAACTGACAGCGAACTTTTATTAATACAGTATAATCTCGATTATTCGAAGTGTCAAAGAATAAAATTTTCAGTCGAAATGTTATAAATTTTCGACGTTAAGTCCTTTATAAAGTAGGTACTTATTGTTTTATATTAAAGTCAGTATGGATGGCTAACACAATAGTAAAAAAATACAAAAAAATACAACCATTTACGACAACATTATAATAAAATTGCAAGTAGGTATTGTATAAGTATTAATCATTCATATTTGTTTACACCTAATGACAATTCTAAGTGAACTTCTGCGACTACTCATTATTCTGTGCAGCTTTTTTCACAAAATAACTAAAATAATTAAGACGGAACTTTTTTTTTCATTATTATTAAAATTGAACTCTAATTTTTACAGTCTAATCTCGATTCTTCGAAGTGCAATAGAATAAAGTCTTCAATTCTAATCTTACAACTTTCTAGTAGTAAGGGTGACTGAGCTAAGCCGCAGACGGACATACGGACATGGCGAAACTATAAGGGTTCCTTGTTGCCTACGCAAACCTGAAAAGGCTACTGGCGATTTTTTTTTATTCTGATCGAAAAAACACCGCACACCTAGTATGGAAAAAAAGAACTGAATATTTTGAATAAAAAAAAACTATTTTGTGTATTTAAGTATGTTTAAAAATAATGAAGGTACAAAAACTTTTTAAGTAAGGATTAGTTTTTCAATAAAATATATTTTGTGAAAACTGTTAACTGAACCAGAATTGAGCTTCATAGTAAAATGTAAAAGAAAAAAAAATAAGTGATTAGATTCTTCCTACTTTTACCAGTAAGATTTTTTTTCAAGTTGTTTTTGAAACGATTCTGATGACATACATTATTTTCATTTCAATCTGACCACTTTTTTTTTTCTCCATACATTTTACTATACAGCACAAATCTGGGTCACCATTCACATTTCTTTTCCTCAAAATGTAAAGGTACTCACTTTTTTTGAAATAATACACATTAATAATACGCAAAATGGTTTTTTCAACAAAATTTTCAACTTTTTTTTCATCCTAGGGAGCGTTGTCCTTTAGAACTTCGTTAGCAGACGTTTCTGCTTAGTAAACCTTTAATTGTCTCGAATATTCCTAACAAGTAGGGTAAATCGTCAATAACTGGCCACCTCATACTATCTATATCTATTCTATTATACGTGAATAGAGTTAATTTTTAGTATGAGGGGGCCGATTATTCAAGGGTGGCCAGTTATTGGAGATTTACCTTACTACAAATAATATACATACATACATACAAATGTACATCACGCCTATTTCCCGGAGGGATAGGCAGAAATCACGGATTTCCACTTGCTACGATCTTGACAAGCCTTTCTTGCTTCATTCACTATCATTACATTCTGCATACAAATAATATTTGTAATCAAAGAATATATTTCTCACTGTTTTGGTTTAAATTATGCTCTACTTTCTAAGTTTTCTTTAATCAGGTACTATTAGAGCAGAAACGGCCTATTTTAAGTGTTAACGTAAATTGGAATGTTTAATTTAATAACGTTGGGTCAATACGCCGCCCCGGTTACGCGACCAGCTTCAGTTAGCGACCACGTGAAAGAACGTATTTTTTTTTTCAATTAAATATACCTAATAAAATGACATTACAACGCACTCTAAATAAACCGTGCCCCGCATGTATTATTTAAAGTAATTATTAAACAGGAATCTATTGAAGAAGTATTTAAGGACCGTAGTATTTGGCGTTCCTTAGTCTCTGCCTACCCCAATGGGATACGGGCGTGAGTATATGTATGTATGTATGCAATCTATTTAAAAAACTGAAAGGATATATTGTCGTTTTTTGCGGTAGATTCCTGACACCAATTGAAATGAGTGGTCGCAAACCGGAACCATAATGAGGTGGTCGCTAACCGGCGATATTACCCTGCAACATCACCCTGGTGTTCGTAACAGCAATCCGTAATCAGGGGCAAACTAACATTGGTTTGCTTGCGGCGAGCAGCTATAGCTGCGTTTAACAACATCTGTGTAGTAAGTACATTTCTTTATTTCGCTGACAGTGATTCTGACTTGAACAGGGCGTTTGACTGTTTAAACACTTCGTTGGCAGCTTCGTTGCAAAAAAAAAAAAAAGTTTTGAAAATCAAAGCATTCCTCATCGTCACTAGGCTGTGCTACTGGTGCCTCCATCTCCATTCTTCTTTTGTGCGCCGATATAGCCTTCGAATCAATGTATAGTAATCTACACAACGACGTTTTTTAATACAGTTGCGAAAAAATAAGAAAAACAACAAGTAAGGAATTCGAAACTTTTATATTATTAATTCTGTAACGTCATTGTAATACAGTTGAAAAAAGATGAAGTTCAATAATCATTTTATTTAGTACAGCTCTATCTTATTTATTTTTTATTGACATAATAATTAATGGTACAATTTGTACGATTATTGAGTGGGAAAAGTGAAAAGCACTAGTTCGTGAAAATCAACTTTCCGCACGCTAAACAGCTACGTAAAAGTAGAACTTTTTGAGCAAATGTATTAAAAATTGCATCTAATATGTGCACGATAAACAAACAAATGAATGATTTGAAAGACAACAGCAGCGCTTGCGCGGTAATGCGGGGAGGGCGGGGCGAGGTATCGCTCGCTAGGTCGGCTACGATCGGCCCCCGCGCGCCGCCGTTGAAGGGCCAGCGCGGCGTGGTTATGAATTTCGCGCCATTTTAAGTAAATTATACTATTATTAATGCAAGCAATACACAGAATTTTCTTACTTTTCATAATATGGTTGCATATATTATTTTATAGTATTAGACTTATTTTTACAGACTCTAATTCAATATTAGATCTTACAGGACAAAAAACGCATATTACTTTTATAGCATGTATCCTATTCTTCTACATTTTTAGCTTTGTCTATTAACTTAAGAAATTAGAGATATTGTTGAGGATTTTTAAACTTTAATTCAATATCGACAAAGTAATAACCTAATTCTGGTTTGACAAAGAAGCTGCGTAAAAAAAGTTCTACAAACTTAATAACATATAGCGTCATACATATTATAAACGATGAAGCTAAAACTTTGCACTTTAATTCAATATTCACAAATTATAAATAAAAATATATAAATACCTAATTTATACCTAACGCTCGTTCTAACTTTTCATCATATTTTGCAAATATACTTAAAAATATGTCCGATGTCATATAAGCATCACTTTTCCATCTTTAGAATTATCAAAACTTTTAGGGCAAAAATCCGGTCCCACTATTGATCTACTACTCAAAACAAGTGAGTAATGAAATGAACAACGAAATGAAGATCGAAATTAAGGACTAGAATCTTCGGTAAGGGGTATATAAGGAGACTACGTTCGCGGTACTAGGCAGTCTTGTAGTGAGTTCTTGAAGAGAAGTCTTGGAGCCAGTCTTGAAGAGTCAAGTCTTGAGAAGAGTCAGGGTTGAGTGGAATCTTCAGAGTGGAGTTCTCAGAATGGGATACTAAGGGAGTAGTATCGGGTGAGAACTGGTTAAAGAAGTACAGTGGAAAGTTGTGATTAGTGAAGTGGTCTAGTGCGTAACAGTAAAGTGTAGCTGTGTCAGTACTAGTAGGCGCGAACTCAGTCACTTGTGTGAGGTAATTGAGTTGTCAGCGTTAGTACGTGTGGACTCAGAGGACTTTACCCTGTGTAAATCGCAGAATAAATCTATTGTCGTGTTAAAAAGGTGTTTAACTCTATCTTACCCCCCCACGCTCGTAACAATATGTATACTAATATGAGTAATATGAAAAGAGGAAAAGTCTGAGATTGTAGCTTAAGTTTATATGTAATCTGACGACCGGTTAGCCTAGTGGGTAGTGACGCTGCCTACGAAGCTGAAGGTATTGGGTTCGAATCCCGGTAAGGGAAAATATTTGTGTGATGAGCATGAATATTTGTTTCTGAACCATGGAAGTTTTTCTATGTATTTAAGTATTTATATCTATTATATATATCGTCGTCTAGTACCCATAACACAAGCCTTACTGAGCTTACTATGGGACTAGGTCGATTTGTGTAAGATTGTCCCCTAATATATAAAAAAAAATGGGTAATCTCTGGAACCACTGGGCCGATTAAAAAAAATCTTTCACTTGTGTGTGGAATGGACTTTCCGGATCGTAAAAGGCTATATTTTATGTCGCAGGTTTGCCTGCCTTCTTTGCAAAATAAGGCGAAGCCACTTGGGCAACTAGTCATAAATAAATGTAAATAACTAAATAATTGGTGTTAATCGTATGTATACATAACAGGGGTGGTGAATGGTGACTTATACTCAAATCAGCCACTTTTTATAAAATACTTTTTTAATGTTTTTTTTTTCTTATATAATTTTCACAATTTTCCGTAGTAGAAATATGGATACCAATAACAAAGATTGTTAATAAAATAAGAGTAGGTAAGTGTACTGAATTATCGAACGTAGCCACTTCCGCGTTTGGTGTTAGGGACGCGGCGCGGTATCGGTATGCTGTCATCATATAATACCTACTCTCAGACCAAATGTAAATGACCCAAAATAAAGACCAAAATATTTATTAATATTTTTTCTGACTTTTCAGAAACTAGTTAATTTAACATTTTTTTGATGGTTGAAACTTTGTCGGATTCTGTTAATTGATAATAAGGGGTAACTATTTAATTGATAATATATCCGTCACACAGAAAAAATAAGCTATGATAAATTATTTCCAAAATTATTATTTTTTCCATACATGTTGTCAGTTCATTGACAGGACCACAAGAAAAATTATAGTCGGAGCATTACGAACAACCTAGTGACGCCGGTTTTCAACCAAGCCAGATAAGTTTAGCACAGGCTTATGCACACATATACAAACAAAATTGCACAAAACAAACTAAACTTACCTATTTGGCTTGGTTGAAAACCGGCTTCACTAGGAGTACCTACTGCGCAATTGTAATACTGACAGTAAAATAACAAGTAAGGAAATCAAGGTGACATTTAGTAAGCTCTCGGTAAGGTGCAAAATACTGCATACTGGCTCATATTATTATATTTTCCGAGTTAAATGAACCAAGGGAAATACTAAAAGTTTCAAGGAATTTTGAACAATCAACAGTCAAAATATTTGTTAACGAGTACCATTTGGAATGCGTGCCAAATATTTTCCTTTCCACAGATATTGTAAGCTATAAAATTTTCCCCTGCAATTTTGAGAATTAAAGCAACAATTTTAATTTTACCCAGTACGGAGTCAAGTCCACTTTTCCGGGTTCCACAGCGATGCTGTTCATGCATAAACTATAAAACGCGTTCTACTGAAAAATGAACGCATTCATAAAGAACAGTTAATCGGATAATCTAGTGTACAATTTCGCATGGTAAGTTTTTAATTGGTATTTTTCTGCATTGCCATGTTTTTTTCCAAAATACTTTCTCTGTTACGTTTTTACAATACGTAATAATGAATATAAAAAATAAAGTAAAAGACGAACCATAAAATTATAACAAAAACCTATCCTAGCTTTTGTGGGTGTCGTTCCACTAGTGAAACAAAACGAAACGAATAATCATCACCATCAGCCGAAAATGCTTGACAAAGGCTTCCCCCAAAGAGTGCCACAATAATCGGTCAAACAAATAATATCAACGATTAAATAGTAATTAGTTTGAAATATCCCAGAGCACAATAATCGCTTTTTATTTTTGCGTGATCCCACGGCATATAATTTTGTGACTTATCAATCACACAATACTACATACTCGTAGTTTTAGGTATGCAAAAATCCATAAATGCAGTTAAGTTTATTAGCACACATTTAGCTAGCAAATAAATAATAATAAGAATGCCTGAGACTTGGCAGGTACTACGAAATATCTCACAACTTTTTACGGTGGAAGAGTTTCGACACTTGGCCTCTTTTTACATGGAATGATTTTTATGGGATCTACGTTTTCCTGTCACCAGTTTCCATGTCAGTCTCCTGGCCGGGTTCACTTTTTAATACTGCGCATTTAGTCGTTTATATCTACCAAATGCGGGATTTTTTGCTGTCATTTTCATACCTTCTTTTATGGGCTTATCTTACAACATGTTACAACATGTACTTGTAACATGCTACGAGGTTTTAAAGAAATTCTGTCATTGCCGACAGATCCGAATAACAAGAAGAATTGTCCATTTTAGACTCACCATTTCCTCAGTATAGTCTCCAACCACAGGACTGTTGTTGATGTACCACCGAAACACCTGGGCTCTAGGGTTGGCATCGACCTGGCACTTCAGTCTCGCTTCGGCTCCCTCAGGGAATCGACCTTCCACGTCACCGGAGCTGATGGATAGCTTCACCTTGGGTGCGTATCTGACCTGTATAAGACAAAAAGGGTTAGAAATTATGACATACAGACTGAATGGAGAGGGTGCAAAAGCAAGTCAATAAAACTGATCTCTTGAAGTAACAGCTGGATATTCCATAGATAATATAAAAATTAATTCTCGAGTAGGTAACGAATATGTCTTAAAATTGTATAACTTAGACCCGACGCAAAAAGAGGAGTGTTATAAGTTTGATGTATCTGTGTATCTGTCTGTGGCGTCGTAGCTCCTAAACGATTGGACGGATTTTAATGCGGTTTTTTTGTCCGAAAGCTGACGTGATCGAGATAGGACGTAGTACGTCTCACCAAAATCAGTTCAGCCAGTTTTGAGATATTGAACTTTGAAATGTAAATGTCGGGGTCTTTTCAACTTTTCTATGTTGTTATGATCTTACTATATTGCAAAAAAAATGCTTCTTCATAATACAAGGTGGTCAGTGGCAGAATTCCGATTTCAAATTCAAATAATTTTTGATCGTGAAGTCGATGCTGATTGGTTTTTTAGTTTTGCGAGAGTTGCCGATTGCCAAGTCAAAATGGATCGCTGGCCAGCTGCGCAGCGTACATAATCTGCAATAGAGGCGTACCTAACCAACGGTTTTTCGCCCATCATCGCAAGGCGTAAGTTTTGTGTTCACTTCAATAAACGGGGTATTTGTGCGTAGTAGGTTGGAGGAGTGCGTACACAACGGAGGTCATCATTTAGAAAATGTGATTTTCAAAAAATAAAATCCGCATTCATGATCTTTTTATGGAAATAAATAACGTTGCTTAATATTCTTTAGTTTTTTTTTAAATATATTTTTGAAATCGGAAATCTGCCACTGGCTACCTTGTATATGCTGTAATTGTAAAATCATCTTTAATTATGATGTTATTATTCGTAAATATAACTAATTCATATCATGTTTTTACAGACCTGCTGCTATTTATACATACTCATGTAAGTATACTGTTGTTCAGCCGAGTTAATCTGTCCCATAAGATAACAGGTCTCACCTCAACATAAACCGTGGCCATCCTCGCCGCGCGGTCCGCGGTGTTCTGCGCCTGACACGTGATTGTCTGTTTGTGGTGTTCCTTGCTCGGCGTCAACCGCAGCACGGATCTGCGACAGTTATTGTGTTAGCGGCCAGTGACACTGTTGCAATTAGTGGTTGAGCATAGGTAAGTATATGGTTTTGATGATACGATGCGAGACAAACCATATAATAATAAAATGACATAAACAGTCGAGTTAGAAAATATTCAAACGGACAACGAAATCCAAAAATATGAACACGACGTAAGAGCATCAGGTTGCTATATTTATATATCAAGCATAAGTTCAAAAAACTGTATCCCGACTAGGCCGATATAGCCCTCCGAATCGCTAAACTTAACTGGCAGTGGGCGGGGCACATTGCACGTAGAACCGATCGCCGTTGGGGCGGAAAGGTTCTCGAGTAGCGACCACATGTGAAGACGTAGGGACAAGGTGGACTGATGTCCTGGTAAAGGTCGCGGTAGTCCGCTGGATGCGGGTGACGAAGGACCGGTCATTGTGGCACTCTTTGGGGGAGGCCTATGTCCAGCAGTGGACGTCTTTCGGCTGACATGATGATGATGATGATATTATTTATATTAATGAGTTCGACTGTTCGTTGTTCAACTCATGCCCTTAGACCACGAGAAGGAGAGAAGATAACACACTAGTACTTCAATAAGAAAAGGGGTACTACGCGGGCTGACCGACCTATATACTGACAGTTCTATAACCACTTGAGTGCCCGCAATTAAAAAAAAAGTGCTGTAAAGTGCCTAAGATTTACCGCGCGCCAGCGGCGCCGTGTCATGTTTTGTAAATAAATCAATTGCTTGGCTTTCACTGAACTTTTTGATCTGATTCTTTTTACGTTGTAATGCTAAAGAAACGGGCAATTTATTCATATAAATAATGAAATAAGTCAAAATAGTGAAATTAATATTAAAAAAATCACAAAGTTGACGTACAGTTTCGAATAGGGACTTATGCCAGAAATATTTTTGTTTTTTAAAAATCTAAATTACATGTGTATTTTTTATGTTTATTTAAAACGTTAATAGTTTACGCTTCGATTGGTACTAAATTAAGTATATGGTCGCGGGGAAATATTCCGCATAAAACCTTTTTCATTTGCAATGTCTAAAATGTCAGTTTCGCAATTCAACAACAAAACAACTTTACTTTTTGTAAAATTGTTCCATAGACTGCGGTTTTAATTTTTTTAATATTGCCACATTAATCCTACTCTACCTAACTAAGTCAACAGAAAAGAGCTCTTCGCACGTTCCACATAGATATCATTTAAAAACCGTTTGAACTCCACCTCGCAACTAGTGTTGCGAGAGCACTTTGCGATTTGGCGAATCGCAACCGTAGTTGCGCTGGGCACTTGAGTGGTAAACCAGTGGTCGACACTGTTGAAAATAATGTTGATGAGTTCTTCCTCGATACCTACCATAAGAAACACAAGGATAAGGGCAGCGTAATTAACGATGTATGTGAAGTCCCCAAGCCACACTGAGCCAGCGCGGGGTCTACTGCCCGCCACTCATTCTTGAGAGGAGGCCTGTGCCCAGTAGTGGGACGGATATAGGCTGATGATAATGATGATGAATTAGCAGCGGTGGCGTAGAGGTTGATCTGCTACGCTAGTGCGCGATTAAATTCTTATTTATGCTTACATTCTCTCAATGATAAGTATGAAGCTGGTTTTCCACCGGAGGGCCGAGACGAGACGAGACGATGCGAGAATTGAAATCGTATGGGACTTACTACCTATTTGCACCGCGGTATATAAACCAGCTTTATAGTGCTCAAGATTATTTAAGTTGGCCGAATTGCATCAAAGTAGTCCATTCAAAAAGCAACACTTCGGTCCAAGGTAGAGGATTCGAACTCCAATGACAGATTTATAAAAAGCCGGCCTAAAAAATATCTAAACCAACAGTTTGTGTTGGTTGACAATTCTAACACACAGTCTTGGGTCATTAAAAGTCCCATATTTAAAGCTTAAGTGCTTCTTATCGTCGTCATTAAATTGTAAATTTCTACAAATTATTTATAATTTGCTTCGATTATTGTCGTGTTTATAATTACCTGGTTTTAGACCTTTGATTATCAGGCAGTAACTCTTCTGAAGTTTTCACATTCTTCTTTATTACTGCCTGGTTTCCGTCGAGCCATGTGATCTGTAGGAGAAAAAGGCTTTTGATTGTTTGTAAGCTGAAGAATGCATGCAATGGAAAGTATGTCATTACGCCACGAGTACCGAGATAACTCGGGACGAGTGAAGAATGACATTTCCGCTCGTGTATCGAACGAAATTTTTTAATACAGTTGCGAAAAAATTAGAAAAACAACATGTAGGAATTTGAAAATTTTATATTATTAATTATGTAATATCATTGTAATACAGTTGAAAAATAATGAAGTTGTTCTAAAATCATTTTGTTTTAAATACACTTCTATCTTATTATTTTTTATTGACATAATGATTAATGGTACAATTTTTACAATTATTGAGTGGGAAATGTGAAACTAGTTCGCGAAAACCATCTTTCCGCACGCTAAACAGCTACGTAAAATAGCATTTTTTGAGCAACTGTATTAAAAATGTATTTTACGCTTTTACTTGATGAAGTAAAACGGCGTACAAAGTAAGGGTGAAATATAACTTCAGCCATTTCCAAAACTTATCAAGCAGCAATGTCGCTTATATTTGAAAGTGTATTATTTACGCTTGATAAGGTTGTTTTCAGGGGAACGAGAAACCCGAACGCTGTGTGTCAAATATGTACAAGCCTTGCCTTGCAATAGGAAAAGTTTAGTATGTGTTCCATTCTCATCTGTTAGCATCATAATTAGATGATGAGGAGCAAAACCAAATACGCGTTTTACTGCACAGAAGAAAAACCACGGATTCCAGTTCAGCGGAGCTGAGCGGAGACATACATATTAAAATTGACCAATGACTGAAGTCCTCCCACCACCTCCATCAACTCAGTGGAAACGCACCCTAAACACATTCAGCGCCGAAAATTTGGTAACGCTCGCTCGTGGTGATAATCGTGGTTTACCTTGTGTAGAAAGTGGCTGCAACCAATTTAACATTAGTAGAGCATAAAAAGTTTTAATAATAAAAGAGTTCTTACCTCAGCAGCAGGTTTCCCGCCAACCGACACACACTCGACATCCACTGGTTGCTCTTCAGTGGCGTCGATGAAGGCTCCCTGCACGATCCTAGGAGCGTTCGGCGCTACCAACACCGTCAGTTTAGCGTAGCGGGAGCGTATGCCTGGTTCTCCTGAACAAAACAATACATTCACTGCCAACGATTTCGTACCGTAGCTGATAACATGGGAAACACCTTGTGGTGTAAAATGTAGAGCAAAGCAGGGTTCCTGGCACTGAAAAATTCAAGATTAACAAAGAGTGTCTATGACGGATAAGAATATGCTACAATTGGAAGGGTAAACTTTGTCCGACTAATAGGAGAAATTCTAAAGAAATATTAGGTCGAGTTCTCCAGTTCACAGCGACTGTAGCAGAGCGGTAAGGCGAAGAATCTAGGCTCGTACCACTGCGTTTTATCAAAAAAATCTTATGTACGGAATATTTGATAACAGTGGCTTTTTGTTTCTTCTTTCATTTTCCCTCTGGGCTTAACGGTCAGATGGCAGTCGATTTCGTAAAACTAGGGATTAGGTGCCAAAGCGTACCAGGCCTATTTGAGCGCTACCGGGAAAAACGCTAGGAGGATGATCAGATTGAGTTTCCGGTTACCACTGGGTTCATCAACCGATCGAATCCCCACAGGGTCTATTCCTCTGAGTTGGATGGTTAGAGAGAGAGAGGCAGTCGCTCTCAGAATACTAGTCCTACCAAATCTTGAGATTAGTTACCAAAAGCACCCGGGTACAACTGGAAACATGCTTGGAAGATAATTACTTATTAACAACTATGATGACTGGTTGGAGACAAACTTACCACCTAACCCCGAGCTCACTTGGCACTGGTAGTCGCCGTCGTCTTCAAGAGTCACATTCTGTATCTTCAAGGAGAAGTCTCCTGCAACAAATTTATACGTGTCAAGTTAAGGTACCTGGGTAAGGACCAAATTCTAGGCCAGCTTAACTCACTCAATTAAATCTCCTATGAAAGTTTTCCGTTGTGACACGAAAATTAACGTTACAAGTCTATGGTTATTTTTTGTGTCACAACGGAGCTTTGTTCACTTCTTCAGTTTGTATGGCTAACTACCGACTAACTAGGCTAACTAATGACCAATAATTTGGTCTTCACCCTACATTTGATCGATGATAGTTGGGAAACAATAACATTAGGTGCTTAAGATAAGGAAATTTTACATAAAAATGTACAGAAAACATGTTTTATGATAATAAACGTAATAGTTATAAATAATAATTTTGGAAGTGGGTCATTGTCAAACTTAGGTTCTTTTCGGTGGACATTGCGAAAGTTAAGGGCTTTAAAGCCTAAGTTTTGGTTGAACTCTGAGTCCGCATAAACGGCGTCGCCTCTTCTATAATTCTATGCGATAAAAACATATTATATATAAACATAAGCCCTTAACTATTGCCCACTGAAAAGACGATTTTTGTTTTACTGACTGACAAAGACCCAGGTACAGTAAATTAAGAAAAGTAATCTCATCGGACTCATTTGTTCGGGTATCGACATTATTAGTAAGAATTTATCAATGTATGCTTTTGTTTTTTCTGTTTTGTATACAAATAAAACTCAACATAGTATTTCGAACTCAATTGTTCATAACCCTAAAACGTAACAGACAGTTTTAGCTCTCATAACGAGTACTTTTAGTATTTTTACTGCGCCTACGCATCGGAGTAAAACGGTCTACGTGTTGGCCTAAAAAAACTTTACCTAAACAATTTAAAACCAGCTGTTTTCTATTTACATATAGTTTTAACCAATCCCTACTAATTAGCATGTCTTACGGTCGACTGGATTAAGACCTTATTCTGAGAATAATGTGAACATTGTAAGGACTAATTTCCGAATAAACGACTCTCCTCGTGTTTGTCACGCCTTAAAAAAACTATTATATTTCCTTTTCAAGGTCTCAATAGGGTAATAATCTTGAATAAGTACAATAAATTAGTTAGAGCTATATCGCTTGAAACGAACTTTTGAAGGAGTTTTTCTGTGTCATGTAAATCAGTTCGGCAGTTTAAGCGCTAAAAGCTACTCCTAATATACAGACAGAGTATTGCAAAAAAAGCGTCTAAAATAATCAAAGTTACAAAAGGTGACGAAAAATTATGTTTACGCGCTTTTAGAAGTCGTCACGATGATTGACGCCCTGTAGGATTTGGAGACAGATCAGGTGGAAAAAAATTGGCACAGTGAAGTTCAAATCCGTTCATCTGTTATTACACAAGCTGGCTGGCTGTCCCAAAAGTGATGCAAGATTTCAAAAGTAAGAAAACGAAATATACAAAAATATCTATCAGCGGCGGATTCAAGCCATTTCCACTACCTAGCCTAAATTTTATTCCTAGACGAGCCTAGATATACTCTAAGCTCTTTCATAATAAAAAATATCGGGGCCATCGAAGAATTTCACGCGCTGCCACTGGTACCTAGGTATTCATGTTGTCATCTTAATGTTTTATAACGATAACGCAGGTTAAGCAAAGATGGCAGCAGTCAGTCTTTGGATGGGTGACCGCCTGATGTTTGAGTGATTAATATAAATGAGCGCTTCCGTGCTTTGGAAGGCACGCTAAGCAGTTGATCCCGGCTGCTGTCTATGACAGTAGCCGTTCAGCCGAGTTAGAGGCCTTCGGGCGGCTTAAGAACTTCTAACAGTCGAGTTGCCCACTCACTTGACAAAGGGGGGACAACTCTGTCACTCGCGACCGCAGGAGCTATTTACCACAACCCTGCACGTGTCCCCTGGGCGGTACTAAAGAGTGGCAAACTTTAAAGGCCAAAATAATGTATGCCATACGATTAAATAAATAATGTTTTATTATGAGTATTCCTTCAGTATTCATGCAGGGTTAAGGCCTCCACCCACCGAACGCGTGTCGTGCGCGGCGCGTGTGCTGCGCGGGCCCGCGCAAGTTGTTAAGCATTGAAACTACACTTCAAACACATACCGAACGCGGTCCGAACCCGGCGGGCCCGCGGCGCTGAAGTTACAACTCGGCAGCGCGGCCGTGTGTCGTGCGCGTCGCGGGCCCCCCGCGTTGCTATACGCCACCCGCTTGCGGTGTGAATATACCGCTTCAACCGCGCCCGACACGAGGCGGGCCCGCGCGGGCCCGCGCACGACACGCGTTCGGTGGGTGGAGGCCTTTACAGGGCGATGCGGGAGGAAAAGTCCACCAACAAAAAGAGACGCGTGACTCGCGTGAGCGAGACTGACAATGCCATTCGATTTTTCCTCAAGCACCAGTAGCAGTGCAGTGCTATCTCGCACAAATCTGGTGGATACGCATCTGACTTGCTTGTGGTAACCACAGTTGCCAACTTGGCGCACCCCTAAACAACTGCGGTTGAAAAGAAAAGTATGGGCAGATATGATAGTTAGTTACGAAATAAAAACCAGACAAGTGCGAGTCGTACTTCATAGCAAATGTTTTTTTCAGATTGTTTCCTTTTACTTGTACTTATAAGACGATGTTACTTGCCAAACGGTCAACGGAAAGTAAACTATAAATTTTGATTCCCTTGAGAGTTTCGGAATGTAAGTTAACTTAGAAGTTTGATTTTTTCACGGCTTGAAGGGACTGTACACTTGAGTAAATGGTTTTAATTTCAACTCGATACCTCCACGCGTTCCCGAGACAGGTCTTGGCATACAGACGGACAACAAAGTGATCTTACAGGGTTCCGGTTTTTCCTTTTGAGGGACGGAACCCTAAAAAAGGAATTTAGGCTACCTTTTAAATCCGCAATCAAACGGCAGGAAAAAGATGTATACATATTAAGTACTTCTTTTTTCTGAGTCACAAATTGTTAACTGGAAAGAATTGCACCGCAGACAGAAAACCATCCACGCAAAACATTACGAGGCGCCAATAAAAACGCGTTTATTTTAATACGTTGCATCTGAAAAATTTCATACTCGACATATTATTATTAACCAGGGTTCATTCACTCTTCTTGGCAATAGGTATCGTTTCACGAAAGTGTGTAGTCAAGGTTAAGTTTTATTTGGCTCAGAACAATTGAGGAAGCGGTAAATTAGGAATAGACGGTTTTGAGGTACGGTAATTAGGTTATAATTACCCTGTGCCGATATATAGCAATGCCCGGATAGTAAGTATTGTTTATAAACTGCAATTAAGTTTGACGCTACTCTCTAGTAGCCATTTTACTATAAGGATCATATTTGAGTCAGTTGCTGTTGTGCGAGTAGGTACGTTACTAACCTAGGGCGGTCGTGGCGCGTACATAATTTTACGTCTTCTCCTGGGTGTGAAAGGAGATTTGCCGCTGCGCCCGTGGGCGGTAAATCTCACTTACCGCCCGGAGTGACGTAAAATAAATTATGTCGCAGATCGCAGCCGTTTGTCGTGCGAGCCGGGCGATTAATATGCGATCTGAGGATTTTTTATTACCACCCTTGACGATTACAATTTACGTCTCCTCATAGCGCTAAGTAATTGCCATTGCCACTGTATGACCAGGTGTGACGTATAAACATACATTTCAAACATCTGGCTGAAGATATTTTTCCGTATCTACCGAAACGAAATGTTCAGTTATGGATTTATTTGGGCATATTCAATAAATCGTGTACCCAATTAGCGTGAGTTGTTAAATAAAAAAGAACTCAGTGGCAGTTTTGTGACGACATTTAAGCATTCAAATTATGTGAAAATTAACTGGTTTTACATTTAAATAACGCGGTTTATGCAATTAATTTATAAATTGAATAGAAAAAGTTTTTTTTACACAAACTGAACACTTAATTATCGTCACAAAACTGACACTGAGTTATTTTTTATTTAACAACTCACGCTAATTGGGTACACGATTGATTAAAAATGCCCATTTATCATCATTATCAGCAGAAAGACCTCCACTGCTGGGCATAGGCCTCCCCCAAAGAGTGTCAATGTGACCAGTCCTGCGCCAACCGCATCCAGCGGACTCTCGCGAACTTTACCAGGTCATCCAGTCCACCTATAATGTATTTTTAGGCAAACAAACTCTGCCCATCGAAAATGTTCACTCGCCGCCACTGCACACTAGTCGTCAACTGTATAAGTCTAGTGGGTCTGTTATAAAAATATAAACTAGAGTAATTTACCTAAATATTTCGAATGCGTAACATTTTGCGTGTGCCAAATAAATTCACGTAAACAAGAGAAGATCGCATACGCATAGTTTTGTTTGAAACTAAACTAAATGTGGTGTAAGCTGGATGTTTGCTTTTGCTCGAACCCTCGTGAACTTGATTCCTTCATCCGATGTGTTAAAGAAGCTTAACTCTTTTGGAGTAATTTGTTGAAAAAAACCGATGACTATTTAAAATAGAATGCGTAAAACAGAATTTGTTTGACTTTCCTGTTTTCTTTTGTACGTAAGATATATTCTGATATATAAAAAACTGTAATTAGCATATAAGATCATTTCAAAAGTACTAGTTAGTTCGTAGTTAACCAACACCAAATAGCTGAAAAAAAATTGGAAAATGCATAACGGTAACGAATTCTTTGAAATAAAACGTGTAAAAATAATCGGTCTCTGTTTCTTTTAACCAAAGACGGTAAAGAACGCGGGAGTCCACTAGATGCCGGTGGCACAGGACTGGTCATTGTGGCACTCTTTGAGGGAGTCCTATGTCCAAGTGTGGACGACTTTCGGCTGATATGATGAACTAAAGACGAACCAAAGGACTAGACTATTTGTAACGTCTCGGGTAAAAATTAAGTAGTAAAAAAACGAAGCAATCTCGGCCAAGAGATAGTATGTCAATATCTGTCTGTATTTAGCTATTGTCGGAAATTGGCAATGAACACAATGCCAGGTGACATATTGTATACTCCACAATTTTACTCAACTATTAGTATCCATACTTCTATGCTACTAAGGTGAGTCGGGGCAAGAGTAAAATAGGGGGAAGAGGGTCAAAAGCTTCTCCAACTAATTCTTTTGAATTGAGCGCCTTTTTGTACCGTCGGTAAAACAGACAGGAGAAGCTTTTGACCCTCTTCCCCCGATGTTACTCTTGCCCCGACTCACCTTACATATTTTTAAGCGAATAAGTCTGAGATTATAGCTTTGTAACTTTATAATTACATAAAAGTGGCTCAAACGGTGAGATAAGATTACTACTTTTTAGTAAGTATTGTAGTCGTATTACTGATTGTTGAAAGTAATCTCTAGAAAATGGTATCTGGATTTATTTTAAATCTCTGGAAACACTAATACTGTTTCAAAAAGTGTTTCACCCGTGTACAGAATGGACTTTCTGGACGAGCATAAGCTATATAATTTAATGACGCGGGCTTGTCTACATTATTTGCAATAAGCGGACGAAGCCGCACGGACATCTAGTAGATCAATAGAATTATATAAAAATACACCAGTGCTTACAACGACGATGATGTATAATGATGATGATTATGACGAATATTGCTTAGTTTGGTTGACAATTGGTTTGAGACTGGTAAATATTTTGTTTTATAATGACATAAGTACAGTAATCTATTGAAAACCAATTACACTTGATTTTCTTCAAATTGACAGAAATTACAAGTCATTTTTAACTTCTGATTTATTTAAGTCAAAGTATGGTTAGTCGGTAATTAGCCATGCAAACTGAAGAAGTGAAAAAAGTTGCGTTGTGACACAAAAAATTACCATAGAGTTGTATGGTTAATTTTCGCGTCACAACGGAAAACTTTCATAGAAAATTTAATTAAATGAGTTGGCCAAGAATTTGGTCCTTACCCATATAACACCAAACGACATTCCCAATACGCTACTAACATACCTATAGCACAGATTAAAGAATACAAGTACAGATACCCAATCTCATAGAGCAAAAGCGTACCGTCCTAATGTAGGCAATTCTGTATACAATTTTAGTCCCGTAGCTACACCAGTAGATGCAGTATCCGAGCTACCACGGCTATGACGCTGTCAGCCTTTAGTAATACATTGAGATATCACCAGATGGCGTTGACTTCCCGGGCAACAAATAGAGTATTTTTGATTTTTTCGATATAAAAGTAGTATTTTAGAGACAATATTACACATCACACAAAAATATACATAACCAAATGCTTAGAGCCTGTGGCTCCATAGAACTTTCGCGACCCGTGATGGCGCCATCTAGTGACAGTACCCAATAAGACGTAGCAAGCTTGAAAGCTGACTCGTATAGTACGAGTTACATGGATTTAGTATAAATTTTATTGCATTTACTAAACTTATAAAATATACCTTTATTGTATGTGCGGAAGTATGTTTGTGATATAATTAAGGTACGTTGAATTTATTAAGGTGTAAAAATCATTCTATCTTCACGAATACTGGTTCAAATGTTTCGCTCGGTACCTGTGTCGCCATCTATGAGTTCTTTTTAGTATCAATTATACGTTGTTCTAGTTGGGAGGCCATGGTCAAGTGTAAAAAATTGCTTGCGACAACTTACTCATATGTCCCATCGCTCTTAAGCCAGCGGATTAAGGTTTCGGTACATATTAACGAGAGAATTAAGAGTCAGCAGTAAGCTCGATTCTCCATACAAACGTAGTTACGCTCTCATTTTAAAACTACGTGTTGGACTGTAACAAAACTTTGCATTTACAATAACATGAGGTATGTCCAGGTCTGTAATTAGTTTATGTAGCTTCAGATACCACAGTAAAAAAATACAGCGAATTTAAGTTTTTCATACAAAACTTGTTTTAGCTGTATTTCTTTTGTTTTGCTAACTAGAACCATATAAACGAATTAAAGACCTAGATATACCTTAAGTCATTGTATATGCACAGTTTTGTCACAATCGAACTCGTAGTTTTAAAATGACAATTAAACTCCGTTTGTATGGGAAGGTGAAATTCGGCCCAGCTTACTGCGGACCCTTAACACATTCATTGCCCAGAATTGCTACGCGCTACGCTCGTAGCCGATCCCGTGGTTTTCCTCGTATGTAGCGGAAAGCGACTACGGCGGTCTGACGCATATGTGTCGTCATGGGCCCTGAATGGGTTAAATCAATACATATTTTAGCAGTTGACTGTACTACACATAACCATTACTATGATAACCGTACCTTCTTCGTCGCTCCCGATCATCAAGTACCGGTCGTACCCGCTCAGGTTCCTGTTGGTCCCGAGACCGAAGTCGTTTTGCGTCCATTGCAGCGCGCCAGCCTTGTTTTCTACGCGGCACGGCAGAATCACTTCTGAGCCTACGATCGCTTCCTGAGAACAAAAGATGTAGTTTAAATTGCAGCTCTGTACACAATTTTCTTACGGAAATCCTGACTTATTTAATAAAATTACGGGTACACGCAAGCTCGCTCGGGTACTCGCATACAGTACCAAAACAAGTTACGTAGTAAAGAGTGTAAAACTGCATTAGTCCGCAAAAGTTTATTAGGAATGGCGCCTCAAATTTATAATAAAATACCGGTAGACATAATTGAACTGGACAAAAATTCTTTTAACACATTCATTGCCCAGAATCGCTACGCGCTATGCTCGTAGCCGATCCCGTGGTTTTCCTCGTATGTAGCGGAAAGCGACTACGGCGGTCTGACGCATATGTGTCGTCATGGGCCCTGAATGGGTTAAGAAAAAAATTACAAAGTTACTGGTTGAAAAATGTTACGACTCTACTCAGGATTTTATGAATGACGCAGATCTATAATTTATAGTTTAGTTTAGTTTATTTTAATTGACATTTTTAAAGTACTGATATGTTCGTGTTTAATGATTTTGTTATTAATTTGTAACTTCTTTGACATTGATATTTATATGCCAATTGGCAATAACATAGAGGTTCATGTATACCTACTTATTATGTAAGACCAATTTTGTATTACGTATGTTTCTCAAAAAAAAACTGAATCTGAATCGGGAAATCAAACACTATACAAATTGTATTGATTGCGAAGTTATACTAGGGAAGATGCAGCTATATTTACCATTATTTTGTGACCAAAATGTTGAAATAACATAAAATAATAGCTACTGAAACGTTTTTACTTTAGTTTATACTAATTTCAAACAATAATTACGATTCGAAGTAATGTGAAACGGAACGTGATTTAATCCAACAATCAGCGGTGACGTCACTCCTGTCAAAAGTCAAAACTTAGGAAACTGTTCCATACACATCTAGGGACGAATCACCGACAAACAAATATAGCGAGTGACAAACATTAGTGACGTCACAGGAACTGTAAATCCGTTTAGGCGCGAAAGTTTAAATTGTCAGTTTGTAACAGGAATTTTAGACTATAAATTATAGTTTAATTTTTTAATACTTTCATGGTCTTATTCTACATGCGATTCTTTCAAATGAAAACAAAAATGGAAATATTGCATATCTTCCCTATTATTGAAACTTTACTGCACAATACAAAGTACAAATGGCAGACCTTATGTCATAAAGCATTATCTAACAGTCAACCATTGGGCTAAACAGAAACAGCTTGGTGCAGGCATTTAACTTTGCCTATAGAAAACCTCAACTCTGCATAAACAGTTTTGAACACAGCGTTTTTTTTAACTTTTGTATTCCCTAATAATTATAACCACGATATCTGACTTCCATAATTACTGTGGAATTGAGAACCGGTATGTCTTATTTACTCAAGGTCTGGTGATGAACTTTATGGAGAATTGAAGGAACTTCGCAAGTTGTAGTCACACAAAGAGTTTCGTGTATCATTGACGATTGGCCCCTTGCTCAACTCTTCGAAAGCATAAATATGAAATTGGTAAAAGGGAACTCATTAACACATTCACTGCCAAGAATCGCTACGCGCTACGCTCGTAGCCGATCCCGTGGTTTTCCTCGTATGTAGCGGAAAGCGATAACGGCGTAGCCACCCACTAGGCGGGTTCCTGGCAGTGAGAGTGTGGTTTTTTTTTTAAATAAAATACCAGCTAAAGTTAACATCATCATGAAAATAACACTACTATGATTAGTATTACAGTTGATGTCCGTGAGCTTTATATATCATAAAAACTAATACATTAATACGTCTATCTTCGCTTAAACCCTAATCTCCTAGTCCTCATTTATTGATACTAGGTAACTTTCAATCTAATTACCATAACCCTAGTTTCCTCTAATCTAATTTCCAAGTCGTACCCAAAGTTACAAGGTTCTTATGACTCAGCTTAAGTTAACTCTAGGTATTGTTACTAACGCGCCTTTATCTCTACGTACCCATACAGTTATAGAGTTTTCCCGTAACCACAGATATATAATTAAAAAGTTTAGACTACGTTCGCGTCTTATTAGCTGGTACAGCAAGGGTAAGGCACTCGACCGCAACCGAGACCACTGCCACTGGCCTCATAACTAAATCGCTCAGTAAGGGTAAGGATGAGAAGCAGGATTAAATAGTATGTTAAAAGAATTACGATTCGTTTCATCACACACAAAAAAAGAATTGGTAAGTCAAATTCAGAAGAAACGTTCTTTGTCCATTACTAAAATATTATACAATTGTCGCTTGCCGACCCTAAATTGGACAGCTAGAGACAAATACAGGTCCATCTCAACACAGAGCATCGTCAGAAGCAACGATGCCGTATAAATCGTGTTTATAAATGTGAAGTCTATTTGGTTCGTGTGATGTCTATTTAAATATATATCTGTGACCGTACCCGTGAAAGTCCACGATTAGGTTTTAGCATAATTAGGAGCTAAAATTAAATGCTCCTACAGTTTTTGATAAGCCTATTTAATTCCGCACCGTAGCTACTTATAGCGAAATGGCACATTACGATCCTACAAATACCTATGCAAATTCTTAAAGTAATTATAAATTCAAATTAAAACTGTTAAAGGTGGGTTTTAAGTAGTAAGCGGCGAGCGGAAACGATTATATTCTAAGGTGTACTAACTACTAGCATAGAACAGAATAATACTGAGGATATTACACTTTTTATGAGTGTCTCTTTATGAATGAATATCACTAATTTTGTTTTTGTAGCAAATAATAAAATTTATGAGTCTAATGTGTAGGTACTAATTACTTACACGGAACAGAATAATTATATTGCATACTACTGCTTAGGAAATTACACATTTTACGAGTGTTTCTTTATGAATGAATAGCACTCATTTTGTTTTTCCTTAAATATAATGCAGTGAATTTTTGTGAGCAGGTACAATAGTTATATAGTTTTTATGCCAATTCAGTTTTTCAAAATTAAAAAAGTTGAAAAACCCCCGACCTTTTCATTTCAAAGTCAAATATCTCAAAAACGGCTGAACACAGACATGGCTAAGAACACTCGGAATCACACCAGCTTTCGAATAAAAAAACTGCATTCAAATCGGTTTATCCGTTTGGGCGCTACGATACCACAGACAGATACACAGACACATTAAATTTATATCATCTCTCTCTTTGCGTCGAGGGTTAAAAATAAATGTATTGAAGAAAAGACGACGGGTTCTACAGCCCACAGAGCCAACTAACTATAATTTTATTTTGAAATCGCTATGATCCTATCACCTACAACTCCTTCCTCAAAAACGCGCTGACAAAACCAAACACGAGATTGTTAACTCCTTAAATTAATGGTTTACGACATTAAATCTATACCGGCAGAAATTAAATATGTATGTATATCACGCTAATCTGCTTAATGAATATTCAAAGCACATAATTGTTCAGCATTTCTTTGACATGTTGGACAAAAAGTTAAATATTTATTTTGATGGTATCGGAGTGAATAATTTAGACGGCTTCGCTTATCGGTGGGTCATCGGGTGGTTTACTGATGTGTTCATGTAAATATGTAGAGAAAAGCCCGTTTTTATAGTATAATTTACCTTAAAAGATTCTATGAATTGTATATTCAATGTATTATGTCAATCGTACTGTGTATCCAAATGTATGTTTTTATACTCGTCGACTATAATCTTTAAATTAGAACCTCGCAAACCATAACGCAATGGAATACTTTTATTCTGATGAAAAAGTTTATGCTCTATAGAAAATCTAAATAATTATTATTCAACTGTACACAAAACTGAAATGAATTTTGACCAATCACGAGGCTCCATTTCCATAAGACATCAACGCGCAAAAAAAAAAAAAGCGGTTGGCTGCACTTCGTTTCAGCAGGGCGATTTTCAATAGATACCAATTTTGTTTAATAAATTATTATTTCCGTTAACTCGTAAGAAAAGTATTGTATGCAATAGTTATATAATTAGCTTTTTAACTCTCGTACCTTAATTAGGCCACTCAGCAAGCTTCGTGGCCTAAACGTGGTACTCGACTGAAAAAGCATACTTTATATAACGATGGCATAAAATACTATTTCTTTATGACAAAATGATATTCTGCTTATTTGTAGAACGGTCGAAATTTTCATCTTTTTTTTAAGGTTGCAATTATTTTTAATGTAACAAACCTACTATACTATGTACTTTTAATTTTTATCTTTGTCCAGTTTATCAATAGTTAACCACATAAATCGTTACCTACAAAAACAATAATTTGTATATTTATGTCAAAAAAATATGTCATTTCAGTAATTGGTTATATTGTAATATATACCTTATGGAAATTAGAAACCAATAAATAAATAACATAAACTGATGTCAGATATAATGCGTAAAAAAAATGGTTTTTACCCGTGGCAAAATTAAACTCTCGTAGTGAAATAAAAGCGTGTCAACCGTCTCACTTTGGTGGACATATATTATTTTGAAAGAATTGGACGTAGATTTTGATGCCATTTTCGGCTGTTTGTTAGATGTCCGGTACCTTAACTTAGATACTTAACCAGAAACAAAATCGAAATCTATAGCCACTGCTACAAAAATGTGATCACGAAAGTGATTCGAAACAATAGCTCGAATAATGACCCAAAAATAATTCTAGTTTAGCAATATGCCATCCTGATAATTGCGGTACCATTTCAGCCTCAATTACAGTAGGTATGTTTTAATACCTAACTTCCAGTAATTTAAACTATAAAATCCTATATAAAATCCTATAAAAAATCTCTAACTACTCCAACTTTACAATGAATTATTACAAGCCCAGTTAATTACCAAGTAAATTAATAATTACCATTTTGTAAGCCTGAACATGCGCCATTTATATTTTTATGGCGATTATTAGTGTGTCGTAAAAATAATAATTGGTAATCCGTTGCTATTGAAAAGCGTAAAAGTATAAACAGGGTTTTAAAGGAGGCTTATAGTAGCTGTAAACAGAAAAAAGTAGATTGTCAAGTTACGGTTCGGCCACGATTTTGGGCGGCGGCGGCAGCGGAAGCGTTACGCCATATGTGAGGGCGAAAGATCGGAGCGTGGCCTCTCATTCTCACGTATGGCATAACGCTGTCGCTGTCGCTGTCACTTCCGTCCAAAGCCATGGCCGAGACCTTAGTACGATTATTTGTTGATAAGATCTCTAAATAATTTCTTATCGAAATGTGCGGAAGTTCTATACATTAAAAAAAACTGTTTAATAAAGGGTTGTAACTTATTTTACCGACAATTGTTCCATCGAATGTATGTTTCGGAGAATTTCCATTTCATCAAAAACAATATTTTCAGAATCAGTAAACTTTTCAGGATTTTTATAAAAGTAACCTAACCTAATCGGTTCAACAGAATTACCTTTAAACCTTCAAAGTTAACAGTTTCCGAGTAACAAAAAAACTATGAAATTATAATTCGGCGAAAGAATAGATTTGGTGAAACGTTTATCGGTGAAATAAGGGGACACCATATAAACAGTGTCTTACATTTTGAACTTTACTTAATGATAAGTAGTTTTAAGTGTTTTACTTAAGTTATTTTAATAGTACAACACGTATTTAATAATAGTGGTCAGGGTAATTAGAACAAACGTAAAATAATGATATCTATATTATGTTATGTTTGTAACATATAACGAGTATGTTGTGTATAATACAATACTGGTGATAATACAAATATGCTTCATAACATGATATAAAATAAAAGTTAGGTTATTAAAAAGTATCATAATAATATTTATGACGAAATATAACTAAACTAAACCTATAAACGATATGATACAGAGAAAGAATATAATGGAAAAATAAACCATCTTCGTCTGTAGCCCCCGACAGGATTCGAACCTGCGACCTTTCTATTAACGCTAGACTGCTCTACCAACTGAGCTACGAGGACAGTGACGCAAGTTGTATATTTTTCCACTATATTCCCGCTAAGACTAGCGCCCTCTCTGTATCGAGTTATAGAATTGTTTCACAGTCTTGGCACCACTCTAATGGGCGAGCTATGCGCTCGCTCCATTCTAATCGAACCACATGAGGTAGTTTCGGACTTAGCGAGAGAGATGGCGCTGGTGTACATTATACCCTTTATCCTGTCGGGGGCTACAGACGAAGATGGTTTATTTTTCCATTATATTCTTTCTCTGTATCATATCGTTTATAAAATGATCGGGGTAACTTCCTCGTTAAAAATAACACGAAACAAAAATATTTAATAAAATAATTTGTTTCGTGAAAAGGGTAAACTAAACCTATATTATTCTGGTGATAACAAATATGACTCTTACCATAACAAGGCCTATTGTAACATTTCTAACACATTTCAAACCATTTGACGAACCCTAAAAACAAGTGAAACGAGATCAGAGGTCAAAGACCGCTCATAAAACCGATAGCGTAAAAACTGTTAAAAGCTATATTAATCCCAAATGATCGGGTCGGTAGCACAATTAATACAAAAGTTAATTAGTTCGGACGAAAGAATGCCGTCTGGGGACTAATTAGTTTAAAATTGATATAGAGCAGCTATGTTGGTAATGATAATACTTATTTTCGTCCGATTTGGCCGACTTGTAATGTAACATTTACAGATAGTAACAAAATAATTAAGCTACGGTAGCCTAGTGGTTCAAGCATACGGCTATCAAGCAGCGGTCGTGGGTCCTTTATTGGTTCGAATCCTGGCTCGTACCAATGAGTTTTTCAGAACTTATATACGGATTATTGTCCGTTCGCTTTTCGGTGAAGGAAAACATCGCGAGAAAACCGGTCTAATCCTAATAAGGTCTAGTTTTCTCTCTGAGTTGGAAGGTCAGGGGCCCGTTTCATGAAGCAACAAGTTACAAATTACAAGCGGAAGTCTCTTTCTTGAAAAGAGACTTCCGCTTGTAATTTGTAACTTGTTGCTTCATGAAACGGGCCCCAGAAGGCAGTCGCTTTCGTAAGACTAGTAACTATGCCAAATCTTGGGATGAGGTGTCAAAGCGTAGCCAGGGCTTTTTAGGACACAACCGGTAATGACTCTAGTAGGATGATTATAATTATGAAAGCGATGGTAATGAGAACTGACCTGATCTCCCGGCTCTCTAGCGAACCTCTGCTCCTGGTAACCATAGCAACAGCTCAACAGCAACAACAGCACCACTTCTGTCCGACTGGCGGTCCACATCGGTAGAGCAGCCATGTCATTGACATGGTCTTGACATGTTTAGAGCGGAGGTGGTTGAGACATATCTGGAACAAAAGAGTAAAATAAATAAAATGGCCTATATTTGCAACTGAAAATTCCACACCAATTTAAAAATTATTTCAATTCAAATACACAATTTCATTGAATCGAGCACGGTTTTGTCGACACAATTAATTTTGACTCTATATTTTAAATTTTAATACATTGATATACCCACAAATGATCAGTGGATCACTATCATACTTAGCACTTTCGCAAAAGAGAACAACACACAATAATTCTGGCATAATTTTAATTTGTCAATCACATCATTAAAAATTGAGCCTTAGGTAGCTTCTATGGTCGTTAGCTTACTTCGTTCCGTAAACAAGTTTTCTAAAAACTTCCAGAACGTTAAAAACAACATGTTAAAATGCAGAAAAACTCGCTGTAGTCTATTTACACCACATGATTCATATCTCAATAAACAACCACATTTGAGCAATTTTTTGCGTCCTCCTTAATTAAAAAGATATAAAACAGCCATTTCCTTTAGAACAAGTGTATAAAGTCATGGGAACAACCCGCGAATGATAATTATCGGGAGTGGCAATTATAAAAAGTAGGCGTTGAAATTATATTTGTTGGAACACGTGGCTGATACAGCGTGGATATGAATGAATGGAAGTGGCATAATATGGTATGTGATACTTGCATGAAATAAATTACGCAACAAACAAAACTTGATAATATTCTGAAAATATTGAGCCTTGCTTTTGTTATTAAATGATTTTATATATAAACATTTAATGTAGAACGAAGATTCTACATAAAAACAAAAAAGTACTTTTCTAGTTTGTATTTTCCCAGCAACTTCATACTTAAACAGTGTTTTTGATATTGCACAAAAACTAGCTAATTTATTTATTTATCGTATGGCATAAAAACTCACCTAAGTTGAGTATCAGTCAAATATTGTATTTAAATAAATATTATACTTCGGCAGATGCCTATGAATTATCTCATACAATCAATGTTATATAGAAAAACGTTATTGTTTCAAATTTTAAAGCGAAAGCTGTTAGAATTCGCAACATTGTTGTCATATCGTGCGCATTTTAGATTATTATTAGACATGTCATTAAAGAAAAACAAAAAAACGAATATTTACTTTCCAAGTAAGGATTTTTTAGTGATACGGTTTACAAGTGATGCGATTCAAAGGAAGAAAAACATCTGTCACAAAAAAAGTTAATATGAGGCTAGTTAAAACTGCTGTTTCTTTAATAGAGGCCTACTTCTACCACGGACGGCTCACTCCGTGATTTCGTCGCGCCGCTTCAAGTACATACGGCCTACCGGCCCCGGTATGTTGTTACTTGCGATAGAAAGGGATTTCTACGTTTAGGCTCGTTCGGTATCATCATATCAGCCGAAAGACGTCCACTGCTGGATAAAGGCCTCCCCCAAAGAGTGCCACAATGGCCGGTCCTGCGCCACCCGCATCCAGCGGATTCCCGCGACCTTTACCAGGTCATTAGTCCACCTTGTGGGGGGCCTACCCACGTTCGGCATACCTAAAGGTATTTGTGAACAGAAAACCTCCTTAGTAAGGTAAACGTCCGAGTGCTCGACGCAGTACCAGTATATGGCATGTAGTTAGCTTAGTAAATAAATAAATAATAATAATAATAACTGTGTGCCTCGCTTTATATTATATTTGTTTTAAAGGGCCTCTGCGCTGTTGGCTTCGGCCCCACGCATGCCTTCCAAAAGTCCGGGACCCCATGGTCCTGAGATATGGAAAAAACATACATAATAATAGTAATAAATGGGCACTTTATGTCAAAGTGGCATGGCTTAAATCGAATAAAGAATAATCCTCTTAGTTTGAATTTAACCCATATTGCTTAGATATAGAGTGCCATATACTAGTACTGCGTCGAGCACTCGGACGTTTTCCTTACTATTATTTATTCTGTACTTCTACTATGTATAGGTGTCAATTTGTAACAGTTGTACGCAGCCGCTTCTAGAGTTAATATTAACGACGATAACAGCATAACACCACACATGGCCCTGCATGTGGCGAAGGAATTTAGTGTAAACTGTTTTTATGCAATGTTTTTGTAATGTGGTCAAATGCGCCTCGCGCGTTAATGGTTCCAATTTTCGAGGTATGTTAAAAGTATTGAATTTCTTTTGTTTGGAGTTTTGGACATCCTGTTTAGTAATAAACAAAACCAACTGTTTTCGGTGAAACCGAATGTTTAGCTTTCGTTAACAAATTACGACGTGACAGTGCTCGCTATTGCTATTAATCCTGGCACATAGGTACTATAGAACACAT
The DNA here is from genome assembly GCA_947578815.1 of Epinotia ramella. Lineage (NCBI taxonomy): Eukaryota > Metazoa > Arthropoda > Insecta > Lepidoptera > Tortricidae > Epinotia > Epinotia ramella. Next base: position 12,550,446 of record OX388224.1, on the reverse strand, counting down.
CCTAATGTGGGCTGCGTGCTTGTTTACCACCCACGCAACATAAGAAAAGGAACATTATTATGACCTTCCTAGGCTTTAAGTAAAAGTTATAAATGTTAAGTGTATAAAATAAGTAATAATATCCTAGTATATTTATTTTAAACGTCTCCTAATCCTTTAATACCTACTAAAAACTTTAAGCCCGTTATTATTTGGGCATTTAATTTAATAGCTCAAAATAAAGTTGAAATATCCCTCATTAGATTTTAAATTATAACGATTCCATTTTAAAGACCAATAAAGGTCCGTTTACACTAATGCAGTGGATGTTTCTCTTGCAAGTAAATATCAAATCAAATAAAATCAAATACTTTATTTCGACCAACAAGGATCATATACAATACAATGATTAATACAAAATTATAATATTATATTATTTGATTAAATTAAAATATATCGATAAGTATTTTGACAGCTCGCTTGTATGAGTATGATAGAAGCGTTAGCGAGGGTATTCTTAAATTATGTAATTGTATGTTGTGTCGCGTTCCGTGGGTCACGTACGGTGCTGTCTGAAAATCAGCGCTGTAGGTATCTGTCTGACACCTCGGCATAATGCTGAGACAGCGACCGATTCACTGCAGCGAAGACACACACAATAGGTATATGTCAATTGTAATGTACTCGTATATCTACTCCCTTTATCTATATGTGTCTTTAGTGTAGTGAATAAATGTCTTCTTTCTGTCTTTAAATTACATTCACGATTTTCAAACATTATTTTTACTAAACTAATCACGACCAAGGATGTTGCAACGCATTCGAAACGTCGTGAGAACTCAAATAGCTAAGTACATTTACACCTGGGGCGGTAAAACAAAAGTTTCTCAGGAAGCATGTATTTGTCAATGAATAGTCCGTGGCGAGTTCAAAATTATATCTCCTTCTCCCCCTGGCCGGGAAGTGGGATATTCCGCACGATTTTAAGGCCACGAGTGACGTAAACATTTCACATGTTTACTCCACCCATGTAAACTGGGCTTAACATTTTAAAATTTTACCTTATATTAATTAATGCCTAATATTTAACCATCAAGAGAACGTAAATCTTAAATGGTCTAGTTACATTAAACAGCAGGAGTTACGAACACGCCAAATCAACTCCACGTCTATCAAGCTAAAATCAACCTTATTTATTTAATATAACGATTATATCAAGTGAATAAATTGTCGTGGTTACCATGATTAATGTATGAAAGGGATTATGTTCTATGGAAATGCTCGTCACTTACGTCTTTTTGGTTTGGAGTGGAGTTTAGGCGATTTAACTATTGGATTATGCTAAGCATATTGGGAAGTTATAGTAATCCATTTACATACTAATTTTGGGGGAGACAATGGCAGTAGGTTTGCAGACAAACAAATTATTATTTAAAAAAATACTTAAATACAACAAACGCCGCAAAGGTTAATTGCCTTTGCCGCCCACCATTGAGAAAATAATATAAATCCATTTAATATATATAGAAAAGAAATGCATTGAATTTAGAATTAACTATAAACGGGAAATAAAGAAAAGTTGGTTTAGTGTTAAAAACAAATGCAAACTATGTTTCAATTGAAAATGGTAAAAAAATGTCGAAGAGTTCTTGCGGCTTTTAACAACAAAACGCCTCGATGTTCTGAGTATAAGTTGCCTCGTCTATTCCTACTGATATAATTGGCGTCAAGAAATAAGGAATACGTTATTATTGAACAGGCTGTAATTTAAATTAAATATCTTATAACAAAGATCAACCAGCTCGATGGGTGGACGATATTAGGATGATCGCGGGTCACTTCTGAATAAGATTATCTGAGGATAGGGACAGGTGGCGTACTCGAAGAGAGGCTAGGCTTAGCCAGTAGGCGATTCATCATATCAGCCGAAAGACGTCCACTGCTGGACATAGGCCTCCCCCAAAGAGTGCCACAATGACCGGTCCTGCGCCACCCGCATCCAGCGGACTCCCGCGACCTCGAATCGCTAAACTCAAGTGGCAGTGGGCGGGGCGGGGCACATTGCACGTAGAAGTAGAACCGATGGGCGTTGGGGCGGAAAGGTTCTCGAGTGGCGACCACGTACCGGAAGGCGCAGCGTGGGCGATTACGGGCTGAAAATGATGTTGATGATGATAAGATAAGGTTTGAATGAGCTTTGTAACTGACTATATAACTGTATTTTTGTCTAAACATTAATCTAAGAAATTCAAATTAGCACTGTCTTGCCAACAAAGAATACAAATTCAAAATACCAACGCCAAATCAATATAGAAAGGGGGTTATTAACTACACCTAATTACGCGACTATGTGCTATTCAATTTTAGACCGTAATGCATCGACTTAAGGTCTTGGTCAATAGTTAACCTATTTGTCAAATATACGTACGTGTCATTGTCTCGTGCCATTTAAATGTAGACTTTAATGGCTCGACTTAAGGTCTTTCTCAGTAGCTAATCTATATTTTAAGTTTAATGTCATTGACACTGTCAACGTGTGTGGTCCGTAAGGAAAATATCGGGTGTCGCTCGCAATCGGTCATATTGAAAGTTGATTTGGAAAATGTGGTCTCTTTGTTGGCCTTAGGAAAGTACTTGCTTTAAATAGTACTGACAGCTACTAAAAAACTGAAGTACCTACTCACCCCAATTTACCCACCGATTTATTTTAGCCTATATAAGCAGTTAAATTAGTTTTATTAGGTAGTAGTAAATATATGGTACGTCATCGTCGTGCATAAGTTGATAATTATGTACCATATAAATACATAAGATTGACTGGGGTGACATTCGGCGTCTAAGTGCTGGAATGATATCCTCCCCCTATCCAAGGAGCGCTTAGCAGATACACCTTTAATCCAGCACTGTGACAAATATAAACCAATTGATTATTTTTTATTTAATTGTTGTTTTAGTTTAGAATTAAATTTAATGTGTAAGTTATTTTTACTGTATTGATGCTGCATGTAGGTAGGCCTACATTATCTCACCTGGTATTTATATTTATTTCTCTCACGTCTATCCAAATAGTGTATTAGTATAGGTAGTTTATATATTAAATTGTATGACGTTTCCGTGAGTCACCGACGGTGCTGGCTGAAAATCAGCGCTGTAGGTGTCTGACACCTCAGCATAATGCTGAGCCAGTGTCCGGTTCACTGCCGCAGAGACACACTTTTTTCATGTTTTATGTGCTTTTCTTGTTTATTTTATTATTTAATATGTGTGTCCTGTGTGTTTGTTAATAAATATATCTTTCTTTCTCTCATCCTTGATAGTTGTTTGATGTGTCGATCGAGTCAATCGATTTTTGCCATCTCGAAAATCGATAATACAGCGTGTATTATTTATTTTATAGGATTACTTGTGGTAATAAATATACAATTTTAAGATTTTAAATATATCAAAGTGTATTAGTTAGATTATTATATTTATTAGTCAATGCTGCAATGTACAATGTATAATGTATGAGTCCTAGTACTTGAAATAAATAAATAAAGTACCCCATGTTTCATCAAGTCAACCCAGTCGACGGTACCTACTTATAAATAGTTTTAGTTCACTCCGGCTGAATAGTGACTCACTTCTCTACCACATATCTACACGTGCGAATTTAGAACATACATGAAATTGCAACGGCTTAAGGCGGTAGAACAAAACACAGATTCTCCAACCGTCGACTTTTCCTTTTCGAAATGGAAGTGTGTGAAAATCACACGTACATAAACTCATACCTGTCTTCCCAAATGTGGTAAACAGACCACATCAAATTGAATATTCAGTGCTGACCCCCGGCTAAGTGGACTCATGACCCTGGTAAAGGTCGGAGTCCGCTGGATACGGGTGGCGCAGGAACGGTCACTTTGGCTCTCTTTGGGAGAGGCCTAGGTACAAGGCTCGGACAAGAATAGGTCTACGGTCTCCCCCCCTGTCGTAGAAGGCGACTAAAGGGGTCATCGGGGTGGCAGTGTTCTGGCGGGGGGCGGGGCACTCGCTTAAGAACCCCAGGGAAGGCGACAGATTTTCCTTACCCTAAGGACGAGCCAAATGTGGCGAGGCGCGAGGGGGGCTCCAGTGCGTTCAGCATGAGATCCTGCAGTCCCCTGCATGAGAGCGCAGATGCAGAGCACCGTGGAGTTTTTAGTGGATGAAAATACCACATAACCCAGTCATCCCCCGTTGATTGGGTACCTGGTTCGTAGGTTTTCTCCACAATAAAAAAAAAAAGTAGTTAAGCCAACTTACCCGTGATCGTTTTACTTTTATGTTCCTTATATGTACTACTGCCAAATAACTTTACTCTTGGCATAATTGATTTATACCCATGCCGAATTACAGCTTTGCAGTGGTAAGAGTCACTGAGCTAAGCCGCAGACAGACAGATAGACATGGCGAAACTATAAGGGTTCCTTGTTTCCTACGGAACCCTAACAATGGTTTGCATGAGAGACAACTTACAAACATATTTACAAACTCGCTGCCCGGTCCGGCTTTGCACGGATTACCCGTTTTCCCGTAGGAATGAAGCATTTTCCCGCGGTAAAAAGTGACCTATGTTCATCAGGGATAATGTTGGCTTCTAATGGTATAAGAATTTTTCAAATCGGTCCACTAGTTTCGGAGTCTATTCAACACAAACACACAATCAAATTTTTCCTCCTTATAATATTAGTGTAGAAGTGTCGATAGACGAACAGTCCAAGTTAAAAAGCTTATAAAAAGCCAGATAAGCTAGCCAAATCGATAATCCACTCAAATACTCCGTAGAAACTCCGCTCCGCTTCGAGAATAGGCCCTCCGTATGTTTTAGTTTTGTTCCAATCTAAATTCGTATCGAACGTTGAACCTAAGGATGCTATTGTTTTTCGAAATAAGCCCCAGTCTGGGTAAATGTGTTCTTTAAATAGTCGGTAATGGAACTTGGTACAATTTGTTGCAGTCTGTATCCGATGTCTCTTTGGAATACTTGATCGAATTTGTAGCGTACTTTTGAGACAGAATTCAGTTTCGTATTTCCTATTTTAATCTAGCCTATTTTCTAGAGATCGTCTAATTTTAGGGTTCCAATGAAATGGATCGACAAAAGCCTTTCGCTGTACAAAATGCTAGTTTAAACGGACTTAATCTAACCTAGGTCCATTTTTAACAGTATATAGAGTGGATATTCAGGATGTACTTAATATCCATACTTCCATACTAATATTATAAATGCGAAAGTGTGTGTGTTTGTTTGTTTGTCCGTCTTTCACGGCAAAACGGAGCGAAGAATTTACGTGATTTTTTAAGTGGAGATAGTTGAAGGGATGAAGAGTGACATAGGCTACTTTTTGTTTCCTTTTTACTTCCCTAAAATGGGGGGTGAAAGTTTGTATGGAGCCACGATATAAACGAGTTCCACGCGGACGGAGTCGCGGGCAGAAGCTAGTATGCTATATTTTATCACTCGCCTCCACTTGCGTTATTTGTAATACGCGGGTGTAGCCACAGGGACAACTCCTATATCATTAAAGATAAATAGTATATCGTCATTCCGCCGTATCTTTTGAATGATGGCATTTTATTAACCATTAACTTGGGGACAGTTTCATGCAAATCTAACCCAGGTAATGACGTCAATACGGTGCCGTATTCTAGAGTAGGATAATTCATCAGTATTCATTGAAACGTTGCTTTGTCAGTTTAAGAATAAAAATACATTACAACAGATTATTCCATTATGTAGATTTATAATTCGGAGAAATATATTTAGGAACTAGCTTTGGCCTGCCACTTCATCTGCGTGGACCCGGAATAAAACCTATCCTATATTGGAATCCAGGCTATAAACTATCTTCGTGCAAAATTTCATCCACATTGGTTGAGCCGTTAAGCGTGATTGATCTAAACATCCAAACTTTCGCATTTATAATATTAGTAGGATAATACTATGCGGCGATTTCAAATGTCGTTTGCAAGGTGCCGTATTCTAACATTTGGATAATTCATAGGTAACTAATCATTTGTTTATTAGTTGCGTCAAGTTTTAGTAAAAACATTGAAGACAAAAACATGCCAAGTATCTAAGACGGTCATCACACTGCGACGCATCAACGGACGGAGGCGCGGAGCTGCATACAAATTTCGCCGGACGGAGGTGCGTTGCAGTGTGTCGTACCACACGGAATTTATATACAAACAGGTATTTGCATACAACAAGAAACGCACCTCCGACCAGAGATGCGTCGCAGTCGGACATCCACCTAACGGGGTTCTGCCGTTTCGGCAAAATATTTTTCGCCAAATTCCACTTCCCACAAAACTTATGGCAGTAGTTTCATTTCCCAAACGAACAAATAGCACATTATTGTTTCGCAAATTGTTCATTTGGTCAAAATATCATCTGGCATCATTTTGCTTTGTCAAATGTTATTATTATTAAGACAAAAGTTTATTTAGCAAACACTTTGTTTGGGCTAATATTGTTTTCCAAACAAAACATTTGCTCAAATTTTCATTTCGCACACTTCACATAGCATAACTTTGGCAAATATTTTATTTTTACTACAAACTAAAATGAAAAGACAAACAAATGCAAAACATAACATACTTTAATTTATATTTTATCAATACACATTTTGATATAAGAAAAGTTTAACAAACCGTGTTTTTTTTAACTTAATAACGGCCATCTTTCATCAACGGCAAAAATAGACACAATAATTTGAGAAATAAAATTATAAGTAGGTTAGGGTTCACTTGTGTCCCTTAGAGCGGAAATAGGCACCCCGCGAAGTGGGGTGACGTCGACACGCTGGCAGTTAGGTTAGGTTATAATAATTGCCAATATATTTGGTATGCACTACACAATTAGGATATAAATCGTATGCTATGCAATAATTTGGAAAACGAATGTTATGCCAAATAATATGTTTGACTAAATGAAACTTGACTATATAAAACTTTGCCAAACAATAATAGAAGATAATGCCACGTGATAAAATGCGAAACAATAATTTGACTAGTGATTTTTTGCCAAATGAATATTTGGGAAAAATTTTTTGGGAAGTGACACTTTGGGAAATGATTTTTGCCCATACAATAGAGAACCCCACCTAACACACTATACTTTAACCCCCTTATTCATAAAACTTAAAATGCCTCAGCTATATAAAATGTGCTTTGTCCCTTTCTGAGGAACACAAATGCCAAAGTGACAGATAAAGACAAACGAATTTTAACGCCATTTTAGTTAAAATAGGCTTGTAGAACGTTTATTAATACGGCCGTAAGTGAATATGACATACGGAGAAAACGATTCTGGAAATGGTCTACTAACCTTCTATTTTCATCGGTTTTCTATTTATCTTACACCTTTTTACCTCTACTAATTATCTCCAGGTAATCTTGGCCCTAAAGTAGGACAGTTGCCAATAATCCCAGTCTTAAACGATTTAACAATAGGGCAAAGGAACACTAAAAATATTTTATCTATTGAGGCGCTCCCAAAACCCACTTTAAAACGCCTACGTAGTTTTTCAATTGCTGTTTTAAATCTGTACCTGAACTAGTGACCAGTCTGTTTTGTATTATAGGTACTATCGAACCAACTGAATCATGACCCACCATAGAACCTTGTTGCAATTAACGAACATACGTACGATCATATGACGTTAATATGTCAGTTAATTGTAACAAGGTTCCATGGTGGGTCAGGATTAAATTTTGTCGATAGTACTTTATTACGTAAAGCGGTAGTAGTAGGTAATCCATATCTATACTAATATAACTATTGGCTCTCAGAGGTGTGGAAATCGCGAACCTGTTTTTTTATTTTTCTTTTCTTTTTTTTGTATTTTGAAAAAGTGACTGACACAAAAATCTTTTATTTTCTTATTTTTTTATACAACGACGGTGGCAAACAAACGTACGACTCGCCTGATGGTAAGCGGACACCGCAGCCTATAGACGCATGCAACTCCAAAGGAGTAACATGGCCGTTGCCGATCCTTGATATATTTGAGGATTCGCCGTGTTGACAGCTGAAGGAACAAAGTCCCTCGCTCTCAACACAACGCATCCTCGGGAGCTCTAGCGACCTTGCTCACCTCCAGAAACACAACACGACTACAGAGCAAGTAGAACTGTTATTATGGCAGTGGTCTTCTGCATGGCGGAGTTACTTCCCCAGTTGGGCTTCTCCACATTCGAGCGGGATGACATTTCGCTGTGCCCTACCTCACAAAATCTATAAAAGAACCTGCTCACAAAATTTCACGAGAATCGGTTGCGAAATGCGAATTGTAGACGAGAACAGCGGGAAAGCGGGACATCCAGACATCTGAACATAGAAACGATTTTCGGCCCAAGCTGAAGCATAGAACTTCATTCGCTTCGCTCCCTCGTTCGCTAAATAGGAAAAGTCTGTGAGATTCTAGCTTTGTACCTAAGTTTGTACTGGGTTATCTCTGGAACGGCTAATCGGATTTAAAAAAAAACTTTCACGTACGTGTAGAATGCACTTTCAAGATGTTTATAGACTATATTTTATCACGCGGGTTTGCCTGCGTGCTTCGCAAAACGCGGACGAAGCCGCGCTGGCATCTAGTAAAAGTATACTTAAGGGGCTACCTGAGGTTTTCATCGATTTTTGTCAAGTTTTGAATCGTATCTTCTTATTTTGCACTACAGATAGAATTATAAGTCTAACGGCTATCGGTTCTTCAATCTTTTATCTCCATTTATGTCTACCGGATTTTGAAAGATGAATATTTAATTTTTATGGTTTTTTTAAACATTGTCTAAAAAAATACTTATTTCGTATCTCTATTGACGCGAAAGATCTAACACATACGAAATCTACATAATTTGGGTTCGTCTTTGACGTCTCTAAAAACGTGTCTAGGGTTTTTATTTTAAACTAATTAACACAAATGTTATGGCCAGAAAACCAGTTTTTTGGCCTAAAATTGTTCAACTTTGATGCCAAATATCTCGAAAACAATGAACTTTGAAGTAAATATGGGATACTATATAGCCGTTGTTGTTAATATAATAAGCTACAATAAACATTAGAAAACTAAGGGATTCAGATCGAAGGTCATTGGCGTATGGGAGCCCCTTAAGGAGCGCGAGTGGGTGAAGGGTAGAAGTGTTATTTCGTAAATTCTACTCGCCTTCGTGAAATGAAACAACTGCAGCAGTAACACCAGCATAAGTCGTATAAGAATTAGTATTAACTTTGGGAACACTGAAAAATTCCGAAGAGTCGTTTGTCCGAAACGAGCTGTAGGTATTCCGAAATTTCGAAATGCCGAACGCCATTTTCCGCTAAACGAAAATTTGGTCGCAGATTTACTTGAATATAGGTAGAGTCAGTATTGTAACCTGAAATTTCTTCAGCGCTACATGATTTTCGGAATTATGAAATGCGGAAATAATACGGTTTCGGACTAATAACTTTTCGGAATTATGTAGTGTGTGTTTACCCATTAACTCTTCATTGTACAAAATAAACACAGTAACGAAAAAAAAGAAAAAGAATAGCTAAATACTAAGGCGAACTGCACTCTTTCGGGTAACTCTTTCCAGCTAACCGTTAAATTGTAAGGCATTAGATATACAAACACTACAGGAAGAACAATTAATCAAAATATTAAAAAACAACAACTGCTTTTTCCTAATATTATATGGCCTACGTCACTCGGCCAATTATGATGATTCCAACGACTTCTCATATGTCAAAATTCATCAAGCCGTTTGGGGTTGTCGACCGTGAAATAGATTTTTTTTGTCCACGTACATACACACGCTCGAAAAACATAACCCTTCCACTGATGTGTTCGGGTAAAAAGTAGGTACCTAATGCCATTCAGCTGCGGCCTTTTAGTTTTAGCTACTTCAGCAGACCAGCTAAAAAAATAAGTGAGTTGAAATTCCACACTACTAAAAAATAAAACAAAAGAAAACCAAAAATTTAAAAACTATCCCAAAACTAACACAGTAAATGGAACAACATGTAAGCTTGCGAAACAGATATAAAAATGTCATCGCAAGTTTAAAAGCACCCGCAGCTTTTACTGAAAGCTCTGCTACATTTACATCATCGGGCTACCAGAGTATCGAATTGGAGCGAGATGAATGGATGAAAGCTTTTGGAGTTACCATTGATTTATTTCTTCACAGGTAGGTATGGGTGGTATTTCGAAATAATGGTAGAGTCGGTGATATGTATTTTTTTATATCAAGATGGTAGCAAATAAGCGTGTTACGATAGTAATCTGTTAAAGGTTGTCTGGAAAAGATCGCTCTTGAGCGATATGACCGCCTGTTGTTTTACCTCAACTGTCTCCCTGTATGTATCTTTGCGTTTTCTTTTGTAACTGCTCTATCTTTGTTAGATGTGTATTAAAGATTATTGTTTTGTATTGTATTTGTCTATATTCTACACATCGTCTTGTAGCTAATCTATAAAATGGAAGGCGGTTGCCAATCCAAAAAAATTAATTAAGTAATTATAAGTATTGCCTTTAAGCTTTTAAGTTCATTCAAGCTTTCAGCGCTGAGCGTTTATTGCAAAAGGAAATGTTCGTCTATTTCTGTCTGTCTGTCTGGCTTCTTAGAAACATTAATGATGGAGCCATCTTGTGCGAGAATAATGTGTTTTTTATTAAGTAAAGCTATACAACGTGTTAATAAAATAACGCAAAACCTGAAAACAGTTTGTTCAGAATCGAGCATAGAATGCGAAAAAAATAAAAATAAAATTTTTGACAAGATTTATTTTTTACATTTGTATGGAGTGTTGGCCGACTGGGGCGACCTGCTCCATACAAATGTAAAAAATAAATCGCGTCAAAAAATTTTTTTTTTATTTTTTTCGCATTCTACTCTCGATTCTGAACAAACTGTTTTCAGGTTTTGCGTTATTCTATTAACACGTTGTATATTCCAGATAAGATAAAAATCGTGCGAATCTTAATGCGATTTCAAGGAAATTTCAAAGAAAAAAATAATATTATTGTTGTGTTCGAAAAGCAAGTTTCATACATGTATACATAGATTCACGCCTCTTTCCCAAACGGGGTATAGTGCACATGAAACTCATCCAGTGCCACTTTAAGCAAAAATGTGGGTATAAAAGATCGACAAAATGTGATATCGCAGTGAAAGATAGCTAGCCCACCGCCCACCATGCACTTCAACCCTGCTCCCCTCGAATTTTAAGACACCCGCGGGAAGAAAGGTGGTGAAATTCTAGCCCAAAATAAGTGAAACTAGTACAGTCGCCATCAGATATATGGGAGCGGCCAAAGTGCTCACAAATATCTGAACACGACTCTAATGCCTCGACAATAGGACCGTGTTCAATTATTTGTGAGCACTTTGGCCGCTCCCATATATCTGATAGCAACTGTATCTACAATATTTCCTTTTGATGTCCTACTATTCTACTTAATATTATAAATGCGAAAGTTTGGATGTTTGGATGATTTGATTGAATGTTTGTTAATCACGCTTAAGGGGCTCCCATACGCCAATGACCTTCGATCTGAATCCCTTAGTTTTCTAATGTTTTTCGTAGCTTATTATCAAGGATAGGACAAACGCCCGTCATTTTGAAAACATAACCCTGTTCTGTACAGTAGAGACTTCCTAATGATATTTAAAACTAAAATTAAATAATTATTAATTAATTTTTATTTTAAAATTTGGAAAAAAATTGTGGTCATTCTTTTCCATTGGCGAAAGTGATTTATCGCCTTAATCATCGTCATTTGAATAATTTGTCACTGGAAACATATAAATTATGGTACTTAAAATAAATTTATAAAACATTACTTTTGTCCTTTGTTTTGTATTGTCACGAATAAACTATTCTTATTCTTATTTAGTACCTATTTTTTTTATTAATATAAGGAAGTCTCTACTGTACAGAACAGGGTTAAGTTTTCAAAATGACGGGCGTTTGTCCTATCCTTGGTTATTATATTAACGACAACGGCTTTAAGCAATATAGTATCCCATATTTACTTCAAAGTTCATTGTTTTCGAGATATTTGGCATCAAAGTTGAACAATTTTAGGCCAAAAAACTGGTTTTCTGGCCATAACTTTTGTGTTAATTAATAAGATTATAAAAACGCATATCAAATTTATAGGTAAGTTCAGTATGTATGAGTAGGTATGAGTTTCGGGTGTATAAAAGTTTTGATGAGGATGAAGTGTCGGGTTTTGTATTTTTACAGACCTCTCTTTAAAAATGGATTATTAATTCTGTATTAACATTTTTCAAGTTATTCAATATCAAAAATGTTAAACAGGAATCAAACTTTCCCATATCTGCACCTGGAAGGCTAGCTTCAATAAACCGAGGACGAGTGTCGAAATGAAAACTACTAAATTTCGCAGGAGCTACCCACCACAACCCTGCACGTGTCCCCTGGGTACTAAAGAGTGACAAACTTTAAAGGCCAAAATATATGCCATACGATTAAAAAAAAAAGTATTCACGGATACATTCATCTACTTTCCTTTGTTTATCTACTACTAGCTTCCGCCCGCGACTTCGTCTGCGTGGACCTGGGATTCAAACTATCCTATACTTTATCCAGGCTATAAACTATCTTCGTGAAAAATTTCATCCAAATCGGTTGAGACGTTTAAGCGTGAAGAGGTAACAGACAGACGGACAGACACACTTTCGCATTATAATATTATATAGTATGGAAGTATGGATAGTATGGATAACAGCTGCCGGTGCCATATTTTTTCAATAAATAAATAAATAAATAAATAAATAAATAAATAAATAAATAAATAAATAAATAAATAAATTTAACGTTGATCGGTCAGAATTGGTGCAAATAAATAAACCTGAGGTTGAAAGACAGTTGAAAGCGCAGGGAGGTCGCTGGTATTAGCGGCTGCGAATACAAGGCAAAAAATCAGTCTGACGATGTAGCATAGGGTAATTGCGCTGTTCCGGCAAAACAGAGACGCGGGTTCGATTCCTGTCTTGAGCTACATGCGATCACGGTAAATTTTTGTTTGTATTTGTTGTATCATAATGAATGTGTCTTCATTTCAGGCAATAAACCCATAACAATAAAATAGAAACGGTACATACAATAAAATAAAACCCTAAACATCCATACTTAATCCATACTCTATACTATATACTTATACTATATATACTATATTACTATTTACTATTTACATATAATATACATACTCGTACTCATACTCATTTATTTATAATGCACAAATACATTAAACGTCAAAAAGTTATTAAAAAGTGATATAATTATAATATATTATAATATAGTATTATAAATGCGAAAGTGTGTCTGTCTGTCTGTCAGTCTGTTACCTCTTCACGCTTAAACCGCTGAACCGATTTGGATGAAATTTGGTTTCTTCCCCAGGACTCAAACTATCTCTATAGTTTGAGTCCTGGGGAAGGACATAGGATAGTTTTTATCCCGGAAATCATCCCCCGAGGGGATGAAGTGGGGGTGGAACTTTGTATGGTGCTACGATATAAACGAGTTCCACGCGGACGGAGTCGCGGGCAGAAGCTAGTATTATTATACATTCGAAAGTGTGAGTGAAGACAGACAGACTTTCGAATTTACAATATTATGGATAACCGTATTGACCGTCTATGAACTATAATATTTCGCAACATTCATTTATATTTCAGTCCGTCATCTCTGAAGCTCGTTCTGACCTGTCGGGTAAATTTAGTTGATGGAAAATGTCAAGTGGGAAGATATTCGACTCGTTTCAATGGCCGCTAGGGATATGCCATGTGGCTGGGAAATGGCCATGTCGACTGTCAATTTTTGTCACTCTTGTCGATTTAGATTTGACGAATTGATAATGTCAAAGTATTTTTGTAAGTTTTTTAGTTTTATTGGACTCTTAGGTAGGTTATATATATATAGTATTGATGCAACATTAACTAAGTTATATGTTTAGTAAAAAAATACAATAAGGCATTGCACAAAATTCAAGTTATTCAATTGGAGTCATTAAGGTAATTTATAAAGCACTAGCTTCAGCCCGCGACTCCGTCCGCGTGGAAATCGTTTATATCGCAGCTCCATACAAACTTCAACCCCCCATTTCATCCTCTTAGGGGGTGATTTCCAGGATAAAAACTATCCTATGTCCTTCCCCGGGATTCAAACTATCTCCATACCAAATTTCATCGCAATCGGTTCAGCGGTTTAAGCGTGAAGAGGTAACAGACAGACAGACAGACAGACAGACAGACACACTTTCGCATTTATAATATTAGTATGGATTTGTAAATTGGCTATGCTTTTAGACGTTTAGAAAATAGCACTACATTTCCACTTTACAAAAATTTCGAACACTCCACTGAAAATGAAAAATTACCCGCAAAACGCCAGCGCATAAAATCCACATAGACAATAGACCACGTAAGCGTAAATTGCAAAAAGAAACTACCCTCAAATACCTGCAAAAACCCATACCTCATTCCTATACTGCGCACGACCACAAAGAACTGCACGAATATTAAACACTCTCCATTTCCGAACGGTCGCGAAATTCCAAATTTGAATTCGAATTTTGAATTTGGAACTCCGAATTCGAATCGTCGAGCTTTCAGGAGCGACGAGACGTGACTAAACGGTATGTATAGTTTAGAATACTGTTGTATTTTTAGAATACGCCCCCTTGTGAGGGCGCGACTAGCGACCACGTGGCCATATCCGTTCGAGTTTTGTGAAAAAAACGGTCAAGTGCGAGCGGATGCTGGGGTAAACCCATTTCCAGGCAAAAGTGTTAAGAATGTATAATTTCCCTGGGGCTTATGACCTTTTGACTTCGCTGTGTCAAAGAGTCGTTTCGATCCGAGAGTCGTTTAGAGCTTCAAAGAAAGATCGATTCCGGAACGCATTTTTGACGCATTGAAACACGTGAATTGTCTTGCTCTTGCGTATGCGCATAGCCAAGTGTGCGAGTGCAACGCACTGATAATCAAGACAATATTGGAATTAAATTGAAATGGAATAATAAATTCAAAATGGGGACGTTGGTGCTTTGTATTCCGTTGATTGAAAACGGAAAGAAGTTACGGATATCGGAAGTGAAGTTTAGACGGAAATAAAAGTACGTAAAACGGTAGGGGGTGATAAATTAAGAACAGCGCACGAGTTTTGGCGATTTAAGACACTTTTCCGTAGGGGAGGGGAGGTGAGAGTTAAATTTAAATAGTGTATCTTCAGCGATCAACGTCATGTTTGGTCAACCTAGTCGGTATATAGTGACCCTGCCTACGATTCGATTAAAATCTCTTTCTTCGCTTCACCTCGTGCCAGTGGAAAGCCGAAAAGGGAAACAAAAAAAAAAAGAAAAATCCATCTAGCAAACGAACAATTTTCGTAGTATACTGTTTACTCCCTACAGTATATATGTTTATTTCTTATATAGAAAACTTCCGTGAGTCACAGACAACGCGCCAGCAACGCGTGTGCTCATGAATAAGAAACGCGAATCGGTTTGGAACATGTCGAGCGATATTCGACCTCAAAGACTTGAGGGACCAGTTTCATAATACGTTCGTCAGAAGACCGGCTTCTCGCTGAGGGTGTTCCAGCTGCGTTCGCGCCACTATGTGCACTTCAGCTCGTTTGTGGTGCGCGTGCCGCGGCCGCTGCAGGAGACCATCGCATGTGCTGACTTCTGGCCGAAGGGTGTCGTGTTTCGACGGTTCCGGGGCAACCTGCCGAATCCTACACCGGAGGTAACGATGCAACGGAGCCACGCCGTTTCGTCGCCTAAATAGTATTATTTGTTGTTTTTAGTTTCGTGACGCATTTGTTTTTACTGTAATGTCACGTGAATGTATTTGTCAATAAATAAATAAATAAATAAATAAATAATAGTTTATTTCTCCATAATATGAAAAATTAAGACGGGTATAAAATTTCTTTTCCGCTTTGCATAGAATTTCTTTGCCATTGATTGCAGAGTTGTTAAACCCTGCTATCTTTTTGCGAATTATTTGTGAATAACGATGATTTCTTGGGACTTGAAACTGGGCAGATTTAAGTGCTTAATAATGGTTCCAAATTACTAAATTGTGTATTTTATCCACATATTAACCATGCATATTAAGCCACGGCAATTACAACCGCTCGCTGTTAACGGTAATTGTATTTCACATGTAATTATGTATTTCATTAAGTCTAATCTCATTGATTACTTTTCAATGAGCCCACAAAATGAACCGCTAAGCCACACATGGTTTTATCATTACCATGTGTTGGGTTCGATCCCATTCTCAAAGCAATGAGTCACAAATGTCTACAACATTGAAAATGATATGAGTAAAATCCCAACCAGTACGTCTACATTTAGAATCTTATGTATAGTGAATAGGGCTTAAAATTGCATATCTATTTTCGATATGTCTGTTTTGAATTAGATAGGTACAGCTTTTAATGTCCAAATGTCATACGTGTGTTGTATTATTTGTAGAAAAGGATATTTTGCAACTGGAACAATGTAATCAAACAATGAATGAGAGTTATTACTAAGTATGAATAGATATTATTATTAAAATGAATTGTGTCCATGGGAATTGGTTAAGGCAAAATAATGAGTCACTCGTTCAGACATATCCTGTAATATGTTTTTATAAATATGACATCGGTGGTAACCAAGCCTAAGGGCCACATGATGATTATGTGGTGAACATAGCCTATGGACGGATGCAACGCCATCGGTGCATGTTCATGCATGTGTGCTTTTATTTTTGCAGTCAAATTCAAATAAATAAATACAAAGACTTTAATTTTATTCTACTATCTATTGTCATAGATACATTAATAGTAGATTACTGCAGAGGCCGTGAAGTAAGGGATTGCTGGACGAGATGGGGTAGACGGCTGAGTCGTAGACGAGGCCGAATACAACGAGTCCAGCAATCCCTGTTCCGGCCGAGGATTGTATAGTACTTTTCTCAAACGATGTGAGGAAATATTAAAATTTAAATAAATACAAGGTAATCAATTAAGTACTAGGTAATTTGCGCCTTTTTTATTTTTTAAACATGCCATTTGAACAAGCCGTTCGAGCACCATGTTTAACCGCACATGAAGTATAGTACCATAGATTATTTTTATTTTTTCTATGAAGCAAGTATGTTTACAGTGTCTAGTGGTGGTTGGCAGTATGTAAATTTTCCTTTGTCAGTTTAATATTAGTAAGCAAATTTAAAAAGTTAGAGTAGCGGACAATAATGGTTTTACTTAGGGTTTTCATACATTACTTCTTGGCGTAAGGCCAAGAAGTAATGTAGGGAGCCATAAACAAGAAACTTCACGTCTTCATTTCGTGATATTAACGCGTACATTTCCGAGCATGTTTGAGAAAATTGATGTTACCAAACCAAATGGTGGACTGGGACTACTTTAATGATAATGCTGTGAAAAGGTTCGTTATTGGCGATTTACCGTGTTTATTACCTAAGTTAATTATTAATTTACCTTCAAATGAAGCTACCAAAATTTAATTAATTGAAGGGTTTATATTTCTTTGAATGACGATTGATACAAAAGCAACGTTAATATTTTCAGTCACCCAGCAACAGTCCACGGAAGCACCACAGACAATTCAACATTAAATGACTTCAAATTCTCACAACTATTTTTGTTTTTACGAGCATAAAATTGCAATGCTAGAATTATTTTATTACTTTACTAAGTTAATAACATATTTATTTATGTATTTCTTACACGTAGCCTTTGTTTTCAAACGAATATCCTAGAAATCGCATTTTCCTCCACACAGTATTATAAAGCCAAAATGATACAAAGCCAACAATAACTTGTGAACCGTCGATCCGTCCTTCAAAGGATCTCTTTTAAAACACGTTGAAAATACACAAAGTCGCAAAAAGATCTTAAGCGCCCCGGAAATCATATTATCCTGGGATTTTTTAAATAAGCAGTTTAGGTATCAAAAGGAATTCGACTTAATACTTTTGCAAAATAACGAAATTATGCAATGTTAGTAGTTTTGGACCTTGCAATAGGGCAGTAACGTTGGTTTTCCTTCGCATTGTAAAGTTTCAGGCCAGACTGAAAAATAAAAGTGCGGGTGCAGTGCGGATGAATTTAGCGACGGCACAGAGGACATAAATCAGAAGGTTCATTTAGTTTAATTTCCTTAAGGAAGAGTTACCTCCGGACACTAAACATGTCAGAAAGAAATGCAACCATAATATTATAGTGCTGATGGTCACGCCATTCGTGACAACGCTGAGATGGAACCGTTTCCTGGCAATGTTGTCTTCTCTTTTGTATGTTGATTTATGTGCATGTATGTGTTGTTGTCATGAATAAATGTTATTCTATTCATTCATATGTAACAGAACACCGAGCATTCCCCGTTTGTTTTGTCGAACTGAACAGAGCCAAGCATAGAGCCTAACATCGCTACGAACATTTTCACAATCACACTACCAAGTGCTCTAAAGCTCAGCCAATACTAATCTTGACTTTTCACTGACTGGAAAGCAAGCGGGTACTGAGAGCGACAGGCGTGCTCACAGATACACTAGATAACTTAAACACCTCAATCTGTATGAAAACCGACCGTGTCACTTTTTTCTACCTACTTTGACGTCACACGGGCGAATTAGTGATCTGTATTCCCCGTTGTCCGCGGAAAATCGATTCTGCAATAAGGTATTTTCTTAATATTCACGGACAACCGGCTACCACAACAGACGCGCGCGGAATGTAAGTAGGAGTGCCAACTCGGAGTGCGAATTCTGACACGCGAACTACATGCATTTGCGTGATCTATGTATATCTATATCTGTGGGCGTGCTAGAGGTGCGGGCGGAGATGGAAGGCGCAAAGCTAAAAGCGCGAAGCAAATTTACCGTCGTTTCGCTAGAGTGCTCCCGAAAACGCTTCTGTTTATTTCGTGTTCATTTGTTTATTTATGTAATCTTTATTGCACATAGTACACAAATGTACAAATGGCGAGTTAAATGACAAATCGCATTATCTACCAGCTAACCATTGGGCTAAACTGAGATGTATAAAAAGGTGCAAAGCAAAAAGTGTGATAATTTCTGTTACGAATATACACGTGAAGAGAAAAATAAAGAACGAATTTACTATAAACGTCATAAAGACACATGATTAGCAAATATTAGTTAGATACAAAAATATATATAACTAATACACAATATACACATTCAATACATACTATCATTATGTGGATGGATTTTAGTCGAATTCTTATCAATTTTAATATATTTATTTCCCAATTCAACTATTTGTTGTTGCGCGTTGCCATGGTTACGTCTCCTGGGTCACTCTTTCAAACTATGATTTTTTGGGTTTTAAATCCACTAAACATGTGTTTTTGTTATATTGGTTAACCCATTCCATGCTGGGGCATCTCCTTAGCATGATAGAAGTCCAACTCTGTCACAGTTGTCCCTTGGCTTACCGGGACAGAATAACAACAAGAAAAAGTTGATTGACCCGTATACAAGACAAGATATACTTACGTACGTCGGTAGATAAGTACTTACATTGTTTCTTACCACTAGAAATGATGACTATCATTAATGCTAAAACATACTTATACAAAATTTTCTTGAAATGTACCATTTTCTAGAATGCTCTTTGTTTCTGATCCCTTACATTTTTAAATAAAGGAAAAATTGAAAAATTTAATGCTCTGAGCCGGATTCGAACCGGCAACCACAGGCATTCATGGCCCGTCGCTACTAACCAACCTAGGAAGGAACTGATTGAAGGATTTGGTGGCCGAACCGGATTGTTCCGATAGCTCAGTTGGTTAGTAGCGACGGGCCATGACTGCCTGTGGTCGCCGGTTCGAATCCGGCTCGGAGCATTAAATTTTTCAACTTTTCCTTTATTTAAAAATGTATAACTTCGTTAGCAGCGTAACTGCTTAATACAAAATTAATTCTGATCCCTTGTTGCTATAATAGGACGAACCCAATACAGCGGTCGAATTACGTGGTTAGAGTGTAGCCTGGGGAAAACCCAGGGGAAACCTCCGGTACGACCACACGGGGGAGTTTAAACACTGGAATACTCTACGAGTTTGCGCTCAAGTGAGATTGGTTGAACGGTATCAACCGAATCTGAGGTGTGAGTGGTGTCGAGCTACTGGGAGTTTTATCGCTGGTTCGCTAAAACCTAGCCTAGCTGAGCAGAGTCCAGCAAGAAACTCTGCTAGGCCCGACCTGGGTCGGACCGGGACGAATAGGGATAAGGCGCCGTAGGTTCATGGTCTTCTCTCGCTCTCACTGAACATAAGCGTGAGCGAAATGGAACTGCGTGCTCGGAAGCGCGAATATCATGTTTTTTAATTTTAAGTTTTTGGCCGTTAAAATAAATAAAAAAGTAATCACTGAGTTCTCTCAAACATGATATTCCCGATTATTAGAAGCAATTTTAATATTTTTAACTTTTGTGCATAATTTGTTACGAATATTTTAAGTGTATTTTAGTTAAGACCCATGTTCGTGTTTTTTTTCTATCGAGCGAAAATTGCTTAGTCATGTTTCGAATGACTGGTCTCGCTGCAGAAGCCTCAAGATTACTATTCGTATTTTTTTTTTACCATATTATTATGAACAGACGCGTTATACTGTTTCAAAAACTCCGTTTGCTCAACTTCGCTGAAGCCACGACATTGCGCGAATTGCGGCGCGGCAAGCGTTTTATCTGTTAATTGCGCGGTCGAGACGCGCAACGCTGTGTGGTTAGTTAGGATCACACGCAATGAATTAGAAAAACCGCTACCGCTGCCGCGGCCGCTCGAAGTCGTTGGCCGGGCCGTGCGTGTGTTGGCGCGATCTCGCGGTGGACGTCCCCGACGGCGGGTACACCGAAGTATACGCGATGAGTTGGATAGAATACTCATTACAAATGGGTGCTCATGTGTCTCAACACCTTTAAACGTGAACGTTCTGCTACAATTTACTCTATGACAAAGAAGGGTAAAGCGTGCAAAAAGTTCTAGACACCCTTTGCAAGGCACATTTACCAACTGTATCAAGGATTAAAATAGGCGCGGAATATTTTTAGCGCTTTCCTCGAGCGCTCGGCGTTTTTGAACGTTGCAAGTTCGTAAAAAGTTCAGGTTTAGTATTTTATTAACCTGTATACTTGAGTTTTTACCCGACTGCCGAAGGAGAGGATGGGTATGTTTTTCGAGCGTATGTATGTATATAACAATGTTATGTACTTCCGTAATTGTTGTATATATCAAAAATAAATACCTCCTAATATACTAGCTTTAAGTGAAATGTAACATAGGTATATGATGTGGTTGTGCTTAATAAATAAATATTATGTGTGTATGTTGTATTCTTTGGCACGCTCTGCAGCCTAAACCATTTGACGGATTTTGAAATATGAGGTGTTCTTGGATTCCTCTGAATCGTTGGAGTGACATAGGCTGAAAAAAGCAATTGGGTTTTTTGAAAAATCTTTTAATTTCACTTGTTACCGTTTTTTTTAACACGCTTTTTTTACGTTTTTTTTTCTGACCAAATGGTTCTTAGCTATATTTGTAATTTAGGGGCATTTTATAAATGTTGAATAATAGTCCTGTGATTATTATAATTGTTTTTAAAAAGACAATCTAGCCCTTTAATTTTCATACGAGTATGTATATCGCATATTTTCTGAAAAAGTGACCTTTTCTATTTTATAATTTTATTTATTTAAAATAGAAGACACATTAAATTTCTAAGGCACTGCGGAATATAAGAAATATAAGAATACCGTTATACACATGGTCTTAGGCTATGGTGTAAAAGTCCTCGTATTCAGCATGCAAGCAAGCATACAAATACATATAAGATTTAAATAAGCTAAAATAAAATGTCAATTAGGTATTAATTAAATATTGTAACAATTTCATATGTCATACATTTATGTAATTTAAATAGTCCTTGACGCTGTAAAACACTGTTCTAACCATTTGATCTTTTAAATATCTCTTAATAGTAACGATTTTTTTTCATAAATATTTACCCGAACCTTAACCTGCTGATCTAAGAGCGATGGGACATATTTGTGAGTAAGTTGTATGCACCCATATTTTTGCACTTGGCTGTACCTATGGATAGTTAAGTATATCAGTATCTCTCTTCTTTATGCGAAAGACCGATTTATATGTGGTACCAGGTATAGGTTGAATCCCTGGGACGAACATAGAATAGTTTTTATTTGAAAGTCATCCACTCCACTAAGGGGGTGAAATGGGAAATTAAAATTTGTATGGAACTACGATAAAAACGAGTTCCACGCGGATTGAGTCGCGGGCAGAAGCTAGTTTTAAATAATTCTAATTTACCAAGCTTGCGGTTTCACATATAAACGAGTTTCAGACAAATAAAAAAAACTAATAATATGTTGGAAAAAAAACTAAATTGCGATAAATATCACGCACATAAATATTTATATGAATATAAAAATACGAAGGAGAAAACACCAAATAAGGCAGCGAACGTTGTCATATTCATACACCATACTCTAATATGCATAGACCAATAAATAAAAGATGGGATTAACAATTCAACAAGACCCAATCATCATACATCATCCGATACCATCAACGGCTTATTAATATCTTAATTAAAAATGGCCGCCGGAGAAATTCAGGTCGGAGTTTGGTTAGTGTCAACTTTTATTTATTTTTATAATTTGATTATGCTGCGGACTTCGTCCACGTGAACTCTCGTATGAATTTTCACCCCTTTCATCGCTTTGGAATAAAAATATTTAATCTACATCATAATATCTCTATGCCATGTTTCATCTAAAGCCGTTTTTTGTATGATTGAGTAATTAACTTTCACATTTATAATATTAATAGAATTCAGTAAAGTTACTCCTCAAAGCCATAAGGAGTCGTGAATCTTCTGGAGTAGCAAGCGTCCACAGAAATGCTTCCAACAGACAGGCCTTATACTTGTGTACCATTGTCGTAATAATAAATATTGGGTATCAGAAGGTTCTATAATAACAATAATTTTATTAAATGACACCAAACTTTTAATAAAAGTTGTGATCATTGTAAATATATAGCTTAACGACTTTACCACTTAACTAACCATACTAAAATAGTTTAAAACTAAACTTCATTCAGCACATCAATTAATTTCTGCCGCAGCTCTCAACTGCAGACGTCTCGAGTGGCGCTAAACATAATTTAGTTTTAGTTAAACTATTCTCCCTAGAATTATTTTGAGAATTATTAATACTAATAACTATTTACTATTCCGCGAAAATGGTGGATCAAAAGATTCTTGTGTATGGTCGAACTCACAAGTGAGCACCTTTGTATACTTGAGATTATATTAACTTGGCCGAATTGTATCAAAGTGGTTTATTCAAAAAGCAGTTCTACCGCTCAAAGTAGAAGATTCCAATTCGATTTAGACGAACTGTTTAAGACGATTTAGCTTTTGTGGACCGCTAGATGGCACTGTCACTAGTATAAACTAGATAACGGTTGTTCGATTCGAATTACGTATAAATGGATTAGTAACCAAGTGGATAGTAACTCCGCCTGCGAAGCTAAAGGTCCTGGGTGCGAATCGGTGAAAGCAAATCTTTGTATGATGAGCATGAATATTCGTTTCTGAGTCTTGGATGTTTACAAGGTATTCAAGTATTTGTATAATTTAATATACCGTCGTCTAGTACCCATAACGTAATTACCTTGGGGCTGTTCGGGTTGTTTATGTATTTATTTAATTCAAATGACAGTTTAATAAAAAGCCGACCACATTACAAAATTCTAACCATACCATGTCGCTTTAGGCTGAGATTGGAGCGGCGCTGCGCCAAAATCGGTCCATGAATGGCAAAACTGTAGTGTGTACAGATGGCTGGCGCAGCCCGTCTGATATCCAAATGGATGAGTAGCCATGGCGTGTTACCAGTGGAACGCTCTTAATTGACAAAATTAATTTGTATTTGTAACACAACACGCCAAGCCATTTGGATGCATCGCCGTTGAGAGAAATGGCGTGCTATAGTTCAAATGCCCTTACGCCCAATATTTGACAGCTGTCATCCCAGTACAATGTACGTCATCATATGTCATCATTGACGTTTATTGTACCGGGATGACGGCTCTTCAAAAAATATAATTATAGTGAATGTCGAAACAATACTTAACCACGACAAAAACAAAAAGCGGCCAAGTGCGTATCGGACCACGCACAACGAGGGTTCCGTGCCTATTAAAAAGGTCGTATCGTTATTGAAATCTTATGGCACTTACGTCTTTTTCTTTAAGGAAGGCAGTTTTTTAGAAATATCTCAAAAACCTTTGACCCGATCTTGTTCAAAACAATTTTCGCTGAGAGAATTTAATAAGCCCTATGAGCATGATTTTTTTCATATTTTAAAAATACACGGTTCAAAAATTAGAGGAGGGGGGACACAATTTTAGTGACTTTCGAGAAGATTATCTCCGACTCTATTCACTTAATCAAAAAAATAGCTGAGAAACCTTATATTTATTTTGAAAGGCCTATCGATTGATGTGCCAGTGCCACACGTGGGCTTGCAATGAAAAAAAAAATTTTGACTTTCAGTTTTATGTATGGAGTGCACCCCTAAAAAAAATTTTTTTAGTAAAATAGTTACAAAAGTATGTAGCGGTTAACAAAATACACCTATCCTGAAAATTTTCGAGTAAAATGCCTGTAACATACGGACGGACAGACAGACAGACAGACAGACATGACGAATCTATAAGGGTTCCGTTTTTTGCCATTTGGCTACGGAACCCTAAAAACCGTGAACTTACTCAAATCACTCCTCATCATCATATCAGCCGAAAGACGTCCACTGCTGGACATAGGTGTCGCCCAAAGAGTGCCAAAGAGATTGGTCGTGCGCCACCCGCATCTAGCGGACTCCCGCGACCTTTCATCATCAGTCCACCTTGTGTGGTTGGGGGGGGGGGAGGTTAACCCACTCTGCGTCGTCCGGTACGTGGCACTCGACAACCTTACCGCCCCAGCGCCAACGGTTCTACGTCTAATGTACCACGTCCACCGCCACTTAATTTAAGCGTTTCGGAGGACTATATGGGTCACCTTAGTTCTGCTGCGGGTAGCCTTATCTCTGATGCGATCATGCAGAGAAACTCCTAGGATAGGCCTCTGAGAGCTATTCTAGAGATAAACAGAGAGAGAGTGGGGGTCTTAATACTACGTCCATCCATTTGCATGCATCCATTTATCACCGAGACAAACGACGCTGAGCCTAGGTGAAAAATACCACATAACCCAGGCTTCCACCGAGATCTGGGTACCTAGTAAGCAGGTTTTCTCCACGAAAAAAAAAAAGGTGAATGTCTAGTTTTAACGTCATGTTTAAATAGTCATAAGAAGTTGTCAAACGGGTGAAAGCGGCAACCTATCAACGTATTCAGCTACTGAGTTCGACTGTACTAGTATTTGTGTATTTTTAAATGGATGTTTCGAAATGCATTTATATCCGTCGTAGTGTATTCGGGAGACAATAAAATAGCCGTAATTAAAGCTAATTGGGGGACAGCGATAATGTATGCGAGTGTTGACGATTCCAGTTCTTGAAAGATTGGTTACATATCATAGGTGACAGCGATTTGTACGGAGAGTCTACACTTGCGTTTTTCCCAGTTGTAAGTACCCTAAAGGAGACCCATTTGTTATTATTTAGAGGCTACGTTAACTCTGCCACAAAATTCGGGCAGCACCACTGATACACTGTCATATTTCTATAAAATAAATTGCAGATATTTTTTTTATTTGTTTGCGTCCACGTTAAGTCTGAAACAAATATATGGCAACACCACTGATTAACTGTCATATTTCTAAGGAAATTCGATGGTGAAGATGGTGCATAGTGGACGGAAAGAAACATGCAAATCACAAGTAATTATCTGAATAAAAAACAAGTGTTAATGTATCAATTTTTTTGCAACAAATAGATCGTGTTCACTCCATCCTCTTTTGACACATTATGCCATACTATGGTTTTTTTTTTTATCATCCTACTTTTCTTATGATTATTGTGTTGGCTTTAATATTTTCATAAAAAAAAATTTTTTACAAAAGAATTTCTAAATACGTGTTTCAAGACATTAGTTAAAATGAGCGCGGTCTCGCCAACAAACTGTTATCGCAATGTGGCGAGTAACATAACATTGTTAATTGTTTTGTACTTTTGATAAATAAATTAAAAAAAAAAAAAAAAAAAAGAGAGAATAATATAGACTATGGTGCATTTACAATAAAATATCAATTTCGCTGTAGTTGTCTTATAATAAGCCAAACCATCTCCCACTTCCTCCTAAGCGGACTCTTTTCCCTCGCACCACAAATCATTGGACTTAAATTCAACATTATGCTCGAAAGCATTAACTGCTGACTGAGACATCTTGTGATTAAACGTCGGATTCGACTTTTCTTGTTTTTAATTAGTAGTAATTTCCCAATCTGATTGTACCCTTTCCGAAACCCATTTTTTGGAGAGATTAAAAAGTCTGGTTTGATAATGGCTGGTGTAATTAATGATGCAGTAATGAGATATCAGATAAATCTCTGTTATTGATATCGTGGCATTGTTTTTAAAGCTTTCTATTGTAATTTACTAACCTAGGGCGGTAAAACAAAGAATGTCTTAGATCTCAGGTATTTGACGCCCGAGCCGAAGGCGATCTGAGGTTTTCATTATTACCACCCATGGTAGTTAAAAAATAAGACGTTTCGGGCGGCCATTTCCACTTTAAGGCAAGGTGTGATCTAAAAATTGTTTGTTTAGTTCAACTTGCTTGAAGTTTGTTATAAAAAATCTAGCTTTAAATCAGGATCTCTCTAAGACTATTTCTATTAAAAGGTGATGATTTCAATTCAGCATTAATCAATTTCAATTACCAAACAGATAGTTATAATCAATTTGAATTATTCCTACATAAATCAGAAGAGCGTACTGTAAAAATAAATCGATTTTACATCCAAATGCGTTAAGTATAACAATATTTCATCATAACAGGAAGTCAACCAGTTTATAATCTTTTAGATCTGTTAAATGTCTTGAAATCACATTGTTGATTTCTTCAAATTTAGACTTAGTTATTTAATAGTTTAGGTCGAGTATAAAAACTATTATACTAACTTTTCACTGATTTAAATAGGTGGCTATACCTGATCGAAAAGGCACTAACAATTGTTATTGCAAGGAGTAGACTATTTTCATACTCTTATTTATAGGTAGACACAGATTTGGCAATGGAAATCTCTTCATATAATTTTTAATTCTAAGACAATACACACAACAAAACGTTACGCTCTATCCTACTAATATTATAAATGCGAAAGTTTCGATGTTTGTTACTCAATCACGCTTAAACGGCTCAACCGATTGGGATGAAATTTAGCAAGAAGATGTTTATACCCTGGATTAAAATATAGGATAGTTTTTATCACGGGTCAACGCAGACGAAGTCACGGGTGGAACTAGTTTAATAATAAATTAATAACTATTGGAGGACAATTTGACAAACATCGAACAAGGCCCATTAGGAAGCTCAATAAGGTTTGTTTTATGGGTACTATACTTAAATACAAAGAAAACATCCAAGACTCTGAAGAAAAAAACCTGCTCATCACAGAAATATGTGCCATTACCAGGATTTGAACCCAAGACTATCTGCAGCTACGCAGGCACATTCACACAAGAAGCTAAAACGGTAATAATTTCTTTAACAATCATACAATCTATCTGCCCATCTGTGTCAGTTGAAATCCATAATTGCCACCATCTTCAAATTCTAGGACTACCGAATTCAATAAAATTCTCGACAAAGAGATCCCTTTCAACGATATCAAACAAGTTACTCAAAGTTGTAACTAAAACTACATGATTTATAGTAAAATAAATGAAACCTTTCTTGTAGACGGAGACACTAATTGTCGGCTGTCGCAAAGCGTATTGATTGGGGAATTATTTAGGTCCGATTTCGAAACGGTAGCTTGGTTGGTTTTTTTAGGGTTCTGCTTTAAGATAAAACATAAAAAATTAAATATGTATGAAACAAAATCATCCTGAGCTTAATAGTTTATCGTTTAGTGTTATTTTTCATGAATTCTTCATGAATTCTATAATCTTATTTTATAACTTCATAGTTAGTAATGTTTAGAAACGAACAAGTTTTATGTGACATTTGTTACCTATCGTATTTTTTAAAACTGTACGACGGTAGTAAACAATTCACGGCCTTCTGGTGGTGGTGGTAATTTGACAACGTTGCGATCAGAAATCAGCTAACTATGGAATAACTAGCCAAACGAGAGTTTACACAACCAAACAGATTAAATTAGATCAGTAAAGAACAAATACGCATAAATACACACTTATCTCCCAACTCTGTAAATTCGAAACACTTGACATTATCGAAAATCTCGGCAATCTCTCGCTGACAACACTCCATAATTATCCGCCGAGCTCAGATTACATAGATAACAACCTGTTACCGTAACGGGACAGGTTTTAATGTTGGAAGCGAACATCCTGATTTAGGAGCAGGTTAATAAGATATGACAGTCGTCCCAGAATAAAAATACAGTTCAAAATAAAAGGTGAAGGCTGGTAAAGTGCATAAGAATGTACAATGCAAAAGTGCCAGATGTTCCTGCACTAGGCTAGACCTGTATCGCGGGAAACCAGGTTCCTATTTGGTGTCATGCTTATATATCTATATACATACGTTAAGCAAATGACATGAAAATTAAAACAGAATTGACATAAGAACGTTGATGAATACAAAAATAAAGCTTATACTATAGTGGCAAAGAGATAATAACAACTAATCAAAGGTCTAGGACACTTTGAGGAACACCCGATTTTTGCAGTTTAATACAATATGACAGTTGTCGAAGTGTAAAGATTTGGGTTGAAAATAAATCAAAGTCCCTAGAACAGTGCATTGAGGAACGCACTTTTTTACCAATTTTAATGAGCCGCCTTCACCATGGCTGTCTCGAATTATGTGAAGTTTTAGGGTGCTAAGTGAGCAAAAAATCTGCGCGGCGACTTTTATGCCCTTAGTCTTATGGTCTTTGAAATAAAATTTCAATGCTTTTAGATATAAGGCTCAGTAACCAGTAGTATATTATTGAAAACGTCAGATTATTTTACCTTAGCATGAACATGTTACGATTAAGTCGGAACAATTTAAAAGTTCTTGTTACTGATTTGTTTATTTGGACCGAAACTTGATTAACATTTACTTAAGTTAATTTGACATTTCCTTTTATCACACCAGTTGTTGAGAAGTTTATTAACATATTGTTTTCTTAAGTGGGAGCCTCAGGCAGAGTATTAATGCTAACAAGGAATAGTGTTGGACCAAGGTTACTGCCTTGAGCGATTCTGACTTGTTTCCACGAATTACAGAACAATGCCTACGTTTATTTAATGATTTCTGTGAAGTTCTTTTTGTGCCGCTTGCTTTACATGATGTGTATCTGTATATGTATTTCGGGGTCAAAATGACAAAAAATATGAAGATGGTTGTGAAGCGATATATGTTGATCTTTATTTGAATTATTACATGGTTATACTGTACAACTTTACACATGAGACCAACCACAAAATCGCTAAATAATGACCTATTCCATACTCATTGTCATTTTCACTTTTTATCATTCTTAATCATGAACCCAAAGTCGTCCAGTAAGTATATTGTTTATCTTTCATGTGTTACATTTATGTCATATATCCGCTTTTTCTGAAGGTCGCATAGTATATAATGCTAGTTTTATCGCAAGTCGACCTTTTGTATGCGGATTTTGTTCGTGCAATAAAGCAACTCCTCTTATTATTAGTTTATTTTCTGAACGTCATTCTACTAAAAACACCCTCACTTAGGGCTTAGGTGTATATTATTTGTTGCATTGTGAGGCATTCGTTGTAGCCTACCAGTTAAAAACGATATTATTAAATAACAAACCCTGTTTAAACCTTCGAAACTAAAAGCTCGTATATTAATACAAATTTCACCGCAGTTACGTCTTTTCGTTCTTGAAACTCAGTGTTACCAACCCTGCAACCAAACAACTTTCTATCCACAGTTCGCGTGACCTTTATCTCAAAGTGCTAAGGTGTAAAACGAGTTGATGCAACTACAAAATAATTTGCAAGGAAATATTTTTCAAACTGGCCAGTGACAAGTTATTAGTGTCAAGTCATAATTGCATACCTCTTCTCGTATCTAGAAGAGCTTAAGCGACTCGAATTCTTCATTGCGATCCGCCATTCGTTTTATTCCTACCAGCGTAGCGGAGCACGGTGACGTTGCACTAAATAAGTGAATTTGAATTCTACTGAAAATAAATTAGAGCTCAAATTTAAATGGCAGTATTAAATACATGTTTTAAATAATATCCAGAAAATAACACTTGGATTGCATGTCAAAATATGTTGAATAATGACTGGTGTCGATATTTTTTGCCGATTCTGAAAACTGCAAGTAATTGGATGTAATGAGGGCAAAAACCCAGTTATCTTTTGCCCACCTGGGTCGGAGATTGTGCAATATTTGAAAGGTTACTAATTTAGCGCTTTTGTGGTTAGAAAGACACGTTATGCCGTTGATCCCGGAGAGGTCTATTAGGCTTGAAATGGTTTAACACGTTATCCACTTACGCTTACGTTAAGCTTCAGGCGAAACTGTCTAAAAATAGCGTATCGACTATTTTATTCGCTAGCGATTGTAGTAACGTCATCATCATATCAGCCGAAAGACGTCCACTGCTGAACATAGGCCTCCTCCAAAGGGTGCCAAAGTGACCAATCCTGCACCATCCGCATCCAGTGGACTACCGTGCCCTTTTCCAGGTCATCAGCCCACCCGTAGTAACCCAAGGCAACAAGCAAGCAAGTGTGTGTACCCATAAGTTGTTTTGAAGAGGCCGCTCTTCAGCGATAACTGCCTGTTTTCTACCTCTTTGCTACCGGCTTTGTATGGTATTGTAATGGAAGGTTTCGATAGCAACAGACGCTATGTACTGGGCTATTTTGATCCATCTCACACAATATACTTACCCTAATGAGACCGCTGAATAGCACACATATTAAGCCATATAGCTATCGATTGGCCCGGCATTGTGCGAACGCTGAATTATTCCGCTATCCGGCTCGGAGGACCAACACAATTCCATGTCAATTAGGACAGTGATAGCTTTGATATAGGAGATTGTAAATGTGCTTTGTGTTTTTATACATGTGTATGTATTGTGCATGGGTTGTACCTTGTTTCACCGACAAATGTTCCATCGAATGTATCTATTGCAGAAACAAACCTAACCTAACCGAATGGGTTCTACAAAATTACCTTTTAGCTATAGGTACCTAAAAATTTAACGGTTTCTGAGTGACAAAATTTCGATGACATGAAAATTCGGCGTAACAATGCAGGGGACACCATTAGGTATGATCTAATTATTATGGTAATTCGTTTTGAACATGATACTTTGGGAAAACTACTACCTATTCTCAAAATATTCTAGTTTTCCAAGTTTATTCTAGCAAAGGGGGAATTTCGCGCAAACGGAAAGGTAATTTGCAAAAGTATGTTATATATACGTTTCTTAAAATATCACGCCGTTAGCCGTCCATATTCAAATAACATTTTGTATGGAAAGCGAACCACCATTAGTTGTTCAGTAGCATTAATACACGTAATATCATGGGAAGTGCTTTATTAATACTAAACGGGACTTCATCATCATCATCATCCACTGCTGGACATAGGCCTCCCCCAAAGAGTGCCAAAGTGACCGGTCCTGCGCCATCCGCATCCAGCGGACTCCCGCAACCTTTACCAGGTCATCAGTCCTCCTTGTGGGGCGCCCCTCGCGAGTCGCGCTAAACGGGACTTACTCGCGTATACTCAATTACGTTACTTTATTTATTTACCTCTTTAAGGCTTCCCGAGGTTTCGGATGTATCGCAACATCCATGGTCACGTGACTACATGGTATAACAACACAGGTACTCTCTTCCGAGACTCGCGAACCACGTGACTGACACAAGCCTACGTCATCATTCTGTTAAATGCCGTTTGATGACGTAGGTTTATGTCAGTCACGTGGTTCGCGAGTCTCGGAGGAGAGTACCTGTGTTGTTATACCATGAGCGGGTAACAACATCTCGAAGCGCGGGTTTTTCGACTACCCGCACTTTGTCTTTATTATAACGACTTGTACACTAGGGTTGTCACCACACACAACACTAATAATGTCCGGTGATATAACGATCGATATTAAAGGCCAGCTTAATAAAGACTCATGACTGGATTCCACGAATTATTCCATAATAGGGAATATTCATGACATTTTTTTATTTTTTTTATCTATTCTATAAGTAATTATATAACCAGAAAAAAATATAACACTTTCACAATAATATTAAATAAGCTAAAAAAAAAAAATTAAAATTACTATCATTTTCGGACGATCGAAACGCCACCATTTTGGCGCGCTCATTTGTGACGTCACCGTGCAGCTTAGTGCACGGCGGTTCTTAAACAAATTAACAACAAAGTGTTTGATTCACACTTTTAATAAATGTGAGTGATTAAAGCTTATAAGATCAACTTATTGTAATGGAAGAGCACACAAAAGCTTATTATAAATATTGTATTGTCCCTATGTGTGAAAATCACATTAAAACTGCAAATATTTTCATATGCCCAAAGGTGCAAATATAAGGATAAAGTGGTGTAAGGCGATGAGGAGAGATAATGTATCGTGCTTGAGTAGTTTATATTGTTGTGAAGATCATTTCGACGTGAGTATTAAATATGTATGTACCTAAAATCTTTTATATTACGACTCGCGAACAATATAGGTAAACAATAACCTAACCTAAAAATTGTATTATTAACTTATTCATAAAACTATTCTGATTCCCAATTTTTTTAGTTATTAATGTTACCAATATTATGATTTTTGTTGATCAACAGCTGACTACGAGTGTTGATTTTGATCAAGAAACGTTTTAGCTAAGTTTCTTTGTTTGCACTGTTGATCGAAGAAAGTTAAAAGAATTTAATCCTTTTTACTGAGTGACCTACACAAATTTGTTTTATTTATAAGCCTTGACGAAAACAACCTAGTTTGGTAAAGTTCATAAAGATGTTCTCAACATTTAACATTCCTAATAGGTACCTACATATCTTTGATTATATAATACTAGCTTCTGCCCGCGACTCCGTCCGCGTGGAACTCGTTTATATCGTAGCTCCCCCCATATCCCCCAAAGGGATGAAGTGGGGGGTGAAAGTTTGTATGGAGCTACGATATAAATGAGTTCCACGCGGACGGAGTCGCGGGCAGAAGTTAGTATATATAATATATAAAGTTATAGTATAGTAAAATAGTATATAGTATGGATAAATATCTACTAGTATTTTATTCCACTTATTTAACAAAGACACCTATTTGAAGTAGTTTAAAAGTCTAGCTATTTGAATCGCCAAAATAGGTTATAATTATTTAATTGACCAATCTCACGAGTATAAAAACAAGGAATATGAAAATTTATTGAATATCTGTAACTTATTTACCTTGCAGCTTTTACTCCTCTTAGTTCAGCGGACGTAAAGTCACAAATATTTGCGAAGTATGTATTAAATTTAGTCATCATGAACACATCAATTTTAGGCAGATTATCCGACTGTGCCTTGACAAAACCGCCTTCAGTCATTGTGGCGAGTCTTTTTCACTTAATAATTACCAAAAAACACTGATTATTTATCATAAACAGCGGCCAAACAATGCGAATAACTTTCAATAATCATACTAACGACCTGCACGGTGACGTCACGTTTAGCTCCGCCAATAGCGTTGCGTTTTGGAAATTTGCGAGGGAATTTGAAAAATAGTACTTTTAAACAATTTATTTTATCAATAGAAACATGATAATTTGAAAAAATAATCATGTGTGTATATTTATTAAGCAATATAGATTACACGTGATTTTTTTTGTCCATTTCTAAATCACATGCATATTCCCTATTGTGAGAATCGTGAAAGTTTAAATTAATGTCATTATTTGTGTGATGAGCACGAATATTTGTTCCTGAGTCTGTTTTCTATGTATTTAAGTATTTATTTATCTTTATACGTATGTATATCGTCGTCCTAGTACCCATACTACAAGCTTTGCTTAGTTTGGGACTAGGTCGATTTCTGTAAGATTGTCCCATATTTATTTATTTATTTATAATGTATAGAAAGTGCAGTCTGTGGGGATGCATATCTTGTATAGACAAGATATGCAAACATAGGTTTGGAGCAGAATTGGGGAGTGCTCACAAATATCTGAACACGTCTCTAATGCCTTGATAATAGAGACGTGTTCAGATATTCGTGAGCATTTTGGCCGCTCCGATATATCTGATGGCGACTGTACCTACACCTCACAGGAGCTTAACTTCATAAAGATATCGTCGTCCTAGTACCCATAGTACAAGCTTTCCTTAGTTTGGGACTAGGTCGATTTCTGTAAGATTGTCCCATATTTATTTATTTATTTATAATGTATAGAAAGTGCAGTCTGTGGGGATGCATATCTTGTATAGACAAGATATGCAAACATAGGTTTGGAGCAGAATTGGGGAGTGCTCACAAATATCTGAACACGTCTCTAATGCCTTGATAATAGAGACGTGTTCAGATATTCGTGAGCATTTTGGCCGCTCCGATATATCTGATGGCGACTGTACCTACACCTCACAGGAGCTTAACTTCATAAAGACCTGAGTGCTTCTAAACTCCTATTAAGATACAGCTTTCTGTACATACTCGTGATGTTCAGTAAATTGTTGCATACCGACTCGACTGATTGCGTTCCGAGTCGCTAAATGGGAGGAATATAAATAATATACGTCTTCGTATGTTAGTGTTTGGTTTGGGGGTAGTAGTGGAGCGAGTTACTGGCACAGCATTGACTGCCTACTCGTATTTGTTATCCCGGGTGTATTCTATTGGAGACCGAGGTCCGTTTGCTACGTCATCCCAGTATTTGGTGTACTAGTTGTGTTTTGCGAAAGCAACTTCCATCACAGTGAGGAAGCTAGACATCATTAGGATTAGGCATGTATTGAGGTCGTATTAAAACGCGGTACACAGCTGATTAAATCTACGGCGTTAGATGATCATGCTTTTATCTGAGTATCCGATATAGGTGAATAAAAACATAAATATGTGTTTAATTTGACGCGTGTTTTCTTTCTCATTTGCATAATTGTTTGGAGAGACATCGAAGATATCTTAATCGCAATAGTTTGTTGGATTCAGCGATTTTAATACTTCTGTCACCAAGTAAAAATTCACAAATAATTTTATCATTAGTATAATCTTATCAAAGAGTGCCACAGTGACGGGTCCTGCGCCACCCGCATCCAGTGAACTACCGCGACCTTTACAGGCGAGTATTTAAATACTTCTGTCACCAAAGCATATTCACAATGTTGACGACCGGTTTAGCTTAGTTGGTAGTGACCCTGCCTACAAAGCCAGAGGTCCCGGGTTCGAATCCCGGTAAGGGCATTTATTTCTGTGATGAGCACGAATGTTTGTTCCTGAGTCATGAATGTTTTCTATATATTTAAGTATTTATTCATGTATATAAGTATATTTATCATCGTCCAGTACCCATAGTACAAGCTTTGCTTAGTTTGGGACTAGGTCGATTTGTGTAAAATAGTCTGTAAATATTTATTAATGTGATTTCATTCAATATATATACGTATATTTATCTATCAATCATTCGAGTTTCTTACAAAGAGTTAATAAATAACTTACATGAATCTTCACAATACAAACATGATACTCTGTGACTTCCCATTCCTCCTTGCTAAGTCAATCTTCGCGAATGTGTTCCTATACCTTCCCAGTTTCCCATCGAAACGCCAGGGCTGATATTCGAAACGCGCTAATCTGCTTACCTCACCCGTCACGCCTAACGAAACTAGACTTCTACGAGTACCTACGCTTATCTTACTACGACTTCATTCGCGGCGTCAAGATGATAAGAGGTGAGGCTAAAACAAGAGGACAGAATACCGGGCTGATAATGATAATTACTTGCAAAGGAATGGGCGAGTAACTTGCCATTAAAGTTTGCAGTGTAAACGCAGCACAAAGCACAGCTACGTCTCACCTCAGACAAATCTCCAGCAATTAGGCGGATGCTTTCAGAGCGTTAGATGCGTTTGCGACATTAAGGTGTGTTCCCATTGGCGCATTTACGTGTGGTGTGAGTAATTTCGTAATTAATGGTTCACTAAGTGTTTTAGGTTCAGTCGCCGTCAGATATATCGGAGCGGCCGAGGTGCTCACAAATATCTGAACATGTCTCAATTGTCGAGGCATTAGAGACGTGTTCAGATATTTGTGAGCACTTCGGCCGCTCCGATATATCTGATGGCGACTGTACTTTCAGCTTCATTATTTTTGAGTTCGTTGAGTGCATTGTTAAAGGTTCCAATGTCAAGTTTTGTTATTGGAAGTTGGACGTATTTCGTCAAGTAGGTCTAGAAGCTTTATATCATTTATGACACAATCTTCTTATTTATAGTCAAAAGTTCTTAAAACTGACGATGCCCACTCTCTGAATGATAAATATCGTAATATTAACCAGTGGTAAACGGTGTGGGCCACACATACTGTAAACATTTTCTTTAAAACTTATTTTAAGTATTCATTGTAGTGGCTGTTTGTTTACCCAAATAAACTAAAAAAAAAAAAAAAAAGCTTGTTCTTGTGGTCAATAGAATGTGCTAGAAATCTAAACAAACCAACTTTTCCTGATATTATTACCTAGGCAGTTATATATTTTTTTCATCTAGTGCAAAGCAAATAAAAAAGACACCATACAAAAATGTGACGAACTGGGACATTTTTTTTCTTGGGTAAGACTAAAAAATTCTATGTACCTACAGTTTTTTTTAACGCTCACTCGCGCTTGTAGTTTTTTTTTAAAAACGCTGACGCGTGTTCTAAGCGAAACATGAAATGTGAACTATCAGATGAACTGTCGGTTTCAAAGTCTAGACTACCGCAACTCAAGCTAAAATGTATATTATTCATGCAATATCTTAACTGCTCTCTAGCGCATAATGTTTCAATTAATAAGATCAAGCTTCGACCACTGGTCTTACCCGATGTGAAATATATTCAGACGGCGTTACTACGAAACCTCGATTGAAGATGAGTTTGGATAGATTTTGGGTCACGCAATGCACCTTGGACTTATTCACAAAGTTAAGTGAGAGAGACAAGGCGAGAGGGAGAAAGAATGAGACTCGGACAGAATGAAAATTCTTCGGTCATTAAGTATAGAATATTTTGTTTCAAAATTTTCATAAGGGAACTTCCTAAATGGAAACTTGTCTATGTTCTCCTTCATATTTCCAGGAACATTAAAGTTAACTGTTACTGCAAAGAGTGGTACTGGAACATAAGTTTTATGTGCTCTAACCCTTTTGGGAATAAAGGCGTGCATCTTTATATGTATGTATCAGAATGAACTGCCATTCTTTTTTTATTTCAAGTCACATTAAAGATCGACCCCAACAACACATCACTAGTAAAGCCTGCATCACTACATCACTAGTGAGTTGATTGCATGGTTTGATAAACTATGGTTCACACGAGATGCACAGCGTTTAAAGCAAAAACTTAACATTCCTGTCATCGGCTGTGTTAATTATCCCCCAACGCAAAGAGAGGGGTGTTATAAGTTTAACGTGTCTGTCTGTGTATCTGTCTGTGGTATCGTAGCTCCCAAACGGATAAACCGATTTTCGTTCGTTTTTTTTGAGTCGTAGATAATTTTATCCCGGGTGTTTTTAGCCATGTTTCATGAAAATCTGTTTACCCGTTTTTGAGATGACTTTGAAATGAAAATGTCGGGGGTTTCTCAACTTTTCTAAGATCATTCGATCTTTCTACTTCAAGGCTACCGATCCAATACAATGTGTAACTTAGACAAGTGGAAATTATAAATGCGAAAGTAACCTTTTCACGCTTAAACCGCTGAACTGATTAAGATGAACTTTGGTATGGAGATAGTTGAATACCTTGGAAAGGACATGATATAGTTTTTATCCCGGAAATAATACCTTAAAGGGTAAAGGGGCGTGGAAGTTTCCATGGCATAGCGAAAATTGATGCTGTCCCTGTGAAAAGTCCAAAAGCATATTTGCAATAAGATTGTGTATGTATATAATATATGGGGTCAAGCAGCTGACATACAGACATCTTTGTATTACAAAAAAGATCCATTCTTTCTATATATAGTTGTGAATATTTAACGTGGCCGAATTTTTATAAAACTGCCATTGCAATTGGAATCTTTTAACTGGACGGTAGAGCTGCTTTTT
This sequence comes from Epinotia ramella, assembly GCA_947578815.1. NCBI lineage: Eukaryota > Metazoa > Arthropoda > Insecta > Lepidoptera > Tortricidae > Epinotia > Epinotia ramella. The sequence goes on along the minus strand of OX388224.1, from coordinate 12,511,951 downwards.
GAATGGACTACGATGCAGTTCGGCCAAATCAAATAATCGCAAGTATAACCTAAGAGCAATATTTTCCAGCTCTTAAAAAATACTTGAAAAAAACATTGATGTCAAAAGCTCATTACAGGGTTGAGTACTATCTAACTGACAAATGCAGGGCCCAAACCAAGGCCCAAAATAGCATAACCATTCATATAGCTTAATACACACATGACAAGTTTTCTTGTAAAACAGCGCATTATGATGATTTTTTTCCTTTATATTCATATTCCGTTTTACTTATTTTAAGTAGCTTAAGAACTTACATTGTAATAAACTTTTTTTGGCAAAAAACTACTAACTGTTGAGTTTGTTTCGGCGTTTCTTCTAACACTTCTTTTTGAGAAACGCTGGTAACATTTTGACCTGTAAAAGTGCCATTACTGCCTTCTTGCAGAATAAAAATTAATTTATAAATTAATTTATAAAATTCATAATAAATATCTAACGATATCTGTTCGAGTTCCCACAGTGCCACCGCGCATCTGTTTAAACACATCCCATAATTCCACATTCTGCGTCCGTGCAATTATATTAATGACGCGCTCGTCAATATTGACGTGACGGTGCTGGCACTTTAATGATATGTGCGGCGGGAGAAAAACCTCAAGAATAGAATAGAATAGAATAGAATGGCATTTATTCAGGCAACAACACATCATAAGTAATAAAAATAAAACACATTAACAAATACATCGAAAAAGTAGATCGGGATGTGGACCTGAAATGGCCTCCACTCAGCAATGCAGTTGGCACGGCTAGCGTGATCAACGGCGCTGGTTTTCTGTGGAGCCAGCGGGGTGTGCGGGACAGCGTACTGTGAGACTTGTGTCAGTAGATACAAATACCTTATATGAAATATTATTATAAAATATATATATATATATATATATGTTACAACAATAAAAGTACCTATATTATACATACTTATAATTTTATTAATTAGCGGTTAACTAAATTGCGGCTAATAGTTTTTAGGAATGGGAGCTAGTAATGGTGTTTTGGATATCCTACCCTTAGGCAGCAATAACTTGTTGAGCCATTAGGTGTTTTTTCAGTTTGGACTTGAACCCACTAATAGTAATGCTCTCCTTGATAGGTGGTGGGAGGTTATTCCAGCATTTCGTGGCAGCATAACGAAAGCTGCCACGAAATGCAGCGGTATCGTGCCTTGGGCAAACCAGTCGTGGAATACGCCTGGCTCGCCACCGGTAGAATATCAACTTACTATGCAAATACGCGGGTTTCTTACTGTGAAAAATACCAAATAATAGCGTGGCAAAGTGAAGTGTACGTCGACCACTCATATTTAAAAGTTTATTTGTATTGAGATACGGGGTAATATGGGATCGTGAAGGTATCGGGAAGCAAAGGGAACTAACCGTCTGATATTATAGCATAAGAGAAAATTCTGGATCGTTCAGGACATAGCCGTGCCGTGTACCGCTTTGAGTGGTTACTACGCCTATTACGCACGCCCCTACGCAGATTAGACCGTCGTTTTTATTCGTCATGTATGTCTGTCTGTCTGTCTGTCCGTCCGTATGTCACAGGCATTTTACTCGAAAACTATTGGGTGTATTTAAATGAAACTTTGAGGATGGGTGTATTTTGTTAGCCGCTACATAGTTTTGTAAATAAATGACTGAAAAAAATTTTTTTTAGGGGTGCACTCCTTACATAAAACTGAAAGTCAATTTTTTTTTTCATTACAAGCCCACGTGTGTGTGGCACATCAATCGATAGGCCTTTCAAAATAAATATAAGGTTTGTCAGCAATTTTTTTGATTAAGTGAAGAGAGTCGGAGATAATCGCCCCGAAAGTCACTAAAATTGTCCCCCCCCACCCCCTCTAATTTTTGAACCGTGTATTTTAAAATATGATAAAAAGCATGGACATAGGGCTCATTCAATTCTTTCAGCGAAAATTGTTTTGAACAAGATTGGTTCAAAGGTTTTTGAAATATTTCTAAAAAAACTGCCTTCCTTAAAGAAAAGGACGTAAGTGCCATAAGCTTTCAGTAACGATACGACCTTTTTAATAGGCACGGAACCCTACGTTGTGCGTGGTTCGACACGCACTTGGCAGCTTTTTTTTTATACAACGACGGTGGCAAACAAGCGTACGGCCCGCCTGGTGGTAAGCGGCCACCGCAGCCTATAGACGCATGCAACTCCAAAGGCGTAACATGGGCATTGCCGACCCTTGATATGTTCGAGGGTTCGCCGTGTTGACAGCTGAACGAACAAATTCCCTCGCTCTCAACACAACGCATCCTCGGGAGCTCTGGCGACCTTGCTCACCTCCGTTGATCTTGGTTGTTGTCTATGAGAGAGAGAGAGAGAAAGATATTCCTATTCTTATGCAAATTGAAATAAAAGTTAAATATATTTTTTATAATGTTAGGTAGTAATTGTGTGAATGCATGTTAACTAAGATTTTATTGTTGTGCCCTAACAGGGTTCATGTATTGGATTCTAATACAGTATTGATAAGACCTTTGTTTACAACGTGATGCAATAAATAAATGAACGAGTGAATGAAATGAAAACTTCTTCGCTCACCTCAGATAAATATTCACTCCAACGTTACCTCAGTTTAGAAACTCCATCCATTGTTTGGTTTCGGTCCAAAAGTCCTCACGTATCGGGCTATCGTCAACAGTCAATAACAACACAATTTAGTTAGCATGTGCAACATATGGTTAGAATACACGACCAATACACGCGGGCGGGGCAGCGAGGGGACACACGGACACGGGACATGTCGAGCAAGTGTGTAAGAACATTTTCGCACAATCAAACAACCTTACGCCCTAAACGCATATGCCTCCTCCGTTCCGTCGAGGGTCATTTTTTTTTACTGAGATCCTGTTAGATAAGGCATTGTAATTATTGTAGCATTGTTATAAAAAGACATCAGCTGGTCGATCACGTAACGCATTGTACGCTTCTCCCTTCTACCGTGGGTGAAAAGAGTTTTTTAATAAGAGGCGGTTCATTATTATTGCATTGTTGTTATAATTGTAGCTAGATAAAAGTGACAGTAGATGCTTGTAAAGTACTTCGAACAGCCAGTAAATGCTCACTTGTCAACAAACAATCTGGATAGTAAATTCAACACAATTTAGTTATACATACTTACTATACGACCAGTTAACACAAGGGCGGGGCAGCAAGGGGACATACGGACCCGGATTACATCGAGCAAGTTTATACAATACGGGACATAGGTTTGCATCTCTGAAGTTAGCTTAAGTCCCGCACAGCCGTCGAACTCTCTGACCAGCGAACGAAAAAACCATAGATGTCTAAGTAGCTCCGCAAAATGGCCCCACAGAATGGGTGCCATCGATCGCTTTTATGCGGGGATGGAGTCGGGGTGTCAAAACGGCCAGCAGCCGTTTAGTTTGAACATGCGCATACCGGGTTTTAGGCACGTGTTTGGGTAGAAGTTTGTCAAGTGAGTGGGCAAATCGACTGTTAGAAGTTTTTAAGCCGCCCGAAGGCCTCTGACTCGGCTTAACGACAGTATCCGGCATCAACTGCTTAGCGTGCCTTCCAAAGCACTACCAGACAATCTCCATTGGTTCACACACAATGTGGTTAGTAAGTGCAATATTAAGGCACAGATTATATAATAGTTCTACGAACAGATAATCAGGTCTGAATAAAAATGCTTATACCTACTGCTTTTCTTGCCTACGAAATTTAACAATGGAGCGACCTTGAACGCTCGGGTCGTTGCCCGCACGCGCCGGCCTATCGACGCTAGGGTTGACACCGCTTAGAAATGATTTTATATTTAATCGTTGAGTGAAATAAAAAAGGTTTATAACTGATTAGATTAATTTAATTATTATCTTTTTTCTATTTTTATTTTTCTAGAGACCCGTAACGTAAGTATCCGGGGTTTCCCGACATACTGCCAGTATCTGAACTGCAAAGCCACTTACATACATACATACATACATACAGCCATATCAACGCAGCATGTTAAATACAATTGAATGCCATGTTACCTATCGCTCACCCTGTCTACTCGTATGGTTACGACATACGACAGTTAGAATGTACCTATTAATCTACTACATATTACAAAACGAAACGTTTTGTGTAGGTAAGTAACTTAATTGAAATATATCCCGACGATAATATGAAATAAAGTTTGTTAGGTAGTTACCTTCCTATCTTCGTTATTTATAGCATAAGTATATAAATAACGTAATAGTGTATAATAATTTAAAAGTAGCATTACAAACTTGAAAGTAGTCACTATTTAGGCATAAGTTGTTTTAATGTATTGTTTTTAAATATTCTGATTACGTGTTACATCCTCGCGAGTGCATTCCAGCCCTTCCAAAAAGTCATAAGTCCCTATAGTAACGATAAGTCCCAATAGTAACGACGATGCTTACACCCTTTTTTCGGGTGCCGTGCGAATCTTACTAAGTAAACTATTATACTAATTGCTGTTGGACAGGGATAAACATAAACATGAAATCTACGAAATCAAGTAAATGATTTAGACAGCATGGCAGTGGCGGAGTAAACTTGCCGGAGGCTCGGGCAAGGTATACAAAATTACCGAAACTAATGGCAGGCCTTACAAATTAATTACGTATTTGAAATAGGTATTAAAAAAAAAGATAAATGTCTATTTGTTTTATTATTCTGACACCCCACAACACTGCAGTAAACCGAATTGATTCATGACGAAGTCATTTTTAATAGCTAACAGCGCGCGTAAGCAGCGTCCGGCCGTGAGCGCGTGTGCCAGCCAACTGGCTGAATGAACCGGCCTCGGTACGCAAAGTTTAGGTATAATTCTGAGTTCCCACGGTGCACCTCGGTAGCACTTAGAATACACGACCACTAAACACGAGGGCGGAGCAGCGAGAAGACAGACACCACGGGTTTCGTCATGAAAAATGTGTCGACCGAACTTCAAAAATCTTCACACCCAACATGTTCGACGCACCTCGCTACCGTATAACCGCCATGTTTTTCTTGTTTGCCAGGTGGTATCGTATCTATGTAAATTGCATCATGTACAGGGTGCGTCCTGTTTTTACATCGACCATATACACTAACACGCCGTAGAAAGCAATTTGCCTAGATTAGCGTTTTTGCGTTTTTCTGCTCTGATAGTGGATGCTTTCTCTTAAGGGAATTAGTATGATTAAATGGTTGAGTTGTTTGGTTGGTGTAGCTATGGTTGCCTTATGGTTTTGGCATTTGGCTGACAAGAGGCGGTCGCGGGTTCGAATCCTGGCTCGTACCAATGAGTTTTTCGGAACTTTGTACGGTATATTTACAGTTAGTTTTTCGGTGAAGGAAAGCATCGTCAGGAAACCGGTCTAATTCCAATAAGGTCTAGTTTTCTCTCTGGGTTGGAAGGTCAGATGGCAATCGCTTTTGTAAAACTAATGCCTATGCCAAATCTTGGGATTAGATGTCAAAGCGGACCCCGGGCTCCTTTAGGGGTACAACCGGGAATAACACTAGGAGGATGATGTTTGTGGATGCTGTCTCTTAAGGGGATTAGTATGATTAAAAGTTGGTTAAAGATTCCTCGGATGATAAATTAATAGTACCTGCTGGTCGATTGCGTAACTTTTCTTACGTATGTTTAGGTAGGTAACTCCTGTAAAAGTTACGCCATAAATCTGGACACTGAAGGAATTTATGAACTGTTATGCATCATATTTACTACCGAAAGGTTGTCTTGAAGACATCATTTTATAGTGATACCACCGCTGTTTAAAATTGTTTATGTTTCTTTGTTGTCACCAATAAAAATATATGTATCGTATTGAAGGCGTAAGCACTTGAAAAATTGATTGTTTAGTACCAAACCATTTTTCTATTGCTTTTCTTTTTAAACATACCTAATGTACACTAAAAATAAATATGACATTTACCTGCTGTCATTATGAACAGAGCCCGTAATTTTCATGCCGATGACATCAATTTGACGTCACGCTGCATATAGGATGATCCCAAATAGTTTTATTGTAATTATTTATCATTAGTCGTCAATCATTTTAATCATGTAAAAATTACTTCAAAAGTAATCTATTCACACGTGGAACAATTAATAGGTACGTACTTGATACGTGAAACGTAAATTAAACTATTTGTTTTGTTTTTATACATACATTTTATTAATCGGTATTGTTACCACATTTCAATAATTACGTAGAAAACAGATTTCCTTCAAGTAGGTACCTATTAATTATTCCACGTGTGAATAGATTACTTTTGAATTAATTTGTTCACGATTAAAATGATTATTAATTACAATAAAACTATTTGGGATCATCCTATATGCAGCGTGACGTCAAATTGATGTCATCGGCATGAAAATTACAGGCTCTGATTATGAATTATACGTATCGCGGCGAATCTTCATCCCTATGACAGCTGTCAACTCACAACATTTTACGTTTTAAGGTTATAAAATGTGAGATGACAGCTGCTATATGGATCAAGTTTTGAAGCGATACGTATATTAACTGTATTATTCCTTTCAAATTGAACTCAAACTCAATCCTACTAATATTATAAAAATAAGAAAGTTTGGATGTTTGGATTGTTACTCAATCACGCTTGAACGGATGAACCAATTTGGATATAACTTTAGACAAAGATAGCTTATAGCCTTAATTAAAATATAGGATAGTTTTTATCCCGGGTTCACGCAGACCAAGTCGCGGGCGGAAGCTAGTATAATATAAAGTATTTTACCAATTTTATACGTCTTCAGTTTTAAACGATATGATACAGAGATATAATGGAAAAATAAACCATCTTCGTCTGTAGCCCCTGACAGGATTCGAACCTGCGACCTCTCTATTAACGCTAGACTGCTCTACCAACTGAGCTACGAGGACAGTGACGGAAGCTGTATATTTTTCAATTACATTCCCGCTAAGACTAGCGCCCTCTATGTATCGAGTTATAGAGTAGTCTTCAGTTTTAGTCAACGTTTTCTGTTATTTTGGTCCGATCTATAGACGAGAAACCTGCAAAGTGTAAGGCGCTGGTGAAATCTTATTAACTAGAAAAAGTAAGAAACAAGCACAGTGGATACGTACTAACAGTAGTGCAATAGAGGTTTACAGGAATTAAATAGAGAAGCCATACGCGAACTACAGAGTAATGTAATGAATAAGTAGTTTTTTTTTTTCTCTTTGATTTAACCAGAAAGCAGTCCCCGCGAAGGATACGGGCGACTGAATCTGCGATGACTGTATGGTAAATGATTTCTAATGGAATAAGATGCTTCTGTGTATGAATGGTGAGTATGGTTGTAATGGATGATGGGTGAAATGATGAATGAAGTATGTGCCATGAATTTTTTCCAGTTATTAACTATGGTGGTGGCGATTTTGCAAAAAGAGGCTATTGTACTTTCTTTGCGAATGATTTCCTGCAGGTTATATGGTTCTTTATGGAGATTATGACAGTTGAATATGTAGTACCTAATGGTAAAGAAGGTCCACCGCCTAAGTGATGACGTTACGTGATTTTTTTTTTACAAAACAGTTCATATTTCGGGGTTACTTCTTACGTCACGTTCGTTAGCAAAATGGTATAAAATTGAAATTCGTAGAATGGTGTGCCATCAATGAAATTATGTTGTTACTACAGCAGAGCGTATATATATATATGAAACGTCATTGTGTGCGTCGTACAGGCCCTCCACAAGAAGTTACCATAGACAAGCGTTATTTCGTGCCAAAATTACAGTGGGATGAGCCTCCGCGAATAAGACGAGATGCGTATTCGATGCTTGCAACGCTATGGTAGTTGTTCTCGCACACCGCTCCGCTACACCGCGAGCTATCTCGATTTTTCTCGCATTATCCGTCTCTTTATTATTAGAGCACTTAGAACAAGAGGGTACCTATAGTCTGCCGTCCACTATTTATAAAACATAGAATACTGACCGTGATTTCGCTTTACATATATTTACTATGCATTTTTGTTTACAAAAACAAGTCCAGTTTTGTATGTAATAGTAACATTAGACCACGTAGATTATGCAGAGACAATTTTGATATTCAGCTGCCAAAATCTAATAATTATGTACATTTTAAAAGAAGTATTGCATATAATGGTATAAAAGTTTATAATAAGTTAAATGACGACATAAAGCAATGCAATAATATTAGTGAATTTTCTAGAAAATTAAAATCCTACTTGATTACTCGACCGTTTTATAACTTGAAAGAATATTTTGATAATTTGTATAAATAGATTATTGGTGTAATTAGATTAGTATTATGACGTTTTAAATTAGAATTTATATTTTGCATGCCAAACTATGGCGGAACATGCCCTCATGTAAATTAATTCTACTGACATGTACATTTATAACACCTGTGTATGTTTTTCATAATAAATCATTTCATTTCAGTGCAAGAAAAATCGAGAGTATGTCGCGGCCGTCTCATGATAGACGTGCTGAAAGATACTCACCCTAAGCACGGAAAGAATATACAGCTAAATTGAGAATATAATTTATACAACCTACTTTATTCGGGTGGGTAATTGTTGGCGGGCAAACTCGCATCAAGTGTGACTGTGTGTGTCTGGTTTGAGGCACCAGTCTCTTCGGAGGCGTGGGTTCGTATCCCACCGCTGCCACCATGAAGTGAAACGCAAGATGCTAGGTCAAACACTGATTTATTGAAAGCCACCCTCATATGTAAATATTACAAACAACTACCTACATAGTTATTACCTATATTAAATCTACAACAAAGTGGTTTGTGGCAAACGAGAAATGGTGAAACTATGATGGGGACAACCGACGATGTATCTGTTTGTCACACTTACTATGATTTGCAGACGGCCATCGCTTCTCAAACATCCGGCGCTTAAGCCGCATATTTTCATCAGATACATTAATAAAAACTACAAATTATTCCATCATTATATTGATTTAAACTTTTACGATTCTCACAGTTTATTTTTACTGAACGGGACTTAATCGTGTATAATTAAGTTATCTATTTACGTCACTGAGGTCTCCCGACGTTTCGGATGTGACGCAACATCTGATGTTCACGGGACGTCTCATTCCATTATTATTAAATATCATAGCGATATCACATTTTCTCGATTTATGCTAAAAGTGGCACTGGAACATTAGTTTTTTGTAATGTGCCTACCACTTTTGGGAATAAAGGCGGGAACCTAATGTATGGGTATTAGGTAGTTTTCCGAACGAACAGACAAATCAACTGTAATTTTAGCACATATAAAATTACGTTTAGATATACTAAGGGACTGCATGCAGACGGAAGGGCAGACTGGAAGGGGATGCAAAGTGGGTTTGTACCACGCGCTTCCGACGCGCGTTCCTCTGTGAAAAAAACGCAGTCTGCTGTCTGTTGGGCCTATGCCCTAACGCGTACAGTACGATCGACGGCAGGTCAACGGAAACTTCGCGGAAGAATCTGAACTGCTCTTTAGGTTTTCCGTCCAACACAGAGTCCGATTCGCACTTGACCCATTTCTTTTCGTCTTGCACTTATTTTTTAACGAGCACTTAAGAATACTGATTAGCTCTTTGTATTAAAGATATTCAATTTCGAACGCCCCGTTGCCTTACTGTCTGAACTCTGTGCCCGAAGCCCTACAAAGCCTGATTGCCGTGCCCCACTTGGCGACGGCGACATTTTAACGAGCCAGGTACACTATTTATTGATATTTCAAAGAAGTTTTACTTCCAGACAAGTTCAAGAAGAGTTGCAATTCGTACAATCTATACCTACGTGATGGACTAAGCACCAAACCGACTGAAATCGTAAGCGGTGTTGGATACAATCTGAAAAGTTTGGAAAGTCTTTCGTAACTCATATACCTAGCCTACTTTCTATTCCGTAAATAAGTTCAGAAAAACTCATTGACTGGATTCGAACCCACGACTGCCGCTTGACAGCCGTATGTCTGAACCACTAGGCTACCGTAGCTTTTGAACTTTACTATCTGCGCTTAAATTGTCATTAGTTTTATCAGCGATTCGATTATCAAATCGCCTTGTCAGTCGAACAGCAGCTTAACCCTTTCTATAACAGAACATTAATTGAAATGTTAAATTAAGTGAATAATCGCTTCCTGAACCCTGCAGCCGACGGAGCGGTAACAGTCGATGCCACGCTCGTGGGAAGTATCGAATTGTTCCGATAATCGATTGTTTCGAGACGGTTAACGGGTTTTGGTGGTTCTTGGGTTCTGCTGATTTTCTTTTGTTTCATTTAAAGTATCTCAATAAGGTCTAGTTTTCCCTCTGAGTTGGAAGGTCAGAGGGTTGATCACGTCACTTTTCGTCACGTTAGGAATCAACTGTAATTTTCCCATAAAAAGTTATCTACCTGACGTACGGACAATGCGTTACGTGATCGACCTGCTGATGCCGGTTGCTTTCGTAAAACTAGTGCTCACGCCAAATCTTGGGATTAGGTGCCAAAGTCGACCTCGTGCTCGTTTAAGGCACTGCTGGGGAAGACGCTTGGATGACATTTAAAGTATGTACTAACGGAGTTTTTAACCCCCGACGCAAAGAGAGGTATCTGCGTATCTATCTGTGGTATCGTAGCTCCCAAACGGATGAACCGATTTGAATGCGGTTTTTTTGTGTCATAGATAATTTTATTCCTAATGTTCTTAGCCATGTTTCATGAAAATCTGTTCAGCCGTTTTTGAGATATTGGACTTTGAAATTAAAATGTCGGGGGTTTTAAGTTGTAAGTAGTTATGGTACCTAAGTTGGTAGGTATATGGTGCCTGGTGGTGGAAAATGTCGCCAGAGCTCCCAAGGAAGTTGTGTTGCGAGTTAGGGACCTGCATTTGTCTTTAGCTGTAAATACAATAAGTCCTCAATCCATAGAAGGTCTCTGGATGAAGGTAGATTAGTTTTATTCACACATTTTTTGTTTCTATACGGGATAAAACAGTACATTACTACAGAAACCGGGAAGTAAGGGGTTGCCGGCCAGGTACATATAGACGGCCGAGCGTAGCGAGGTCGGATACTTATGAGGCCGGCAATCCCTTTTTCACGCCGAGGTATGTATTTGTATAGTGCTTTTCTCAAACATGCAATGAAATAAATTTAAAAAAACTCCAAGAAATCAAACTTTAATTTTCATAGCTGAACGCCGTGATCCTGTGCCACAAATTGTGGAATGGAAATGAAAAAAGACCATCTTGCAGGCCTAGGCCTACAATTTTGTATGAAATGCCATTACGGACTCGTCTCGCTCCGCCCGAAAAGTGACACTTCGAAGCCCATTATGAAGAACACAACGTCAATATTTCATTGCATGTTTGAGAAAAAGGTAATATATGTATTTTGAAACGTGTCCCGCAATGCACATATTTTGTTCCTCCGCCGCCAAACGGTGCAGGAACGAGATGCATGAAAAAAGTCTGTCCGTCTTGCATCTTTGTTTTGCTGCATAACAGTCTGCGTAGCGAACTCTATTTATCATAAATCTAGAGGTATGCGAAATTCTAAATTTCTGTGCAAAATATTTTAAAAAACCTTTTAGGAATGCCAGTTTTAGTCCAGGCAATGAACTGACAACATGTATGGAAAAAAAATCAAAATTTTGGAAATAATTTACAATAGCTTTTTTTTATGTGTTACGGATATACTCGTATTATCAATTAAATAGTTACCCAGCGACAAAATCCGACAAAATTTCAGACATCGAAAAAATGATAAGTTAACTGGCTTCTGAAAAGTCAGTAAAAATATTAATAAATGTTTTTGTCTTTATTTTGGTTCATTTACATTTGCTCTATAATATTCAAGATAAATCTTACAAAAAAAGATAATGCATGCTTCATTTAAATCTACATAATTACTTCCGGGTGGAAAGTTTGTCGGATTCTTGACTAAATCATCTTAGAATAACATTTTCAAATAAAATCAACAAAAAAAACGCTATTATAAATTAATGTTTTTCAAAACCGTATTTTGCCTGGAGTATTTATAAGTAACTTGTACTCACAAACAACGTATGTAATCAATACATAATGTAACGCCAAACGCGTTGGTGGCTGTAAGCCTGTGAACGACAATGACATTGATTTTTTACCGCTACCATGTTATTCATGTGACATCGCCACACCTAAACAAACCAGTTTAATCAGAACCCCGGTCACATGTTGTTATTACGAATCTCAGTGTTAAGATATAATGGCGAGCGGTGAGTATAGTGAAAACAAGCTGTGAGTGTCGCCGACCGGTGCGCCGACTAGTTTGACAACAAGTCGGGCCCCCGCTGCTTCAGCGAAAGAAACAGCAGGAGCGGTCTTCTTAGATTGATACAACCAGTAATTTATACATTTACGATAGCTGGCAGTATTCTACTGTACCGTAAATCCTATGTTGTGACATGGTATAAGGCAAATTACCATAAGTCCACATTAACTTTTTACAGCTTTCACTCACGGATAACAATTATTGACGATTCTCCGCTGCCTTGTATTGCAAAGGCATGCCTAGTTATGTTGCTTTCAATGGTGGCAAATAAGCGTAAGGTGTACTTGGCAGGTTCCAAAGTGCCTTTTTTTTGTCTGGAAATTATACACACGCACACACACACGCACACACACACACACACTTACAATACAATATTTTTGGTACTAGGTACTTTGAACTTCTTTTGCCATAATAGTTTTTGATTTTCGGCTGTACTATATTTTTGTCTCTTCAGCTTGAGCATGATACGTGATTAAATATGTGAGAAAATATCGCTGTAGTGGTAGCTTAAGGTACCATACCGGTCCGTCACCAACCAGAACGCAACACTTTGGAGAAGAACAAAAATTTGGCACCATAATTTGCGTAACGGTGGCGGCGTGATACACACAATGAACCGGAAATCCAGAGACACAAAGTTCAATTCTCGGTCTACTACGCTACTTTTTTTTTATGCACGTTTCAACTTTCCATTGCTATTCGTAATTATATAGATACATATTGAACTTCACGTGAAAATTACGCATCGTAACGAAGTTTAAATAAAGATACATGGATAAAATCAGTTGCAAGCATTGCAACAGTTGACCTACTGTACTTTTTACTGCGGCAACCAAACAAGAGTTAATTGATTGGTCGTATCCAGTATGATAACAGCTCTCAGTGAAATCTCTCATTAACGCCACAGATAATGAGTGAAAAGAAAGTCGCTTGTTCTAGAGTTGCAGTTGAATTGAGGAATGGTACCGAATGCCATTCGTCTGTTCAAAATTCAAATCACGTTTGCCGATACGCGTTAAGAAGTCCCTAGTAAGGTTGAATCTCAATACAAACGTAGTTACTTTCTCATTTTAAAACTACGTGTTGGATTGAAACGAAACTTTGCATGTACAATGACATGAGGTATATCCAGGTCTGATATTAGTTTATGTAGCTTCAGATACCATAGTAAAAAAAATACAGTGAATTTAAGTTCTACATACAAAACTTGTTTTTGCTGACATTAATTGAGGGAGCACAGCGGCATGCCATCTCGCTCTTATTTAGAGCTCACATTTTTTATTATACGCTGGTGGTAAACAAGCATACGGCGTACCCTATAGATGCTGGCCGAGCCTTCGTTGGTTTGAGCATTCGTTGTGCCCTGCGCACACGACCAGCGAACAAAATACCATTGAATGCGAGCTCCTTTCAAATTTCTACCCAAACACGTGCCTCAACCCGGTACAGGCATGTTCGAACTAAACGGCTGCCTGGCATCGTTGACACCCCGCCCCCATCCCGGCATAATGGCAATGGCATGGCATTGTGGGGCCATTTTGCGGCGCTACTTAGGCTTCTATTGTTTTTTCGTTCGCTGCACAGGACACACTGCAACACAAATACCACACGTTCTATCTTCTCGGGAGCTCTGGTAACCTTACTGGCTCTGGCAACACCACATATCTACATAAGAAAAAAAATAAAAATAAATTTGAACTTGTTATTAAAACTGTTACATTTCCAGCGATCAGGATTAATCTATATTTTTTTTTTACCTACCTTGACGACCGCTTTAGCCTAGTTGGTAGTGACCCTGCCTACGAAGCAAAAGGTCCTGGGTTCGAATCCCGGTATGGGCATTTATTTGTGTGATGAGCATGAATATTTGCTCCTGAGTCATGGATGTTTTCTATGTATTTAAGTATTTATTTATCTATATACGTATGTATATCGTACCGGAAGGCGCGGCGTGGGTAGGCCCCCCACAAGGTGGACTCATGACCTGGTAAAGGTTGCGGGAGTCCGCTGGATGAGGGTGACGCAGGGCCGGTCACTGGCACTCTTTGGGGGAGGCCTATGTCCAGCAGTGGACGTCTTTCGGCTGATATGATGATGATGATAATGACTATGATTTATAGGAATAGTATAGGTCTGTACATACATAAATATATTACAAACATTAATTCCTTCATAGATTCACGCCTTTATCCCCAAAATGGATAGGCAGGGCATATGAAACTTATGTTCCAGTGCCACTTTGAGCATAAATGTGGGTATAAAAGATCGAAGAAATGTGATATCGCAGTGATAGGTTGCTAGCCCATCTATTTCTATCCCAATATGAGAAAAAAAGTGTCCCGAAATTCCATACATTCTTGAACTTTTATGTTACCGCCATGCAAAGTATATGGGACATGGTAACACCAGAGTGAAATATCTGTAGGATTTTTTTTTGTCCTATTACGAATGAAAGCGCTCGTGAAAATAGCGGAAAACTCCTTGAAAATTGTACAATTCATAATAGTGGCTCAAATAACCATTTTCTTACCCTTTTCACGAAACAAATTATTTAATTAAATATTTTTGTTTCGTGTTATTTTTAACGAGGAAGTTACCCCGATCATTTTATAAACGATATGATACAGAGACAGAATATAATGGAAAAATAAACCATCCTCGTCTGTAGCCCCCGACAGGATTCGAACCTGCGACCTTTCTATTAACGCTAGACTGCTCTACCAACTGACCTACGAGGACAGTGACGCAAGTTGTATATTTTTCCACTATATTCCCGCTAAGACTAGCGCCCGCTCTGTATCGAATTATAGACTTGTTTCACAGTCTTGGCACCACTCTAATGGGCGAGCTATGCGCTCGCTCCATTCTAATCGAACCACATCAGGTATTTTCGGACTTAGCGAGAGAGATGGCGCTGGTGTACATTATACCCTTTTCACGAAACAAATTATTTAATTAAATATTTGACGAAGATGGTTTATTTTTCCTTTATATTCTGTCTCTGTATCATATCGTTTATAAAACCATTTTCTTGCCTTTATCCCATTTACCTGGCACAACATGTCCTTTTCTTCCATACCTCCCTGTCACTCTTCATGTCGTCACTTACTTCCTTCCTCTTCATATCTCTCACACAGTCCATCCACCTTTTCCTTGGCCTACCTCGACTCTTCCATCCCTAGTAGCTCAAATAATGCACATATAGAATAAATCGCGAGAAACTAGCCACCGTTCAATAACTGGCCACCTCATACTAAAAATTACCTCTATTCACCTTTAATAGAATTCATTTTTAGTATAAGGTTAATTCACTCAAAAATCTTTTATATTTAAAATTTGCAGTTAAGTTTGTGATTAATATTTATATTTTTTTATTGAAATAAACAGTTCTAATTTTTTTTTTTATTACTGGCCACCCTTCAATAACTGGCCACGTTGCCCACGTTATAATAAATTTAATTCTGTTTGTAGGGGAATAGAGTAAATTTTTAGTATGAGGGGCCAGTTATTGAAGGGTGGTCACTGGTCAGTTACTGGCGATTTACCCTATTCATATAGAACAACATATAAAAGAATTATTAACAATATGCTAAGTCCAAGCATGCGAGCTGTTAAATATATCAAAACACTTCATACCTCTAGTAGATATCCACCCTTCTGGAACCGCTCAAATGAGGACAAACCACCAAAAGGGTAACGGTTAATGTTTTTAATCTAAAGTAATCGCCGTCCACAGGGAACTCAATTAGCGCCCGTCACAGTGACGGTCCGACGGTTCGTGACGTTTCGCGACGCTTTGTGACGCTTTGACGTTTCGATACGGGAATTGGGTTCGGAAAATGTTTAAAGTTGGAGTTTGGCTATAAATAACTGTGAGTACACATTTTGTAGGATTTTTGGGTCTGTTTTTTTCACACATCACTAAAGATAATCTTAAATGTCATCATCACTACAAAGTTAATTCGTCTATAATATTATCACGTTAGGTTTATTCCTTTTAATATCAAAAACTAGCTTTGTCCTCAGAGTAGGACATAGGCTATTTATAAAGAGTTTAATTTTCAAAGAGAGTTAAATAGGGATCGAAGTTTGTATGGGCAGCCTGATTTTTAAGGAAAGTGACGTCAAACTCGATATGTATCCGTTTATTAATCTAATAAAAAAATAAATTTTAGCGTTTTGAAAGCTCTCCATGGGGAGCAGAAAGTTTTAATTCATTTTATAATTTTTTTCAAGCCTCCGGGCGCAACTCGCTGTTCTGTAACTTGTTTTAAGCTCACCTCAACGCTCACCCACAAAAATGTATCTCGACGCCGCGATTCGTAGTAACTAAGCGTAGGTAGAGGTCTAGTTTCGTTAGGTGACGGGTGAGGTTTGACGCATCAGCGCGTTCCGAATAACAGCGGGCGTAGCAAGGTTGCCATAATATCACTTAACGCTGTCGATAAGACATCCGTCACGTTCTGACAAGATGGGAGTGCGAGAGCGACGCATATCTTATCCACAAAATCATCATTATCATCATCATATCAGCCGAAAGATGTCCACTGCTGGACATAGGCCTCCCACAAAGAGTGCCAAAATGACCGGTCCTGCGCGACCCGCATCCAGCGGACTCCCGCAACCTTTACCAGGTCATCAGTCCACCTTGTCCTACCCATGCTGCGCCTTCCGGTACGTGGTCGCCACTTGAGAACCTTTCTGCCCCAACGGCCATCGGTTCTACGTGCAATGTGCCCCGTCCACTGCCACTTAAGTTTAGCGATTCGGAGGGCTATATCGGTTACCTTGGTTCTGCTGCGGATAGCCTAATTTCTGATGCGATCGCGCAGAGAAACTCCCAACATAGCCCTCTCCATTGCCCTTTGGGTGACTTTGAGCCTTCTTATGAGGCCCATAGTAAGTGACCACGTTTCCGTGCCATACGATACGTCATCACTGGCAATACAATGACTCTCGTCTTAAGACACTGCGGAATATTGGACGAAAAGATGTGCCGAAGCCTTCCGAATGCTGCCCAGCCGAGTCGGATTCGACGATAAGTGATAAATAACAACCATTAGGCCCGTTGGATTCTATGTCGCACTTAACATACACCACTCGAAACGCGTCACATCATTTTAAAATCTAACTAACCCATTCCAGGAATGTCTGGCCAATTTAAATGTTTTCATGGGCACAATTAAAACGCAGACGACAATTGTGACAACTAACGCATCCGCTAATCAACATTTTTTGACGGTGACTTCGCGGAAGCCGAATTTCCATGACTTTCTAATGGTGTTCTCTATATAGCGGGGTTTCTATCACAACTTCAAAAAAATATCCTTATGTGTCATGTAATAAGCTTCATTTATTCGTATTTTCTGGAACCAATTCGAAAATAAGTAAAATAACCAATGATGTTGAATTTTCTCGAAAAATATTGTCAAATGGAGAAAAAAGTAAAGCAGGAAATTAAATAATCACATAGTTATAAGTGTCCAAAGTTTTAAAAGGCGTAGGTATATTCAGTCCCTTATCCGCAAAACGTACCTTCTTGTGAAACGATTCACATTTACTATGATATTTTTCTTTATCTATTATTCTCTATTTATTAAAACGGTTGTAGCTTCGTAATTTTTTCGAGGCATATTTTTTTACCTTCTTTCTTTTGGAGTAATAATAAATTGCCAGTCTACTCTAGAGCTCTATTCCAAGCTTTTGACTCAAATAATACATCACCTATTTCTATCAAGCTGAATTTTCTTGACCTTATAATGGTAAGGTCTATTTAGCTTAACATCCTTGGTGAGTTTTTGGGGATGATGTCCGGGATAAACGCGTCTTATGTCTTTCCCGGGGTATTAAACTATCTAAACCATTAGTGTATTTCAGGACTAGTACTAAACACAATATATTAAAACTAGATTTAAAATTTAAAAAAAAGGAAAAAAAAAGTTAAATCATTCGTTTTGTTTTGGAATATTCTTCTGAAACTTTCAAAATTTGTGTGTAAAACGGTTACGTAAAATATAATAAAAAATCCCTAGTGTTTCTTTGGAGCTTTTCACTACTTATGTCCTTTATAAAGTACATCGGCGGCACATTAATTAGTTCTTTTCAAAGTACATAAAGGTAATAACAGAAAGACAGACAGGCAGAGTTTCGATTAGTATGGATATGGATAGCAGCTGATAGAAAATAACTGAAAGTAAGTTGTATTTAGCCGTTTATCTATACTAATATTATAAAAAGCAAGTGTCTGTGAGATTGTAGCTTTGTTCGTTTGTATGTTTTGGGTACACTCCGTAATCACTTATCTGATTTCAAAAATTCTTTCTTGCGTGTAGAATGAATTTTGGATGGTTCGTTCTTCTTTGAAATACGCGAGCAAAGCTGTGCGGTCAGCTAGTATATTATACATACATACATTCACGCCTTTATTCGAAAAAGGGGTAGGCAGAGCACATTAAACTTATGTTCAAGCGCCACTTTTAACATAATTGTGGGTATAAAAGATCGACAAAATGTCATAGTATATACGGTAGTAAAATTCCCGCGTCGCGTAGCAACGAGTTTACAACTTTTGGCAAATGAACATAATAGTTAGTATATCACACAAGTATCCTTAAATCGAAACAAACTTCTCAAGACATGAATAATAGGCATTTTCCAAAGAATTAATTTGGTATTTCCGACTCCGTTATTAAATATAATTTATATGTTACAGAAGTTAAACAAATGTAAACTTTATGTCAA
Source organism: Epinotia ramella (assembly GCA_947578815.1). Classification (NCBI taxonomy): domain Eukaryota; kingdom Metazoa; phylum Arthropoda; class Insecta; order Lepidoptera; family Tortricidae; genus Epinotia; species Epinotia ramella. Next base: position 12,492,894 of record OX388224.1, on the reverse strand, counting down.
TAGCTTAAGACTTATATTTGTTTATGTCAGCTTGGATAACAAATTCTTGATGTACCAGAGTATAAAGGTCTGTAGGTATGTATAGGTAGGTAGTAGTTTTAAATGGTTGTGGGAATTCCAATAGTTTAAAGTTTGGGTATGTATTGTTTGTTAACTATTATAATAGTTTCCTAAAGAGAATTTAATAGGTTTAGCTATATACCTATGTATAATAGACACTTCATTATTGTAGTTGGATTTGAAGAAAACTTTATGTAGTAATATGTAATATTGTGGGTAACTGGGAAATAGAGATGTACTACAAAGAGATCGATACAGCCAAAGTTACAAAAATATGTATACACGACCTTAATAATAAGGCAATACAGTCGTGTATACATATTTTTGTAACTTTGTCCGTATCGATCTCTTTGTAGTCGACTGTACCGACAATGAGGATAATAAATCAGTCTTCATCCTACGTAACTTGTTTCATTACATGGTGGCAGCGGTGGGACACTTTAGTCTATGGTAATGCGTATTTTTTCATCTAAATTAGGTGAAATATCTCAACTATACAGGGTGTGGCCTGGAATAGGAGCAAAACATTGAACGATAGATTATTGAGCTTGTGAGCAATTATTTCCAGGTGGTTTTAATTTTTAAAAAACTTTACTTTTCTTTAAAATAAGTTTACGTGTATTTTTTTTATCTTCTGGGGGGACACTAGTCGTTTTAATTTATTTTAAAAACAAAAAAATTACAAAAAAATTGAAGTCACAAATATGTTTTAAAAACAAAAATGCAAAAACTATTAGGTATGACTCATTACATGATGCTACCTCAAAATCTGCATTGACTGCTGTGCTATGATCTCGTGGTGCCTCATACATTACTTGGAGGTTACAACATTAGATCAACATTTCTCCGAATTAAAAAACATAATTATTTTAAAAAAATGACACAAGGGGTTACTGCAGATGCTCTAAGGAAGCGTCGTTTTAAATATTTGCTCCTGTTACAGGCCACACACTGTATAGTACTTAAATCAATAAAGATATATTTTCGATAGTCTCTTGGATTACAGATGTCATTTATTTCTCAATTTCAGCCTCTCTTTATATGAATCTTGCTAGGGGTATATATTTTTCACATTCCAGTACAGTATGCGTAGATACATCGAAATCAGTTAGATTCGTATATGATAGGACACACAAAAGAGCAGAATGGGTACAATATAATATATATAAAACTCTTAAATAATCTGTAAACACATTCAGTGGTAAGTACCTATAGTTGTGTGACGTCAAAATAAATAGACTACACAGCACACATACATTTTAGAAGAATGCTCATCTAACAAAGACAGCTCAATCTAAACTGGTTGGTCGGCCATTTATTACAACTCCAAACAAACCCGTATGACAAGAGTTAAGAATTCGCGTAGGTGAACTGGCACTGTGGAATAGCCATAAAGTAAAACCCAAAACAAATGCAGCCCAATCATGCAAAAGTATACTTTAACACCTTGATATAAGATCCTAGTGAACTGCAAGCTTGCAATACGAGTACATTTGTAAACTGAATAAACAAAACACAAACGCTTGCTTTAGAATGCATCTAAGCACCTTGACGGTGTCATACGTATGTATGTGTCGCCTTATTGCCAAGTGATAAGGTGCAAATTTGTAAACATATTGACGTCAACTGTTCAAGTAAGTTCGACGCTATTTAAACGTAACGGCTTTTTAATAGAACATCTTTATCATTACCAATTAAGTGCGTTCCTTAAATACCGTATCTCGATACAGTAAAGTCTAGGTTTGAATGACTTGGTGTGAATATTGTTGTACGTGTGTGTATTAAAGCAAATAGTATAACTACGAGTTGTTTTGTTACCAAGTGGGTCAGGTCATAAATACTAAATAAGGAAAGTTTGTAAAGGATATTTAATATAAATTGTATTTCAAATTGGTAACAAAGAGCTGTCGCCCTCAATATATAATTCAGTTTGTTTCGCTATTTGAAAACTCTATAATCTTGTTTTTGTTTTGACTTCAATAATAAATGGATAAATATGTTCACAATGTAAGGAATATTCTATAAATAGGTACTTACCTGACTTACGTAGGTATTTGTGTGCTATAAAATGTTGACAGAAATTCTCAAATTCTATGACATTCCTATCATATCAAAACCAAATGTCCCTGCATTGTACCTAATTGCGTCACATTTCTGTCCAGAGTAAGATTATAACTTATAATATATATCAACGGTTTTTTTACCTTCAAAAAGTGACAGATTAAAGCAGTTTACAAGCTGCTTTAATGGCATATCATGGTTACGTTAGTTCTACTATAAGATATGGGATAGTAATATGGGGTAACTGTACAATAATGGACCAACTTTTTATTGCACAGAAACGCTGCATCAGAGCTATTTTTAGAATCGGCCGTAAAGGATCATGTCGCTCTTACTTCACAGAAAATAACCTTATGACAGTTCCTTGCATATATATATCGGAGGTTTGCATGTTTGTCCATAAATATAAAAACCAATTCACGGAAACCCAAGAAATGTGCTCTCGTAAAGTAAGAGCTCAATATAAATTTAAATTATTTAAACCAGCCCACAGTGGCCCGGTCAAAGGAAATAAGTCCAGAAATCGACAACGACCTGGATATCATATCATAATGCGAAATCACTCACTAATAGCCATAGCTCACAATACTATATAAGGTTTCAAAATTATTTGCAATTATCATTTATTTTCGGACCTTTAAAGAGAGCACATCATTAAGCGTCGTTAACCTTATCAGTGACACGTCGAAAGTGAAAGTTTGTTTACGACTTATTTTTGTTAATTAGTCGCTTGTTATCTAACTGCATCATTATGGAAGTTGTTGACAAAGGTATGTATTATTACTGTTTATGTTAAATTTTAATGTATTCTTAGACCATATCTATTTATTTGGGGTCTACGTGACTCATTTATGTCCACAAAATATTGTTCTGCTACCTATATTCACTTAAGCTTCTAACAATAGCCCCCTGTCCACCCCGGTTATTTTTTGTTATAATTATGATGAAAATTAAGCCTTATTATCAGGGCAAAAGTATTTGTCCGCCATATTTTGCCGTAGATCGTTCAAAAGACCCTCTACGAATTTCGTAGAAGTGCTACGCCGAGAGCTTAGTTTCGAGATGTCGTTGGTAATCATATTTTCTTTTCTTTTCAGATGTGTGCAAAGCTACCCCTAAGGAAATGAATTTAATAGATCACTGTCTCCAGAAAGAAATAGATATCTCAAAATTAGATTTCGGGCTTTCTCCTCTTCATGCGAGAATTCGATTTTTTGAGTACTTATTGCATGTGTCATATCGCTTAGATGTAAAAAAATGGCAGGTGCGATCAAAAGACGAACAAGAATTAGTAGCTCAAAAGAAAAAGTCAATTCAAAGAGAGTTTAAAACAAAGTTAGGTTTAATCGTTGACAAACCCCGAAGTGGTGGAAGTGGTACGTCAAACGATGGCAATACGGCTCGTAAGTTTTTTGCAAATTCTGCCATTGCTGCTGAAATTACCGGAATTAAAAAGGACTTAATTGATAGATGTACCACTATTTTAGACTGCCTTAATTCTGGTTATAAGATAAATTCAAATAAGTTTAAGTTGTATGCTATAGATACGGCTCGGCAGCTTGTTCACGAGTATCCTTGGTACAATCTGCCCGCTTCTGTGCATAAAGTGCTTATCCACGGGGATGAAGTCATCAACCATGTACTTGTGCCTATAGGAGAGCTCTCTGAAGAAGCTGCCGAGTCCACAAATAAAAATATAAAGGCATTTAGGCTCAATAATACAAGAAAGATGACACGCGTTTTAACAAACACCGATCTTTTAAATCGCCTTTTATTGAACTCCGATCCATACATTACGGGACTTAGGAAGTTACCAAAGAAGAAAAAGACTGTTTTATCTGAATCTGTAATTAACCTGTTAGATTTTAAGATTTGATTGTGCTTTAATATTAGGTTTTGTTTAATTAAATTTAAGTATGTTTACGATGACAAATCGAATTGTACGATATTTGATAGCCCAAAAGTCGCACAACATAAAGCGACTTTGTAAGTAATGTTTATTGAGATTGTTAATAGTTTTGGTAGTTTATTTATTCTATAAGATGTATTTTATAATAATTGAACAAAACATTGTTATTTAAATATGATTTGTATTTGTTAGACACCACTGAAAAAGAGGCAATTTTATGTTTATTTTTGTTTTTTATTATATTTTTTTTTAATACTGAAATATATAAAATCTAAGACGATTTTTTGTGTTTTTTTTAGACCTTTTAAATCCCAGCAGGGCATATTTTTTGTTTTGAAATATCTTTGATACTTTTCGAGATATCGACTTTTGTCACTTCCTCCATACAACCTGGACCACAGTGCAGCCGCAAAGCTAACTTTGACATCCAAAAACACTCATGCAATGTGTATTACAAATTATAATAAACTACCGGATGTTTTCAAAGACAAGAAATTAAATGTATTTAAAAACATGATGACGAATTTGTTATATCAGAAATGTTTTTACAGCGTTAAAGAGTTCTTAAATCATTAATGAAGTGTTAAATTTTAAATTAAATTCAACTGAAATTGATATTTGTACGCTAGTTTGTAAGCATAATGTGGAGAACAGTGATGTAATACTTTTAAGACCGTTTTGTAAACCCACCATTAACAAATAAAATATTCATTTTCATTCACAGATGGTATCGCCGTGGCCAAAGTATTCAGTAGTATACTCGTACTCATGTGATTATCATATAAAAGTCAAATATTTATTCGAGTATTCGTTGTGATGCTTCGTGCAAATGCAAGTCCCGATTCTCAACACACCGCAGTCTCGGAAGCTCTGCCCCCATATTCTGAAACTTGTTTTAAGCTCACCTCAACGCTCACCCACAAATATATCTTGACACCGCGATGCGTAATAACTAAGCGTAGGTAGAGGTCTAGTTTCGTGACGGGTGACCGGCGGGGTGAGCCGCATTAGCGCGTAGCGAATAACAGCGCTTACCACCGGAACACAACAGCTCATACAGATCAACTTATTCAATTATTTATAAGACTCACCATAAATTTAAAAGTTATCCTCTTGTCGGTGTAGTATTTTCTACAGATGTACCGACTAGTCGGGAAAGCCGACTATCGGGCCTCATTTGTAGTCGGCGACTAGTCGGCAAAAGGTGCCGATTAGTCGGCAATTTATGGATCACAGGAAAACGAGACATAAAATAAGTAAACTGCCATTTTTTACCATTCGTTTTATATTTTACTCAAATACAGAGTTAATATCACATTTGGTACTTTGAACGCATGCAGACAGCTGAGACAGCGAAATGAAGTTTCCCGATTGCACCCGAACTTAGCCGAAGTCCACAATCGGCCTAGCCGACTAGTCGGCCTTCTAGGCGGCCGACTAGCTGACTAGTCTAAATCCGTAGTCGGGGCCCATCTCTAGTATTTTCCATTTCTCTCTGTCATACGCCAGCCCTTTGATTTGCTGATACGACACGGCACCAGCTCCATATAACCATACCTGGGATAACTGGGGGCACATTCTAGGGATTTGATATCGATAAAAAAGATTTCGATAATAATACATGTGCTCGTTTAAAATTCTCGATTACTATAAAAAGGTTCGATATCACAACTGATATCAAGCCTCTTAAGATAAAAAAAGTATGCGGATGTCGTTTCAAACAGAATTACATTTAACAGTCAGTGCCATTCATATGGTAGTGTAAGAATAATATATGAGGTAATATTCCGCTGCGATTGTTACGAAGTCCAAAATAATCATGCCGCCCAAGAAAAAGTCACGCCTAAGTGAATATTCAATTAACTCATGGATGGTACAATTATTTATGTACTTTTAGCAATAAATGAAAATGGAGTAATGCTTAAGAAATAATAAATAACGATATAAAATGATTAGAATAAAACATTTAGTGCCAATGTGGAAATACTGACCTGGTTTAAAGACAAAATAAATTCTTCGAAAAACATCCTTTTAGAATTTAAGAAGCAGTCTACGAAGCCATTTTGTATAAATATATTTATTTTGTAGAACATTTAGATGTTGACAGTAACATCGATATATTTAACTGTCGATAAAATATTTTGCTACGTCACTTTAGTATAAGTACCCCGAGTTATCCCAGGTATGGATATAACTGCTCCACGGTCTTCCCCTGCCTCTCCTTCCTTCTATCTTTCCTTCCATTATGGTTTTAAAGAAGTTGTTGTGCCGATCATTTCCCCCCTTCTAGTGCTGATATGGTGCTCAAGATCGCTCTCTTTTCTTTTAATCTTCTTAAGAGGCTGACAAGACCTAATTTGGTGAAATTGATGTTATCTAAGCAGTTTTTTAAGTAAAACTATTTGTTGTAGCTCATCAAATAAAATATATGTTAATATTCACCATATTTTAAAGACCGTGGACGGGCTCGATACATAATTGGACGAAATCGGCTTGATAGAAAATAATTGCAAAGATTGGTCTTAAAATCACATTAAACGGTTCTATGTCTTTATTTTTATGACGTCTGCAATTAAAAACATGAAGTCAACATATTCATACCTAAACCGCTAACGAGTCATATTTCACAAATACACCACCCTTTTTTTTATTTAAATATTTATGTAATATTATCTTCAAAAACTGGGCCGCCCAGTAACACTCGCTCTCGTTTACTCCGATACAAATAGACAGTGTGCGCGCTATCCAAAATCCTCAAGGGCATTTTGGTGTTGACAGCGTCTTAACACGTCCTCATTTTTTATTCTCTCTGTCCAGCTTATGCCTTCCATTCGTCTCCAACACCTCATTTCAAACGCTTCCAGTCTTTCTCGGTCCGTATTCATAAGACAAGCACCGGTCATGGCGTTCATAAGAGCCCACACTGAGACACACCTGGGGATCTGAATATAAAATACATGTAAAGACATATTTACTGCGAAACGGGAATAATATGTCTATAAAATCAATCAGCAATCAATAGTCCTAGGTGGCCAGTAACTGGTTTGAAAGTATGAGATTATTTTAGTTCGCCGAATTGCATCAAATTAGTACTTTCAAAAAGCAACTCTACCATCCGAAGCATAAGATTCCAATTGCAACGACAGTTTTATAAAATTACGGCTATATGAAATCTCAACTTTAATACCGATGACAGCTCGAAGTGTACGAAAAAACGTCGCAAATCGATTTTATGTAAAAAAGTTGAATGTTTTTGTCGGTAATCACTATAATTTTGCGAAGAAATTGATTTTAATTGACAACCAAAAATCAATTCGCAATATCTTTGTTAGATTTTTTGTTTGTACTTCTATAAGTACAAATAATTTAATGCTTTCATAGAGTTTCCGATTTATTATAAACAACCTTCCGCCCACGACTTCGTCTGCGTGGACCCGGGATAAAAACTATCGTGTATTTTAATTAAGGTTATAAGATAAACTATCTTCGTGCAAAATTTCATCCAAATCGGTTAAGCCGTTTAGGCGTGATTGAGTAAAAAACATCCAAACATCCAAGCTTTCGCATTTTTTTTTTCTAAAGTATATTCACGATGATAATTAACAATACAACAATACAATACAAATACTCTTTATTGCACACCTCACACAAACAAAGCAGTTAAAAAAAGAAACAATACAATAACATGTAGGTAGAGGTAGACAACAGGCGGTCTTATCGCTGAAGAGCGATCTCTTCCAGACAACCTTTGGGTATCGGAGAAAGAGATAAAACTAGATTATGTAGTAGGTGGTGCAGAGATTATAATAAGCCAAAAATCAAAATAATTATATTAATACACGTACATAAATAGCTCTATATATAAACATACATACACAATCATACATATATACAAATAACACAAATAAAAATATATAAATATAATACATAAACAGTCAGCCAATAATAATAATAGTAAGACAATCGGGGTTAGGGGAGAGACAAATAATGTTCTTTAAGAAGAGATTTGAAGTTACCGATAGATTTAGCTTGTCTTATATCAAGAGGGAGAGAGTTCCACAGTCGAATAGCCTTAAAATTAACATTAACTAAATTAATTAATAAAATTACTTAGTGCGATTTGTGAAATACGAAAGTTGTTTTTTATAAATTAATACTGTTTTTATTTTGTTGGTTAACTTAAAAATATTATTTCAAAAGGAAAGCACTGCGGTTACGTTATCCTATTTTGCTAAAATAATATTGTTTTTAGTCATCATATGAGACAGTTGCGCATATATTATCACTGTATTTAATACAGATAAGTTGATCCATATACAGCACTTCCTATAACTTGTTGCACCGATGGCTCAAACCTGTCCATCATAAAATACATCTCACATCGTTGAAAATAAAAATCTAGTGCCTAAAACAACAAAAAATGCCGCCCTATCGAACACCTGCCCTAATTACAAACATGTATCAAAACCAGTTAGTCAACAAAAAATACAATTCACCACAATATCTTTACCACCATCTTAAGATTACCAAACCTTATCACCAAAGCCTTAAGGTTGTAATTCGATTGCTTTATGATTTGTAACCGTATTTATAAGTTTGTATTATGATACTCATCTCGAGTTCATAGCATCGACTTGATTGTCCTTTTTTTAGGACACCCGACTACCTGGTAATGTCTTTTTTATTAGAAATTCATTTGGTTGTGTTTGTTTTGCGTTTTGTTCGAGGACTTGCAGTATCCCATAAATCAATGTGTAATTAAGTATTTTTAATGATAATTGCAATACTTAAAAATTAAACAAAACGCTAAAACGTAAATTGCAAAAATATTTCGACAATAAAAAGCAACTACTCTTTATTCCACACTTCAAATAAAGCAGAGGCAATAATATCGAAAAATACTACTAATAATCTTACAATGTTTGAATATATTTACAACTAGCTTCCGCCCGCGACTTCGTCTGCGTGGACACGGGATAAAAACTATCCTATATTTTAATCCAGGCTATAAACTATCGTCGTGCAAAATTTCATCCAAATCGGTTAAGCCGATTAAGCGTGATTGAGTAACAAACATCCAAACATCTAAACATCCAAACATCCAAACATCCAAACATCCAAAAATCTAAACTGTCGCATTTATAATATTAGTAGGATTAGAAAATTGTAGTCGCCACCATACAAACCTAACTAAAGTTTGTATGGTATATTTTAGATTAAATCAGTTTCCACGTTATACTAACTACCTACCTAACTACTTTCCGATAAAGCACTTTAAAAAATACGGAACAGGGGATCGATTTTTGAATCTCACCAAGTGACTAATTCTCACCGATGTGAGTGATTTCCGAAAGTTCGTATTTTTGAAACTCACCGGTGACTTACATTTGTCATACCTATGATATCGATTTACGGGTGCCCCTACCCACTCGTAATTGAAATCACCATGCGATTGTTTTTGACAGTTGACGTTTGTGACATCTGCCAAAAGTACCAAAGTATGTTTTTCGGAAGAATTAGCAGCGGGGCTCGATTGTGATATTTGTGATTGCGACGATTTATTGATAGTATAAATAGGAGGCCAAGTGCGTGTCGGACCACGCACAGCGAAGGGTTCCGTGCCTATTAAAAAGGTCGTATCGTTACTGAAATCTTATGGCACTTACGTCCTTTTCTTTAAGGAAGGCAGTTTTTTAGAAATATCTCAAAAACCTTTGAACCGATCTTGTTCAAAACAATTTTCGCTGAGAGAATTTAATAAGCCCTATGAGCATGATTTTTTTCATATTTTTAAAATACACGGTTCAAAAATTATAGGGGGGGGGACACAATTTTAGTGACTTTCGAGGAGATTATCTCCGACTCTATTCACCTAATCAAAAAAAATGCTGAGAAACCTTATATTTATTTTGAAAGGCCTATCGATTAATGTGCCACACGTGGGCTTGCAATTGCAAAATTTTTTTTAGTAATTTAGTTACAAATATATGTAGCGGTTAACAAAATACACCTATCCTCAAAATTGTATTCAAATACACCTTATAGTTTTCGAGTAAAATGCCTGTGACACACGGACATTGGCTACGGAACCCTAAAAACCGGTATCAAGGACAACACTATAACATCTGCGTAAAAAGGAACGTAACGGGAAGATTGTCTCTGACTGACATTGTAAAATTTCTGCATGTTGGTAAACAGCGTGTGACTTTCAAAAATACGGCTCTTGGAAAATGGTGACATAAAAGTCATCGGTGATAATATTAGTCACCGGTGACTTTGATATCACCAGTGAGATTCAAAAATCGCACTCCTGGAATTCAATACCGTAATATTGTTTACAGTACATATGGTGCTACTTTCCCGCACTAGTGCGGAAAAGAGCACTTTCCGTGCATATCTCGAAACTTTAAAGAGCCATATGTACAGTAAAACGTTGTACGATACACGTGCCAATAGGTAATTCGCAACTCCTGTCGATTTAAAACACTCCCTTCGGTCGTGTTTTAATTTATCACCACTCGTTGCAAATTTCCTATTTTCGCCACTTGTATCGTAAATAACTATTACGTTACACCTGGCCATAATGTGAGTTTTACCGCGTACGGTAAAACTCGCATTATGGCCAGGTGAAGACGTAAAATTGTGTACACACCACGGGCAGTAAAAAAGAAAGCCCTCTATCGCATATTTATAACTCTCACCTGCGGCTCGGGGGATCGATTTTTGAATCTCACCAAGTGACTAATTCTCACCGATGTGAGTGATTTCCGAAAGTTCGTATTTTTGAAACTAACCGGTGACTTACATTTGTCATACCTATGATATCGATTTACGAGTGCCCCTACCCACTCGTAATTGAAATCACCATGCGTTTGTTTTTGACAGTTGACGTTTGTGACATCTGCCAAAAGTACCAAAGTATGTTTTTCGGAAGAATTAGCAGCGGGGCTCGATTGTGATATTTGTGATTGCGACGATTTATTGAGAATATAAATAAGAGGCCAAGTGCGTGTCGGACCACGCACAACTAAGGGTTCCGTGCCTATTAAAAAGGTCGTATCGTTACTGAAATCTTATGGCACTTACATCCTTTTCTTTAAGGAAGGCAGTTTTTAGGATTCCGTAGCCAAATGGCAAAAAACGGAACCCTTATAGATTTGTCATGTCTGTCTGTCTGTCCGTCCGTATGTCACAGGCATTTTACTCGAAAACTATAAGGTGTATTTGAATAAAATTTTGAGGATAGGTGTATTTAATTAACAGCTACATAGTTTTGTAATTCAATTATTAAAAAAAAATTTTTTTAGGGGTGCACTCCATACATAAAACTGAACGTCAATTTTTTTTTTTCATTGCAAGCCCATGTGTGGCCTATCGATTGATGTGCCACACGTGGGCTTGCAATGAAAAAAAAAATTGACTTTCAGTTTTATGTATGGAGTGCACCCCTAAAAATTTTTTTTTTTGTAATTTAATTACAATGCTATGTAGCGGCTAACAAAATACACCTATCCTCAAAATTATATTCAAATACACTATAGTTTTCGAGTAAAATGCCTGTGACATACGGACGGACAGACAGACAGACATGACGAATCCATAAGGGTTCCGTTTTTTGCCATTTGGCTACGCCTAAAAACCGGTATCAAGGACAACACTATCACATAACACATAGGACATCTGCGTAAAAAGGAACGTAACGGGAAGATTGTCTCTGACTGACATTGCAAAATTTCTGCATGTTGGTAAACAGCGTGTGACTTTCAAAAATACGGCTCTTGGAAAATGGTGACATAAAAGTCATCGGTGATAATATTAGTCACCGGTGACTTTGATATCACCAGTGAGATTCAAAAATCGCACTCCAGGCATTTAACTGCAAAAAATTGAAACTGCATTTCAACAAACTGTTAGTTGATGCCACTAGCGCCATCTATTGGCATTTTCTTGAAGCTTGTATTGACTCGCCACCTCGCCAGTAGCCTAACATAAACTGGCGCCATATAGTATTAAAGCACTTCGAAACAACAACTTCGTGCTAACTAAAATTGTTGTTAAATAATATATAATTGATAAACTTTATGTCCACGCTTTCGGTGTTTTTGTTTTAACATAAACAAGTTTACAAACTTTGTTTAAACAATTTAACCCATTAGCTTTCGTTTCATAATTGCCGGTTAAGCATTCAGTCACGCAAAGACTATTATAACAAGTTACTAAAAGTTCGTTCACTTTTAATCGTAACAAAAAACCCAACCGCTTATTAAACTCCTACAAAACCAACAAAACTTATTTTTTACATTTAAAAAACTTACCTCATCAAACAAAAACTGTCCTTTAAAAATCCAACTTCCAAAAAGTCACCGCACACCACAAACTTATAAATTCAATTAAAAAAAAAAACACGATATTCCAAATTGGAACACACCTTCACCGATTCAAACTTCGGGGTTCGAAATTCAAAAACGCTCGAAACAAAACACGGTCGGCGGCGACGTTTACGAACGTGCGTCAGTCGCGAGGTTTCGCGGGGCACTGTCAAAGCAAAGATGCGTGCGACCTTCGGCACGGTTGCAGCTGCATTAGTGATTAGCTTGGCTGTTTTGATCTCCGTGGTCCAATTTGGTGGCTACTCTGTTTATTTATTTTATTTAGATACCTGTTTTCGAACATCTGCTGCAGTCAAATTCAAGCTTCGTGTGTGTAATCAGAATGAAAACTGGCGCGTTTCAAATCTAAAAATATTTTCTGTTTATGTGACTTGTCTTATAATTGTGTCATTTCAAGTTTGAGTTGTATTTGATTTTTAAGACTTAAAATACACTTACTGTTTCTTGATCTAAATAATTGGATTTTTTATCTTGAGTTTACTATACTACGCAATATCTTGCCAATTTGAAATGGCCATGAAGATAACACAAACTTGTTCCTTATCGATTTTTTTTACATTGCGTTGACACGTAAGCTCAATGATGAAACAGGGATGACAGTGACATTGTCATTTGATTTTGACAATTGAGTTTAGCTACTTGGCCATACCACATTAAAAAGTCCAATATGGAAGTAAGTCGTACCAACATAATGGCACTAAAGGGATTAGGGATGTAGTAGGTACTTAACATTATCGATGTGGATAATATTAGTACGCAACGTTATCGATATCGATAAATTATGATGGTCAGGTCTACTGCATGAAGATAAACTTATTGCACTAAGTATATCGACACTAACAAAGTAATAAAAGGATAATAAATGTTTTGTCAGTTTATTTATTTCACACCAATTTATTAATTATAAAAATTACTTAGGACTAGGAGTAGGTATATTTATGTTTACAAAATTTCACCAATTTGTCCATACTGTCTCTTTTTCGTTCGCAAACAGTCCAATGTATTTCCATAATTCTTCTTGTTATAAGACAGCTCCCGCTTGTATTATCCAAGAGCCGTAGATTTTCAAAAGTAAATCAATGTTTACGCTCGATATTTCGTTATTTTCGTTATGGGTATCTACTTACATATTTCGTTATAACATTACAGGTTAAACAAGCTTGTATGTACTAAGGTAGCTACCTAAAGTTCTTGGTATCTATTATGCTGGCTTTAAACTGGTTGATGACGAGAATCTCATATGTACATTTATGTTTATAAATTTGAAAATAATTAAGATCGTGTATTCGTCAAAAGCATTGGTTGTTTGACACACATGTTTTCTCCTGAAGTTACAATATCCATGGTTAGCATCCATGATAGAATGACAGAAAGAGAAAGAAGGGAAGTAAGACATAGCATGTGTCCGCCATGCGGTAGAAGCACAGATAGAAAACTTGTCACTTGTTCTGACACTTGTCAGATTTGATCTGAATGTGAGGAAATGGATGTCATTCTTATTTTTGTTCCAAGTTGCGTGACACTGGTCGCGTCGTCAATGGACGTCTCAGCTGTCAGATTTGGTGGCCATTTTTAAACACGGAATTTCATACAACTTTTCTAGCTCTTTTTTATATTACATCATTGCTTAAGCTTATTAAACGAATGAAAACATTGATGTCTTAGAGATAAACAGATGAACAATGCTATCACGCGAAGGTCGCAAACTTTGGCTCTAAGCGATAAGATTCACAAAAACCCTAATAAGAGGTTTCGGAGATTACTTATTATGGAGCAGGTATGTTGCAGACATTCGCATCCGCATCCGCAAAAATCGATGCGGAGTTTTTGCGGATGCGGAGTGTTCAGTATTTTCGTCATTAGTCAATAAGAATCTTCATTTCGTTTCTGTGATCTACAATTGCCGTTTTCGCTATTGGTGATGCGTTAGGTTTGCAACGATTGTAAATCAGTCGCAACGTGTTCGAGTACTACGTGACCCTAAATACTTATTGTTGTTGCGTATTTATGTTTGTTAGTGTCTTGCCTCAAAATCCGCATCCGCAGATGTTGAAAAAGTCACATCCGCGGCATCCCTGATTTGGGGTGGCGCAGGACCGGTCACTTTGGCACTCTTTGGGGGAGGCCTATGTCCAGCAGTGGACGTCTTTCGGCTGATATGATGATGATGATTAGCAATACGTTAGTTACGTTACGTTTTTTTATTAGCTTTTTTAACCCCCGACGCAAAGAGAGGGGTGTTATTTATTCTCACCAACTGCTATTGAAACAAGTCAGATGTCCCAAGTCCGTTGCCCTGTCTTACTGTTTGTTTCAATAAGTTGTATGTTCTACATACTTGCTAAACGTGGCATAATGATGCGGTCACGATCAAGATCAATATCCGCAGTCGTATTTGTGTCACATTATACACATAGTCACGCCAGTGTTCTCAAAAGAGGTAGACAGAGCCCTCGTCCATTCATACCAGCCAAAAGACATCTAGTGCTGGACATAGGCCTCTCCCAACGGATGCTAAAGTGACCGGTCCTGGGCTGTTATTCGCTACGCGCTAATAAGGCTCACCCCTCCGGTCTCCCGTCACGAAACTAGACCTCTACCTATGCTTAGTTACTACGCATCGCGGTGTCAAGATATATTAGTGGGTGAGCGCTGAGATGAGCTTAAAATTAGTTACAGAATAGGGGGGCTGCACCCGCGGAGCGTCGTCTCGTTCTATCGAACGGTGTCAGCCAGTGACGGACGCTCTATCCTGCCACTTATCGTGTGATAAGGCCGACCATGATACGGGGTCTGGTCAGGTCTACCGACTTGATTTTCCGTGTCACTCCTAGAAATGGGAAAAGTGTGATGGCCCAGGGATCCAATTAAAGGACGATTATAGTCAGCGAACTAAATAATTTACTTTAAAACCAAAGTTTTAACCGACTTCAATTTAGTACTCCGCCAAGCCACGAGAACATTTCCACATTTATTTTCCAATTTACCACATGAACTGATTTCCGGAGCAAATGCGTTGATTATTAGAGAAAAAAACCCAATCGCTGTATGTGGCCCGATAATATTTGAGGACTTCCGTCGATTCCACCAGGGTCACCTTTGGTACTTCATTAGCTGCTATTTCAACGGAATCTTATCAGAATCTGTGACGTACTTTTGTACTTTAAGTAATTTGAGGAATTCCATAAGTCATCTGTGGTCTTCATCATCAGTTCCACTCCACCAAATTTATGATTTCCGGATGTAAATACACGAGATATAATAGAAAATACCAAAATCACTACACGCGTGCCTAATATAATTGAGGAGTTCTCTCAATTCCTCATGGATCCCATCGTCCAACTAAATTAAAAAAAAAATGGGACTCACCTGTTTGCATATACTTACAAACAAAAAATATTTTTTTTCGAATCGGCTCATCATGGTTCTGAGGTACCTAAAAAACATTGAAAAAAAAAAAAAAAAAACAACCGAATTGAGAACCTCCTCCTTTTTTTTGAAGTTGGTTAAAAACCGTAGAAGTCTAAGTAAGTAGCGCCGCAGTGCCATTGCCATTCTGCGGTGATGGGGGCGGGGTGTCAAAACGATGCCAGAGAGCCTACCGCGAAACGAAAACGAACTTCGATCTTGTGTCTCCCTCTCTGACGTACTTGCTAGTTCGAGCGACAGAGAGAGAGATATAGGCAGCCGTTTAGTTCAAACATCCGCATGTACCGGGTTTTAGGCACGTGTTTGGGTAGAAATTTGCAAAGAGCTCGCATTCAATGGTTATTTCGTTCGCTGATTATAGTGCTGTGGTTTCGCTTTTGCATATCTCACCGTTTAGAATAGAATAGAATAGAATAACTTGTATTCAGGCAACAGCACATCATAAGTAACGAAGTAGTAGTTTACGAACCGATTTGTCTCGCATGCGTGATATCACGGTTTAGCATCGCGGTTTTCCCGAAAGGGTTCTTCAATAAAGATATACAGTGTGTCTCTGACTTAGGGGCTTTAAATGCAAATGTCCATTACGGTCCTGAAACTGAACCACTTTTGTTCCGCAACTTTGTAAAATAACTATTATTTATATCATTTATTCGTGTTTGAACTTTAACTGTACCATCAATGTATTGCAAACACGGCCTCATTATTTGACATTCATGACACTGACAAGTATGAAAACTAACTAATGGATGATGTACATTGAACATTTTATTTTATTTGTATGGAATAATGAAAATATAAAAAGAACGTATTTTTGAAAAGTTGTAGAGCAAAAGTAGTTCCGTTTAAGGAGCATAATTGACATTTTCATTTATAGCCCCAAAGTCAGAGACACGCTGTAGAGGAGTATACTAGTAGGTACGTTTGAGAATTTCTTGGAACACCCATTGCCTAAGGCATACTTCAAGTAAACTAAATAGTCAACAACAGGAAGAAAGGAGGTGGTGCAATTCGAACTTTTAACCCACGCAGGTTGATATAATCGGTAATGAAACCGACAGTCAACATAATCGCACGTCAAGGTCGCAATACTCTCAATATCACAAGATATATGACACTCTCCCAACTGAAATAGTTGGTAGGGGACAACTGTTACTCGCGACCGCAGGAGCTACCTAGCACAACCCGGCACGTGTCCCCTGGCTGCTGTCAAAGAGTGACAAACTTTAAAGGTGAAATAAAGTATCCCATACAATTAAATAACTGAAATAGTTAACTCGGCAAGCGTAAACGATGTAATAATGTTAGTAATAGGATAAAAACTCTATTAGTTGACCAAGCATGCTAGCATAGATTAATTAATTTTAAGTTTTATTTTAGAGTCAATGGATTGAGGAATCAACTCGTCACACCAAAATTTTGTTCTAATGTGTCACACCGCCAAAAGCAGTATTATTTGTTTCAACTCGTCACAGCTAGATTTAGTTCTATTAAGTCCCATCATAATTTTGTAGCTATTGGTCACACTGCAAATCTGTTCTTGTTCGTCATCCCTTCAAAAAGTTCTAACTGGTAACTGGTCACAAGGAGGATACCTTTAACATACGAGTATTTACTTTGTCGCTGACTATACCTATACAAATAATGAAGGATTACCATGTGATATGCAAACTCTTTTTTTTGTATTAGTGTCGCGAAGCCACTTCTGGTCACTCTCATGGCCGCGAAATAGTACCTATAGCACTCTAGCTTAGGTATCTGTATTAGCATATATGCAACTATGAACCTACACATACAGCTTCCGGAATCCTTTATATATCTGACATATGAGCTGCCGCCTTATGCGTACCAGCTCCATCTGAGATGTGGGGACCTTCGTCCCCGAGAATGTCCTCCACCTCCCCTTACAGACATCCCTTACCACACGACTGATACTGTACCAATTCACACACTATATTGTTCCAGTTATAATTACCCGGGTGCACCCTTGATTGATGACGACATGGTCTGAGGCTGAAACTACCGAACCTGAGACCCTTGTTGTTACACTTGTTACTAATCCTTTCACACTAAAGAACTCCATGACTAAGAACTGTGTTATCGCATGTACGTGACATTTAGGAAAACCTTATTCATATACATAATATACCGTCACGCCTCCCAAATAGAATAAGACCTGTGGACGCACATAAATACATCACATCATGAACAATCATCGTCAGAGCTGTGTAAACACGTGAACACACGTGTAAATGAACCAAATCGTTACAATGTCATAGGATGCATTGAAAGTGATTATGGAAAGAGCTCACCCTGGTTTTCCTCCAAATCTAACACTACAAATCTGCACTTAACTGTTCGTACGCAATATAGCCGTTAAGAACTGTGACTACTCGCCTACCCGTCAACATTGTTATAAAAAGATTGTGGGTGTTGCTAAATGAAATAAATCGGCTGTTTGAGACATGATTATTAACATCAATGTAAATACTATCGTGAACCATGACTGTTCACGACAATTAGTATTTATGTAAGCAATCAGAAATTTAACTTATAATATGTTATACTTTTACCAATAAAATAATATGCCATCGAAGTCGATGAAAAGTTCGTCTTTAACGCACTATAGTGCACAAATATTCACGCTTAATAAAATGCGACGTTTTATCTCTTTTGTTCTTTATGAAAACCATTTACTTAACAACCAACCGCTAGCTAATTACTAAACAAACACTGCCTAGCAACGGTACCGCATATTTGTCTTAAAAAGTGACCTTGTTAGACCTCGGGCCCATTCCAGTGACTTATAAAACACCATTCACACAATTCCATTGTTTCATTCATGCACACAAAAGGTTTTATGACTTTTTTCCCATCATCCTACTGTATAACATAGGTATCTTTCTCTCGCACACACTCCCATTCCAAAATGGCGTAACTCTATATCTGCGCTTTTGGCGCTCGACTCAGCGTTGTCCTTTGTAAAGTACATTTTTATTTAAAGTCGCCCGTTAATGGTGTTTTAAAGGACGAGAGTTATAATGTATAACAGTGTTCCGTTCTTGTCTAGCACAATCTGAAACGGCATGACTATCAAATGGACGTAAACCGGGGTTATTAAAAACTGTGCTGACTGTGGCTTTTTCGTTTTTTTTGCTGTCGTGTGGATTCGAGAGGGCCGTGACGCCGGTTGCCATACAAAGCAATTTTATGCTTGAAATGGCGTGACGTCAATATATTCTTTGGAGAGCCGGAGCTAATTTGGAATAGTTTTTTACCCCCCGACGCAAAAGAGGGGTGTTATAAGTTTAACAGGTATGGCTGTAGCTCCGTAGCCCCAAAACGGATGAACCGATTTGGTTATATAGTTTTTAGGGTTCCGTAGTCAATAAAAACCCTTATAGTTTCACCATGTCCGTCTGTCCGTCTGTCGGTCTGCGGCTTAGTTCAGTGACCCTTACTACTAGAAAGCTGTAATTCCGCAGGAGTATATAAATAAAGCAATCACGCCGACAAAATGGTAGAATAAAAGTTTGAAAAAATGTTTACCCATGGAGTGGGGTATCGTTGGATAGCTTGTTCAAAAATATTACGGGTTTTTAAAAACCATTCTTCAACAACTAAGTGGTTCATTTGTGTGATATTGGGCTTTAAGTCATGTGTCCCTGCAGGCTAAATGGCTGCTGCTGCTACTGGGAATGTGACAAAATCGTGGCAATAGTCCATATAATGAATTTAAAACGAAAACTATCACGGCTAAGGTAGACATTACTAGTTACCGAGTAACAATGGACCAACTTGGCCTTTTCAAGTACATTTTAACGTGAAATGGCCAACTTTCGTACAAATTCGGTCGATGCATGCAACCGCACCATTTACTTGGCGCGTGTCTATGTAACAAATACAGACAGGCAACTACGGAACCCTACACTGCGTGTGGCCCGTCACACACTTGGCCGGTTTTCATTTTATCGAAAGTTAAGATTCGGTTATCGGAGGTTATCGGGATGTTTTAAATGTTTTTTTTTTTATATCAAATAAAAATATATATATTAAAGCTAGCTTAATCATAAATACAAGATAATCATAACAGTAAAAAACAATATAGGCTATAACTTAAATTGAAAGTATATTAAGAGCAGTATGATAGGGTGCTCAATTGCTTTGAATTAGACTTGCCTTGGGACGTATTGATGGTTAGAAAATTACACGGAGTACTGGTCATGCCTCCAAGTTTTAAGGCTGATTTACATCTTGTTTTTGTAATGTGCAAGTTAAATCATTTTCTTCCTTACTTGCAATGTATTTATCACCTTGCACTCAACTTTTTAACTCGAGCATTAGCTGCTTTCTTGTATAACTTGCTTGCCAACAGATTATTAGCAAGTGTACTAAATACTTCAACAAATAAAGACCGTGGGTACGACGTATCAAGTTCAGGAATGATTGTTACGGCTGTCTTGATACAGTTGATACTAAGGAAATAATCGAGTTTAACAACAATTGTTTACATTTTTTTTTCGAATGCTTAATTAGCTTCAAGTTAGTTTATTATTGCTATTAGTAAGTACTTGACATATTGCTGATTGAAGACCATTTCAATGATGCTGTTACTTTTTTATTCATTGTTTAAGTTTCAAAGCGTCATGAATAAACTTATTTTTTATTATTTCTTTCTTACTGCACCAAGTGGGATCTCCCCAAGGACTGGAATTAATAAAGGTGTGTAGTGATTGTTAAAGCTTTGCCATCGTGCCTGTAATACCCCAAAGTAGGCACCTTAAACCTTCAACCTAACAGGTGCCTTTAACTGCGCTTACATTTGACCAAAGCAAACAGTTTTTTTTAACGAGCATGTTTGCTTGAGATGAAGTATAAAAAACTATAAACACTACTTACGTATATACTATTGTTTGTCTGTACTGCCACTATCCAACAAACTCATTTTAAACCGCTCAGAAGAAAGGCGATTAA
This sequence comes from Epinotia ramella, assembly GCA_947578815.1. Taxonomy (NCBI): domain Eukaryota; kingdom Metazoa; phylum Arthropoda; class Insecta; order Lepidoptera; family Tortricidae; genus Epinotia; species Epinotia ramella. The sequence continues at coordinate 12,472,071 of OX388224.1, read as the reverse complement.
CGCTTTTAGGTATTTAGTGAAAGAAAGTAAGACAAAGAAATGCGCGAGTCTTTTGTTATTATTTGAACATTAAACCTTTACATGCATCAAAACTTTCCATTCGCGTTTGTCAAGATTAATGGTTGCAAAAAATGTTCTTTATAAAGGATGTTGCATAAATTATAGTGTTCAAACATTCAAGGGTATAAAAAATACTTAACATTATTGTACTTAGTTACATTTTTGAAGTGAAAACTTCTTTAGCGGCGTTGAGCACTTTTTGGGATGGAGAAAAATTGCTAAATACGCGACAGATTTTTGTGACGTCAGATGTGACGGAGGTAACAAACTTTTATATTTTGCTGCTAGCCGATTCGACTTCATTCAAAACTGAACGCTATTCGTAAGAGTATAAAGCCGTTAAACACTTTTTGCAATAGCTTATTCTGCAAATGAATTTGTAATTTTGTCCACGCGTCCTTCACCGTTTTGCTATTCAGCAAATTCGAATAGCTCGAATTTGGACGTTATTCCTAAAGTGATAAAGCTTTGAAAAATATTTGGCAACGGCAAAAACAAACTGGTATTTTGTTCGCCGCCGCCGTCCGCTGTTTATTATATACCCTGGTTTTTATAATAGGTAGGTACCTAATTAATAATTGTTTATAAATTTGCGCCAAATTCATATTTAGGGTGACACCGTAAGATGTGTGGGTGTGTGTGATGGCCTGATCGAAAAACTGTTAGGTACAATGTTATTGAGTTTTCACTTCTGCCGGCACTCCCGGAGTGCAACCCGGTCTTTTTTTTTTTATTTGTTTGATTACTGAACATGATTTTGGACGGATCCCCCAAAAATTCCGGAGTATATTTGTTTGAATGTTATTATTCGGAAATTGTTGAAAATTCGAACGACTTATTAATTGAATACTAGTAGCTCTGTGGGCTTAGCACTCGCGAGTCTGTGTTTTTACTTATTTTTTTTTACAAAAAAAAACTATTAACCTAATTATCTAAACTTACTTTACAAAATTTCACGAGAATCGGTTCAGGAACACGACCTGAAGAGGCGAACAACCGGTCAGCAAGACCCCAGCTCAAGCATGAAACTTCGCTCGCTTCGCTCACTCGTTCAGTTACATACGTACAAAAGATCCTCTGCCCAATAAAACCAATGTCTAACATTAAAAAAACTCAAACTTTGGCAGCCCGTTCTAGCGCATGCTCTTTCATCTAATAAGGGTTTTGTAGTACGTTTGCGTGTCATTGTTGTGATAAGCAAATTGCACCTCGGAGGTGTTGCCAAGTTTAGCCGTAACGTTCTGTGGGCGACTGTAAGACTCAAAGTGGGCATTTTTTCGCAAAAACCTGAATCGCACGAGATCGGGCACAAGTACATAATCGGGGCGCATTTGGGTCAACGCGTCTTGAGTTGCTTTGTGCGGTCTTGAGATGGAGCGATATTCGCTTTTAAAACCCTGTCGTCAACTTCAAGGTCTTAAATGTAGTTATGTAAGATTATTGTAGAACTATACAAACTCGAATTTAAACTTTCGTGAGACATGTTGAAATAATACTAACAGTTACACGGTTTAACTCACGTATTCAATGTCACTACGGCCGACATGTTTCGAACTCTTCGGGAGTTCTTCTTCAGGATGAGTGTATGTGTTTTGAGTGATACAAGCGACACCGCCGCGAAAACACTCATCCTGAAGAAGAACTCCCGAAGAGTTCGAAACATGTCGCCCGTAGTGACATTGAATACGTGAGTTAAACTGTGTAACTGTTAGTACTATACAAACTCTTGCGCTATGTGTCACATTATTTAAATGAATTTACAATCATCTAACGCGAATACATCCGTGACTGACGTTTCGGTCAGAAATAAATGTAAATACATGTTTTTTTTTTTTTTTTAACGCCAGCGGCAAACATGCGTACGGCCCGCCTGATGGTAAGCGGACACCGCAGCCTATAGACGCATGTAACTCCAAAGGAGTAACGTGGGCGTTGCCGACCCTTGACATGTTTGAGGATTCGCCGCGTTGACAGCTGAAGGAACAAATGCCCTCGCTCTCAACACAACGCATTCTCGGGAGCTCTGGCGACCTTGCTCACCTCCAGGAACACAACACTACTACAGAGCAAGGCGGAGGTACTTCCCCAGTTGGGCTGCTCCAAATTCGAGCGCGATGACATTGCCCAATGGTTGACTGGTAGAGAATGCCTTTATGGCATTAAGTCCGCCAATTGTACTTACTTTTCTATTGTACAATAATATTTAAATTAATAAATATCCCGCTATCCCGATCATCTAAATATGGGTTTCTTATAATACTGGCTTCTGCCCGCGACTCAGCCCAAGATGATTTCCTGGATGAAATTTATCCTATTCACTTCCCCTAGATTCAAACTACCTCCATACCAATTTTTATCTCAATCGGTTCAGCGGTTTAGGCGTGAAAGGTAAGGTACCTAACAGGGTTACTTTCGCATTTATTAAACGAGCGAGCAGTGTCCCATTTATATCAAAAAGTGGGCTATTGGGTGAATTGCACCTATAGCTCTATCTAAAAAGTTAACGGTTTCTGAGTCACAGAAATTCGATGAAACGAAAATTCGGCGAAACCATGCATGCATGCTGTTTCATCGAATTTCTGTGACTAAGAAACCGTTAACTTTTTAGATAGAGCTAAAAGGTAATTCTGTAGAACCCATTAGGTTAGGTAAGGATTGTTTTATAACATTCCTGAAAAGTTTAGTGATTCTGAAAAAAATGGTTTTCTTTGAAATGAAAATTCTGCGAAACATACATTCGATAATAATAATAATAATAATGCACCGAATGGACATGACCTGTTGGAACTACTGAAAACAACAGAAGGCTTCAGTAGCGCCATCAAAATGGAATTTGGTGTCGATAAGTGTGCGGTCATGCATGTACAGCGGGGGAAAGTTGTAAATTGAACAAATTTGCAACTTTCTGAGACAATGTCCCCCAAATCTATCTCCGAAGCAGAAATCTATAAGTATCTTGGTTTGTCACAGTCATTGGGTATTGAGGGTGAGGGCGTAAAGCGGGCGGTGAAGGAGCGCTTCTTTTGTCGCCTGACCAAAGTGCTTAATAGTCTTTTGTCGGGCGGCAACAAGGTGCGCGCCTTCAACGCCTAGGTGATGCCCTTGCTTACTTACTTACTCCTTTGGCGTACTAAGGTGGACTCAGACTAAACTGGATGCCTTGGACCGAAGAGTCCGAGTACTGCTTACTGCGCATCGTATGCTTCACCCACGCTCGTCTGTTATGAGACTGTACATCTCGCGGAAATGTGGAGGTCGCGGCTTTTTAAATGACAAAGACCTCCACAACCGCGAGGTGTGCAGTCTCAGGGATTATTTCCTAAACAACGAGTGTGGGATGCATCGCGACGTAGTAGCAGTAGACGAAAACTTCACCCCGCTCTCCTTGACAAACGAGAACTCGTGCAGACTTAAAGTAATGAGCGCCGAGAACCGCAAGGCGGTGTGGAGGAGCAAGGAGCTACACGGGCGGTTCTACAAGACCCTCACAGGGCCCGACGTAGATCTGCTCGCGTCTGCTGGCTACGTTTCGGGGATCTCTTCGGGGAAACCGAAGGTTTTGTCTGTGCAATTGCGGACGAAGTTATCATGACGAACAATTACCGGAGTTATATCCTGAATGACGGTACGGTCGACATTTGTCGGGCATGCCGCCGTCCCGGGGAGTCACTCGGGCATATTATTTCCAGTTGTGGTCATCTTGGTAACGGCGAGTACTTGCACAGACATAACCTTGTAGCCAGAATTATTCACCAGCAACTTGCTCTTCTATACGGTCTCGTGGTCTCCGAAGTGCCTTACTATAAGTACACACCTGCACCAGTTCTCGAAAATGGTCGTGCCACGCTCTATTGGGATCGATCTGTCATCACGGACAGGACTATTCTTGCCAATAGGCCTGATATTGTGCTGACAGATCGATCATCACCTCAAGAGACTCTCGCTAGATGGCTGGATCAAGGGTCAGATACAGAAGGCGGTACTCCTGGATACTGCGCGTATAGTCAGGAGGTTCCTGTCTCTGACGCCCTGACCACCGGCAGCTTAGGCCCCGCCTCGCTGCTGGCGGTACCCTAGGTTAGGTTTTTATAATGATTTATGTTTTGTATCTATAGTTATATATTTACTTATTATATAATTATTGTAAAAACCTAGTCTAAGAAGGAAATTTAATAAATAAATAATAATAATAATAAACATTAGACGACGATATATTTAATAGATAGAAATACTTAAATACACAGAAAACATCCAAGACTCAGATACAAACACTCATGCTCATCACACAAACAATTGTCGGTAAAACAAGGTACAACCCGAGCGAGCGAAGCGAACAAGTTCTCTGTTTCTACTTGGACCAAAATTATTACGTATGTCCGGCTGTCCAGCTGTTCTCCTCTACAGAATTGCGAATTCTCAACCAATTCTTGTGAAATTTAGTGAGCACGTTCGATAAACATACTGTTTTTTTGTCAATTATGCATGCCGCTTCGCTTGCACGTTAAATTCGTTTTTTCTACTCCTGTGCCGTTATCTGTCATCTATATAGGCTTTAGCTCAAATACAATGACGTCAATGACACCGATAATAAGTCGTCGAAAAACTCTATGCTCTATGGGCCATAAACGCACTGTTTAGCGTACTTTTATGGTTCATACAATTTTCATAAAATCACTGTTTACCACGATGACAAATCATCTACTTAACTTTTTTTTAATCAGCCGCTATATTGCAGTGGTGCCAACTTCATACGCAAATTTTTCGTAATAAAAAGTTTTTATTTACTATCAAACATTTGTAGGACGTAAATTATTTACTAAAATAAAAATAAAATATCATGTATTGTGTCTTAATATACATATTTTACCAATTATTGGTATTTTTTATGAATATAAACCGATCCGATTCGGTTCGGATCCGGATTCAGTTTGGTTCGGATGGCAAGTGCATGGAAAATAAAAACAAAACAGACCATAAACAAGAGGTGTCATGTGTGGGAGCCAATAATGCACGGCCCAATAATGTACAGCCTGATAATCCGCGTCCACTTTTTGTGGACTCGGATTATTGGGTCGTGCATTATCAGCCCGGACAAAAGTGGCTTCCAATTATTGCCCCGGACCAAGTTTGCTCAGGGTGATAATGCACGGCCCAATAATGTACAGCCTGATAATCCATGTACAGTATGGACGCGGATAATTGGGCTGTACATTGTTTTGGCCGTGCATTGTTATGGCTGTACATTAACCGGCACCCAATGTGTCATATTTCTAATTTCCCACCAAAGTTCCAGTCCAAAATTAAAAGACGAAATATGATAACTATTCGTTATTAACTTATTAAGATTTTATTCGTGTTTGTGAAGTGAACAAAAATGTGTACGTTCCTTTTATAATGGACGAAGAAGAAAATACTCCACCGCTAAAGAAATTGCGTGAGTAGTAATAGAACTAACGGAAAACTTACTGCCTGAAAAGTCAAATGCTATTTATTTAAAATTAGTCGCAGAAAAAGTATTGTATGCAACGGTGTATAACTTGGTGTGTAACTCACGACACTCGCGTTTTAAGACCCTACTTATACAACAGTTGCATAAAAGTTCGAATAAGTAGTGTAAGCTTGACACAAATCGAACTGTATAGCCTCATAAGTAATACGCTCTTTTCGGCGTATCTTATGTTATGATATTGTCAACCGTGTTGTTCTATTCCCATTATTAACTAGTATGCATAATATTTTAAGGTCTAATGAAATCTGTAATAATTTTGCTAAAAATATTTTTTACTAAATAAGATTTAAAAAAAAAACAGAAAATAAATTGCATGTAAAACTAACAAAGCAAGAGAAGAGACAAAACGTCTCAAATTTTCAATATGCAATATTTTAATAATTGCAACAATTTCAACATGAGTAATCCTAAGACTGACATGGCCAAATAATTTGTCACAACTTTCCCAATGATATAAACAAAGGACGTTTTTTTTTCATGATTTGTTTTGACCCTAGGAAATTATTAATTAATAAATAATTAAACACAAATAAATTAAGTATAATAAAAACACCCAATAGCCCACTTTTCAATATAAATTATTCACAATATCGCAAGTAACCCGATACAAAGCTCCCAAGCCATAAAAGACAAGATTCTGGATTCTGGATAACCACAAACGCCATCTGGTACCACACTATTAAAAAAAAACAACAAGTCGAGGCATTCTCTGGTCAGTCGAGATGACAATCCACTTTAAAAGAAAAACATTATAATCACGTTTTCTAACCACTCCAAATTCGACCTTATTTGGAATTTAAAAGAGTCTAAATTTGAAGCGCTTTTTTGTGATTCTTAAGTGGTTTTGGCTCTCAAGCGTCAAGTTGTTTTTGCACCTGTAGACCAGTTTAAGCGGACGTTGCGTGCGTTCACCCAACGCGACAAGGACAGACAAATAAGCGTGCCGTGTGAACGGGACGGAAGTATAGATCGGACTAAAGTGTGAAAAGGAGAGGTAGGGTCGCGTGGCGCTAGAGAGGGACGGTTGGCGGGCGTTTTATTCAGTAATCCAGTTAGTATAGGCTTCCGAAGGCTGGTTAAGGGTCATCTGATTTCGCGGTTCCAGATGCATCTCCCAAGATACTTTGTTGATAAATGTACGTACATCAACGGCCTTTACGTATATTTTTTAATATTATTTATTTATCTATCCTCCTGAGGCCCGTTGTTCTATAGAAAGTAACAAATACGGTCAGTGGAATTATAAGTTAAATTAGTGAGAGTTGCATTTGTTTCGTTTGGATTCCTTTCATTTTAGAACAAATACAATTAAAAACTACCAACTTTTTTTTTTTATCAATGGCTTAGGAGAATAAACTAAAAGGAGAAATATTAAAGACTAATATTAGGGGACAATCATACATAAATCGATTTTGTTAGTACCAGCCAAATTAGTCAAATATATCGCAACAAGTATTTTACTATAGCAGTAAGGTTGTGTTACGATATAATATATAAGGCTAGTTTGGCTGCTACTAACTATATGATGCTTCGAAAAAATACTACTTGGGTTTTTGAATTTACCAATTTTTTTTCGATAATGATGCATTTTGTTTCTACGAACTGATTCCTGTCACGACCGAAAGGTGCTAACTTTTTTTCGAAATGTTATGTTTAATGTTGAGTTTAATTTAAATATAACACGATTTTAGCGCATAGTATTGACTTTCTACGATTAAAACGAACACAACCTAACCTGAACCTGACCATAGAAAATTTTACTACACTAAAACACTTCATGGATAAATCTCTCTTAATAAGAAGTAAAAAGATATATAAATTGGATAACGTGATATTATGCAAAACCAAACATTATGTCAAATAACGTTAAGTATATCAAACGTCGGCCACTCAAACAACGTCCATATATTGCAGTGACAATTATTACATCATCACTATCATCAATATATGTATATATAAAAGCGAGCTAGATGATCCCAATCTGAACACGACTCTATAGTCCAAGCATCAGAGTTCATATTCAGATATTTTTGAGCTCACAGAAAATCCAGACATATTTTATGGACACCGTACATGTACAAACTTACTAATTAGTAGATACATATCATCTGAATCTACTTTTTAATTAAGACTACAACCGTTGACGACTTAATTGGATATCAATAAGAATGCTGATGTCAATTTGTCAATATGTAATTAATACGTTACGATAGCTTCAGGCTGCGATAAGAACCTATGATATATTATTATAATTAACCTTGTCATTGCTTACGGCATATAAATCAGTATAATGTTGCCTTGTCAAGAACAATGCTAATAATAGGGCTAGTTACAAACGAAATCATTATATTTTTTTCGTTTAAAGAATGGATTTAAAAACTGTGTTCGTCTAAATAATGATTTCACCAACAATCTCATTGATTCCATTGTATACTTATAAAAAATCAAAATCAAAATAATATTTTGATTTTGATTTTATAATTAATTCTTTCATATTTCAACAGTCATCTTAACGAATCAACATTTGTACACCAGTAATTTTTTGATTAAGTAATTTGAATTTATACGAAAAACTTTTTATAAGTTATAAGGCAGGCTCCTTAACTCAAAAATACATCCACGATGCAGGAGTTGCCTAGTGTGGATATCACTGAAATTTTTGAATGTCCATCGTTGTATCTTTTGATAAATAAACATAATATGTAATATAATATAAAGTTAGTTAATCCTAATTAAGTGTAAAAATTTAAGTTAAGGTGAGTCGGGGCAAGAGTAACATCGGGGGAAGAGAGTCAAAGGCTTCTCCAGCTAATTCTTTTGAATTGAGCGCCTTTTTGTACCGTCGGTAAAACTGACTAGGCGCCTGTCTGCAAAATTGTAGAGCGAATTATGTGCAGGTTCAAAGGATCATGTTATATTGTCTAGGTCTGATACAGTTCTAATCCCCAGTTCGGTCTAGACTGTAACCACGGCTTACTTTTGATAAGCCGATAACCCTATCAGACACCCGTCTGTCTGTACTAAGAGACTCATGTAGCAATGAGGTTTTAATGCAGAGGGATCATAACACAAGATGAGTCTTGGAAAAAAACAGTATTAAAGCTATTTTGTGGTGTAGTTAGAGGTAATCTGCTAAAGGAGGAGAAGCGATCACCTTTGCATTTCCAAATATTGTAAATGTTTATTGTACATATTATATTATACGTATGATTAGATTAGATTAGATTAGATTATTTATTTCATGATAAAAAATTACATTACAGATTTGCATATATTTCAAAAAAATAAGAATTATTATCACGATCGTCAAAAACAGAGAAATACTAAGAGAATGTCAACAAATGTAAGAACACAATAACAAGGAAATAGAAGAAACAAACCAAAAGCAAAAGAACACAAATATATCAACCTCTAGGTATCGTCATTTTTTACAATATTTAAATACGTGACACAATACATTTAAAGTCAAATCATAATCATACAAATTTAAATAGGTCATAATAATAATTTAACATGTCAAGTCCAGACTCATATACTCTTTAACTGAGTATAATGGATTTTCCAATAAAAGGTATTTAAGGCGGCGTCGAAATGCTTCGTCAGATGGTTCCTGTCTAAGATCAGCGGGCAGTCGCTCGTAGTAGGTAGGCCCAATGACACGCGGGTTCTTGCCTGCAAGTGCCATGCGACGGGGAACTGTTCTCAAACGCCTTTTTGCCAATCGCATTTACGGTATCGAAAGAAGAAAGATTGTTCCTTACGAACATTATAATTTCGAATACATAGAGTGAGTAGTGCGTCATAATACCGTGCATTGGGAAGTAGCCTCTACACGAAGTCCTCGATTTTGCCCCAATCATCGCACGTACGGCACGTTTCTGCATAAGTAGCACTCTGTTGGCATCCGTTGAGTTTCCCCAAATGAGCGAACCGTAGGACATCAGCGAATGGAAATGAGCAAAATAAACCTGCTTCATGGCATCGTCAGATATTAAAGGTTTTAACTTACGCAAAGCAAAGACTGCACTACTCAATCTATCGCATAGTTTGTCTACATGGCACTTCCAGTTAAGATTAGAGTCCAGAGTGAAGCCAAGGAACCTACATTCATCACTTATCGGCATCGGGCTGTTAGCTATACATGGAGGAATCGCAATTTTGCGCCCCGAGAAGACCATGACGTTGGATTTGGATATATTCAACAGTAAGCCATTGGTAGAGAACCACCTCTGCAGTTGATCACAGCCGCCATGTATCTTCTCTCCAAGCTGTTCATGAGTGCGCGCACTGACGACCACTGTGGTATCGTCCGCGAATAGGACAGAGAGACCAGCTGTGATGGCAGTTAAACGTTAGGAAAAGGGTATTTCCTAAGGCCGAACCTTGAGGGATTCCTATATTCACGCTGCCAGCACTGGACTTCTGTCGTTTACCGCCCACAGATAATTTAACTACCTGTCTCCGGTCGGACAAAAACGATGTAACTAACTTGTGACTCAAGTCCCGTATCCCGTAATGATGTAACTTGTCCAAAAGCAATTCATGATCAATCACATCAAAAGCCTTAGACAAGTCACAAAATATACCTGCCATCTTGCATTTGTCATCCAGACCGGAAACAAGGCAATCAAATATCTTGAGCGCAGCTGTTGTAGTGGACATGTTTTGCCGATAAGCGAATTGGCGGTCAGTCAGTAGGTCATTGTTCTCTAGATGGGCCATTATATGAGATGAGAGGATAGACTCCACAATTTTAGAAATTGTGGGCACTGTTGTTATTGGTCGGTAGTTGTTGACATCGCACTTGAAGTGTGTCTGTCTGTCTGTCTGTTACCTCTTCACGCTTAAACCGCTGAACCGATCTGGATGAAATTTGATATAGGACGTAGTATGTAAGGGCAGCTATCCTACTAATATTTTAAATGCGAAAGGCCATCCTCAGAGGCGTATCTAGGCCATGTAGTGTCCGTGTGCAAACATTACTCTAGCGCCCCCTAATAAGCGCGCGGTCAAACTGGAATGGTAGCGGGCGGCGCTCGGCGCCCCCTAGGACCGCTGCGCCCGTGTGCAACGCGCACCCTGCACCATAGGTAAAGACGCCTCTGGCTTTCCTACTATATCCATACTAATATTATAAATGCGAAAGTGTATGTGTGTGTTTGTTTGTTTGTCCGTCTTTCACGGCAAAACGGAGCGACGAATTGACGTGATTTTTTATGTGGAGATAGTTGAAGGGATGGAGAGTAAGATAGGATAGTTTTAATCCCGGTAATCATCTCCTAAGGGGGTGAAATGGGGGTTAAAAGTTTGTATGGAGCTGCGATATAAACGAGTTCCACGCGGACGGAGTCGCGGGCAGAAGCTAGTACTATTATAAATGCGAAAGTTTGGATTTTTAGATGTTTGTATGTTTAGATGTGTGGATGTTTGTTACTCAATCACGCTTATACGGCTCAACCGATTTGGATGAAATTTGGCACGAAGATAGTTTATAGCCTGGATTGAAATATAGGACAGTTTTTATCCCTGGTCCACGCATACGAAGTCGCGGGCGGAAGCTAGTTCTATTACAAATGACTAGCTGCCGCGCGGATTTGCCCGCGTGTTTGTATTACCTCTTACATACAAACTTACAAAGCTACAATCTCATAGACCTCTTTACTATGCAGCAAAAGTAGCACAAAGTGCTCGAGTTAGATTCCTTCGGGCGGCTTAAGAACTTCTAACAGTCGAGTTGCCCACTCACTTGACAAAGGGGGGACAACTGTCACTCGCGTCCGCAGGAGCTACCTGCCACAACCCTGCACGTGTCCCCTAGGTGGTACTAAAGAGTGACAGGCTTTAAAGGCCAAAATAATACGATTAAATAAATAAGTGTTCCAGATGTAACGATCTTCAGAAAAGGCTTATAAACGTCATTTCGCAAATACTTTGGAACTCTGTATTATGCTACTTTCACATGAACGTACGTACATAATGAAATGCACCAACTGTTGGCGATTTCTTCCAGTGATTCGCATACAATATCGATTGCTACGTTACGAGCGTAGATTGCCAACCTTCGCCGCTTGATTCTTTTAAAGCTGGCGCTTCACCGAGGTCGACTAACGCATAATTTTAATATTACATTAGTAGTCTTTTGTTTTATTTTCAGGATTATTTAACAAGGAATGAATGCAAGAAAGAAACCAAGATCAAGTAACATGTTAGACTAAAAAAATAATGGTTTAAATTTTAATATAATAACAAGGAAAAACTCATTAAAACGGCATTTTCATTTTTAATTAATTACTCTTATAAATTATTTTTGATGCCGTTTTTAAGTCGTCTAATATACAATAGGGATTTATGTTTTCAGGTATGTGTTTTTTTTTAATGATTTGACAGCAGCAATTCCAATGTCAATATGTAACTACTAAATAAGCTTCATTTTATACGCGGGTGTATCTGTAGCAAAATAAATCCACAGTTAACTCGAAAAAAGGCCGCTTTTCTCCGTTTGTCGATATGTTGCAAGCAGAACCCCACGGCTGACTCCGTATGAGATACAAACTGTGAACCTGCTGCGTCGTTTGCTAGGAAATCAGTGAAAACGGCACGATTTATTCGCGGGTCGGGCGGGGTATCTTCAACAGATCGAGTCCACGACGTACACGAAACTAGCTCAAAACTACTTACGTAACCTACGTGCCTCGGAAGAATAATTAGAAAAACGTCGCGTTTTATACGCATATGTATCGCTAACAGGACTGGTCTACGACTGATGCCGAACGAGCTATAAACTGCTCATCTGCAGCGTCTTTGTCGCCCCAAGATATAAATAATCAGTGAAACGCAGCGGTGTATATGCCGGTGTGTCACCAACATAACTAATCCACGACTGACTCCGGACGCTCTATAAACTGCGCATCTGCATTGCTTCGAGCTGTGTTAGTAATAGTACTTAACAGGAGTTCAGATGGCGCCGCGTTTTATACGCCGGTGTGTAGCCAACATAACTATTCAAAGACTGACTCGCAACAAGCTATAAACTGCGCACATGTAGCGTCGTTTGTCCCTGGGCTGTGTTAATACTACTAAAGGTAGTTAAGAAGACGCTGCATTTTATACGCCGGTGTATCTCCAGTAGACCGAGTGACTTGAAACGATCTAAAAACTACTGTCTTAGTAAATAAGGTAATGGAAACGCATCGTTTTATGCTCCGGTGTGTCGCCAACATACCTAGTTCACGACTGACTCTGAACGCGCTTTTAACTGCGCATCTGCATCACTCCGAGCTGTGTTAGTAATAGTACTTAAGGCGGTGCATTGGAAATTATCGCGTGCTTTGAAACGCCGTTCAGACTAGATTAAGAAACAATAAGGTCTGATTTTCAGATATATGATTCTTGACTATATGATTGCTCATCTGATTTTATGGATACATGATTGCTTAAAATTTCCTCGATAGAAAAAAAAAAACAAAGTTGGGTCTGTATTTTCCTTTTTTTACCTGAGTAGGCTGACCTATTCAAACGATTTATCATTTTACAACACAATCAAGTAAATACTATAGTATTTTATCTCATAATAAACCTTCACTAAGTTAGGTATTTATCGAAAGTCCAAAACAGCGATTCCCGAAGAGTGTTACATCTCTTTCTCTCATGGGCGGAAGGCATCAGCGAATCTCTGTCTGGGGGGCGTGTACGACTCAAATCAAGGCATCCTCTTAACAGTAGGTGAAATAACGCCGCGTTTTATACGCCGGTGTGTCGCCAGCATAACTAGTCCACGACTGACTCGAAACGAGCTATAAACTGCGCACCTGCTGCGTCGTTTGTCCCCGGGCTGTGTTAATACTGGCTTGCATTCGTCCCTGTAACTTGTAGACCAGCGGTTGAACAAAAATGGGTTATTACAACATTAAAGTTTTTTCTTTTTTGATATGTCGTTGGAGGCATGTTAAATAATACTTATGTAAAAAGTTAGAAAATTTTAGTTGGAGCTTTCGGCTATATTGAAATATTTTAGTTTTTGCCAATAACTATGTCAATATAGAATTAGAGTTACAAAAAACTGTAACATATCCAATAACACTTTAATTTATATACGATATTCTGTTTTTAGAAATCTGGGACTTCTGCATCCTGGTGAACGTAAAAATGCAAATAATTTTGTAAATAAAGAATTAGAGTAGCTGATATTGCAAAGTTACGATATTGTCGATCCACTTAACATATTGGAAAAAAGTTAGAAATGTAGACAATCGGCTTGTCTAGATATTGATTTCCGGTTAAACAGTATAGCCAATATTGAATTAAAGTTTGTAGAGTTAATAGTAAACGATCACGACAATGATATCAGTTACCAAACAAAAGTTAAGAAAAATAAACTTACGGCGACACTAAATATTGATACGTAAGTACTCCGTGCGTAAATGAAGCATGCATGAATGAAGGCAGCGATCAACGCAACGGTAGAGGAGTGCCCTTGATTGCGTCCACGATCCATAAAAAAATCCACAAAGAATAAATATCAATGGCAACAAACATGTTATTTTGTTATACGTACGTTAATGGAAATACAAAGAAGAAATGTATCCTTATTTATTACCAACTATACTAGGGATTGCCCGCGGTTTCGTCGAACTGGTTATCGCGTTATACACATAATTTAAAAATATTTTAGGGATCGCCCCTTATACTAATGACCACTCTTCCATGTTTTGTTACTCCTTTAAGCCAGCTGCATAAATACCTACTAACAAATAACCTACATGTATTTTTTTGCGACGTGGTCAGCAAGTAAGCTATAGTTAAACTCAATTTACCTTAGATGAAATTGTATATTTAGGATGTAGGGTAATTTCACCGGTTAGCGACCACCTAATTTAGTGTGCCGGTTTGCGACCACTCGGGAGTAATGGTGAACCGAGCGGATATTTTCTCGTTTTTTAAGTAGATTCCTGCCTAATATCTGCTTTAAAAATTGCGTACGTACCGAGGCATTTTTACAGCCTGTTCAAATGTTATTATATCTTTAATTGAAAAAAAAAACCTTTTCCTTAAGGTGGTCGTTAATCGAAGTTGGTCACGTAACCGGCGTAATGACCGTATAATATGGTGGGGTAAGTATAATACATGACGGCGAATAGGACTGGACAAGATATGACAATAGGAACCAGGATAAACAGAAATAATAAAAATAGTTGTGAATAGCTCGTATATTTTTATTACAATAACAGTCAAAAAAATTAATTGTAACTTTTTTCACATTATAATATAACTGACAGCGAACTTTTATTAATACAGTATAATCTCGATTATTCGAAGTGTCAAAGAATAAAATTTTCAGTCGAAATATTATACATTTTCGACGTTAAGTACTTTATAAAGTAGGTACTTATTGTTTTATATTAAAGTCAGTATGGATGGCTAACACAATAGTAAAAAAATTACAAAAAATACAACCATTTACGACAACATTATAATAAAATTGCAAGTAGGTATTGTATAAGTATTAATCATTCATATTTGTTTACACCTAATGACAATTCTAAGTGAACTTCTGCGACTTCTCATTATTCTGTGCAGCTTTTTTCACAAAATAGATAAAATAATTAAAAGACGGAACTTTTTTTTTCATTATTATTAAAATTGAACTCTTATTTTTACAGTGTTACAAGTGCAATAGAATAAAGTCTTCAATTCTAATCTTACAACTTTCTAGTAATAAGGGTGACTGAGCTAAGCCGCAGACGGACATACGGACATGGCGAAACTATAAGGGTTCCTTGTTGCCTACGCAAACCTGAAAAGGCTACTGGCAATTTTTTTTTTATTCTGATCGAAAAAACACCGCACACGTATGGAAAAAAAGAACTGAATATTTTGAATAAAAAAAAACTATTTTGTGTATTTAAGTATGTTTAAAAATAATGAAGGTGCAAAAACTTTTTAAGTAAGGATTAGTTTTTCAATAAAATATATTTTGTGAAAACTGTTAACTGAACCAGAATTGAGCTTCATAGTAAAATGTAAAAGAAAAAAAAAATAAGTGGTTAGATTCTTCCTACTTTTACCAGTAAGATTTTTTTTCAAGTTGTTTTTGAAACGATTCTTATGACATACATTATTTTCATTTCAATCTGACTACTTTTTTTTTTTTACATACATTTTACTATACAGCTCAAATCTGGGTCACCATTCACATTTCTTTTCCTCAAAATGTAAAGGTACTCACTTTTTTTGAAATAATACACATTAATAGGCAAAATAGTTTTTTCAACAAAATTTTCAAATTTTTTTCCATCCTAGGGAGCGTTGTCCTTTAGAACTTCGTTAGCAGACGTTTCTGCTTAGTAAACCTTTAATTGTCTCGAATATTCCTAACAAGTAGGGTAAATCGTCAATAACTGGCCACCTCATACTATCTATATCTATTCTATTATACGTGAATAGAGTTAATTTTTAGTATGAGGGGGCCGATTATTCAAGGGTGGCCAGTTATTGGAGATTTACCTTACTACAAATAATATACATACATACATACAAATGTACATCACGCCTATTTCCCGGAGGGATAGGCAGAGATCACGGATTTCCACTTGCTACGATCTTGACAAATTTCTTGCTTCATTCACTATCATTACATTCTGCATACAAATAATATTTGTAATCAAAGAATATATTTCTCACTGTTTTGGTTTAAATTATGCTCTACTTTCTAAGTTTTCTTTAATCAGATTAGAGCAGAAACGGCCTATTTTAAGTGTTAACGTAAATTGGAATGTTTAATTTAATAACGTTGGGTCAATACGCCGCCCCGGTTACGCGACCAGCTTCAGTTAGCGACCACGTGAAAGACAACGTATTTTTTTTTCAATTAAATATACCTAATAAAATGACATTACAACGCACTCTAAATAAACCGTGCCCCGCATGTATTATTTAAAGTAATTATTAAACAGGAATCTATTGAACAAGTATTTAAGGACCGTAGTATTTGGCGTTCCTTAGTCTCTGCCTACCCCAATGGGATGCGGGCGTGAGTATATGTATGTATGTATGTAATCTATTGAAAAAACTGAAAGGATATATTGTCGTTTTTTGCGGTAGATTCCTGACACCAATTGAAATGAGTGGTCGCAAACCGGAACCATAAATTAGGTAGTCGCTAACCGGCGATATTACCCTGCAACATGACCCTGGTGTTCGTAACAGCAATCCGTAATCAGGGGCAAACTAACATTGGTTTGCTTGCGGCGAGCAGCTATAGCTGCGTTTAACAACATCTGTGTAGTACATTTATTTATTTCGCTGACAGTGATTCTGACTTGAACAGGGCGTTTGAGTTGACCCTGTTTAAACACTTCGTTGGCAGCTTCGTTGCAAAAAAAAACAAAAGTTTTGAAAATCAAAGCATTCCTCATCGTCACTAGGCTGTGCTACTGGTGCCTCCATCTCCATTCTTCTTTTGTGCGCCGATATAGCCTTCGAATCAATGTATAGTAATCTACACAACGACGTTTTTTAATACAGTTGCGAAAAAATAAGAAAAACAACAAGTAAGGAATTTGAAACTTTTATATTATTCATTCTGTAACGTCATTGTAATACAGTTGAAAAATGATGAAGTTTAAAAATCATTGTATTTAGTACAGCTCTATCTTATTTATTTTTTATTGACATAATAATTAATGGTACAATTTGTACGATTATTGAGTGGGAAAAGTGAAAAGCACTAGTTCGTGAAAATCAACTTTCCGCACGCTAAACAGCTACGTAAAAGTAGCACTTTTTGAGCAAATGTATTAAAAATTGCATCTAATATGTGCACGGTAAACAAACAAATGAATGATTTAAAAGACAACAGCAGCGCTTGCGCGGTAATGCGGGGAGGGCGGGGCGAGGTATCGCTCGCTAGGTCGGCTACGATCGGCCCCCGCGCGCCGCCGTTGAAGGGCCAGCGCGGCGTGGTTATGAATTTCGCGCCATTTTAAATAAATTATACTATTATTAATGGAAGCAATACACAGAATTTTCTTACTTTTCATAATATATGGTTGCATATATTATTTTATAGTATTAGACTTATTTTTACAGACTCTAATTCAATATTAGATCTTACAGGACAAAAAACGCATATTACTTTTATAGCATGTATCCTATTCTTCTACATTTTTAGCTTTGTCTATTAACTTAAGAAATTAGAGATATTGTTGAGGATTTTTAAACTTTAATTCAATATCGACAAAGTAATAACCTAATTCTGGTTTGACAAAGAAGCTGCGTAAAAAAAGTTCTACAAACTTAATAACATATAGCGTCATTCATATTATAAACGATGAAGCTAAAACTTTGCACTTTAATTCCATATTCACAAATTATAAATAAAAATATATAAATACCTAATTTATACCTAACGCTCGTTCTAACTTTTCATCATATATTGCAAATATACTTAAAAATATGTCCGATGTCATATAAGCATCACTTTTCCATCTTTAGAATTATCAAAACTTTTAGGGCAAAAATCCGGTCCCACTATTGATCTATTGCTCGAAACAGTAACGTCACGAATGTTGTCTCATTTGTCCGGGATACTTGGATCAGGCGGTAATCATGCTTATATTAATAAATGCGAATGTTTGGATGTTAGTTACTCACCCGGTTGTCGAATGAGCCGATATCAAGGTTTCCCCGAGGGACTACAGTATGGGGTTCTTCAAAAAAGGAGTGTATACATTTTTAAACGACGACCGGTTAGTCTAGTGGGTAGTGACGCTGCCTACGAAGCTGAAGGTCCTGGGTTCGAATCCCGGTAAGGGCAAATGTTTGTGTGATGAGCATGAATATTTGTTTCTGAGTCATGGATGTTTTCTATGTATTTAAGTATTTCTATCTATTAAATATATCGTCGTCTAGTACCCATAACACAAGCCTTATTGAGCTTACTATGGGACTAGGTCGATTTGTGTAAGATTGTCCCCTAATATTTATTTATTTATTTATTCTTAAAGGGTCGGCAACGCGCCTGTTATACCCGTGGAGTTGCAAGCGTCCATAAGCTACGGTAACCACTTACCATCAGGTCGTAAGGTTGTTTGCCACGGACGTGGTATAAAAAGAAATACGCTTAAACGGCTCAGCCGATTTGGATGAAATTTTGCATACAGGTAGTTTATAGCCTGGATTAAAATATAGGATAGTTTTGATTCCGGGTCACGCATACGAAGTTACGGGCGGAAGCTAGTTAGGAACTAAAGTTGGGGAGACATTGGACTTTGTTATTGAGAGGGCTAGGCACGGTGGAATATCATCTCGTTCGTATTAAAATTTAGGGCAGCCCAACTGGGGAAGCCTTTCGGAAGTCCACTGGAATAATTACACCACAAAATTATAATATACATAATCCGAGCCAGAAGTATGTGCATTCGCGGGACTCGGCACAGAGATCTGTAAATTATTTCGCTTCAACGACGGAGCAGCTCTACCCGACATCGCCTTCTAACATCTCTCTACATATGTACAACTGTCCGTTCTTTTGTATACTTGTTGTAAATATTTATTTCATCATCATCATCATCGTCATATCAGCTGAAAGATGTCCACTGCTGGACATAGGCCTCCCCCAAATAGTTCCAAAGTGACCGGTTCCGCGCCACCCGCATCCAGCGCACTCCCGCGACCTTTACCAGGTCATCAGTCCACCTTGTGGGGCCTACCCCATTCCCATTAAAGCCCATTAAATGTAGCAAGACGCGCTTAGGTTTTACCCTAAAACTAAAATCACTCCTATTACAAAAGGGCATATGTTTAACGGACCACCAGATATAGTAAAATAAGAACACAAAAAAAATACTTTTGACGACCAAAAACAGTAACTGAGCACCTAAATTTTTTCACCATTTTAATGTGAAATGATAACCTAAATAATAACATCTTACTATCCTATTTAAAGAAAATGTCTCCTAATTAATCATTGCTAACACATAAATAGTAAATGATCACCAAAATGTTACCACCATTTTAATGTGAAATAATTACCCAAATTATAACATCTTACCATCCTATTAAAGAAACTGTCTCCAAACTAATCATTGTTAACCCAAAAATAGTTAATGAGAGCCAAAATTTAACCACCATTTTTATGTTAAATGAAAACCAAATTATAACATCTTACTATCCTATTAAAGAAAATGTGTCCCAACTAATCATTGCTAACCCAAAAATAGTTAATGAGGGCCAAGATTTAATCACCATTTTTATGTTAATTGATAACCAAATTATAACATCTTACTATCCTATTAAAGAAAATGTCTCCCAACTAATCATTGCTAACCCAAAACTAACTCAGTCTCCCGCCCTCCGCCCGGGCTCCCGCCAGAAACTTGCTTCTGTCTCCGCGGGCTTTTATATACACTCTAGGGGTAAGACAGACAAGACCACGTGGAAGTGGGGTACGCTGATTCGGGTTTTGGTAGCTATTTTTACCTTTCGATCGCTATAAACAAGGAATCATTTAAGTTACTAGAAAATGTTTACTAACCTGATACCTCTTCATATTCCCTAAATTCGCGGCGCGGGCGGGGCGACGGAGTTGAGCGGCAAGTACTACTTTATTTGGTAATATGCATACATTTTATGGCAATCATAGTGACTTATTTAGGTAGATTATTGTAATAATTTCTTCGCTAAGATTAGGTGCTCAGTTACTAAATTTGGTAATCATTTACTAAATTTGGTCTTTAAATACATTTTATAGCAATCATAGTGACTTATTTAGGTAGAAATATTGTATTAATTTGTTCGCTAAGATTAGGTGCTCAGTTACTAAATTTGGTAATCATTTACTAAATTTGATCTTTGAATACAATTTAATTGTGCAGTCGTTACTAAAACAGGTAGTACCATTGTAATGGTAGAATTCTTTTTTTGGTGTTCAGTACATTTTTTTGGTAAGAAAGCTTGAGGGTATCAAAGTATTTTCTGGTGGTCATTATATTTGTTCCCTTACAAAAGGCCTACTATTCCGTTTCTGAATTCCTATCTGAATGAAATTAAAAAATATCGTTAATATGTATAATTGTGTGTTAATGTCCATTAGTGGCGATTTTTTTTTTTTTTTTTTTTATTATAATGTTTTGAATTTTTTATTGTAGATATTAATTTTTAATGACATAAATTAATTTATATGAATTCTTATGGTTTATTGTAAGACTTATATGACTATCTGTACCTACACATTAGCATATTACTACCGTTCTCTATATTGACAATGTATAACCAATACTGAATAAATAATATGAATATGAATATGAATATACCCACGTCGCGCCTTCCGTTACGAGGTCGCCACTCGGGAACCTTTCCGCCCTAACGGCCATCGGTTGTATGCGTGTGTATATTCTAGTGATATGTGCCCAACTCACTGCCACTTTAGTGAATTTTAGTTTTTTATTTTTTTTTCTTAATAAGGTATGCCTCGGTGATCCAAATAAATGTTTCAATTTAAATAATCACCGGCAGTCACAGACTGCAGCGGACCAACGCTAGCTCCCAAACCCCTATATTTACAGTAAACTTCGGACCTCCTTTAATGGATAGCGGCGTTTATTGTCATAGTTGCCAAAGTCCCTTCAACTAATGCCCCTAACGACTCGCAACAATCTGTCTGGGAATTCGGTTTAGATCTCCAGGAACAGAATGCAGGGTATCTCCCTATCCCGTCTATCCGCACTTATTCGACGACCGGTTAGTCTAGTGGGTAGTGACGCTGCCTACGAAGCTGAAGGTCCTGGGTTCGAATCCCGGTAAGGGCAAATATTTGTGTGATGAGCATGAATATTTGTTTCTGAGTCATGGAAGTTTTCTATGTATGTAAGTATTTATATCTATGTATATATCGTCGTCTAGTACCCATAACACAAGCCTTAATGAGCTTACTATGGGACTAGATCGATTTGTGCAAGATTGTTCCCTAATATTTATTATTATTATTGTCACAATCCCGAAAAATTGTTTCTCCGAATGGGTGTTTTGACAAAGTTTCATTTGTCCAAAGACATTTTTTTCTGGACCCTTTGGCAATTATAAACATCTGAAAATAGTTCCGTTTAGAAATCCATTAGGTTAGATTAGGTTTGTTTTAGGAACATGCTGAGAAGACTACGTGCTCTGAATAAAATCCATTCGGACAAACGACTCATTCGTAAAAACAATTTTTGAGGTATCGTGAGCTCAGTTGGAAATGCTTGATATGTGGCCAACAAGCATACGGTCAAATGCCTTGGGTTGTACTAGCTGTCAAGGTTTTTCAGAGGAACGACAGTATGGGCATCTTAAAGAATAAATTTTAAAAGGTCGGTAACGCGCATGTAACGCCCCTGAATGCAAGTGATCATAGGCTGCGGTGCCCACTTGACATCAGGCGGGCCATACGGTTGGTTGCCACAGACATGGTATAAAAAAGACCGGGTTGCACTCCTGCCGGCAGAAGTGAAAACTCAATAACATTGTAACAGTTTTTCGTTCAGGTCACGTGACATCTTACGGTGTCACCCTAAAAATGAATTTGGCGCAAATTTATAAACAATTATCAATTATTTAGGCGGACGGGCCGCGGGTGCGTTGGGTGCGACGGGCCAACTCGCCCGCCGCTGGCGGCGAACAAAATACCAATTTGTTTTTGCCATTGCCAAATATTTTTCAAAGCTTTATCTCTTAAGGAATAACGTCCAAATTCGAAATATTCGAATTTGCAAGAACAGCAAACGGCGGCGGTGAACAAAATATCAATTTGTTTTTGCCGTTGGTAAATGTTTTTCAAAGCTTTATCTGTTAAGGAATAATGTCCAAATTCGAACTATTCGAATTTGCTCAATAGCAAAACGGTGAAGGACGCGTGAACAAAATTACAAATTTATTTGCAGAATACGCTATTGCAAAAAGTGTTTAACGGCTTTATACTCTTACGAATAGCGTTCAGTTTTGAATGAAGTCGAATTGGCTAGCAGCAAAATATAAAAGTTTGTGACCTCCTTCACATCTGACGTCACAAAAATCTGTCGCGTATTTAACAATTTTTCCCCATCCCAAAAAGTGCTCAGCGCCGCTAAAGAAGTTTTCACTTCAAAAACTCTAAAACGTTCTCAACTGAGCTCATGTGATAGATTACTGTAATGTCCGAGAAAAAAGAAATGGCTTGGCAAAATTAGTAAAGCACTTTAAACTCTAGCACTGTGTAGACATATTTAAAAGATGACTTTAAATGGGTCTAACGCGATATTTACATACCGTGGTTTCAGATGACTGACGTATCAGCAAGTTCTCAACGCGTAAGATTGCACGTCAAACGTCCCAGTGCTCGACACTGGCCTAATGCATGACACTTTTAATCGTATGTCAAAATAATAAAGATGAACAATAGGTGTCAACTGTCAACTACTAGGCATTAAGGTGTCATTGAGACATTTACCTTACAGTAAATTATAATATACTATCATGATAAACACGTCCATTAAATTACACGGCATGTCACTCTGACATTTACACAAAGAATAAAACCATTTTAACCACTGTGTAGTAACTGTTGCATAACAAATACGGAATCCACGCAGCTATAGTGCCAATCGATTGCGTAACAAAAGGGTTACTTGGTAAAGGCAGTGTACAAGACGTCCTATAAGATGGACAGGTAATTACTTGCCGCGTCCAGGACACCCGGATGTTTCCCGCGACGCTTACCGGTGCATCGCTAAGACCAAAAGGCATAAGTGAAAATTCAAAGCAACCCGTTTTGGGTCCTTTCAAGATTGAACGTGCATTTGCTGCTTTGGTGAATGTAATATACTACTAATGTATTGTTAATAAAACGACGTTTTGGATCTGAGTAGCTTTAGATTATTGGTGCGCTGTTAAAACCGATAGGAATTAATGTTTACAGTTTATCAGGTCGTCCAACGCTTTAGCTCTCAAAATGGACTTCGATTTAGAGTGTGGATTAGACTGTTCTTCGATACACATTTTGTGAAAAAAAATGAGGAAGACATATTCCGTTTGTATGAATAACCAAAACTAAAGCAGAAAACTTTAGTCAGAGTAGTCTGAGGTTGTCTGAACCCCAGTAAATTATTACAATATTGCAAGTTTTGTTATACCCACCAAGAAGTGAAAATGTGATATTTGTTTTATAATACCTAATGAAGTTAAAGGACTTACGGAACAAATATCTAATACTATTATTATTGAGTGCACCTTCTGAAAAGTATATTATTATGTATAAGAATGCCGAATGCCTCATGCACAGCGATGAACGATTACGCATATTTATAAAAAGGTTTTTAAAGTATTTTCATACTACTTATAATGTTGTCATGAAATATTATTTAACGGTGGAGTATCATGTATGTAGTCCGGCAGGGGTCACTTTGAGGGATAATGCGTATTGTTCCATCATTTAAATGGCACGCTAACTTATGTGACTATTGTAGGGAAGGTAAATTACCGCACTAATTATGCTATGTAAAGAAATAATGCCAGTTTTTCGCCCTTGCTTTAATGCTTACTTTAAGACCAAGTTTGCTCTTGAAAACTTCTTATATATATTTATTTTACACACATACATCGTTTTGCTTAGTTCACCGAACCCAGCACAACCTATCAGTAAAAACGTATCTATAAATACATCCATCATCTAAACATTCTCTTCCTTATTTCAATGGGATAAGGTGGACAATCGTCTACATATTTATGATATCTCTGGTGTAGTTATGGGTTCCGTTCACGTTTGAATCCCGTCGGCGATAGAGCAGGTGGCAAGCGTCTCCTTGCATTCCAGATTGTCTTTTATTTATAAAGATATGTACTTCATAGGTATATATACTGATTGGTGCTTAAGTTAACGCATTTAGGTTCAAGTTTGTGTACTTTTTTACGATACCGTAATTATACAGCTTTGAATCCTAATAGCAAAGTTTAGTGTTTGTATTAAAATAGCATGGCAAACAGGTATGGAATTCTTAAAACTCACATCGGACCGTACCTACGAGTATCATAGATTCTGGTATGTAGGGTAAATATTATATTATATATTGTATTATTATATTAGGGGACAACCTTACACAATTCGACCTAGTCCCAAACTAAGCAAAGCTTGTCCTTTGGGTACTAGACGACGATAAACATACTTATATAGATAAATAAATACTTAAAATACGTAGAAAATATCCATGACTCAGGAACAAATATTCGTGCTCATCACACAAATAAATGCCCTTACCAGGATTCGAACCCGGGAACTCTTGCTTCGTAGACAGGGTCACTACCAACTAGGCTAAAGCGGTCGCGTCAAATATAAGGGGACAATTTTCCACAAATTGATCTAGCCCCATAGTAAGCTCAGTAAGTTTTGTTGTGGGTACTAGACGACGATATATTTAATAGATATAAATACGTAATAAAAATAAAACATCCAAGACTCAGATATAAATATTCAAGCTCATCACATAAATATTTGCCCTTACTGGGATTTGAACCCAGGACCTTCAGCGTCACTACACGACATAAATTTATTACAAGATACTAAAAATCACGAATTAATAAAAAAAATTATTAAAACTTACCTACACTGTTCATTTCGGTGTTTAATGTTGCATTATCACCGCTACCCAAAGTATGTCTGAAACTGGAAGCAATCGCTCATTAGCAATAAGACCGTCTGTTGTTTACCGCCACTAAGCTTGATGCTCTGTCCCGTGTAATTTTTGGAGGTTTAAAAATAGTTATTTACGATACAAGTGCCGAAAATAGGAAATTCGCAACGAGTGGTGATAAATTAAAACACGACCGTAGGGAGTGTTTTAAATCGACACGAGTTGCGAATTACCTATTCGCACGTGTATCGTACAACGTTTTACTGTACATATGGCTCTTTAAAGTTTCGACATATGCACGAAAAGTGCTCTTTTCCGCACTAGTGCGGGAAAGTAGCACCATATGTACTGTAAAGTGTATTTGTATTGTACTGTTAAATTCACGTATTATATCACTATGTGATTTAACTGTAAACGGGTCATATTGTCAGATTTAGGTGCGCGTCTTTTCGGTGGACATTGCCAAAGTTAAGGGCTTTAAGGCGCCGTAGGTTCATGGTCTTCTCTCCCTCTCACTGAGCATACGCGTGAGCGAGATGGAAGTGCGTGCTCGGATGCGCGGATATCATGTTTTTTCATTCTAATTTTTTGACCGTTTAAATAAATAAAAAAGTGATCACTGAGTTCTGTCAAACATGATATTGCACATTTTTAGAAGCTATTTTAATATTTATAGCTTTTGTGCATCATTTGTTACGAATATTTTAAGTGTATTTTAGACCTGTTCGTGATTTTTTTCTATCGAGCGAAAATTGCTAGGTCATGTTTCGAATCACTGATCTCGCTGCAGAAAAGCCTCAAGATTACTATTCATATTTTTTTAAAACCATATTGTTATAAACAGACGCATTATATTGTTTCAAAAACTCTGTTCGCTTAACTTCGCTGAAACTACGGCGCCTTAAAGCCTAATTTTTGGTTAAACTTCTATATTCTTCTATAATTCTATGCGATAAAAACATATTATATATAAACATAAGCCCTTAACTATTGCCCACTGAAAAGACGATTTTTGTTTTACTGACTGACAATGACCCAAACATGACCCACACAAGTTAAAATTCAAATAAAGCATCAGGTACTAATACTAATAATGTTAACATTGATTTCCTACACGCTACCATTCTCAAAAATACCTAAATTTTCCTTAGAAATGACATAGCAGAGAATGGAACTCAATTACTTAAAAATACACCTTTAATTCGCAGAACGAACCCTTTAAAACAAAACATCCTAAACAACACTAGTAACCCCAGACCAAATTAAACCTTATCAGCTTGGATTAATATTGAATTTTCAAAAGCGCGATCACTTGCATTTTAAATAGTAAAGAGGAAAAATCACTTCCCTATTATCAGAAGGCCTTATCTCCATTTACAGCTGTGTTCAAAAATTTACTTTTAAAACAAACGAACAAGGTCGAATTCCGATTGAAGTCGATTTTGGTTATACAGGTTGAGAATTGAAATGTAATTAGTTAATCAAGGTGCCACGTGCTTAGTTTAAGTAACTTTAAAACGTCGTATAGCAGTGGGACTGCTATTACTTACGACCTTTTTGAAATTCTTGTCTAAGCATTTCTTTTGATTAGTTTGCACCAATTACCATTAATTGCATTTTATCAACGGTTTTATTTTAATCAGAGGTTTTTACTAGACTTAATTTTTTATTTGTGTTGGAAAAATGGTTTTTCTTTACCATTTTACTAAGAATTTGTAACAGTTAATTCAAAGTAAATGAAGTAATTGAATCATCATCATATCAGCCGAAAGACGTCCATTGCTGGACAGGCCTCCCCCAAAGAGTGCCAAAGTGACCGGTCCTGCGCCACCCGCATCCAGCGGACTCTCGCAACCTTTACCAGGTCATCAGTCCACCTAGTGGTGGGCCTACCTACGCCGCGCCTTCCGGTACATGGTCGCCACTCGAGAACCTTTCCGCCCCAACGGCCATCGGTTCTACGTGCTATCTGCCCCGCCCACTGGCACTTAAGTTTAGCTATTCGGAGGGCTATATCGGTTACCTTGGTTCTGCTGCGGATAGCCTCATTTCTGAAGCGATCACGCAGAGAAACTCCCAACATAGCCCTCTCCATAGCCCTTTGGGTGACTTTGACCCTAAGGCCCATAGTAATTGAATCGTATTCATTTTTTTTTCGATCGCGAAATACTGCGCTTAGGTCTATAGTTTGTCATACAATTTTGTTTTCTTAATGCGTAAGGTTTCTATTTGTAGCTTTAAATTTACTCTTGAACAATTTTTTTTTTTTCTAAACTTTCAAGGTCCATATCTTTTCATGATTTCAATTATATATTTTTAATTTATGCTTCATTACAATAATTTGATGGTTTACTATCCATTAGCAACACTACGTTATCAATTTTAATATGAGTCTACAGCCTTAAGGCTTTAAGGGTGAGTTGACATTCCACTTTGCAGGTGCATGGCAGTCTTTAATTATGATGATAAACCACCAAACCTAATGGATACCCTGTGTAGCTCAGCATAAACTCACAAACAACAGCTTTAGATATGTCTATGTTGCTAAACTGCTCTACAGAATTTAATACCCTGCAAAAGTCTACAGTCAAATAGTATTCTAGGTAGCGCTCCTAACAGGCTGAAATCTAACGCTTTTAGTATTAAAGTACGTCACTTCAAAGTATTAGAAACCTCCCAATTTCAAACCAAGACCTCCATTCTACGATCAATAATGCAATTCATATTTTTTTTACCTCTGGTGTTGCAAGTGTCCATGGGCGGCGGTAATCGCTTACCATCAGGTGATCCGTCTGCTCGTTTGCCTCCTATATCATAAAAAAAAAAAAAATTCCATACTATATACTACCACATTATATATAAATGCTAAAGTGTGTCTGTCTCTTCACGCTTAAACCACCTAACCGATTTAGATGAAATTTGGTACAGACATAGTTCAGGTTCTGGGTACATAGGATAGTTTTTATCACGGAAATCAAACCTAATGCGGGCCACAGACCATCAGTTTTAACTGCACAGTATTAACTGTTCAGTCAAACTGTTCAGTTAAATCTGATGATCTGTGGCCCGTCAGTTCAACTGCACAGTTCAAAGATTTGCCTACACACGTTTTAACTGAACAGTTAAAACTGTGCAGTTAAAACTGATGGTCTGTGGTAGCCATAAGGAGGTGAAATGGGGGTGAAAGTGTAGATATACGAGTATATTGAGCTACTATATTAAACGAGTTCCACGCGGACGGAGTCGCGTGCAGAAGCTAGTTTAAAATACTATTAATAAATTTATGGTTAAACTAGTGAAATGTAATATTAGTAGCATTTAATACGTGAGTTCAAACGTTGATTTTGCAGTATTTCAGACATGTCTCACGAAAGTTTAAATTCGATCAATTACCTAAATTTATTTATAAAAGTGTACTCAATTTCGCGAAAGCGCTGACTTTTCAAGAATATTTTTCTCGCTCTACACGTCTCTTTCTAAGGTGTATAATAAGAGAGAGACGGATAGTGCGAGAAAAATCGAGAGAGCTCGCGCGCCGTCTTATGATAGCCGTGCTGAACGTAAGTAATTAAAGTAGTTAACAGTTTTTTTTCTACTGGTTTTAAAGAAAATCGCGTAATTGTATAAATGTGGTTTAAACCGTGTCTGACGTCTACTATAAAATACTTACTACGTCTGTCATATGTGCAAGCTGCCATACAGACATACTTCTACTATGATACAGAGCCATAGTGATGACGTCATAATTTACTTACGGCCTTCTGGAATTCGCTACTTTTCAATTTGATATTTCGTAATGAAATTTACCATTTAGAGAACAGAAAAAAATCACATGTCCCTTCAAAAAACATTTTTTGCGAACTAAATCATAAAAATGGCCCACGTAAAAAAAAAATATCTTGTCAACTGCTCTGTTCCCTATTGACAAGAGGGTTTATATGCACTAAAGCCTAACATATTAGAAAGCGCGCACTAAATTCACCAACCATTTCGAAATATTCCGATTCCAATAAATGCGCAAAGCATTATCAAATAAGAATAAGAAGGCTCAAAGTCACCCAAAGGGCTATGGAGAGGGCCATATTGGGAACTCCCAATATGGCCCTCTCCACGATTCAATAACTATGGGCCTTATAAGAAGGTTCAAAGTCACCCAAAGGGCTATGGAGAGGGCCATATTGGGAGTTTCTCTGCGTGATCGCATCAGAAATGAGGCTATCCGCAGCAGAACCAAGGTATCCGATATGCCCCTCCGAATAGCTAAACTTAAGTGGCAGTGGGTGGCGCACATAGCACGTAGAACCGATGGCCGTTGGGGCGGAAAGGTTCTCGAGTGGCGACCACGTACCGGAAGGCGCGGCGTGGGTAGGCCCCCCACAAGGTGGACTGATGACCTGGTAAAGGTTGCGGGAGTCCGCTGAATGCGGGTGGCGCAGGACCGGTCACATTGGCACTCTTTGGGGGAGGCCTATGTCCAGCAGTGGACGTCTTTCGGCTGATATGATGATGATGATGATAAATCAAATAGATCCTCATCCTACGCGAGATCAATACCGATTTCAATTTCAATGATATTTAAAAGGTCCGAGAATAGATTCTAAATTGTAATACTCAGGAAATGCCATTTTCGCATTAAACCTTTAGCACTTCCACGTAAAACGCTGCCGTTGAAAATCACACTTAGATAACCTGCTTTTAAAGTCGAAATTCGTTTGAAGGGTATTAGCTTTTCTTCTCAAACAAAAGGTCGTAAGTGATGTACTATTAATATTGAGTTTTGGCATTTTATAATGAAGTATTTGAACCAAAGTGAACGAATAAAATAAGGTGCAGTACGTTGTCGTATTAACCCAATTTGGAAAAGAAAATTGCAGTTCGGCGAATCGTTTTGTTCAAATTTACTTAAACTGTGATTGTGACAAGAATTGGTTAAGTTCGAGTGGTATGCTTTTGGCAATGGTTCTTTATTTATAATAAACTAGCTGTTGCCCGCGACTTCGTCCGCGCAGATTTTGTAACTGTCTTAGAAAAATGTGGGCGGAACCTAAATTATCGCCGACCCAAACAAAGTTCTACCATCTTAAGGGATGATTTCCGATATAAAAACTATTCTGTATCGTTCCACGGGTCTCAACTTAGCTGTACGAAAAATGTCATCTCAATCCGTTCAGAAATTAAGCGTAAAAGGTAACGGTACGATGAGTTCATTAGTTTAAATTGCAAAATTTTAATTGAAAACTCCGTTTTTACAAAATATTATATCTTTAGAATCATCAACAGATGTTTCTGCTTAAATTGTATACTTTTTTCATAACGTAGGTGGGCGATTCTCCGAGCCGGCTCGATTTGCTTGACTTCGGTGAACGTATTTTTTTTTCACTTTTTCGATTGGTGACCTTGGTATTCAAGAAAAGGCATAAATTTAAAAAATATTGGTGGTAAAGGCCTTCATAGGAACCTTGTAGTTCATGGGATATTCGGGTTTTTGCGTACACCGAAATCAAACACACACACCGAAATCAATATTCATAAAATAGTATCACCGAATTCAAAAAATGCTTACACCGAAATCAAATTTGAAATTAAACAATGTTTTTTGCTACAAAATAACTTTTATTTCCAATTGGTACACTTACAAAATATATATATATACAGTCGTGGGCAGATAATTAAGAACACGATTTTTTTCCCATACAGTTGCATACAAATATGACTGTTCAAATTTGATGATAATTTATAATGTGTTTGATTACTTTTGTTTCTGATTATACGGATGTAACCGTGTTTAAATAGTATTTAATATAGTGCACATACGGCTTCTGTAAAATTTAGACTTAAAAAAATACAGGCGATCAAATCAACACTTTTTATAAGTTCATACATTGTTCCTAATTACAGTATGAACTTGTAAAAACTGTCCATTTGACCATCTGTTTTTTTAAGCACAACTTTTACAGAAGCTTTATATGTTTAACTTAAATACTGCACGCTTTATTACTTATAAATTAATTATTAATAAATTTAAACTTAGACTGTCCCGGCGAAGAATGATTAGGAGAGCCGACCCCAACTGCAATGGGATTAGGCGAGAATAAAGAAGACAGGTCGGTTTATGCCGACGTAAGGAGTATATTATGGTGTTAGCCTAACGACTCCAGAATAACCAAGAGCGCATTGCCGACCCTTTAGTAATAGGAGAATTCGTTGTGTCGACACCTACAAACAAATTAAATACCCTTATTCTAAAAACAGCTTACCATAGGAAGTTCAAGTGACCTTACACTCAGCACCAGGATCATAATCAAACCTACATACATAGTAAGCCGTGGGACATATCCTAGTTATATTATATATGCGAAAGTTTGGATGTTTGTTACTCGATCACGCTTAAACGGCTCAAGATAGTTTATAGCCTGGTACAGTCAAGGTTACTAACATACGTACATTAATAAGGACATAAATATCTGTACAGGACTCTATTGTCAATGTCATAAAAGCGTGTACAGATTTATGTCCTTATTTATGTACGTATGTTACTGTACCCTTGACTGAACTAATCATTTAGCCAGCACTAAACTTTAATGAGAATTAGAGTTTTAAAACCACATAGTTAACAGATCCCTGAATTGACAAATGGTTTTACTAAACAATTTTTTTTAGAACTACATATTTACCAATATCCTACACTACTTTTTAACAAAAAAAAATTCCCACCTTACGCGTAAGACAAGTACCCAGTTTTTGTTAATTATTTTATTTTAACCGTTTTGTTGGCGTGATTGATTTACATACCCAAACCAATTTACACTTTTCCAGTAGTAATGGTCACTGAGCTAAGCCTCGGGCGGACAGACATACGGACATGCTGAAAATATAAGGGTGTTGACTACGGAACCCTAAAAAGCAATCATTTATACATAAAGATTGATTTCGGTCCTCATTTTATTGAATTCGGTGACCAAAAAGTACACCGAATCCGCGGAAATCAATGTCACCGAATTCAATATTGATCGATATTTGCAAATTACACATAAAGTATAGATAGTACAGGGAAAGAGTTATTCAATACGAAATCACATACCTCTGAGGATTGCTTATTCACTTTTATAATAATTAAAACACAAACACTACACAATTTAATAGCTTCACCGAATTCAAAAAAACACGTAACCAAACTCACCGAACGACGAACAAACCTTTGTAGTAGCTGCCTATATGACATCAGCCGGCGTCCGCTCTCGTCGGCAAACGCGGTGCGACTAAAGCTACCGGCGTGTGCGTCGCGAGATTCCTACGCCATTTCTTTGTTATGATGCCGACGCGTTTTCTAAATGTCACTGAGTTTACGTGTTACCCCCGGACGCTTCGAAAAAATGCTTTTATTGAGTAAGTTTAATAGATAAATTATCGTAATATGGATTATATATGGGGGAAACTAATGTTGATTACGTGAACCGATGTAAAACATGTACTATAATTCCAATCTTGGGTTATGATTTTTTGTTTAAACCAACTTGGGTAGTGGACGCTCCCACTGAACGTCAATTTGGGCGCTATTTTTTTTTTTCTTCAAACATATGTATATCTACAGAATATCTAAATAGCTGTCCAGGTATCAAAAAGCCTGAAGTATATGTGAGATTTTATTCAAAAATATCACGCACCTATTTGAAGAATTTTTGGCCCTGGACACTAAAAAATACCACTCCGGAGAAATGCCCAGGTATTAAAGAAAGCTACAAATCACACATTACTTATGTTAACTTTCAACTCCTATCTTAACCACTTCAAGGGATGAATTAGAAAAAAAATCCCTTATCAATGTTTTTGACTGTACATTAGGAGCTTTGTGACCGAAATTTTAAATGGCTAACTTTAAAAACGTACATGTTTCCCATACAAACTTTCAACTCTTTTTTAACCCCCTTAGGGGATGAATTTTTATAACAAAGCTAAATCATTTGTTTTGCATTTAAGTATGAAACCTTCATACAAAAAATCAAGTCTATAACTTTCCAAATGAACGATTTCCATACAACGGTTCGACCCCTATTTTACCCCCTTAAGGGTTAAATTTCGAAAAATCCTTTCTTAGCACACGTCCACGTACTGTAAAGAATATATATTCCAAATTTCATGCGTATATCGTTAGCGGTTTCGGCTGTGCGCTGTCTGTCAATATATTAGTAACGAAGAGTTTTATATATATCTGGGGGCACGGTAGTGCCCCCACCAAGATGAGCCAAGCGAAGCGCAACGCAAGGGCACTACCTACCTTTTCTCGAAGCGGTTCGTCGTTTTTTTGAACCCTCGTAACTTGGGTTTGGATAATACCAGATGAACAAAATTCTCGGGATATGATGTCAATTAAATGGTGGACTTATTAAACATATAAAGTTTCAGTAAAAACGCCGATTTCGTCACTGACTCACTGACTCACTGATGTTGATCATCAAAACCTCTATCTAGGGTACTTCCTGAAGTCCTAGAAAGCTGAAATTTGGTATGTAAGCTAGTATTAGTACACAATCAAAAAAAAAATTCAAAAAAATTTAACTTCTATCCCCCGACCCCTTAAAGTAGGGGATGGAACTTTGTATGAGACTTCCGCAAATTTTGATGCTAGTCTGAAAATGTATATAGGGACTCCTTGTTATAAATAATAAAATACATATTCAGAATTTTTAGTAAATCACCCCCCACCCTTTAAATTAGGGGGTTGAAGGTTGTATTTTTCCGCAAACATTAAATTAGTGGATGGAAGTTTGTATGGGTTTTCCCATTCACTTCTTTAGAAATTACCTTACAAAAAGGAATGAGATCCCACCAAAAACATTACATGTAAAGTGATGCCAAGACTCCATAGCTCATACAGCTTTCAGCGTGAAAAAGATATCAGATCGCAATTAGCGCCAAGGAAGCTTGAAACTCACACGGCGTAACTCTACCACTACCAGCCACGCTCTACAAATTCTATATCTTGGCTAAAAAGTATAGACCCGTCACTTATTAATATCATCATAAATTCATTCGGCGTGAAAGTGTATAGATGCGGCGACCGGGATGTGCCCAACAAAGCTATACATTTTAGCCAAGATGTAGAATTTGTAGAGCGTGGCTGGTAGTGGTAGAGTTACGCCGTGTGGAGTATGAAGCTTGGCGCTAATTGCGATCTGATATCTTTTTCCCGCTGAAAGCTGTATGAGCTATGGAATCTTGGCATCACATTTCATGTAATGTTTTTGGTGGGATAGATTATACACCCTGGTAACTGACAAATTTTGGATTAATCGGGAGTTTAGAGACCATTTATAGATGGACTAATTAAAGTGAGTAATGACGATGAATGCCTAAGTGTTAACCTGAAAGACTAAAAAAAAAAACAATAAAAAAAAACTCCAAAATCCACTTTTTGATATAGCTGTTCTACTTCTGTTAATTTTCTCTTATTTTCTTTTCTTTAACCTAACCTTTACATACTTATTGCCACTTATCCTAGTTATTGGCTAATTGATACATTATTTTTCAATAATGTTGTGTGTCTAACATAGTATTTTAAGGCAATAGTTATTAACCATGTATTCTGTCTTATTAATATTATTATTAACTTGTATACGCACTACAACTAAGAAAAGTTGAAAAACCCCCGAAATTTTCATTTTAAAGTGCAATTTTTAAAAAAGCGGCCTAGTGCGTGTCGGACTACGCACAACGAGGGTTCCGTGCCTATTAAAAAGATCGTAACGTTACTGAAATCTAATGGCACTTACGTCCTTTTCTTTAAGGAAGGCAGTTTTTTAGAAATATCTCAAAAACATTTGAACCGATCTTGTTCAAAACAATTTTGGCTGAAATAATTTAATAAGCCCTGCCTGCATGCATGATTTTTTTCATATTTTTAAAATACACGGTCCAAAAATTGGAGGGGGGGGGGGGGGGACACAATTTTAGTGACTTTCGAGGCGATTATCTCCGACTCTATTCACTTAATCAAAAAAAATGCTGAGAAACCTTATATTTATTTTGAAAGGCCTATCGATTGATGTACCACATATGGGCTTGCAATGAAAAATTTTTTTTTGACTTTTTGTTTTATATATGGAGTGCACCTCTAAAAAAAATTTTTTTTAGTAATTGAATTACAAAACTATGTAGCGGTTAACAAAATACACCTATCCTCAAAATTTTATTCAAATACACCTTATAGTTTTCGAGTAAAATGCCTGTGACATACGGACGGACAGACAGACAGACAATGACGAATCTTTAAGGGTTCCGTTTTTTGCCATTTGGCTACGGAACCCTAAAAACGACTAATCAGATTTTCATGAAACATGGCTGAGAACACTCGGGATAAAATTATCTATAATACAAAAAAAAACGCATTCAAGTCGGTCCATACGTTTGGGAGCTACGATACCACAGACAGATACACAGATACACGCAGACACGTTAAACTTATAACACCCCTCTCTTTGCGTCGAGGGTTAATAAAAACCTGATTCAATATGTTCAATGATACATTTGCTACAGTCATAAATAACTTTTCCACGTATTCACGGTCTAGCGAAGAAAACGTTTCATAGAACTCGTGATTGCTCGTAAGGTCAGGTCAAGGTAGAGTTCCTAGGAACCGTGTGGGTGGGAGAAAATATACTACTTAGATATTATTTGAGTTGGCCGAATGGCGTCACAGTAGTCCATTCAAATAGCAACTCTGCCGCGCAAGGTAGAAGATTCCAATTACAATGACAGATTTACCGAAAATAACGACATTCTGTATGTATAGAAAATAATAGCAGCAGCCTTCGAAAATTAGCTAGGGCTGAAGGGCTGATTGTTCTTAAGAGTCCGCAGTAAGCTCGATTCTCAAACGTACACTTAGAGGCAATGAAAACGGGTCACTTCCCATGGATTACTTTACAAAGTGACCCGTTTTCATTGCCTCTGAGTGAAATTCCCAATGTGAACTATGAAGGTACGCTACCTCAGAGGCAATGAAAACGGGTCACTTTGTAAAGTAATCCATGGGAAGTGACCCGTTTTCATTGCCTCTGAGTGTAGTTACGCTTTCATTTTAAAACTACTACGTGTTGGATTGTAACGAAATTTTGCATGTACAATGACATGAGGTATGTCCAGGTCTGTAATTAGTTTATGTAGCTTCAGATATGGTACTGGCAACACTAGCCACAATAACATCGTTCCCGGTAACTTTATTCCAAAATAATAAATATAAGTGTTCCCAATTGAAATTATGGTATAACTTAGTGTATATAGTGGTGATCAACAATGTACAGTGTTATATTTGATAAACAATGTGTGACAATAGTGTAATCACAAAAAAAACAAGTGGATATTGACTGACCTTTAAAACAAAACTTTGGATAATAAACTTTGGTGTTCTTGACACTGCACTTTCCCAAGTCTTACCTACTATTGCGCTGAAGTGTGAACTATAATAAATAATTGCTAATTTTTATCTTAACAATAATATATAGGACGTTGAAAATACAAATTCCAAACCGCTAACTTGTATTGGCTCCCAAGAAAGGTAAACAAAGTACAGCTGACCAATCGTACCAATACCTGTCATGATTGACATTTAGAAAATTGTTGCCATTCTAAACTCAATATTTGTGCTAACTTATAATTAAGCGCCATCTATGATACTACTGGAAGACTACAATACAGCGACATCTATTAACATTAGCGCAAACTACATAGAACAGAGGTAATATGTCAAGGAAAACCAATTTGAAACCCACAACTAGTACGGGCAGTGGCCGCAAGATGGCATTAGTGGCCTGTCACAAATGTAAATCCACGGTGGATAAGAAATGTACTATACTATGCTCCGTATGTAGTAACAGTTACGAATTTCATTGTGCTGGATATCCTGAAAAATTATACAACCTAGCAAGTATTGAATCAAAAGCAAAGTGGAGCTGTAAATCATGTAAAATAGGTGATAATAAAGTACGAGACGGTGAACATTCAAATATCACTCTACGCAAAGGAAAAAACCAAAACACAAATAAGAATATTAGCTCTAAAATTTCTAAATCTCCAAAGGTACCCTCTGACAGAATACAAATGCTAGACTCAGAGCTGATCCCAAAATCCAAGAACACAGACAACAAAATACTAGAAGAAAATTCCACTCAGTTAACTGGTTCATCTATAAAAAACACCATCGAAAACAATGAATTTCAACCTCAAGAAAATTCGCAGTCAACACCACACAGTATTTCCAGTAGCTCTAAAACCTTGGACACCCATTTACTCTCAGAGAATGATGAATCGGACTCTATGAATGAACCCTTATCCCCATCTGTTGCATTGGCAATGAGCGCGGATGGACTCGAACATGGCCCGATTCAGTACCCAAATTTACAAAATCATGAATTACAGGAAAAAATAACGGACCTAGAGACAGCACTCTCTAGCACTGAAAGTGAACTGGAAAATAAAATAATAGAGAATAATGAGCTGCATAGAAAAAATAATCAATTAATCATGGAGGTAAAAGTTCTCAAATCATTGTGTTATTCGCCATCTTCCGAAATCAAGAACATCCACAGCGCAAGGAAGAAAAATAGAAACTCTCTGGTTCCTGGTATTTTGTTATCACCCACGTCACCGATCCTCGCGACTGCCACTTTAGGTGCGGATAAGAGTCTAGAGAGTAATAAAAAAATTCTTAACTTGCAATTAAAGATGAACGAATTCGAAAAATTGCTGAAAAACATTGAAAAGGAGATGAAGGCTCTCGGAAACCAAGTGAAAAGCTTGGCTTATATTCTCCAAAGTACAGATATGAAACTTACATCAACAGGACCTATGGAGGAACTTCCCATGCAAGTTGCCTATCAAGCTCCCGCCACATGTAGGAAAGTGAGCTCTACACTGCTTCAATCAAAATTATGTGTTTTAAGTAACTACTCCAATCATATGCTCGAGATGATAAGACGGGAATTCGTCGACGGAAACACGTGCCTATACTTATCGCCTGGAGCGGGCACGCGGGAACTCTTTGATGGTCTACTGAAAAAAATTAAGGACTTCACACTAAATGATTTCTGCATTATTTGTATAGGTGACAAAGACTTTAAAATTGGTACACATTATGATAGTCTTGTTAAATTTATTCACGAACAGTTGAGTGTAGTACAACATACTAATATTATTATCTGCTCACCAACATTCAAATGTGGTCAATATTTTAATATATTCAATAATCGTGTTGAAATATTTAATAACTTATTGTGTAAAGCTAATTTGGAGCATGAATTTTGTTACCTAGTAGACTCTAACTTACACTTATCTTATGATACGGAAATGTTTTCTCGTTTCGGAAACGTAAACAGACATGGATTTTCGATGATTTTTGATGATTTGATCCATCTTTTGACATTATTCCCTATAGATTTTAACGAGATTCAGACAGTTGATTGTAACTCTAAAATTGTTGAAAGCTCTATAGATGAAAACAACGAGGCTTTTTTAGACATAACTCAGGAATGAGTGTTTCTCACTCCTTAATTGGGGCATGCCACTCTACTAATGGCAATAAGAATTGTTTATCTGTGTTGCACCTTAATATTAACCGCATACGAAATAAAATGCTACATTTGGAAACCCTCCTAGAAGTTGAACTTACGATTAAACCGTCTTTAATATGTATAACTGAATCGTGGTTGAGAAAGAATGAAGAGAAGAGTATTAAGTTATCTGGCTACCAAATTGTAGCGAGTTGCTCTAGGTCAATTAGTAGAGGTGGTGGAGTCATTATTTTCGCAAGAGACTTTATTTCTAAGGCCTGCCAGGTCTATAATGTTGAACACTACTATATAGAAAAATTGTTTGAGATATGTTGTGTGACATTACAAGTCGATAAAACACGCAAGATTTTTATAAGCACAGTTTACAGAAGTCCCGGTAGTGACACTAAAAGTTTTTTAAAACAACTGGAGACATTTCTGATCAGCAATAACAAACATGGGTATATCATGTGTGGAGACTTCAACATTGATTTAAAAAGTGAAACAAATGTGACTCAAGATTTTTTGCATTTATTAAGAGAGCACAACATGAAACCCACAATAAAGGACTATACCCGTGTAACGGAAACATCGCAAAGCCTAGTAGACAACATATTTTCAGATATGTACGAGAACTATAATGCAAATGTTATTCCCTGTAGTTTCTCGGATCACGATGCTCAATTAGTATTTTTTCTGGACCTATTGATAATGCCTCTAAAGCAAGTGAAATCACAGTTCAAAAGAATGTACACTCAAGCTGCTTTAAATAATTTTAAAGGTGACTTAAAAAAGATCTGCTGGAATAACATATATGAAGAAAAATCGTGTGAAGGCAAATTACAGTTGCTTTACAGTGTAATATATAATGTTATTGATAAACGATTGCCTTTGAAAAAAGTGACATTACGTAACTGTAATAGACATAAGACATGGATAACTCGTGGAATTAGAGTATCATGTATCAAAAAAAGATTTATACTATCTGAAACTCGTAGACTCAAACATGATAAAAATCTTAAAGCATACTATAAAGTATATAACACTATTCTCAAGAGACTAATATTTACAGCGAAAAACATGCACGTTAAAAAAACAATACAAAAGGCAAAATCAAAAAGTAAAGCTATATGGGGCATCGTGAATGAGAACACTGGCAAAAATACAATGTTAGGCAAAGGAACAATCAAACTAGTTGTTGATAATAAAGTAATAGATGAACCTGTAGGAATTAGCAACACTTTCAATGACTATTTTATTAATGCGGGCAAACTTACACAAATAGACTCTGAACATAGTGAAGAATATATGAATCTATTAAAAAAATATCGCATTGATAACGCAAGATCAATGTTCATGTCACCAATAGATGAAACAGAGATTATAAGTATTGTTAAATCTTTGAAAAATACTAGTTCATGTGGCCCAGATGATCTAAGTACAATCTTAATCAAGGAGTGCATTGATGTGTTGCGTGTTCCACTCTGCCATATATACAATGCATGCATATGTAATGGAGTTTTCCCTGTCCAATTTAAAACGGCTAAAGTAATTCCTGTACATAAAAAACACTCCAAAACAGATGTAAACAACTACCGCCCTATTTCACTGTTAACTGTACTGTCAAAGATATTCGAAAAAGCCATTGCAACCAGAATTATTAATCACTTTGAAAAAAATAACTATTTTTGTTCGCAACAATTTGGATTTCGGAAAAATAGAAACACTATAACAGCTATTATTGAATTGGTCCGGTATGTTCTGGCCAATCTGAACCGAAACCATAAATGTGCTGGCATATTCTGCGACCTCAGTAAGGCGTTTGATTGTGTAAATCATAAAATACTAATAGATAAACTGCAGTATTATGGAATAAGGGGATCTATACTCGAACTTCTTACATCTTATCTAACCGGCAGAACTCAGTATGTTCAAATAACTGACATAGATAGGTCTGGATGTATTGAATCTGTTAATTCTGACAAAAAGGAAATTGACTGCGGAGTCCCCCAAGGTTCTGTCCTTGGACCTTTGTTATTTATAATTTTTACTAATGATTTACAGTATAACATAACCTATGGAACTGTTTACCTTTATGCAGATGATACAAGTATTATAGTGGAAAATCAAAATGATATAGTACTTGAGGAACAAGTTAGCAAGACTTGGGAGGAACTCACGCATTGGTTTAAATCGAATGGTCTCAAATTGAATGTGGATAAAACACTGTATTTCCCTTTTATAAGACATACTAATAGTATGTCATACAACTTGCCTCTGCCCATAGCCAAAGCTGATAGTGTCAGGTTTCTAGGTGTAGAATTAGATCCACAGTTACGTTGGGCAAGCCACATAAGCCTCCTTAGCAAAAGACTGGCCAGTGCCTGTTACACTCTAAAAAACTTATCTAGAATGTTGAACTCTTCAGTGCTGAAAACAGTTTACTTTGCATATTTTGAAAGTTTGATAAGATACGGCCTGGAGGTTTGGGGTAATAGTGTCCATGTTAAACGTGTTCTCATATTGCAAAAGAAAGCTCTTAGGTATATCGAAAAGGCTAAGCCTTTAGAACACTGTCGCCCACTATTTATAAAACATGGAATACTAACCGTGGTCTCACTATACATATATTTAGTATGCATTTTTATGTATAAAAATAGGTCCAGTTTTAAGTACAATATAAATAAGAGACCTCAGAGATTATGTAGATATAATTTTGACATTTTATTACCACAATCGACATTTATGAATTTTAAGAATGGATTAGAATATAATGGTATAAAAATGTATAATTTCTTAAATGAGGACATACGACAATGTAGTAATGTAAATGAGTTCTCAATAAAATTAAAGTCGTACTTGATTGCACGACCATTTTATAATTTGCATGAATATTTTGATAGATTGTATGAATAAATAACAGTAGCATTAATTTCAAGTTAGATTAAGATTTGCATGCCAAATTGTGGCAGAGCATACCCGCATGTAATCCCTACTGACATGTATAATTGTTTAACACCTGCGTATGTTCTTGCAAATAAATGAATTGAATTGAATACCATAGTACAAAAAGCTTCTGTCAAAAATTTCATTTTTGGTACAAGCTTTTATTACCGACTGTATCATCAACAACCCATTGAGACGATTCTAACGAGCCCAAACTCAACGGGGTTAAGTCGGTTAAGTACTGAATTCCCATGGCCACCTTCTGTCTCCATCATCAGATCAGCTCGATGGTAGCATAATATTGAATTGTCATCCAAACTATACTAATACCCAAAATTTCAGCTCAGTTGGTCACCGGGAAGTGGGTCAAATTTAACTTGCAAGATTTGGTTACAGACAGACAGACAGACAACGGGACAGGTGAAACTAAATAAAAGCTTGTAAAAATACGGCGAATTTAAGTTTTACATACAAAACTTGTTTTTGCTGTATTTCGTTTATTTTAATTTGGAACCATATAAACTAATTGCAGACATAGATAAACCTCATTTCATTATATATGCAAAGTTTCGTCACAATCCAACACGCAGTTTTAAAAGAAGAACGAAACTCCGTTTGTATGGGAAGGTGAAATTCGGCCGATCTTACTGCGGACTCTTAATCACGATAAATTGACAATAACCATGTCATAATGTGTAGCCTCGATGGGCCAAGCTGCTTTGACGGACAACTATACAGTGCAAGTTAAATTAAAGCTTGAAAAAAAAAGATATGTAGACAAAGCATTATGACCAACCTAGTAAAGCCTGAAAACCGGCTTCCAACCAAGTTAAATAAGTTTATCACACGCACACGCACACATACATACAAAATTGCACAAAACTCTTCAGCACGTGTCGCGATGCTGTCAAGATCACCTATTTTGGCTCCACTAGCTTGTTTCTTCACTCCATAAGGCGTCTCCAGAATTTCCTTCCTCTTCGTACCAATATATATGATATTCTTTAACCTGTTATTGTGTACAATAAAGTGCTTACATACATACATACATACATACATAC
The DNA here is from genome assembly GCA_947578815.1 of Epinotia ramella. Classification (NCBI taxonomy): domain Eukaryota; kingdom Metazoa; phylum Arthropoda; class Insecta; order Lepidoptera; family Tortricidae; genus Epinotia; species Epinotia ramella. The sequence goes on along the minus strand of OX388224.1, from coordinate 12,429,314 downwards.
ATTGTTCGTAATGCTCCGTTTATCTTTTTTTCTTGGTCTGAGGCTGCCCGAACCAGTCCTGTCAAGCTTTATTGACACACGTTGAGATGTACTCTATGAGTAGTGATTAGACATGTGCGGTAACCCTACATAATAAGGCCTAGTTAAACAGGCCGCTTAAGTACTCATCACATGTCGCCTAAACTCGGAGTGCACCTAGCCACTCTTTATTCTATGCTTCTAACGGAATGTTTTCGAATTTGGAATTCGCAAGTTACCAATCGTAAGTTCGCCTAACGGTTTCCCGATTGAAATTTGAATATAGAATGGTATCAGTTCGAACGTTCGGTTCCTAATTCAAAATGGAGCCGTTAAGGCTTGAAACGTAAAGGCAGAGTTCAATTGTTTTTGAGCATGCATTCCACTATCATTCGCTCGCGATCAGAACGGGAATGAAATAAAACTGATATTTATGCACAATTTGATGTAAGTGTGTGGAAAGTCTGTCAGTTCGGGTGATAGCAGATTGCGTTTCAAGAGAGCAAAATGATATATATACAGTGAGGGAGGTACAAGCGAATTATTCTAGAATAATCTCTCTTGTTCAATCATGAGCGTAACGAGGGATTCAAGTGTTTACGCCAAAGATGGAAATAATGATGGTACCGACTGGCACATACACATTTCACACATTCTATGGGGGAAAGTGAAAGCCGTCTGTTGAGGTCAACGATGACTCTTTTCTGAATAATATAAAATAAAATAGCATCAGTGTATGTACGAGAAGCACAGTGAGGGGTTTTATCATCATCAGAAACTTTAAGAGCCGGGCTCTTGTCGGTGGAGTTATCGCTACTCTGCCACTGTTTTGAGCTCTTGATACGATATTACATTAACTATCTCTTCAGCTTGGTCCATAAACGCACGTCTTGGTCTTCCCCTGCCTCTCCTTCCTTCTATCTTTCCTTCAATTATAGTTTTTATGTAATTGTCAGGGGTTTTATATACGTACATAAATAGGGACATAAATATTTGTACAGGACTCTGTTGACAATGTCATAAAGGCGTGTACAGATATTTATGTACGTATATTACCTAATAACCCTGACTGTAGTAATAAAGTTGTTTTGTCAAGGTCTTCATGACGGTGTCCCCTTATTTCGACCAACGTTTCGCCGAATGGTTTTGAATTTTCGTGTCATCGAACTTCTGTTACTCAGAAACCGTTAACTTTTTAGGTAGAACCCATTAGGTTAGGTTAGGTTTGTTTTATAAAATTCCTGAAAAGTACTGAAATAAATGGTTTTCTATGAAATAAAGATTCTGCGAAACATACATTCGATGGTACAATAAAATTGTCGGTAAAACAAGGTTACTTTAGATTTCATTTCAACTGGATTGCGGAAAAGAGTTTTATCAACCAACTTAATTAAGAAAGCTCTCTCAAAATTTGTTGGCCAAACTTTTTTTTAATGTAATTATGGGCACACTTTGGACTTCACAAAGTCGGTTCATATAATCAAAATAAATGCGTGTAAGCGAAACATTACATATAGCTCCTGTTGTTGAAAAGTAACCTAAAGATATGTTAACCCTGTTCCTGCCGTGGCCGTCTCATCTCGCCGGGATTTATGCTCGTCTTATCGTTATTTAGTGCGAGATGCCACGCTTTTGTACATTTTCCTTAAGGGTTTTTGTTTACGTCTTATCATAGCCATACTTATACCATACTAGGTGCCGGTGCGACTTTGCAAAGAAGGCAGGCAACCCAAGGGATAAAATATTGACTATAACTAGGCTTAGGACTTTTCGTAGCACACCGTGGTTCTAAAATCTTTGGAGTCGCCATGTGTAAAAATTTCGAAGTCAAAGTCAAAAAGTATGATGTCTTATTAACTATAAAGATTTATACATACTGCCACATCGTTACTGAGTGCATTTTAATCGAACGTAATTAATGTTATCACAAACCTATATAATAATACTAATTACTGATCACATGTGATGCTACAATATTATTTATCTAGTTATACATCCTCTTTAATGCCCGTGTTTAGTGAGTAGTGCAAATTAAATCGCAATTTAAAATTAAAAAATATTGACATAATCAGTTGATACTTTTGATACGAGGCCGTCAAATTGGTTTTTGATTTTATCTAAAATTAATAATATTCCTACTTCCGAGATTAAATACTAGATAGAGCGGAGTTTGATTTGTTGAGTTGAGTAAAGCTTAGCGACGTTTCGACCGATCACGTTTCGTCTGTTGAAATTAACGTTATATTTTCTAGGTTTAATTTTTATATCACCGTTATAAAATGCATTGTTAATTAATATATCACATTATACTATTTTTATTAAATGGCCTTTTTTCTTTATTATATACTATTTTACAACTAAAAAGTCCATAGAATATAGAAGCATGATATGTTTCAAAAAGTCCTAAGTCTATAAACTACGTCATACTTTGAAGTTCACTTCGAAAATTTCACATTCGGCGACTCCGTGGATTTTAGAACCACGGTATGCTACCAAATGTCCTAAGCCTAACTATAACCATCCAAAAAGTCTGGTATAGGTACACGCGGGTGTAAGATTTTTTTAAATCGGATTAATTTTTCGATTACCCCCTTGACCCTATAGACATAATAAGCTATATTCTACTCAGTCACGTCGCCTGAGCTATAACCATGAACTTCGACTTTCGAAGTCGAGTCGAGTATTTCCATCTCTATCGCACTTACATTACTCGAGTGACAGGGATGCATGTATACGAACTTCGACATTCGATTTTCGTGGTAGCGCCGCTGCATTATTTGTTTGATGCGGACAGCCGTGCGATCTAGTAATATTATAAATATTAAAGTTTGGATATGTCCAATACCCAATTACATTACACGTTTTGTTTTTGGGGTTCCGAAGAGTATTTTATCTGATTTTTGTACCTAATTATTCCGAAAACTGTGTTCCACTGAAGGGTTGTTGATTTTTCAGTATACTATACTAATCTAACCTATATCTTACACTAGCTTTTGCCCGCGACTCCGTCCGCGTGGAACACCTTTATATTGTACTTCCATACAAACTTCCGCCCCCCATTTCACCCTTTTAAGGGATGATTTCCGGTAAAAAAACTATACTATGTCCTTCCCCGGGACTCGAACTACGTCTATACCAAATTTCGTCGAAATTGGTTCAGTGGTATGAGCGTGAAATGGTAGCAAACAGACAGAGTTACTTCCGCATATATAATACTTATTACTTATTATTATTATGAGATCGGGATCATTCTAGGAATCGAAAAGCTGAAAATTAAGTAGCACTTTAACGAAAGTATAAGGTAAAAAAACATAAGTAAAAATCCTCTTCTGTGTAGTAGTAGCCAGCTTGAATAAATATTGATATATTAATATTAATATTATTTATATTTTTATTTGATGGACATTTATGAATAAGGGGGGTACATATTTAAAATGTTGATTTAATCTTAAAAACTTTCTGTAAGAGATGAAAACGGCATTAAGGATTCAAAATATGTCTAGACCTAATTTTATTCGAATTTTATAGGGTATGATGATTTCCCGGATATCATCTTCCATGGGCCACAAACTATCTCTATATACCAAATTTCATGAAAGTAAATCGGAAGTAGACCAAAACATTAATAACCCCCCCCCCCCCATCCGTCACTCACCAGTAAGTATGATATTCGGGATAAAAATAATCGTATGCCCCTCCTCGGAACTACATCTAAATATCCCTATATCAAATTTAATGTAAATCGGCTCAGCGGTTTTAATAGCTCCATGTAAATTTTAACCCTCCATTTCAACCTCTTAGGGGATTAATATCGGAAAATAACTATCCTTAACTATCCTTTATCCTTTCCCAGAATTCAAACTATCTCTGCACCAAATGTCATCTCAATCGGTTCAGCGGTTGAAGTATACCCCCCCTTTTTAATTTCAAGAAAAAAAACTATCCTTTGTCCTTTCCCAAGATTCAAACTATCTTTGCACCAAATTTCACCTAAATCGGTTCAGCGGTTTAAGTAGCTCTATAGAAATTGTATACCCCCCTTCACCACTTAGAGTATGACTTTCGGGAAAAAACTATCCTATGTCCTTTCCCAGAACTCAAACTATCCCTGCACCAAATTTCATCTCAGTCGGTTCAGCGGTTTAAGTATCTCCATACAAATTTAAACCTCCCATTTCACCCCCTAAGGGGATGAATTTTGGGAAAAAAACTACCCTATGTCCTTTCCCAGAATACAATCAATATATGCACCAAATTTAATCTCGTCGGTTCGGCGGTTTAAGTATCTCCATAGAAATTGTAACTCCCCATTTCACCCCCTTAGGGAATGACTTTCGGGAAAAAACCATCACCAAATATGCACCAAATTTCACCCCAATCGGTTCAGCGGTTTAAGTATCTCCATAAAAAATTTAACCCCCCATTTCACCCCCTTAGGTGATGAATTTCGGGAAAAAACTATCCTGTGTCCTTTCCCAGAATTTAAACTATCTCTGCACCAAATTTCACCTAAATCGGATTAGGGGTATAAGTAGCTCCATACAAATTGTAACCCCCCATTTCACCCCTTAGGGGATGACTTTTGGGAAAAAACTATCCTATGTCCTTTCCCAGAATTCAAACTATCTCTGCACCAAATGTCATCTCAATCGGTTCAGCGGTTGAAGTATACCCCCCCTTTCACCCCCTTAGGGGATGAATTTCGGGAAAAAAATTACTGTCCTATGTTCTTTCCCAAGATTCAAACTATCTTTGCACCAAATTTCACCTAAATCGGTTCAGCGGTTTAAGTAGCTTATAGAAATTGTATACCTCTTCACCCCTTAGGGGATGACTTTCGGGAAAAAACTATCCTATGTCCTTTCCCAGAATTCAAACTATCTCTGCACCAAATTTCATCTCATTCGGTTCAGCGGTTTAAGTAGCTCCATACAAATTTAAACCTCCCATTTCACTCCTAAGGGGATGACTTTCGGGAAAAACTATCCTATGTCCTTTCCCAGAATTCAAACTATCTCTGCACCAAATGTCATCTCAATCGGTTCAGCGGTTGAAGTATACCCCCCCTTTCACCCCCTTAGGGGATGAATTTCGGGTAAAAAATTACTGTCCTATGTTCTTTCCCAAGATTCAAACTATCTTTGCACCAAATTTCACCTAAATCGGTTCAGCGGTTTAAGTAGCTTATAGAAATTGTATACCCCTCTTCACCCCTTAGGGGATAACTTTTGGGAAAAAAACTATCCTATGTCCTTTCCCAGAATTCAAACTATCTCTGCACTAAACTTCATCAAAATCAGTTCGGCGGTTTAAGTATCTCCGTAGAAATTTTAACCTCCCATTTCATCCCCTTGGGAGATGATTTCCGGGATAAAAACTATCCTATGTCCTTCCCCAGGACTCAAACTATCTCTATACCAAATTTCATCCAAATCGGTTCAGCGGTTTAAGCGTGAAGAGGTAACAGACAGACAGACAGACAGACAGACAGACAGACAGACACACTTTCGCATGTATAATATTAGTATGGATATTTATATTGTACGAATTATCTTCGTCCAAAGCGGAAATAGACTTTCAGAATATTGAATGATTTCGGAAAACTCTTCGGAATTTGTGACCCCCTTTTTAAGGGACATGTTTTAAATTTCCTCGTTTGTTGTTGTTATTCTATCTACTAGATACGTACAGTCTACGTCCAAATTATATTCAGGTATTTTTGCACCTTACTGTACTATTCAGATTACACTTACTTAAACGATAATATGATCAGATATAAAGCTAATTCTAACCCATAACCGCGGCTGAGTCACGCGAGAACAATTTCCTGCCTACGGAAGTGTAGAACAGGCTTTATAGACGTGACGTCGTGTAAGCGCGCCTTTACAACAGTGTGTCTCAAGTTTAGACAGTGTATAAATCTATTTAACATTTAAAGTTGTGTGTGTTGTTATAGTTGACGTTGGATTAAGTTATTGGATTTATTACTTGCTATAATATTAGCTTTTAATTTCTTGCCTTTACGTAAAACGCCCTATTTTCTTTTTTTTTTCAGAATATGATAAAAGTGGATTGAAAGCACGTGATACTGCAATATGATTAAAATATTTTAATATGCTGTATGCTGCTGCTGGAGTTCCAAAAATCCGTTAGTTTTGTTACTCGAAGGAAAATAATTTGGAGGACGCTGTATAGGAAATTGTGCCAATATAGTACAGCAATAGTACATTACTACAGAGGCCAGGAAGTAAGGTGTTGCCGGCCGAGTACATATAGACGGCCGTCCGTAGCGAGGTCGGATAGTTTTGAGGCTGGCAACCCCTTTTCACGCCGAGGTATGTATAAATAATAATAAAATAATAAATACTCTTTATTGCACCACTACAAGAGAGAAACATCTTACAAAAAAATTGCTTAATAAATAATGGTAACAACAGGCGGTCTTATCGCCTTAAAGCGATCTCTTCCAGACAACCTTTGTACAGCAGGAAACACTTAAACTATAATTTTTAAAAGGTAGTGCAAGAATTCATCAAGAAGAGCATACTAACAAATCAATCTTTAAAATATTACTAAACAGGACACACCTAATAAATGAATAAATACGCAGACATATATACAACCATACATACATAAATACATACAATATACATACAATACATAAAAGGCAACTTAAGGGAGAGACAGGTAATATTGTTTCAACTGATTTTTGAAAATAGGAAGAGATTTTGCACACCTTATATGCAACGGCAAAGCATTCCACAGCCGAACAGCCCGAAAGGTAAATGAGCTATTATAAAATTTGGTAGATGAAGGTGGTGGGGCGAGAAGATGGTTTTGGGAAGATCTGATGGAAGTGAGACGATTAAAACGCTCTTTGAGATATGGAGGAGTAGAGGTAACAAAAAGTATACTCTAGAATAACGCAAGAATGTGAGAATCACGGCGGAGACGAATTGGAAGCCACTTGAGCTGAGAACGAAAGGAGGAAACGTGGTCGTACACTTAGCATCATATAGTTAGTAGCAGCCAAATTAGCCAAATATATCGGAACACGTCGTTATTACTATAGGAATAAGGAAGTGTTACGATATATTTGGCTACTTTGGCTGCTACTAACTACGTGATGCTGACTGTACTTGCGCAAACCATATATGAACCTAAGAGACAGATTTTGAAGGCGCTCAAGTTTGTTAAGCTGGTATAGTGCTTTTCTCAAACATGCAATGAAATAAATTTAAAAAAAACTCCAAGAAATCACACTTTAATTTTCATGACTGAACGCCGTGATCCTGTGCCACAAATTGTGGAATGGAAATTAAAAAAGACCATCTTGCCGGCCTAGGCCTCCAATTTTGTATGAAATGCCATTACGGGTCTCTCGTCTCGCTCCGCCCGAAACGTGACACTTCGAAGCCCATTATGAAGAACACAACGTCAATATTTCATTGCATGTTTGAGAAAAAGTAATTTGTTCTACACACACGAATTTTCATTTTAAGTAGTACGAGTAAGCTGGTTTTCCACCAGAGGGGCGAGACGAGACGTGCTGAGACGAGAATTGAAATATTTCCACCGCGCGTGCGCGCTCGGTGCTAATAGATAGTAAGTCGCATACGATTTCAATTCTCGCATCGTCTCGTCTCGTCTCGCCCTCCGGTGGAAAACCAGCTTGAACGATTATTTTGTAAGTTCTTATTGGTATTTTCCTAATGAGTATTATATTATTTGATTACAAAAAACGCAAGCGACGCTGTTGGATAAAAACAGCCTTTTTCCATACCCAAGGTTTATTCTATGCACTGGCGTAAGATTTTTTTGAATCATACGACTAGTTTCGGAGATTGACCCCGACTAGTTCAGTATCAAATCAACTGACAAAACTACAACCTCATATAATAACATAAATAAACCTCACATACTTTTTCTCTTTATGATGAGCGGGTAGTAAGGGTACGCAACGCACACAACAGAGCGCATGATATAGTTATAGCATTGCTAGCCTAGCTCAAGCATCTCTTCCCTATTGGTGGATGTTTTCCCCGCCGCTCCGCTACCTCGCACGGCTCTGGTGGACATTCACCCTTATAAGGTAGACCGTGACGGGGGCAAAACGGAATGTTACACCATTAATAGGACTGTTAACATTTAAATGCTCTATTGGGGATTAAAAGTGGATTAAGCCGTCCAAGTCAGACCTACGTTTTATTTTAGCAGCCTAATTGTGAAACTGTAAAATTGAAGTGGGGCAGAGCTACAGGCTACTAACGAGGTCACAGGTGATGGATAGTGGCCATCAGTTATTGTGGTGAGGTGGGGCAAAGCGAAATGTCACCCCGCTCTGTGGAGCAGCACAACTGGGGAAGTACCTCCGCCTTGCAGAAGACCACAGCCACAATAACACTACTACTTGCTCGGTAGCAGTGTTGTGTTCCTGGAGGTGAGCAAGGTCGCCAGAGCTCCCGGGGATACATTGTGTTGAGAGCGAGGGAGTTTGTTCCTTCAGCTGTCAACACGGCCAATCCTCAAACATATCAAGGGCCGGCAACACCCATGTTACTCCTCTGGAGTTGCATGCGTCTCTAGGCTGCGGTGTCCGCTTACCATCAGGCGGGCCGTACGCTTGTTTGCCACCGTCGTTGTGTAGAAAAAATATGGTGGTTAGCTGCGAATATATCGAATAAACAGTATCCGATACAGCGGCAGGGTCATCAGGGCGTTGTTGAAGTACGAAGTTGTACGAGTGATTTCCGATACATGGAGGAAAAATGCTGCTAGCCGAAGCAGGTATATAACATCGCACGGGCAAATCGGTTAATATGGAGTAGCAGACATTGGCAGAGAGGCAAACAGAATCGCGAGACCGACAAGAGCTAGGCTCTTAAATATGTACTTAATGAAACCAATAACACTTTCACTGCCGGAAGCCCGCTTAGCGAGCTATGAGTTGTACACATTAGAATTTTAACGAACAAATTCGTCTAAGTATGTTACTTGGTTTATCTAGTCACTCAAAGGGAAATAATGTATAAGCTTTCCTTGAAATCGCATGGCGCACGATTATTCTAATCTTATTTGGAATAATACATGTGTATAACGTATAACTATATCCCGCTCGATATAAAACTACGCCTCGCGCCTACAAAATTGAATTTATTCTCCATTTTCCATAAAGCGACGTCGTCGAATTTATTTTGGTCCATTAGCATATTAAAATGCTGCTTAGGGGTACGGTCCGCAAACTTCAAACATCTTGTGCAGCAAAAGATTGGGTGAAACTAAAAAGTTTTAGCTTAGTTGATTTTCTAGAACAAACTACGTTTGCTTATTTATTGCGTTGAGCGGAATAGCAAAGAATATTGTTCTAGAAAATATCAAGGAATTCCGCAACGCACAGCCTTTATTGATTTCTTTTTTTTTTATAAAAAGTTTTTTTTTTGTTGATCTTTTTTATGGAGTGTGGAGTTACGTTATCTTGGGATTTTTTTTGAGAACAGTATTTATATAGAACATTACATACTAGTATATCTTATATGTCTATGCCTATGTCCGTCTATCTTTCTATTTGTATTTCTGTCTATATTTTGTCTTTCTGCATACACGTATTCAAATATAATAGACCTGGTTGCACTCCGGGAGTGCCGGCAGAAGTGAAAACTCAATGACATTGTAACAGTTTTTCGATCAGGTCACGTGTCCGTCTTAAGAATTTTCAATCTGACGAATCTGTCGGTCACGTGCCCTGTCGCGCAGTCGCGAGTTTAACATTTTTTCCCCATCACAAGAAGTGCACAGCGCCGCTAAAGAAGTTTTCACTTGAAAAAAAAATTGGCAGTGAGTGTGTTAAATCGTAAACAGCTGACGTCACTACCGGCTGTGCAAATAAATGTTTGCCGTCCGGAAATGAAGTGGTTGGGTTGCGTGCGTGTTTAGTGGTGGTTGAACATGGGAGGGTTAAATACTGGCATTGGGAGGCGGAGGTTTTGTGTGGCAAAATCAGATAGACGTGTTACGGCAAGACAGATGGACAGCAAGAGAGGGAAACATAGAGATAAAAACAACAAGATTTTTTTTGTATTTGGGTGAATTAACTTTTTTCTGACACTAGTTTCGATAGTTACGTCTCGCAATTTTATGGGTTTTAATCCACCAAATGTTGGGTTTGAAATTTTCAATCCCTTTTTATGAGCCATTCTTAACAATGGGCATAATTTAATTTTTTTCTTAGAAACTCTATCAAATTGCTAGTATAAATAGTGATGTAGGGTTCCGTACCATTATCTATAAATACGGCAAAAAAATCATGTCTGTTGTATTTGAGCCCCACTCCGACTCGCACTTGGCCGGTTTTTTAGTATTTGTTGTTATAGTGGCAACAGAAATACATCATCTTTATTCTGTGAAAATTTCAACTGTCTAACTATTACGGTTCATGAGATACAGCCTGGTGACAGACGGACAGACAGACAGACAGTCAGACAGCGGAGGCTTAGTAATAGGGACTCTTTGGGTACGGAACCCTAAAAACTTATGAAGTTTAAATAAAATAAACTAGTATATTGTATTTTAAGATTTTTCCAGATAAAAAACCAAATGCTCGATAAATCCACACAACTCGGTAGTTGATGACTATAAAAATAAATTATTTTTTCATTACCAAAAAACAAAACTCACGAAAATACTCGACAAACATCACGCTAAAATTTATTTCTGCTATACCAAATATTCTTGAAGTGTGTTGTGGGCGATGGGCTACCTATCACTGCAATATCACATTCTGTCGATCTTTTATAACCACAATTATGCTAAAAGTAGCGCTGGAACATACGTTTCATGTGCTCTGCCTACCCCTTTAGGGAATAAAGGCGTGTATGTATGTATGTAAATATTCTTGAATACATAAAGATCAGAAAATGAACGCAGTTTGACCGAAAAAATCATGACGTCACTTGTTCCTCATCATCTTCGTCATCATATCAGCCGGAAGACGTCCACTACTGGACATTGGCCTCCCCCAAAGTGTGCCACAATAACCGGAACTGCGCCACCAGCATTCAGTGGACTCCCGCGACCATTACCAGGTCATCAGTAATTCGAGATCTCGCGGTGTAATTCTGATGTCGAGATTAGGGAATCGAGATCTCGTCAGCCAAATCGACGAGATCTTGACAATATCACGATTCCACTTTTTGTTTAAACATTGCATTAATATAGTCAGAATTGCCCTAATGCGAGGGTTAAGAGAAAACACTAAGGGCGAGATAATTGAGAAATAGGTATTTCTATAATGTATTGCTGTCGCGCCAACCTCAAGCCTCCCCCCGCAGAGCGCGATAGAGACCACTCCAGCTTGGACCGAAAATACCTATTAAAAGTACATTAAATGAACGTTTTGTAGTCCCCTGATTTATTCTCCAAAACTTGACCTATTTAACAATTGGTTTTAGTAAAAATTAAAGAAAGGCTTTGGCCGTGTTAATGTGTTTTCCTTTTTTTAAATAATTTAGTCAAAATTGTTTTCTGGATGTTTGAACACAGCGGAAAATCTGGCATTTTTCTTAGGTTTTTGAGTGTTAATATCTCTTTTAAGAAAAAATGTATCAAAAAAAGGAAAACAGGAACATGTCAATAGTAGCCATAGATTTATGGAAAAAAAATATTGCTCCACTGCCATCATCCAGGGAGAAAACAGGGGACTACGTTTCTATGGAAAAACGGCCCTTGTGTTTCCTCTTAAGTATTGTTATTATATTTTGAGAGTACTAGACATCTATGGAATACTGAACAAACATTTTTTGTTGACTTGGACAATACACACGTAAAAAATGTACACACAAGCACCAATATTACTTGTTTTTTTATAACTTCTTTTAAAGCATTTAGGAGGTACTTGCCATGGGCTGTCCGACACGAATTATTAACACACTTTTTTATAACTGAACTCGATTAATTCTGTCGACATCTCGACCGAGATTGCAACACACGAGATTTCCTGCCACCGAGATTGAATCTCGAAAATTCGCTCGAGATCTCGTGATTGCGAGATCTGACGAGATCGAGATTGCATTCCTTAGGCGTGGGTTTACTTGTTCCTATTTCCCCAAACCTATATTTAAACAGAGCGTTCTAGACGTTTGATAAAAGGTTTCTGATGTGACTATTAGTTAATATTCCCACGGAATAATTATTCCGTGAATATTCCTATTGCTTAAATGAATTTAAAAAATATATCTCAGATCCATGGACGGCGAAGGGCATATAGCTCCGCCATAGTTAAGGCACCCGCGTACTCCGACAGTCCGTACGCTTGTTTACCACAATAGCGGTATATACTTCTAAATATACATATATTAGGATGTATAAATAGTATAAATACGGACTTGTTAGCTGTTGCAAATACATAAAATAAACAGCAAGCGTTTTTCTGCAAACCCTACTAAAGTTCGAAAATCAATACTGATCCCGTCTGATCGCGATAAAAAGTTATATTTTCCCTGCAATTAGCGTCTGACAATAGATTTATCTTTTTTAATCTTCAGGTCAATTTGACGTGATGTTTCGCAAATCAATCTGATACCAATGGTCTTGGAATGATGTCGGGTTAAATTAGCAACATCCCCTTTCTTTCATAAAATGGAATTGTACGAATGGAAAAATAAAATGAACGTGAATGGAAAATTAAAATTAATGAAGCTATATAGTTTTATATTTACACTGCCAGTTGTAACAGAAAAATATTTATTGCCACAAATAGAACCTTAAATCGAACGGTTAAATATAAACGCAGTGGCTCTCTGTGAGGTAGACTCGCGAACCAGTCTTCTATTTATTTATTTTTAAGTGCGAAAAATTCAACAAAAAAAAACTAACCTGCTCACAAAATTTCACGAGAATAGACAGCGGGGCAGCGGGACATTCGGACAAACGACTTTTGACCCAAGCTAAGCGTCCCAAGCCAAATTCGTTCGTTGCGCGCGTTCGAAAAATGTATTGAAGGTATGTACAGTCGACTACAAAGAGATCGATACGGCCAAAGTTACAAAAATATGTATACATGACTATATTGCCTTGACATTAAGACGAGGCACCCGAAAATAATTCCCACGCTTGCTCCGCCCATCGCACCCCGCCACCCGCTAGCGAAACTTGTAAGTCGTATCGTAAGCCGTGCTAGTGCAATGCTTTTATTTATCACACCTAGAATGCAACGCTGCAGTGAGAACATCGAATGAATAGAATAGAGAAAATATTTTTTTTTTATTAATTTTGCTAACTGCTATATTATTACTACTAGCTTCTGCCCGCGACTTCTTCCGCGTGGAACTCTTTTATATAACTCTAATTCGCCCCCTTAGACGATGATTCCCGGAATAAACACTATGTATACCAAAATTCATTTTAACCCTTCAGCTGTGGTCATCCCACTGTGGGCTTCATATTTTTTCCTGCAGGTTGGTGGAGCCCCCCTCGGAGGGGCGCATTGGCTGTGCTTACTTTCTTAGAAATAAAACCGCCATTCGTGTATTGATCTCGTTTTAATCCATTGAAACGTATAGCCAATGAAGCGAGACAGCTAACAAGCGACAATTTCAATGGCCATTGGAGGAAAATTTTGAATTTGATCGGTAGTCTAAAACTGCCACTGGCGCGTTAACCACGGTCGAGTTTCGCGAGTGAGTTTTAATGGTTTTAGTGCGAATTTTCTTTGCCAGAAGGAGATATCTTGGAGAAAAGTAAATAATCCTTCGTTTTCTGTTAAAAAAATATAGTTTTTAGTTGATTAACGATAATAAACTTGTGGCTAACACAACATACCTACTCATGGTCAAAATTTGCCTACAGGTTTTTTAGCGCTTTTCTACTAATTTAGAATTACTAACAGCTATTAATATTACCGCTATTTATCGTAAATGTTTTTAAAATGTAGGAAATGGACTAACAATCGCCCGAAAGTAGATAAATAGATCGAAATTGGTAACGGTCATAACAAAGCCCTCAGTGGGATGGTAACCGTCAAGGAACTTCCCTCCGAGGGATGCTCACATGAGACCTCGTGACGTCACTTACTCAGCGCACCAGCGCGATTTCATAATATGGATACGCCATGGATTGATTGTCTTGCAACGTTCGTAATTCGTATCTATTAACGGAAAAGTTGGATCTTGTGTTGTGCTCGCGATTTGTTGCTATTGTCTAGCTTTATGTAGGTGAACTAACATTAGATAAATATTTAGTGCTTGTGTATGTGCCTAATGTGCTTATCAATATTAATATTAATAAATATTCAGGTGTGTCTTTAGTGCTCGTTCGGACTCTTCGGACTAATCAAGTGAGTGAGTGGCGCTTTCGATTGTAAGCACGAATACGATGGTTCATGTGCTATCATAGTTTCAATAAGTGTTAACTGAGCTGTGTGCTGTGTTATTTAGGTGCTTGTACAATCTACGAAGAACCATCGTAAGTAAGAACTAATTTCTACACAGACGAGAGACCACTCAGAAATCACCACTATTCCTTCATGTTCATCAGATTGTACCGCTACTACAAACTCATGGTGTGGGTAAGGGTATATACATACTAAGCAAACCATTTTTTTTCGAAATGGTCTTGATTTTCATTGTTTTAATGTTCATGTTTTAGGTGTTTTTTGTTTAACTGGTATTAATGTTGTAATTTTAATTGAAAGGATATTTAATCAAGATGCTTCCAACCAAATTTGTTTGGTTTAAAGCCCATGGTTGCTGTGATAATTGCAGTCGTTTGGAAGAGGTTATTTTGTGTCAAAGTAGACATACTTTTTTCATTTTACTCTCACATAAAACCTGCTGCACCTACAATAAAAAAAGCTTCGGTTACACCTAGTTGATGGCCCAAATTTATTGTTTAGGCATGAATTTGATTACATACACTATAAAACACTTCAGATATAAACATGTAAATCTAAGCCCACTCGAGCAACTTCGGAGTGTAGGCATTATATTGGTAGAATATTTCAAATGGTCTAGTGTAAAAAAAATACTCATGAGCCTCCCATTTTATGTTTTTCGAATAAGTATAACACTAATTTCTTCAAATTAAGCCCATTAAACACCCCAAATATCCAATTTATTATATTTAAAATTACCAAAATATGTCGTAAACTTCGGTGACCTGGTGACGAGGTCAGCTAGATAGCCTTAATACGACTTTAATGTAACGATGATATATCGTTGCAGTTAGATAATTTAATATAGATCGAGTTTCGTCCAAAATCCTGGCTGTGATTATGTAAAAAACTAAAGAAAATTTAATTTTACCAAATCACTTCACCCCAAAAACCTTGAAGGAGGGAGAGCGTCCCTCAGAGGGTGCCACAGACGTGGGTAAGCGGCCATGTTTTTTCGCCACAGCTGAAGGGTTAATCCGTTTTTGCGTGATTGAGGTGACTTGACTTGACTTTACACGAAGATAGTGTATAGCCTGGATTAAAATAAAAGATAGCTTTATCCCGTCTCTACGCAAACGAAGTCGCGGGCGGAAGCTATTATTAAATAAGGGATAAAACTGGCCGAGATGGAGTCGGACTTTCGCAGCGGTAAAACGCGCCGCGTGCCGTTGAACGTGTTAAAAGTCTTAAAACTAACGCAATTTCAGATCTTTGTTACAACGGATATTAACAATAATATATTCATGATTATGAGTCGCAAATTAAATGAAAAATAAACATTATTAATGCTTGATGTTTATAATGATAGCACCATCTAGCGAGCATGATTTTGATACAATTTCACTTTGATAGAGGTCGTTGATGTTAGTTGTAGATTGGCGCCATCTACCGAGCTTAAGTTTAGTCCAATTTCAGCTCGATAGATGCCGCTTATATTATGTTTTTGATTTTATTTAGACTAATAAAAATAACATACCAAACCGTATTAAATGAGTTTTATTTGATTCTAAAATTATGAAAGGAAAACTAATGTAAATGTTTCTAAGTATAATGCCATACAATATTTCCGTAACTTCGCAAACAGAACATTGTATCAGTTCATATTTTAATTAAGTTTGGCCCATGTTGGGATCATGTTGGAGAAACTCGGCATAAATTTAAAACGCTAAGACTGCATGAATGCATTCAAATCCACCACCGTCGATATTGTTATTAATAAGGCTTTGTTTTTTCCGGGGACTGAGTTTTTTTCGGCTGTAATACTACTACTAAAACACCACTAACTGATCGTTTACAAAAAAAAAACGAAATAAACTGATAGAAAGAAAACAAAAAAACCTCATAGCTGGTGTTCCAACTCACAGCCATCAACAAACCAACCATTGGGTAACCATTGGTCGTCATCGAAGAGTAAGCCTGCCTTTTGCGAGAAAATACGGAAAAAACTAATTTTCTCGAAAATAAGACGAAGCTAGATCTGTCTCTCGGCCCCTTAAACCCCTATACTGCAAATTTTATCAGAACATGATTACAAATATATATAAAAAAAAAATTTACATCCCGTGTTTTTTCACGTTTAATGTATATTTTGCTGAAAGTTTGAATAGGGTTCTTTTTAATTTCTAGTCAAGTATTATGAATATGCTTGCCAATTTTCAAGTCATAGATTCCAGGGGTTCCCATATAAACTTCAAACCCATTGTTTAACCCTTTTGCACCCTTATCTTTATAATTTTTATAGCCTATTGCGTGGCCGAAGATCCTTTGAACGTTTTAGTGAAAGTTGCATATTAATCCATTCGATAGTTTTCCCATGATACCCAGACCAAAACAGACAAATATCCTTTTCGTTGGGCTGTCGCATTAATAAACAGATAGATGGCGCCGCTGTTGCGTAAAGTAAAGACGACTTTATCCAAATATTTTCAAATTTGGCCTGTGGGTCACCGTAACTCAATCAAACTTTTTTATACGTTTAATATGGTTTGTTGGAGTTCAGACGCCGACAAAAATCTGGAGAATGACCTTCTAAATGCGTGGAAATTGGTGAAGTTCTGCATAATAGGGATTGCAATCCGGATTATTCGAAGTTCGAAAATCGTTACTTGTTATGTTAACAAAATTTTGGTCAATAAACTGTTCCAACTGTGTGCCAGACACGCGAGCAACAATAAGGTACTGCTTTATAAATAAGAAATACAAACCACATTTGGTCGATATCTTTTAAAGTGCTAAT
Source organism: Epinotia ramella (assembly GCA_947578815.1). NCBI lineage: Eukaryota > Metazoa > Arthropoda > Insecta > Lepidoptera > Tortricidae > Epinotia > Epinotia ramella. Next base: position 12,412,134 of record OX388224.1, on the reverse strand, counting down.
TCAAATTCATAATTCAAATTATTTATTTCGGACATATATACAAAGTAACCATAAAGTATTTAAAATTATTGTTTGTCATGGGTCTAAGGCGAATAATTAAAAGTAATTACTCATCATCATCATATCAGCTGAAAGAAGTCTACTGCTGGACTTAGGCCTCCCCCAAAGAGTGCCACGTCGACTGGTCGTGCGCCACCCGTGCAAAAGTAATTTATAAAATACAGTAATTTTAAATACGTGTACAAAGCGCGAGAGTTAAAAGTGTTATATCTGTAACTATTATGTTATGAACGTAGTCAGTTTATAATCTTACTCGCTATATTATAAACTGTGAAAAAATTGTGAACAGTCAAAACAGTTCACCATTAAACGCATTTATTTTTCGTTACTTTATAATCTATGAATGTCAAATTGTGAATTGGAGATAAAATTCACATGCCACAGAACGCACCCTGCGCGCTAATTGGTTGAACTAATTATTCCACTTACGTCAGCTCCCATCAGTCAGGGCCCTGTTTAATAAACATTACAAACCTACAAATTTGTATAAAAGTGACATATTTGTAAAGATTTTCTTAGTAAAACTATTAAACACTATCACTATCTTACAAGATTGTTTGTTATCCATGCACATCATACGGCATAAAGTTTTATACCAAAAAGGTGCATTATGAAATCGGCCTTACATACTTTTCTTGTTACTTTCGCGTTACTTCTACGATACCGTAACATAGAAGTGTCTATGTTACTCTATGTTACTAAGTGGCAAAATCTACGGCCTTACCCCGCGGCTGACGAGACCGAAGGCTGATTGTTAATATTGTTATGCTCCGATAACGACATCTTCAATTCAAAAATATTCTGTAGTTTTATTTTAAAAGGTATAGTAAAAAAAACTTTAAAAAACCTTACGAAATGGCTACTAACCCACTTGTACGGAGAGAATAGTCGTCCAAGTCTAAAACTGTCAATGGCGACTCCACTAGTTTTTGTTCTGATGTGCTCGGTCCACTTACATTTACAAAATTATTTTGTTCAGTCAACAACACAGAGATAATCTAAACGTATTAGTTTCTAAGTTTGGCATACAAAAAGTCCGAGTATTTTACTTGAAGATATTTTTTTTTAATAACTTTAGCGAGATGTCAACGCAAGCGCAATTTTGGCACACATCCGTCGTCGGCAAGGAATCACAGGTGACTGGAGGCGGAGCCTCGATGAGATAGCATCAATTACTTCCACGCGCAAAAAAAAGAGACGAAAGCCAGTGGCGCCGCTAATGAACACAATGGCATATGCGGCATAAGTTCCGAAAGTGTAAAATAAATAATAAAAAAAAAACTACGACAGTAAATAAAATGATATTTCCCAGTTTGCTAGATAGATAGCATTACTGTCATTACTGAAAACTTCGAAATATGAATGCTTATAGTTCCGGTATAATTAGCAAAATAAAATAAAAATGGACACTTTTTTGGAATGAAAATCTATCGAGAAAAGTTTTACTAATCGTGTTTTCCTATCCCAGTTTGTTAGAATATATGATGAATAATAACATACTAAAATTTCATTCACGTGGATTACTTACTTTGCTTACAATATCGAAAGGAAAACTGACAAAAATTCGAATGCCTCGTCTTAAGGTCGTGTATATGTCGCAGGGAAATGGCCAAAACAGAGATTTGAACAAATCTCTAAGGGATATGATCAAATCACGCAGGATGTTAAAATGGCGAATCCATTTTATCATTTGCCTAGAAAAAATCAGTCATTTGATCAAATCTCTGAGTCTGTTTAGTGAAATGACGAAATCGGCCAAAAAAGGCAACTCGTTTTTTCATTTCACTAGATTTGTTTAGTGATTTGATAAAATCCCTGAACCGCGTCAGTGAGTTGACGAAACCAACTCGCAAAGCCAACTCGTTTTACCATTTCACTAGACGAGTTTAGTGAAATGATAAAAATCTCAACTCTAGTACGGATTAAGTCGCTAGTGCGGTCGTGTTACCCCCCTCCTGCACCTTACCGCTACCCGCTCTCGCCCTTGAGTGTCAGGGAAATGGCCAAAACAGAGATTTGAACAAATCTCTAAGGGAAATGATCAAATCACGCAGGATGTTAAAATGGCGAATCCATTTTATCATTTGCCTAGAAAGAATCAGTCATTTGATCAAATCCCTGAATTTGTTTAGTAAAATGACGAAATCCGCCAAAAAAGGCAACTTGTTTTTTCATTTCACCAGATTTGTTTAGTGATTTGATAAAATCCCTGAAACGCGTCAGTGAGTTGACGAAACTAACTGCTCGCAAAGCCAACTCGTTTTACCATTTCACTAGACACGTTTAGTGAAATGGTAAAGTCTCTACTGTAACATGGTATAGGTGATGTGATCAAATCTCTGAACTGGTTCAGTGTTACTCTACAATTAAGTTTGATCAAATCTCTCACACGATGTTTCAGGGATTTTATCAAATCACTGAACAATTCTGGTGAAATGAAAAAAAAACGAGTTGCCTTTTTTGGCTGATTTCGTCATTTCACTAAAAAGATTCAGGGATTTGATCTAATGACTGATTTTTCTAGGCAAATGATAAAATGGAATAGCCATTTTCACATCCTGCGTGATTTGGTCATATCCCTTAGAGATTTGTTCAAATCTCTGTTTTGGCCATTTCCCTGACACTCAAGGGCGAGAGCGGGTAGCGGTAAGGTGCAGGAGGGGGGTAACACGACCGCACTAGCGACTTAATCCGTACTAGAGTTGAGATTTTTATCATTTCACTAAACTTGTCTAGTGAAATGGTAAAACGAGTTGGCTTTGCGAGTTAGTTTCGTCAACTCACTGACGCGGTTCAGGGATTTTATCAAATCACTAAACAAATCTAGTGAAATGAAAAAACGAGTTGCCTTTTTTGGCCGATTTCGTCATTTCACTAAACAGACTCAGAGATTTGATCAAATGACTGATTTTTTCTAGGCAAATGATAAAATGGATTCGCCATTTTAACATCCTGCGTGATTTGATCATACCCCTTAGAGATTTGTTCAAATCTCTGTTTTAGCCATTTCCCTGCGACATATACATATTTTTATAACATTGGCCATATCGATCTCTTTGTAGTCGACTGTACGTTCTCCGATTTCTCTGTCAATTGTGGACCGATTTTCAAAACTCTTTTTTTATTTGAAAGAGTATACTCTTGAGGTTGTCCCGTTGTCACCATGTCAGGATCTGATAATAGGATCCCAGGGAAATTGAGGGCAGCAGAGCTTTAACCATGAACTTCGACATTCGAAGTTTCGATTTTAGTGGTAGCGCCGCAGAGAGCCGTAAACTTTTATAGGCACGCGTGTAGTGAGATCGGTATTTTCCATTATTATGGTGGAGTGGAACTGATGATGAAGACCACAGATGACTTATGGGACTCCTAAAGGATGTAAAGTACGTCAAATATTCTGACTTGATTCCGTTGAAGTAGCAACTAATGAAGTGTCAATTCTGAAATCCTTGAGGAACCGCTGGAAAACCTCAAATATTATCAGCCCACGTACAGTAAAATACGTTTTTTCTGTAACAATCAACGCATTTGGTCTCGGAAAGCAGCTCATGTGGTAAATTCACGGTAAATTGGAAAGGAAATGTTCATCATACCATGTACTTAGTACGTGGTTTGGCGAAGTACTGAATTGACGTCGGCTTAAATTTTGATTGTTAAGTAAATTATTATCAATAGCGGAAACCTCGGGGGCTGATGTTATAAATCCTCGTTGCCCACTCGTTTCGTTTTTTATTTGCGCGCTTTTGCAGCGTCTGCAGAGTAGGCAGCGTCTAGGGTTGAAAGTGTGGGTGTATTGTGGGCGATGAACATTTCTTCTTATTTATAGCAACATCCGCTAGAAGTTTCGTTGAATAATTTTGTATTGTGCTGAAATTTCAATCCGACCACGCAACGGCAGGCGCAGCGTGGGTAGACCAGCTCAAGGTGGACTGATGACCTGGTAACATCTACTTAACATAATAGCTAGCTACATAATACATAGCTTAACATAAATGAGCGCTTCCGTGCTTTGGAAGGCACGCTAAGCAGTTGATCCCGGCTGCTGTCTATGACAGTAGTCGTTAAGCCGAGTTAGAGGCCTTCGGGCGGCTTAAGAACTTCTAACAGTCGAGTTGCCCACTCACTTGACAAAGGGGGGACAACTGTTACTCGCGTCCGCAGGAGCTACCTACCACAACCCTGCACGTGTCCCCTGGGTGGTACTAAAGAGTGACAAACTTTAAAGGCCAAAATAATGTATGCCATACGATTCAATAAAAAGCGGTTCTGCAGATTACCCATTACATACAAACTTACAAAGCTATAATCTTACAGACTTTTCCTGTTTACACTATTGGTATAGAAAAGCTACAACCATACATCAATGTATGTATAATGTGTGTTTCCCCCTCTCGCTTCATCGCGCAGCGACCTAACGTATCAGAACGAGTGCGCGCAAAACCGTATCACATCGGAATGCGAATTGTCAAGTGTAATTAATCTCCTTGTTAAAGACGTTTTACAAGGCTTTGCAGATCCAGTAATAAAGCTATTATTAGTAAACCCTTTTTAGTTTTATAAGCTTTTGATGGCATAATCTATGGACGTATTATGTACTTAGTTAATTATGGTAATGGTTTTAACCAGCGTAAGTATTTATACAGTGCATATAATTTTATCAATACCAGTGTTATAAAGGGGAAACGAATGTGAGATAGGTAGTGCAAGTTGTCTATGCCAGCACTGTAGAAGCTGCATAGACGACCTCTACAGTACGAGAGTGGTGTTATTATGGCTCCTGTCTTCTGTAAGATAAGGAGGTACTTCCCCAGTTGGGTTGCTCCAAATTTGAGTGAGATGACATTCCGCTCAGCCCTCCCGTTCTTTCAAACCATAAATTCATCAAATCTTGATTTCATTAAGAATTTCTAACTTCATCATCATTATGTCAGTCGAAAGACTGGTGAACGAAGGCCTCCCCTAAAGAGTGTCAAAGTGACCCGTCCTACGCCACCCGCATCCAGCGGACTCCCGCGACCTTTACCAGGTCATCAGACCGCATAATTTTCTACAGGCTTACGTTAAAAAGATCGTAAAATTCTCTTGAGAGTTGGTGAAGTTAGCTTAAATACTTACTGAGACAAAGTGCCTCGTGCAGTTGTAAATGTGTGTTGGGAACTCTGTCGCTTTAAGCGCTACGTGTGAACACTGGGGAACTTCTTTCGGCTTTTCTTTGGGAAGAATAAATATAACAGAATGGTCAATCCATCCTATTGGCTTTTGAAAAAGGAACAATTACCAGACCCGACAACCCAAGACCGAGCGACTTGGCGCCGATTAATTAGGAGAGCCGACCCCACCTAACGTGGGAACAGGCACAGAAGAAGAAAAGAGGTCAATCCATCCTATACTTATTTATATAAAAAAATTATACGCCTTGACACATTAAACATAGCATAAAGCCATCTCGACACAGAAGACTTTCGATTAAAAAACCACACTCAAATTGGTTCATCCGCTTGGAGGATACGATGACAATTATATACTTACACGGTAAACTCATAACATCCCTTGTTTGCGCCGAAGATCTGTAGGCAGGGCAGGGCTACGCCCGCTAGGCTGAACTGGTCATAGACTTCTTGAAGAGTATAAAAACGCCTTCAGTAAAAATGAGAACTTGTAACCTCCTGAGACCTCATATAAAAAATAATCAATCTAATTTGAACGAAGGACTTCTGCCCATTCCCACTTATCCTCATGGAGGAGGCCTGTGCCCAGCACTGGGACGTACCTACGTAAGCCTGATGATAATGATGATTAGAACGATGCGATTCGGATAGTGTTGAATCTTCATTTGGACGTGAACGTGTAGTTCGCATATGTGTGCATGAGTGTGTGCTTAACACTTTCGCAACCGGAGTAAAAATGGAACAATTCACCAGAAACCGCCAGAATTCGCTAGGCGTGTAAGTTCATATTACTGCCCGCCTAGCGGGCTCAGCCGGCATCTGAGCAAACATTACGAGTGCTAGGCGGGTTCTTGGTTGCGAACGTGTTAATTTTGGCTGACATGCATGGTTAAAAACCGGCTTCACTAGGTTGTTCGTAATGCTACATCTATCTTTTTTCCTTGTCTGAGAAGCAAAGGCAAACAACGGTAAATTGTTATTAATTATTTTTCAGGCAACCCCTCTGTATTTACATACTCTTTACCTCTGTTTTCTGACTTCAATTCTACCCGGTAACATCAGAGCAAGTTAATTCCCGCGAGATTTCATTTCGACTTCAACGAAGTTGTTAGCTTGAACCTGTACTTAAAGTTTTACAGTCATGGTCCGTGGGCTCCGGGAATGGATACTTTTCGAGGATTTTCCAACTTATTAACTCGTTCACTGCTAAGCTACGCCCGTAGGGCTACGCTGTAGTCCGCATGCAGCGAAAAGCGGCCGTGGCGACCTGACGCATATGTGTCGTGATTGGCACTCAATGGGTTAACATAATATGTATGGACACTACGCACCTAAGGGCGCTAATAAAATTGAGCATGAGCTCTGGTGAGGTAGGGCATAGTGATATGTAATCCCGCTCGAATGTGGAGCAGCCCAACTGGGGAAGTACTCCGCCTTGCAGAAGACCACAGACATAATAACACTACTACTTGCTCTGTAGTAATGTTATGTTCCTGGAGGTGAGCAAGGTCGCCAGAGCTCCCGCGGATGCGTTGTGTTGAGAGCGAGGGAATTTGTTCAAGGAAACATATCAAGGGTCGGCAACGCCCAATGCCCATGTTACTCCTTTGGAGTTGCATGCATCTATAGGCTGCGGTGTCCGCTTACCATCAGGTGGGCCGTACGCTTGTTTGCCACCGTCGTTGTATAAAATAAAATAAACATTCATATGTAACAGAACATTGACCAGTCTCCTTCTTAAAGTCGAACTGAACAACCAAGCATCGCTACGAACGTTTCTACGATCATTTTTACCCTCTTTGCATCCGACCCAATATTAATACGCTAGACGAATCTTAACCCTTCCTGTGCACCGGGGGTTAAGATTCGTCTGGCATATTAAGATCGGAACAGCATTAACCTCAGCGCAGTCGGATAAAAATAGCAATCAACCAGTCTAATAGCGGCATCTATTTCACCGGGAATCACGGCCGGGAGGAAACACACGGATAGCCACGCGGTAGTAAACGTCGCGTTTCTATACTAATATTTATAGTTATACTAGCTTTTGTCTGTGACTTCGTCCGCTCGGAAGTTATTTAAATACAATACAAACTTTCACCCCCATTTCATCTCCAGGGATAAAAGTAGGAAGGGATTAAAACTACCTAAATAGGTTCAGCGGTTAATGCGTGAATAGGTAACAGACAGATGGACAGACTGGTAGACAGACAGAGTTACTTTAGCATATAATAGTAGTACAGATATCGTACCTCCATAAAAACTTTCACCCCCATTTCATCCCTAGGGATTAAAATATCCTATGTCCTTTTCCGGGACAAAAACATCTCCATGCCAAATTTTATCTACATAAAAAATCGGTTCAGTGGTTGAAGCGTGAAAAGTTATAACAGACAGACAGTTATTTTCGCGTTTATTATATTAGTATAAATAGTATGGATTAGTACTTTGACATGTGCTTATTGATGTCCTTCATTTGTCGGTATACTGTCAGTACTACATTTGCGCATGTTTGGAGGCGGGGCGGTGGTGCGCTTGCATACGTACCTTGCTTCCGCGCATCTCGCGCCAGCCGGGAAGCACTCATTTAAATGTGCGCTCAGACGCGGTAACGATCGGGCGCGTGAGTTACGCAGCGCACAGCGCGCGCCGAGCGTTAACGAAATGACCCCGTCATCTTCATCGAAAACGTTGAAATGTGCGAGTTGCAATATAGTTATATGTGAATTGTTATGCTTTGTGCAAAACAAAACGGGACTGATGGATAATGAGAGTATGTTGCGAATTTGTATAACTGCATTTAAGGAGGCAGAAATAAGGGCGGCAAAAACAATTTTGTTTGACTCTTTAAACGAAAAAGGCAGGAAAAAAATCCTTAGGAGGAACGAAGGAAAAACACAGAGGGACCTGGAAGATATTATGATGGTGTTTAAGGAGGTTGACAGGGAATTGTTGCCGACGTTTGTGGCCAGTGACCTGAATAAGCTACCAGCCGTGACATTTGATTTTCTGGATGCATCGTCGATGTTGAAAGACATGCTGAGGCTAAAACACGAAGTACAAGAAATAAAAAGTAGGTACGCCACCAACGAACAACTAGAAGAGCTGGAAAGAAAATGGCATCGTGATAGATATGCATCTTTTGTGAGCGGACAAGCGAATGTAAATATAAGACGAGGTGCGTACGTGCAAAATAGTGGACCGATGGGTTTCTTATCGCTAGCCGGCGGAGGGTCGTTGACTGAGCAACAGGTTAATGACCGGGCCGAGTCCACGCAGACGTCACAGGTAGTTGCGGACGCGCAGAGCGGCGGGTCGCAGACTGGTTCGCCATCCTTATCGCACGCGTATACAGAGCAGGCGGAGCAATCTCCCACTCGCACCCCAACGCAGCTAGACAATGGGGAGCCGGTGGAGACGATTAAGCGAGACTATACCGAATCCGCTAATAATAAGGTCGAATGTCAGGTGCCTCAGAGGGAAGGTAATGATAAAACTCAACGTAATGCTTTAGATAATAAGTTACCAGCAATTGAGGCATCGAAACCATCGTTTGCGGATTTGTTAAAGAATGGCGAGGCCTGGAAAGAGCCGGAAAGGGATGATGTATGGAAAAATAACCAAAAAAGAAGGCTAAGGAATAAATTCGTAGGTATTAAGGGGAACGCCGAGTCCAGCACTAACACCAGATTTAAAGCGGCGGAGGAAAAAATACCGATATTTATTTACAACGTACACAAAGAGGTGTCGGAAAAAGACGTCATAGACTATGTTTATGAAAAAACTAACGAACGGGTCTCGTTACTTAAGGTTAAAATGAGGAGGCAGAAAGATTACCACTCGTACAAGCTGTTTGTGTCGAGTAATAAGGTTAATATGTACCTAGATGAAAAGTTATGGCCTAAGGGTATATATTTCAGGCGATTTATACCGGTAAGGGAGCGGCAAAGAATTCTGCCGAACGAAAATTGTGAGAATGGATCGACTAAGTATGTTAAAGAAAATGAGTAAACAGTTAAGTAGAATAATCAGCTTTAATTGTAAGTCACTTAAAAGATCAATTAATGGAGTGAAGGAATTGTGTGAAATGGCGGATGTTATAGTTTTACAAGAGCTTTGGTTATTTGAACATGATTTGCCATTGCTGGGGTCTATACATGAAGATTTCGCGTACACGGGGACTTCAGCGATGGACTCCAAGGCTGGATTACTAACGGGACGTCCATATGGCGGTGTAGCAGTATTGTGGAGAAAATCTGTGTTTCCCGATGTATCAGTCATAAAGTGCAATAGTGTTCGATTAGCGGCAATTAGGATTAATGTAACAGGTTCTTCGGTGTTAGTTTTTAGTGTGTATATGCCAGTAAATGTACCTGAGAACTTACCATTGTTCTCGGAAGTAATGGGTGAAATATGTGCTATCTGCGAAGAAACCACAGACATTGAGGCAGTTTACATCTTAGGGGACTTTAACGCTCACCCTAGTGAATTATTTTGTAGGGAGCTATTGCAATTTTGTGTGTCGCAAAACTGGTACTGTATAGATCTGGACATGTTGGGAACCGATTCGGAAACATATACCTTTACGAGTGACGCCCACGGTTGTAATAGATGGTTGGACCATTGCATCGTCACCGAGGCAGCGCGGCAGACTGTACGCAATATTAAAGTTAAATATGACGTGTACTGGTCCGATCACCTACCACTTATTCTGGAGTGTAACTTAAACAAACTACATATAAAAAACACACCAGTTGAAAGGCGGAACGAGGGGGTAATATGGGGAGAAAGGGGGGCTCCGCAGGTGGAGCTATATCAGTCGATCTGTGAGGATGAATTGAAACTGCTTGACTTCCCTGCAGAGCTAACGGGATGTGCCGACAGACTATGCAATGACCAGAGTCATAGAATGGTGTTAGAGAACATGTATATCGGCATAACCAACATTTTGACGAACGCTGCGAGGAAGTCGAGTAGTGTAAAACGGGGGAAGGGAAGGGGCAGATTTCAGGTAGTAGGTTGGAACAAATACGTGGCCGACGCTCACAGGGATGCCAGGAGTAAGTTTTTATTATGGATGGAATATAATAAGCCTAAGGATGGACCCATTTACCGGGATATGTATGAGAGCAGAAAGTTTTTTAAGTCCAAGCTAAAATCGTGCCAGGACAGCCAAGAGCAAATTAAATACGACATTCTGGCCTCAAATAGAAAAAATAAGGACTTTAAAGCTTTCTGGAAGCATACAAACAAGTGGAATGTAAGGACAGGTGTCCCTGTGAGTGTGGGCGGAGAGAATGACCAGAAATCCATTGCCAACAATTTCAGGCACGCCTTCGATGTCAGTCCGCTCCTTAAAACAAGTGAGGTGGGGGAGTGCGGTGCTGAGGCGGTCGTGGAGGTGGGCCCTGGTAGATTTACTTCCAAGGAAGTGGCTAAAATAATCAAAAGTATGCAAAGAGGTAAGTCACCGGGGCACGACGGTCTCAGCATTGAACACCTCAAACATGCTGGAAAACACTTGCCGCGCGTTCTGGCCATGTTCTACACATTGTGCCTCAGTCACACATATCTACCCATGCAGCTCACACGAACAGTGGTAGTGCCAATTGTGAAGAACAAGACCGGTGATTTGTCAGACCCGAATAATTACAGGCCCATCTCCCTGGCAACCGTACTGGCGAAAGTGCTTGACAGCTTGCTTAATGCGCAACTTTGCAAACACATCAACCTTCACGACGCGCAATTTGGCTTCAGGCCGGAGCTGTCGACAGAATGTGCAATTTTGTGCCTTAAGCGAGCTGTCAGGTTCTATAAAGACAGAAACACGCCCATTTATGCGTGTTTTCTGGACTTATCCAAGGCCTTTGACCTGGTTGTGTACGATAAGCTGTGGTGCAAATTAGCGAAAACGGGAGTACCAAGCCAGTACGTAGCGTTGCTTAAGCATTGGTACAACAGCCAGGTCAACCGGGTGAGATGGGGGACTGAGGAGTCTGACGAATATAGGCTGCAATGTGGGGTGAGACAGGGGGGGCTGACGTCTCCTCTCCTGTTCAACCTCTACGTGAATGAGTTGATCGAGCGGCTTGGCAGCGCACATGTTGGTTGCCATATAGGCAATGTGTGTTTTAATAATATAAGTTACGCGGACGACATGGCGCTGTTGGGGCCCTCGGTCGACTCGGTGCGGCAGCTAGTCAAGATCTGTGAGGGGTATGCCGAGCAGCATGGTCTAAAATACAACACGGCTAAAAGTGAGCTGCTAATCTTCAAAGCACGAAAGTACAACCCGACCACTGAGCCTAAGGTCATGCTGTGCGGTGTACCACTTAAGGTTGTTGATCGCTTCAAGTATCTGGGGCATATGCTCACAGAGAACTTGAATGACGACCTGGACATGGAGAGGGAGAGAAGGGCGATGGCCATAAGGGGTAATATGCTCGCCCGCAGGTTTGCACGTTGTAGCGAATCAGTTAAAGTGACGCTCTTCAGAGCCTACTGCCAGACATTCTACACGTGCAGCCTGTGGGTAAGGTTTACGCAGAGGGCATATAATGCGTTACGCGTGCAGTACAACAACATCCTGAGGATGCTGTTGGGGCTGCCGAAGTACTGCAGTGCTTCTAGCATGTTCGCGGAAGCGCGGCTGGATGACTTTTTTGCCATAAGGCGAAAAAGAGTTGCGTCCATGCTGAGGCGAGTGCGCGGCAGTACCAACGGTCTTCTCAGGGTGGTGGCCGAGAGGTTGGACTGCCCTATTACCAAGTCTTGGGTTGAGGTGGCTATTGGGAGAGCGAACTAGACAGGACCAACTCTCTTCGCTTTCTCAATAGCACTCACTTTACTTATTTCTTTTTTATTTCCTAAATTATGCCTAACTTAGTTTGTAAGATTAAAACTAACAAAAATGTATGGATCAAATAAGGTCTGAAATAAACGATTTTTATTTTATTTTTTATTTTAAATGTAGGCTATGCCCGTAGTAAACAATCGGTACTGACTCGACTGACATTTGACAGTGACAGCAGTCAAGTCAGCCTTCTATTTAAGGCTTTACGTGTCGTTTGACGTCAGCGTCCAGGTTCCGATCAACGTCTATACTCTAAACGACTCGCACAGCGTCGGCGATCAATACGTCCGCAGTGAACGACGACGTTTTAGTCGCGAGTGGTTCAATATCAATACCAATCAATCATAATATCCTATTGCTGTCAAAGAACTCCTTTACACTATAATAACAATTTTCCAATAACCAGTCAGTCAATTTATGATTAAAAATAGGTCCTTGTCTTAATCTGATGTCATTTGGTATACGGTACATGTGGTCTGTATCTCGCCATTTTGTATATGACGCTAGACACGATCAGACGCTGCAATTAATGGTTCGTAATAACTAGAAACGCGAAGCAGAGCATTTGAATGCCGCGTACGACGTCAAGACGCCAGTGTCGACGTGTGAAAGACCACAACATCTCTATAGTAAGCATTGTGACGCAACGTACCGCGCGACGCTGTAAGCGGGCGTTATAGGAGACCATAGTCTAACAATTTAATGACATCGTACCTCCCCCTCGTCGATAAAGGATGAAAACGCGCGTTTTAAAAACGCAGCGTGCCCGCCTTAACTATCACCCGTGTTCACCCCTCTCACAGAGCTTTTGAACACTCAGGATTCGCCATCAATTTGGGTGAGCGGGGGATTTAAATTTCAAATTTGTCCTTATTCAAATCTGCAGGATAAATGGAACGGAGACGATGTTTCTGAAGATACGCTCGGTCGCATTAGGTGGGAACATTAGGGAAAAACTGGATGGTCGATCGCTGACTTACGTTTCGCATTCAAGGTACACACGGTGCACTACGGTAAGAGGTACACTACGGTGTCTGGCTTACCATCACGCAGATTCTTCCATTCTCGTGGATTTCATCATGTTTGGAGCAGCCCAACTGGCTAAGTACCTCGTCTATATAGAAGACCGCCGCCATAATAAGATAACTACTTGTGTGATATGTGGTGTTGTTGTTTCTTGTCGTGAGTTAGGTGGCCAAAGCACCCAAGTCGATACAATTTCTTAATTAATTCAAATCAGCCGAAAGACGTCAACTGCTCGAATCGATAGGGACTCTTTACATCTCAGTTATTTTATTTTATTTGACATTATTATTATTATTGTACTTCATTTTGACGTTGGAGACTTTACATCTCCTTATTATTATAAAATAAGATTATTGTGATATAATGGACCCGGAGACTCTATACATCTCTCGGGAAATGTGTGCCCAGGTATTGTCTGATTTTTGATTGTTTTGTATTAATTGTTGTTATGTATTAATGTCATGTAATGTTAAAGATTGTAAGCTCGGAAATGTGAAAGAGCCCTTGAGGCCTACTTACAGAATATTTTTTTGAATTTTGAATTTAATTTTGATGACGGACCGATGGCCGTTGGGGCGGAAAGGTTCGCGGCCACGTACCGGAAGGCGCAGCGTGGGTAGGCCCAGGTGGACTGATGACCTGGTAAAGGTCGCGGGAGTCCGCTGGATGCGGGTGGCGCAGCGGTCAATGTGGCGGTTTTTGGGGCCTATGTCCAGCAGTGGACGTCTTTCGGCTGATATGATGAATGAATTAAAATATATTAATAAAATTATTTAATTAATATTGCGCGAGAGAATTGGAAATTGTGTTGGGTGTGTATACTCCGAATCCGCCAATTAATTCAGCAAATACCTAATAACGTTCTAGACCGTTAATTTTAAATGGCGTTGGCCAAATAACAGAATACCGGTGATAAATCTTTTAGTTTAATTAAAATCGCTATAAGTTACTTATACAACAAATCATTTCAACGTTAACTGGCAATTTCTATTAAGTGATATAAATTGCACCTTTGTATGGTTTTAATACCCACAAGGTGGACTAATGACCTGGTAAAGGTCGCGGGAGTCCGCTGGATGCGGGTGGCGCAGGACAGGTCATTGTGGCACTCTTTGGGGGAGGCCTATGTCCAGCAGTGGACGTCTTTCAGCTGATATGATGATGATGATGATGAGACAACATTTTGAAGGGCTAAAATGGCCTTAAAGGTTGCCAGGACATTCGACTCTCCATACAAACGTAGTTTGATTCTCATTATAAAACGGCCTGCTAAAATAGCATAAATATTTGTATACGCAATGAGATGCATCGTATCTAGGTCAGAAACTTTCCGGTGCTAGAAATTATAATAGAAAAAAACCGGCGAAGTGCGTGTCGGGCCACGCGCAGTGAAGGGTTCCGTAGTTGCCTGTCTGTCTTAGTTACATCGACGTGCGGTGCGGTTGCGTCGGCCGAATTTGTACGAAAATTGGTCTTTTAAGTTCACACATTAAGTTCGTCGACTATTACTCGGTAACTACTTATGCCTACTTGTCCGTGATCGTTTTCCTTATAAATTCATTATATGTACTACTACCACGATTTTTTTAATATCCCCAGTCCAGTAGTAGCCTTTTAGCCGGCAGGGGGGGGGGGGGGACACATGACACGATCGAAAATTAGGACTTTGAAGCTCAATATCTCGCAAACGAATCACTGACTTGAAAAATGGATTTCGAAAAAATATTTCGAAAATAGTTTTTAACGATGCTTTAGGTGTAGGGCTAAATTTTTTTAAAGATTTTATTGTACTGTTCTGTCGGCGTAATTGATTTATATACCCATGCCGAATTACAGTTTTCTAGTAGTAATGGTTACTGAGCTAAGCCGAAGACGGACAGACGGACGGACATGGCGAAACTATAAGGGTTCCTTGTTGGAACCCTAAAAAAATGAGAGAAACAAGTTGGTTTTTTTCTGTCTATAGTTTTTTTCTATTAGAATTTCTAGCAACAGAAACTAATTTCCAGCCTAGAAATGGCGGATAACATTGTTTATACAAAGTTTTATGTTAATCTGCCACGCCGTTTTAAAATGAAAACGAATCTACGTTTGTATGGAGAGTCGCGCGCTCTGGGGACTCAAATTTAAATTCACATTACTGATAAAGAGATGGAATACGGGTGTAGACTCGAAAATTATTATTACTCCAAAAGAAAGAAGGCAAACAAATATGCCTGGTGACGAAAATCCCATTCAGATATCTCAAAGAAATACGAAGCTACAACCGTTTTAACCCTTGGCATGCCTGGTAGGGTCTGACAGACCCGGGCTGTTAAAAATCCGTCGTTATTTTTTGAAATTTTAAATTTACCGCGTCGCGTTTCTGAGTAGCTTCGCGTCATGAACTACCCAAAGTTTTGACGCTGCTCCCGCAGTCGGCCGCGAGCACCCTTTCGATTTGGACGTGCGTAAAGTGCTCGCGGGCCTGAGAAACCCGACCAGGCATACGGCGTAACATTTTATCGCTAAGTACATTTACGTTATTTTTCGTATATATTTTATATACATACGAGTATACATTTTATAGATAGTCACAATGATATATCAGTGCCTTAAATAAACCTAAGACTGACGTTGATCTTAGGTATAAGTTTAATTTTTATGTTTTTTGACATGAGAGTCTATTTTTGTTGATGGAAATATCAAATGTTTTTATTTATGTAATAAGTTCTTATGGAGTTTCTTGGATTAAGACTTGTATTTATTTCTAGTAAAAATAATGTACAAAATAACCAAAAACACACAAACCAACAAGTTAAAAAAACAATTCATATGTAATTTTTTTTTTACATTTACGGGTTTGTCAGACCCACCAGGCATACAGTGTGACTTTTGTTCACCAGGCATGCCAAGGGTTAATATTGCTTGCTAGAGAGAGAAAACACAAACGGTGTGTGACGTCACAATATGCGAGGCTGCCGCAGAGCGAGCCGCACGGGCGGCAAGCCGCGTCGATGGCGGCGCCGAACAAGATGGGGCCCGGTACGTTGCCGTCTATTAGTGACGTCCCAAACTGCAAGCGTCATCGTTTCATATGAAGTTGCGTTTTTTTAAAAAGGGCAGAACATACCCCTTCTCAAAACTTTGGACACTTATGACTTCGTGACTATTTAACCTCTTGCGTTGATTTTTTCTCCATTTGACTACATTTTTAATCCTTTTTCGAGAATAGACATGACATTATTGATAATTTTATTTAGTGTCTACACCCCTATTATGGTTAGGTTTACATGTGAGTCATGTGACGCCCTGCAAGGGCATAGCAACATAGTTAAGAACTAGTTTGTAACATAACATGAAATAATGAGATAGTCTCTAAAGACTAAAGTCTAAACCAATTATAGCATTTTGATCAACTAGGTACTTAAGCGTTTTGACACGCGCCATTTCAATTGTGTTTCGCTGTAATAAATAACCGTCGTGACAAACGAACAAAAAAAGTCAGTGTTGAAAATGAAAGTGAAAATGAACAAAAACTATTTTGCAAAGCAAATATTGTTTTTTCAACGCAACAGTTTGACCAAGCGTGAAATTCTGACAAACAAAGAAACACTACATTGTAATACTAGTCAGATTAAAAAGGATTTATTCAAGTAGAAGCGATGAACACTTGCAACCCTATTTGATTTTGTCGGTTGAATAGTGTCCCCAACTTAAAACGCAGTTTCAGACGTCTTTATTGCAATTGAACTAAGGTTTTTATTCCAAGAACTGACAGGCGAATGGTATGTCAAAAGCGAAGCAATTGATTATTCAATTTTGGAACCAGAACTAAGTGATAAAATTATGATGGCGATCTGCGGTTTTTTTACCTTGAATTTTAGTTTAGAATCGTATGTACACGATTTTAAGGTGCATATTTAACGAAATGTTGGTTAAGTGACTTGAGTTTGTTTCTGTAAATAATGATCTTTTATTAATTAACTTGTCAGCGATTTCCAAACTTAACATACCCGAATGCAAGGGGCTCCGATACGCCAATGACCTTCTATCTGAATCCCTTAGTTTTCTAATGTTTTTTGTAGCTTATTATTATATTAACAACAACGGCTTTAAGCAATATTGTATCCCATATTTACTTCAAAGTTCATTGGGTTCGAGATATTTGGCATCAAAGTTGAACAATTTTAGGCCAAAAAACTGGTTTTCTGGCCATAACTTTTGTGTTAATTGGTGTAAAATCAAAACCCTGGACCAGTTTTTAGAGACGTCACAGACGAACCCAAATAAATTACGTACATGTTAGATCTTTCACGTCAATAGAGATAGGAAATAAGGGTTTTTTTAGACAATGTTTTAAAAAATCATACAAAATTAAGTAATAATTTGTTTCAAAATCCGGTCGACGAAAATGGAGATAAAAGATTGAAGAACCGATAGCCGTTTGACTTATAATTCTATCTTAAGTGCAAAAGTAGGAGATACGATTCAAAACTTGTCAAAAATCGATGAAAACCTCGGGTAGCCCCTTAGTTAATTTTTGTGGCAATATTTCGTAATATAAAAAACATGAACAAAATCGTTATTAAAGGGTCAGGGTAGGTTGCACCAAACCGTCTTTCATCTCAAGGGGTCTTCGTTAAAATCTGTTGGTATGGGAAGTTTGTCAAGTTACCATGGAATGACAGATGCCGACACCATTTTAACGTTGATCGGTCTGTAATCGTAAGTATGCAACTCGCCCTTAAGGCGCCGTAGGTTCAGCGAAGTTAAGCGAACAGAGAGTTTTTGAAACAATATAATGCGTCTGCTTATCATAATACTAGCTGATGCCCGCGGCTTCGCCCGCGTGGTTATAGGAAAATGTAACATATTGAATTTTCCCGTGGGAATTAGATGTTTTCCCGCTGGAAAAAGTAGCCTATGTCACTCTCCAGCTTCTAAAATATCTCCATACAGAAAATCACATCAATACGACGCTCCGTTGCGACGTGAAAGAAGGACAAACATACAAACACACACACTTTCGCATTTATAATATGATTAAAGATAAGGATGGTTTGAAAAAAAATACGAATAGTAATCTTGAGGGTTTTTTGCAGCGAGATCAGTGATCCGAAACATGATTAAGCAAATTTCGCTCGATAGAAAAAATCTCGAACATAGGTCTAAAATACACAAAAATACACTTCAATTATTCGTAACAAATTATGCACAGAAGCTATAAGTATCAGAATTGCTTTTAAAAATCGGCAATATCAAGTTCGAGGGAAATCAGTGAATACATTTTTATTTATTTACACGGCCAAAAAATTAAAATTAAAAAACAAGATATCCGCGCTTCCGAGCACGCACTTCCATCTCGCTCACACGCTTATGCTCAGTGAGAGGGAGAGAAGACCATGAACCTACGGCGCCTTAATCTCGTTAACTACCTTTTTAAACTTTCAAATGAAACCAGAAAATCCAAGGTCGTAAGATCGTCAGAGCACTGAGCTCCCAAGTATGCGCTTTGTTAAAAGAGCGGGACCTGCATTTGTCTCTAGCTGTCAACACAACGAATCCTCAAATCAATAAAGGGTCGGCAGCGCGCTTGTGTTTCTTCTGGTGTTGTAATTGTCCACGGTGTCTGCTTACCCTCCGTCAGTCCGTATGCCTGTTTGCCACCGTCGTGTTATTAAAATAAAACCGGCCAAGTGACTGTCAGGCCACGCGCAGTGAATGGTTCCGCAGTTGCGTGTCAGTCTTAGTTACATCGACACGCGCGCGCCAACTAAATGGTGCGGTTGCGTCGTCCGAATTGTATGAAAGTCGGCCTTTCCAAATACTTACATTTTTAAGTTAGTCGACTATTACTCGGTATCTAGTTATGCCTACTTAGCCGTGATAGCTTTCCTTTTAAATTCATTATATGTTCTACTGCCAGTATTGTTTTCCAATTCCCAGTAGGTGCCAGAGCAGGCAGGGCGTGGGGACACTTCACTAAAATAAAAAATAGGACTTTAAAGCCCAATATCACGCAAACGGATCAGTGAGTTGAAGTATGGTTCAAAGAAACCCATTTTTGAACAAGACAAAGAAGATTACAGCAAGTGTAAGGGAAATACCATTAAAAAAAACCAGGCGCGCGACTCGGACTCCCCCACCGAAGGTTCCGTACTTAATTACAAATGTATAATTTTCAGATTTTTCCCTGTAGGTACAGCTATATTACTCGCCTCATCATCCTCCTAGCGTTATTCCCGGTAATGCCCCTAAAGGAGCCCGGGGCCCGCTTTGGCATAGGCATTAGTTTTACGAAAGCGACTGCCATCTGACCTTCCAACCCAGAGGGAAAACTAGACCTTATTGGAATTAGACCGGTTTCCTCACGATGTTTTCCTTCACCGAACAGCTAACGGTAAATATTCCGTACATATGTTCCGAAAAACTCATTGGTACGGGCCGGGATTCGAACCCACGACCGCCGCTTGACAGCCGCATGCCTGAACCACTAGGCTACCGTAGCTCTAACCTTCTTCTTTCAACTCGATACCCTCCACCTCACACACGTCCACACGTTCCCAAGATAAGGAAGGCGTCTTGACAGACAGACAGACAACAAAGTGATCCTATAAAGGTTCCGTATTTTCCTATTGAGGTACGAAACCCTAAAAATATTGCACCACTTTGACGGCGTGATTGATTTATACACCATTACACCAATGCAGAATTACAGCTTTCTAGTATAGCTTGACCACAACCGCTGTGCCGCTCCTTAGGTATGCGAGCGGCGAGACGGGGGGGCAGAGCATTTGTCATTCCGCCGTCCCCGCCTCGCCCCGTCACCCCCGCCGCGTCCCCCCGCCTCCCCGCGCATACCTAAGGAGCGGCACAGCGGTTGTGGTCAAGCTATAGTAATGTTCACAGAGCAAAGCCGCAGACCGACTAACAAACAGACGGCATGGCGAAACTATAAGGTTCGTTGACTACGGGACCCTAAAAAGGGTTAATTACCTGACGAAATTAACAAAGACTTAACGACTAACAAAATCCGTCAACTGATGCAAAAAATATAGCCTCTACAATTACACGGGACGCGTCCCCGAGCGGTGGTAAAACAAAAACTTTTACCCCGAAACTCCTAAACAACCGTAAAAGAGGCTAATTATACCCCCTGCGCGAATTAAAGTGTCCGTTATCCAAAAGTTAATGCCTAATAAAATTGTGCCAAATATTAACGCTGTAATACCGGGCTTGTTTATCTAATTTATTTTATTGGTTGCAAAGTTTGGGTAACTCTTTTTGTGTGATGACCGGTTAGCCTAGCGGGTAGGACTTTGCGTACTTAATGCCTAATAAAATTGTGCCAAATATTAACGCTGTAATACCGGGCTTGTTTATTTCATTTATTT
Organism: Epinotia ramella; assembly: GCA_947578815.1. NCBI lineage: Eukaryota > Metazoa > Arthropoda > Insecta > Lepidoptera > Tortricidae > Epinotia > Epinotia ramella. The sequence goes on along the minus strand of OX388224.1, from coordinate 12,391,651 downwards.
CATTGGTTGCAAAGTTTGGGTAAATCTTTTTGTGTGATGACCGGTTAGCCTAGTGGGTGGTGACTTTGCCTATGAAGCTGAAGGTCCTGGGTTCGAATCCCGGTAAGGACAAATGTTAGCGTGATGAGCATGAATATTTGTTTCTGAGTCTTGGATGGTTTCTATGTATTTTTTTTAATCTATTTAATATATCGTCGTCTACACAGATATAGATAAACATAGATCACGCAAATGCATCTACTTCGCGTGTCCGAACTCGGTCTCCGAGCTCCGAGTTGGCCGTCCGACTGACATTCCGCGCGCGTCTGTTGTGGTAGCCGGTTGTCCGTGAATATTAAGAAAATGCCTTATTGCAGAATCGATTTTGCGCGGACAACGGGGAATTCACATGACTAATTCGCTCTTGTGACGTCACAGTAGGTAGAAAAAAGTGACACGATCGGTTTTCATACAGATTGAGGTGGTCGTTTTTCATAAATATAAGTTATCTAGAGTATATCTATATCTGTGGTCGTCTAGTACCCATAATACAAACCTTACTGAGTTCACTATGGGGCTATTTCGATGTGTGAAATTTTCGGCAACTGTGTAAAAACATTCATAACAATAAAGTGGAGTCATAAAGAAAACACCGAAGACTAAAAGAGCAGCTTTTTCAACTAAATTGGCTTCATATAAGTATTTTTAATTCTCTAACCCCGGGCACGTTGAAAGTAACTCGCAGAGATTTTATAGCATCATTAAGACGACAGTTTCCAAGGAACATTAAGTTTAAGATCATATCTTACGTCTTACGTATTCAGAATAAATTTATTAGGTTTATATATTTAAAATTATACGGAGTATACCCTTTTTACCCGTTAATGTATCCTACATTGTTCGTATTAGGAATGGTAGGATACAATAAACTTGAAGTTAGGAGGGAACTGGGGCTGGCTTCATATATATTTAAACTGATACGAGGCAAGTTGAGCAATCCTGGAGTCCCGGCGGAGGTGCGTTTGAGCGTACCGGATCGGCATGTGTGGCGGCGGCGGCGGCCGAGCCTGCTGGCCGAGCCGCGCGCTCGAACGCAACTCCTTCGCCAGGCCCCCTTTACACGTGCAATTCGGATCCTTAATCGAGTAGCGATCGAAGTAGATTTGTTTTTTTGTCCTTTGCACGAATTTACAAAGGCCACGTTATATGTATTGTGTTACTGTAATTTGTAATGTACCTATGTTTTTTATTTTCTGTGTTGTGTCAAATTCCATACTGTCGAATTAGGATAGCCTGTAAGGATGGTTGTGTGTATGTTAATAAATAAAAAAAAAAAAAAATCTTCACTATATCGGGCAGTGGCCCGATTTACTCCAATTTCCCAGCAGGAAGGTCTCAGCTGCATGGCTATCACAGCGCCCGCGAGCTGGTTCGTCCCGAGATAGAAGTGAGAGATAGAGTAAAAAAGCGGCCAAGTGCGAGTCAGACTCGCCCATGAAGGGTTCCGTATTTAGGGTTTTTATTTTTATATTTGAGTTGATTGAATGAAAGGTAAATTGCGGTTTACGATTTATGCCGTATTAAAAAAAACTACTCACTTCTCGTTCAAACCAATTTTCGGTGGAAGTTTGCATGTAGGTACATTATATATTTTTTTTAGTTTTATCATTCACTTATTTTAGAAGTTACAGGGGGGACACACACATTTTACCACTTTGGAAGTGTCTCTCGCGCAAACTAATCAGTTTAGAAAAAAAATATTAAAAATTTCAATATCATTTTTGAAGACCTATCCATAGATACGTATGGGTTTGATGAAACATTTTTTTGAGTTTCAGTTCTAAGTATGGAGAACCCCCAATTTTTTTATTTTTTTTCTATTTTTGTGTGAAAATGCGGTTCACAGAATACAAGTGGCTGTGACATACGGACGGACAGACAGACAAACAGACATGACGAATCCACAAGGGTTCCGTTTTTTTGCCATTTGGCTACGGAACCCTAGAAAGAGACGGATAGTCTATCTCGCTCCGAGATAGCTCGCGCGCAGTTTTATGCTAATTGCTAACCGTGCTGCACGGCAATCACAAGACGAGCTCTCTCGATATTTCTTGCACTATCCGTCTCTCACTTGTTTGAAAACTTAGAAAGAGACGTATAATGCGAGAAAAATCGAGAGAGCTCGCGCGCCGTCTTGTGATAGCCGTGCAGACGAGCCGTGCTCATGGTCAATCTTATCACACGATAAGTGACAAGATCACTGGCTGACACCACCGTTCGATTGAACGAGACGACGCTCCTATCTTGTCACTTATCGCGTGATACGGCCGACCATGAGACGGTTTGGACTAGCTCAACTGACGCTGCTACGCGCCGCGTGTAAATCTACCCTCCTCTTTCTAATATGTAGAGTGCGAGTGAGAGGAGTCGCTATCGCGGGCGACGTGACTTTTAAGCAAGTTGTGGTGCAGTAATAGGTAAGATAAGATAAGATAAGTGCAGTAATAGTATTCAATTACTAGACATGGGCCTTTTTGGTAGCCAACCGTGGTTCTATCTATTGAGTCGATGTATCAAATATATCCATGCTTATCACATAAATGCGAAAGTAACTCTGTCTATCTGTTTTACCTTACCTTTTAACGCTAAAACCACTGAACCGATTCAGATACAATTTGGTACTTTTTTTACGTTGGGGAAACGCATCCCGCCTTCCAACTCTAACTCTAGTCTGTTACTGCGGCAGAAGCTTTGGACTACCGTCTAAAGCCTGCTGTACAAACTGGGCCAACGTTGGCGCGTGAGCAGAAGGCAGCTATGCGTTAGAGGGTGAGGGCTATAACTCGATCTCTTTCGTTTACATAGCTGCCTCCTGCGCACGCGCCAACGTTGGCCCATGTAGAGCCGGCATAAAAACGCAACGAGTGCTGGCACCGTCAAAGCCTGCTGTACACACTGGGCCAACGTTGGCGCGTGAGCAGATGCAGCTATGTGTTAGAGGAAGAGGGCTTTATATCTTTCTCATGCGTTTGCATAGCTGCATCCTGCTCACGCGCCAACGTTGGCCCAATGTCTACAGCCGGCATAAGTATAATTACTTCAAAAGAAAGAAGGCAAAAAATATGCCTAGTGACGAAAATCCCGTTCAGATATCTCAAAAAATTACGAAGCTACAACCGTTTTAATTGCTTGTTAGAGAGAGAAAACTCTAGAAGATCGTCACGATCCTCGAGCGTCAAAGTCAATATCAATTGTCATACATACATACATTAAAAGGTATCAACAGTTTGCCCATTTCGGACGTACAATATTTGAACTTAAAATTTAACTTAATTGTTTGTAGATCTATACGAAATATTCATTAAGATTGTAAAAGCATTGTTTCATTAAACGTGCGTTCTGCGGAAAATAAGGCGGAGGGAACTATATTCCCACCATGAATTAACCTTATTTCTATGAGATAGGGTTCAATTCTATGAAAAACCTTTATGCCCGTTAAAGGGTTAAAACTTTGGACACTTTTGTTTAACCTATTGCGTTGTTTTTTTTTCTCCATTTGACTACATTGTTAATCCTTTTTCGAGAAAATACAGCATTATTGATTATTCTATTTAGTGTCTACACCCCTATTGGTGAAGTGAAATAGGGATACTGACAATTCAAACATGTAAATGACAATGAAAATTCGATGTACATTGATGGGTTGATACGTAACTACTACTAGTTTTAGACCCAGCAATGCATGTCGGATCTAAGAGCTACTCTTTTTTTTATTTGTCTAGGATTAATACCTATTGGGTTTTGTTTTCATGTCCTCTGTGTTTTTGCCTATCTCGTTCTACCTACCTTCCTCTCAATTGCTCAAAGGTTAGCTGGAAGAGATCCCTTTTATTTTGTACAATAAAGTGCTTACATACATACATACATACACTAAACAATGAAAGACAATGGCTTTGTCTTCTCTTTGTGCAAAAGTTAAGTAAATTAGTTCTACAAAAAAGATTCGCACGGTAAATAAATAATTGACTAGGTGACGATCACTTGTTTACCCGACTGCGCAACGCAAAGGAGGGTTATTTAGTCGGGTTAACCGACGTCGGCCCGGCCACGGTACGGTGTACTGTAAATCTGCCTTAAAGCCGCTGGTCACAGGTACGACACAGATACGGAGATGAAACTCGCAAGCCGCGTGATTACATTCCAGGCTTGTTCCACATGGCTCTCAAATCAGGCCAACAAAAACAATATGATATGGAGTCGCCAAAATTAGGGTTTTTTTTTTTAACCAAAGTCCGCTTCTGAGTTGTCTACGTTTTGTTGTGTGTTTGGTACTTTTGTGATACGTGAAATGGTTCTCGAGTGGCGACCACTTAGCTGCGCCTTCGCAGCGAGGGTAGGTCACCCACAAGCTGGACTAAAGCTGGGTCCACATTTGTATCATTTTGTCGTATCGTATCTCCGTCGCGTTGCACCGACGCGTATCAAGATCGCTGTAGTGTAGTGTGCACTTAAAAACAGCGCGATCATGCGGCGCGCCGTATCCGATCGCTCGGGATCGATGTTGATACGCGTCTATTATATACATATCCCCGCACACTCGCGATCGGATACGCGTATCAAGATCGGTAAGTATGGACGTGTTTTGATACTGTATCACCATACGAAGTTATGATTTGATAAGCGATACGCCGTGATCGCTCTCGAGGCGGTTTTTCCCCGATCATCAAAGGGGATACGGATGAGCGTCCACACTCAATGATACGGCGTTATGATACGATACGCTGCTACGCTATGGTTATTTAGTATGGACGTATTTTTTCACGCGACGATGCTAGTGATACGGTGTGCCCAAAGTGAGCGTCCATACTTAGGATACTCGAGCTCGACACGATACGCGTGATCGTGATCGGAAAAATGATACAAATGTGGACCCAGCTTATGAGCTCGTCGTAACAGTCACGGGAGTCGACTGGGTGCGGGTGACCGGTCATTGTGGCACTCTTTGGACATCTAGCAGTGGACGTTTTTCGGTTGATATAAGATTAATAGTTTATAAATTTATTCTGTCGCTTAGGCAAGCGCTTTTATATACTGGTTTAGATTTATAAAATTAATGGATATACAAGTATACCGCTATACAGCGCGTCAAATATCGTTTTGAGTAGGTATAACGCTTGTTCGAAAGAATAACGTTGTAAACAATAGCGCTATACGAGAATAGCGGTATTTAAAGGCCTACTGCCAAGTAGGCTAATAGTGACGATATTTTAGCTGACTGTACATGAAACTAGACTACGTGACCTGCGATGTGTTACGCAGTGCCGTCAGCCGGAACGGAAGCGCCGGGACACGGCACGCTTCCGGAATGCCTTTGTGGACTTGGACGGTTTCTAAAAATATTATAATGTTATGGAGACGGGGGTTTTAACCGAGGTTTTAAGGTAGTGTTCTACGTTATTTTCTTCTGGATTTCGTGATTAGAGCCTATGTAAATAAACGATTGCCAGCACTGCTTCTGTCTCTTTTTTTTTCTATTATATATTCTAGCAACAGAAAGTAGTTGCCGACCTAAATTTGGCGGGTCCCGTTGTGTATACAAAGTTTCATGTTATTGCATCATGCCGTTTTAAAATGAGAACCAAATTACGTTTGTATGGAGACTATGGAGAGTCTAGCTTCCTGGGGACTCTTAATAGTAGTTTATGCAAGTGATCCATAAAGAGAGGCCTTAAAATACGAGCGTGGTTTTAATAGGATCACCCGAGTGTTTTAAGGCCTAATTATGTACAGTTGCATACACTACTTTATATACACACATATCATAAGTAACAGCAAAAAACCAACAAAAAAATGACAACAGCAATGGCGACAATTCGATCCTCCGTTAAGACCAATGGTTTTTTTTTAATTATAGACAAACGAATTAAGTCCCTATACTCATGTCACTCGAGACCAAAATAAATGTCGTGCGGTTTATATTAAAAAAACATACTGAATTGACGTTTCGTATCGTTAACTGTTTTAATATCTATGGATATTGGATACTAGAATAGAGACCCACTTGAGTTTTGACAGCTGTTCCAAATTTAAACTCATAATGTTAGAAAAATCTATACTGTTATAATATTAAACTACAGATTTTACCTACTACCACAAACAAGAAAGTTCTCATAGTAGAATCGGTTGTAATAATGCTGGTCATTTCCTACGGTTTCTGAACGCATTTTAGAGCACTAATGATATGTGTGTAGATAATAGTAGATTACTGCAGAGGCCGTGAAGTAAGGGATTGCTGGACGAGATTGGGGTCAACAACGAGTCCAGCAATCCCTGTTCCGGCCGAGGATTGTATAGTACTTTTCTCAAACGATGTGAGGAAATATTAAAATAAAAATAAATACTAGGTAATCAATTAAATAATAGGTAATTTGCGCCTTTTTTATTTTTTAAACATGCCATTTGAGCAAGCCGTTCGAGCACCATGTTTAACCGCACATAAAATATAGTACCATAGATTATTTTTATTTTTTTTATGAAGCAAGTATGCTTACAGTGTCTAGTTGTGGTTGGCAGTATGTAAATTTTCCTTTGTCAGTTTAATATTAGTAAGCAAATTTAAAAAGTTAGAGTAGCGGACAATAATGGTTTTACTTAGGGTTTTCATACATTACTTCTTGGCGTCAGGCCAAGAAGTAATGTAGGGAGCCATAAACAAGAAACTTCACGTCTTCATTTCGTGATATTAACGCGTACATTTCCGAGCATGTTTGAGAAAAGTATATTGTTTGACCAAATGGTTTTCAGCCTCACATAATCAGGTTCTAAGCGGAGTACACCTCCCGAGAGCGAGCAATTTTTCCCGCATCTTTGTAAAGTGCATAATGCGCACTTACACGAATTAAACCGTTGTTGCACACAATGAGCCTTGTTGGCTTTGTTAACTGAGCTAGGCAATGTCTGTCAGTTGTTCTGGAGACTTGAGCTGGGCAAATGGGCAATACCACAGATTAAAGAATACTTACAAGTACATATACCCAATCTCATAGAGCAATTGGGATTAGACCGGTTTCCTCACGATGTTTTCTTTCACCGAAAAGCTAACGGTAAAAGGGTGAGTACCAAATTCTCGGCCAGTAGTTAGCCTGGTTAATCGGTAGTAGTTAAAAAGTTCCGTTGTGACACAAAAAATTACCATAGAATTCTATTGTGACACAAAAATGTACTATAGAATTCTATGGTAATTTTTTTAACTACTACCGATTATACAAGGTGTATTGCTTATACTTGATCAAACGAAATGTGCGGATACTAGACAAAAAAATATCGATAAAAAAATAAAAATAAAAATTATAGGCTAACTATTTAAAAAATTTAGGCGTTTTAAATTTTTTTCTGATGAATACTTCCGAGTTTGGTTTTTAATTCATATCTTTGCGTCTAAACGGTGTAGTTTCTCAAAAGTAGTCTTGTTTTAAAGCTACAAAATGCAGCTAATCGACCAACCAAAAAATAATAACAATATCAAACATAAACCTACAAAAAAAAAGGTAATTAGTAGAAATTTGTGAAAAAGAACAGTCTTTTTTTTAAATTAGTGTCTGTAACTTTAAAACTAGCAGTTTGAGGTAGACTTTTTTGCACTTTTTTGGCTTTTTTTTTTTTTTTGGTAGGCTTTTTTTTTTTTTTTTTTTTTATCGATATTTTTTTGTCTAGTATCCGCACATTTCGTTCGATCAAGTATAAGCAATACACATTGTATAACCAGGCTTAACTACTGGTCAAGAATTTGGTCCTCACCCAAATATGCCGTACAAAAGTTCCAAAAAACTCATTGGTACAAGCCGATTCGAACCCACGAGGCCACGACCACCCTTTGACAGCCGCATGCCTGAACCACTAGGCTACCGTAGCTTCTTTTATAATTAGAGAGATATTCGAGCTTTCGAAATTCGATTTTCGATATGTTTTGCCGGCTGTACACATTGGGCCAACGTTGGCGCGTGAGCAGGAGGCAGCTATGTAAACGAAAGAGATCGAATTATAGCCCTCTCCCTCTAACGCATACCTGCCTTCTGCTCACGCGCCAACGTTGGCCCAGTGTGTACAGCAGGCTTTACCTACCTCATGTTACAATTACTACATAAACCGTGTTCCCGTCAAGCGATATGACAGTTACACTGCAAATTACCACAACGCCGAACATATCAGATAGGGGAAGACTAATAAGGCTATTGATTGATTGATGATTGATGTGTTACTGTGTATGGGGAATGCATACGCTTTGTTCATGGTACACTGCGGGACAGTGAAACGTAAATTATGAAACTATATACCTAAGGCCCCCCCCACACTACCGGCGTCTTGGTACACGTTCTCATACAATATTGTGCGTTGCGTCGACGCCGCGTCGACGCAACGCACAATTTGGTATTGTACCTGTACCAAGACGCCGGTAGTGTGGGGGGCCCTAAGTGGTGGTAATCCTATTCTAATTTCAAATATTTATTCTACAAATAGGCCACGACGCTACATTAACAAGTCAAACGGTAATTTACATTAAAATAATGTTAAAACTTACGACTGTCATTTCAATTACAAAATTGCTGATTAACAAAACGAAATGTCACTGAATGAAAACATAGTTACAATTTATTTTGCTCCGATATAGCCCTCCGAATCGCTAAACTTAAGTGGCAGTGGGCGGGGCACGTTGCTAGTAGAACCGATCGCCGTCGGGGCGGAAAGGTTATCGAGTGGTGACCACGTACCGGCGCAGCGTGGGTAGGCTCCCCACAAGGTGGACTGATAACCTAGTAAAAATTAAAAATAAATTTAATATTTTTCTATTTCATATTATTGCAATATCAATAAAGGTCGCGATCATCATCATATCAGCCGAAAGACGTCCATTGCTGGACAGGCCTCCTCCAAAGAGTGCCAAAGTGACCGGTCCCGCGCCACCCGCATCCAGCGGACCTCCCGCAACCTTTACCAGGTCATCAGTCCACCTGGTCGGGCCTACCCACGCCGCGCCTTCCGGTACGTGGTCGCCACTCAAGAACCTGACACATCACTTTAGACAAATATAATAGGTACCTTGTTTGTGGTGTTGTTCTTTTTCAACGTTGCCACTACCCATAAAGATTGTCTGGAAGAGATCGGTATTAAAAATTCGAATTCAAATTCATACATTTATTCGTGTCCAACAAAAAATAAAAAAAACAAATAAAAATAAAATAACACTTTTAAGTTTTGTCACGAAATGGACCCAGCCCAGTATGTTGCTAGCTTTACAGCCAGCGCTGGTCTTCCGCTGGGTCCATTCGGTGAAGGAAGGGTAGGTAGCAACAATACATTTAAGTTTTGTCACGAAATGGACCCAGCTCAGCATGTTGCTAGCTTACAGCCAGCGCTGGTCTTCCGCTGGGTCCATCCGGTGAAGGCACGGTAGGTAGCAACGACACATGCACTAAATGAGATAAGACAGTGACAATAACATATACCTATCAGACCCCGTATCATGGTCGGCCTTATCACGCGATAAGTGACAAGATAGAAGCGTCGTCTCGTTCTGTCGAACGGTGTCAGCCAGTGACGGACGCTCTATCCTGTCGACCATGATACGGGGTCTGAACACAGAAGATAATTTAAAAAAATAACTACTGTTTAGCGTAAGTTTGATTTAAGTATGTGTTGTTTTTCTATTAGTGTCGTTTTTATTGGTGAACAATAAAGAATAGTTGTATTGTATTGTAGGTCGTTTTATTGTCCGCGAGTACACGAGCAGTCAATTTGTGGAGATTAGTGCCGTCTGCTGTCAATGACGCTCCTGTAATGCGGAAGCCAATATTACGTATGTACTGAGTGAAAATACATAAGTACAGTCCACAATATAATTTGAGAGTCCTTGTAGATGGAGTAGACGCCAGTTCTTCATTAGACGGCTGTTGTAAGATTTTTTGTTGTAAAGTTGACTACCTTATTACCATATGATAAGTGAATATACATATTTTTATAGTCGACTGCATACGCTAGAAGCTCTGAAAGCTGTAGAACTCGAACGAATATATATTTTTAAATTTTAAATTTCGAAAAACTGAATCGACAAAAAAATCCATGATACTTAATTAATTGAACCTGCTAGCAGAATTTCACGAGAATCGGTTCGAGCACAGCTATCACGCGACGGCGCGTGAGTTCTCTCGATTTTTCTCGCACTATCCGTCTCGCTCTTATTAGAACACTTAGAACGAGAGGTACAGTGCGAGAAAAAATCGAGAGTGTGTCGCGGCCGTCCCGTTATAGACATGCTGTAAAGAAAGAAGCATGACAGCGGGAAAGCCGGATACGAAATCCCAAGCTGAAACGGAGAACTTAAATTTAGGTAAGGTGGTTTTTTAGGGTTCCGTAGCCAAATGGCAAAAAACGGAACCCTTATGGATTCTTCATGTCTGTCTGTCTGTCTGTCTGTCCGTCCGTCCGTATGTCACAGGCATTTTACTCGAAAACTATAATAGAGTATTTTAATATTTTGAGGATAGGTGTATTTTGTTAGCCGCTACATAATTTTGTAATAACATTACAAAAAAAAATACTGAGTCCAAAAATTTTTTTTCATTGCAAGCCCACGTGTGGCACATCAATCGATAGGCCTTTCAAAATAAATATAAGGTTTCTCAGCAATTTTTTTGATTAAGTGAATAGAGTCGGGGATAATCGCCCCGAAAGTCACTAAAATCGTGTGTCCCCCCCCTCTAATTTTTGAACCGTGTATTTTAAAAATATGAAAAAAATCATGGACAAGGGCTTATTAAATTCTTTCAGCGAAAATTGTTTTGAACAAGACCGGTTCAAAGGTTTTCGAGATTTCTAAAAAACTGCCTACCTTAAAGAAAAGGACGTAAGTGCCATAAGATTTCAGTACCGATGCGACCTTTTTAATAGGCACGAAACCCTTCGTTGAGCGTGGTCTGGCACGCACTTGGCCGCTTTTTTTTTCATTTGAATTCCGTACCACATTACAATGACCGGTGTCCCGTCCACTGCTACCCGTCAGAAACCCGTCCAGACTCTTTATCCTCGGCCTGCTGCCGGTACGACCGCCGCAGTTTTTCGACGCTAAGGGATTGCATAATATTATGACGGGATTGTCATGCCATTTTTCAAGGCCGTTCTACAAGGTCATGACCCGAGGACTTTTGGGAGACGTAAACAGGGCTTCCAACGAACATTCGTACTAAATATTACTAACAAATACACGGTTCAACTCACGTATTCAATGTCACTACGGGCGACATGTTTCGAACTCTTCTTTCGCAATCTCACACAACTACTCCAGCGCTAGACTGCCCTCCTCCCCCCGCCCTGTCGGCGCGTGCGTCACGCACCGCTCGGCGTTCGGAACGGGCGCGGGCAGTGATACAAGCGACACCGCCGCGAAAAATTGTGACACCACTCCTTATATGTATTAGCTTGTACGTTTTCAATGTATCGATGTCAACAATTGTAGGTGAACCTTAAATAAATAAATAAATAAAACACTCATCCTGAAGAAGAACTCCCGAAGAGTTCGAAACATGTCGCCCGTAGTGACATTGAATACGTGAGTTGAACCGTGTATTTGTTAGTAAGTTTTCAACATGTCTCACGAAAGTTTAAATTCGATTCGTACTAAATTTCATCAAACTCCCGGAAAGGTTTGACAATCTCGACTGTACTCGTACTACTTATAGTTGTTGTAGGACCTTTTTATGGTATTTTATAGGTAGGTGACCCCCAAAATCTACAGTCTCTTTCTATAACTGGACTCAGTGTGGTACAGCAGAGCCGGTTGGTTCTGGTCTGCGGGTTGCCACACCTAGTAAGGCGCTATGCATGTACGTGTCGCGCCTGCATTACTCCGCCACGGCTAATGACATGACGGTGTATATTCACCAGAAGACTGGCTATTCGCTGAGGGTTTTCCAGCTGCGTTCGCGCCACTACGTGCACTTCAGCTCGTTTGTGGTGCGCGTGCCGCGGCCGCTGCAGGAGACCATCGCGTGTGCTGACTTCTGGCCGAAGAGTGTCGTGTTTCGGCGGTGCCGGGGCAACCTACCGAATTCTAAACCGGACTTGACCACGCAACGGAGCCACGCTGTTTCGTCGCCTAAATAAGTCGTTTTTAGGGTTCCGTAGACAACAAGGAACCCTTATAGTTTCGCCATATCTGTCCGTCTGTCTGTCTGTCTGTCCGTCTTCGGCTTAGCTCAATAACCATTACAACTAGAAAACTGTAATTCGGCATGGGTATATAAATCAATCACGCCGACAAAACAGAACAATAAAATCTTAAAAAAACAATTTTACACCCCCTACACCTAAAGCGGGGATGTAATTTTTTTTCTCGTTAAACTCATGGTGTGGGGTATCGTTGAATAGCTCGTTCAAAACTATTATGGGTTTTCTAAAACCATTTTTGAAATCAGTGATTCGTTTGCGAGATTTTGGGCTTTAAGGCCCTAATTTTTGTTCGAGTCATTGGTCACCCCTGCTGCCGGCTAAATGGCTACTACTGGGGGATGTGAAAAAAATCTTGGTAATAGTACATATTATGAATTTAAAAGGAAAACTATCATGGACAAGAAGGCATAAGTAGTTACCGAGTAATAGTCGACGAACTTAATGTGTACTTGGAAAGGCCAATTGTACAAATTCGGCCGACGCAACCGCACCGCACGTCGAAGTAACTAAGACAAGCAACTACGGAACCCTACACTGCGCGTAGGCAGACACGCACTTGGCCGGTTTTTTTATATCTATTGTCAGTATGTTAGGCTTTAAGGTATTTGTTGTGGGCCTTAGATGCCTGAAATAAATGGTTAATTATTATTATTATAATCTTTATTTTAATTTCGTCTTAGACTAGGTTTTTACAATAATTATATCTAAAAAGTAAAATATAAAACTATACATATAAAACATAAAATCATTATAAAAACCTAACCTAGGGTGCAGCCGGCAGCGAGGCGCGGCCTAAGCTACCGGCGGTCAGGGCGACAGAGACAGGAACCTCCTGACCATACGCGCAGTATCCAGGAGTACCGCCTTCTGTATCTGACCCTTGGTCCAGCCGCCTAGCGAGAGTCTCTTGAGGTGATGGTCGAGACACTTCGCTATTAAACCGTTCGCCGAAACGACTATCGGGACGATGATCGTCGAGTCAACATCCCACATGGCGGTTACCTCGTGAGCCAGGTCTAGGTACTTGCTGGCTTTGTCCTTCTCGGCCTTCAAGAGGTTCTCGTCATGGGGGATGGTGATGTCGACGAGCACTGCCTGGCGTTTCGATCGATCTGTCAGCACGATATCAGGCCTATTGGCTAGAATAGTCCTGTCCGTGATCACAGATCGATCCCAATAGAGCGTGGCACGACCATTTTCGAGAACTGGTGCAGGTGTGTACTTATAGTAAGGCACTTCGGAGGCCACAAGACCGTATAGTAGAGCAAGTTGCTGGTGAATAATTCTGGCTATAAGGTTATGTCTGTGCAAGTACTCGCCGTTAGCAAGATGACCACAACCGGAGATAATATGCCTGAGTGACTCCCCGGGACGGCGGCATGCCCGACAAATGTCGACCGTACCGTCCTTCAGGATATACCTCCGGTAATTGTTCGTCATGATAACTTCGTCCGCAATTGCACAGACAAAACCTTCGGTTTCCCCGAAGAGATCCCCGAAACGTAGCCAGTTCACCGACGCGAGCAGATCTACATCGGGCCCTGTGAGGGCCTTGTAGAACCGCCCGTGTAGCTCCTTGCTCCTCCATACCGCCCTGCGGTCCTCGGCGCTCATTACTTTAAGCCTGCGCCAGTTCTCGTTTGCCAAGGAGAGCGGGGTGAAGTTTCCGTCTACTGCTACTACGTCGCGATGCATCCCACACTCGTTGTTTAGGAAATAATCCCTGAGGCTGCACACCTCGCGGTTGTGGAGATCTTTGGCATTTAAAAAGACGCATATAAAGCATTTATTATTATTATCTCTTTATTTGTATTTCATCTTAAGCTAGGTTTTTACAATAATTATATAAAAAGTAAAATATAAAACTATACATATAAAACATAAAATCATTATAAAAACCTAACCTAGGGTACCGCCGGCAGCGAGGCGGGGCCTAAGCTGCCGGTGGTCAGGGCGACAGAGACAGGAACCTCCTGACTATCCGCGCAGTATCCAGGAGTACCGCCTTCTGTATCTGACCCTTGATCCAGCCATCTAGCGAGAGTTTCTTGAGGTGGTGGTCGAGACTCTTCGCTATTAAACCGTTCGCCGAAACGACTATCGGGACGATGATCGTCGAATCAACATCCCACATGGCGGTTACCTCGTGAGCCAGGTCTAGGTACTTGCTGGCTTTGTCCTTCTCGGCCTTCAAGAGGTTCTCGTCATGGGGGATGGTGATGTCGACGAGCACTGCCTGGCGTTTCGATCGATCTGTCAGCACGATATCAGGCCTATTGGCAAGAATAGTCCTGTCCGTGATGACAGATCGATCCCAATAGAGCGTGGCACGACCATTTTCGAGAACTGGCGCAGGTGTGTACTTATAGTAAGGCACTTCGGAGACCACAAGACCGTATAGTAGAGCAAGTTGCTGGTGAATAATTCTGGCTACAAGGTTATGTCTGTGCAAGTACTCGCCGTTAGCAAGATGACCACAACCGGAGATAATATGCCTGAGTGACTCCCCGGGACGGCGGCATGCCCGACAAATGTCGACCGTACCGTCCTTCAGGATATACCTCCGATAATTGTTCGTCATGATAACTTCGTCCGCAATTGCACAGACAAAACCTTCGGTTTCCCCGAAGAGATCCCCGAAACGTAGCCAGTTCACCGACGCGAGCAGATCTACATCGGGCCCTGTGAGGGCCTTGTAGAACCGCCCGTGTAGCTCCTTGCTCCTCCATACTGCCTTGCGGTCCTCGGCGCTCATTACTTTAAGTCTGCGCCAGTTCTCGTTTGCCAAGGAGAGCGGGGTGAAGTTTCCGTCTACTGCTACTACGTCGCGATGCATCCCACACTCATTGTTTAGGAAATAATCCCTAAGACTGCACACCTCGCGGTTGTGGAGGTCTTTGGCATTTAAAAAGCCGCGCCCTCCACACTTCCGCGAGATATACAGTCTCATAACAGATGAGCGTGGGTGTAACATGCGATGCGCAGTAAGCAGTACTCGGACTCTTCGGTCCAGGGCATCCAGCTCAGTCTGCGTCCACCTTAGTACGCCAAAGGAGTAAGTAAGCAAGGGCATCACCCAGGCGTTGAAGGCGCGCGCCTTGTTGCCGCCCGACAAAAGACTATTAAGTACTTTGGTCAGGCGACAAAAGAAGCGCTCCTTCACCGCCCGCTTTACGCCCTCACCCTCAATACCCAATGACTGTGACATACCAAGATACTTATAGGTTTCTGCTTCGGAGATAGATTTGAGGGACATTGTCTCTGAAAGTTGCAACTTTGTTGAATTTACAACTTTCCCTCGCTGTACATGCATGACCGCACACTTATCGACACCAAATTCCATTTTGATGGCGCTACTGAAGACTTCTGTTGTTTTCAGTAGTTCCAACAGGTCATGTCCATTCGGTGCAAATAGCTTAAGGTCATCCATATAGAGCAGATGAGAAATGACCTCACCCCCTCTCCGAAGCCGGCAACCTAGTCCTGAATCCTTCAGCAGGGTGCTAAGCGGATTCAGCGCTAGGCAGAACCACAAAGGACTCAGACTGTCGCCCTGGAAGATCCCACGTTCAATCCTTATAGAGTCCTGCGGACCAGGAGGGCAATCTCCTCCCCCCGGTTGACGAAGGACTGTGGTCCACTGCCCCATGCAAGCGCCTAAGAAGGATCTTAGAACTGCATCAATTTTATACAACTCTAAGATCCTCCTCAGCCATGAATGAGGCATCGAATCATAGGCCTTCTTGTAGTCAATCCAGGCGGCCGAGAAGGCCCCTTTATTCCGCCGGACTCGTTGGCAAATGGTCATGTCTATGAGGAGGAGCTCTTTAGTACCACGAGACCCAACCCTACATCCATTTTGGGCAGGGGCCAAAACGTTGTTTGCAACGATGTGTGCATTAATTTTTGCTCTCAAAATGCATGTAAGGAGCTTGTACAGCGTAGGCAAGCACGTGATGGGTCTGTAGTTTTTCGCTTCCGTGGTACTACCGGACTTATAGAGCAGGGAGGTGATACCAGTTGTCAAGAAAGATGGCAGGGAACCGAGCTCAAGGGCTTGCTGGAACTGTGTTGCCAAACGCAGGTGTGAGCATCGAAACCATTTCAACCAGAAGTTGTGTAATCCATCCGGTCCAGGACTTTTCCAGTTCGGGGCCAAACGGATGGCACAACTAACGTCCTCAGGGCTGATGGTAACAGTCCCCATGGGTTCGATGAACTCACACTCACGTTCGACAACACTCATCCACTCGCCTTCGGTGTGTTCGACTGGTACTGACCAGATACTACGCCAAAAGTCAACCATGGCAGTAGCATCCGGCTGCTGTCCGTCGGACACACGAAGATCGGCTCCCTCCCACTTTCGGTATACCTTCCTTTGATCGCTCTGGAAAAGGCAATTCTGTTGGTATCGATCCACTCGCTCTCTGTAGCGGCGAATACGGCCTGCCCATGCATAGACTTTCTGCTTCAGAAAGTCAATGCGCTCCGTGACACAGGCCATGTAGTCGCGGGGCCTGATACCAGTTCCCGCGAAGGCCTGGTTCACAAAGCGCATGACTCGGGGGCGGTTGTTGCCCCCCCTGAAGCAGATCAGCTTTGCAATGAGAGTCCTAAACGTATTAATACGACGCTCAATCCGTACTTGCCATGCAGGGACACCCCCGGCGGTCCTAGGTGCACGGTCAGCGTCCGGAAACTTGACGCGAGCAACACGGCACGCCGCAATGGCCCCGCAGTACATGATTGAGTGTGTATCAAGTAAGTCTTCACTAGCCCGTATATACGGGTCTAGCAGACCGTTTAGAGCTCCCATTAACGCTAGATTGCGTCTATTTACGGGCAGGCGTGGTAGTCGCGGCCTAGAGTTGTTTGTGGAACGATACCCCGTAATCGCATCTTCCAAAGCCCTCCTCAGTTGCTCATTGGTCTGGGTACTCACGCTCTGATTCGCACATTCCTCCTCGTCGGCACTGGGATCAACCCGCGGTGCCCCCGATGCCAGGACGGGAGCAGGCATCGGAGCCGGCAACAAGGCGGGCAGATCCCGCGCCGAGGTAGAGGCCGCACGAGCAGAGAGTGCTTCCAGACGTAGCCGATCAAGCGTGGCGTCATCCAACCGCTTGTGCCGCTGGATGACGCGCACCTGATCCGATAGACGCTGCGCAGACACGGTGATGGCCGGTTCAAGCGCCTGGAACAGAGGCAGCATCCGGACACGGTACGCGGACAGATTAGTTCCTCCCTCCGTCGCCCCATAGTAGGCGCGCATGCAGTTTTCGTTAATGGATTGCGTCCACTGCATGCGGCGCACTATACCACCGGCAGCGGGAGCCGTGGGCGGAGCAGGATGCCCCGCAGGCCCCAAGCGTGCCGGCAGCGGTGGTCGTCCTCGTCGCGCAGGTGGTCGTGGCGGCGGGGACGGCGGCCCGCGCTCGTCGCTCGACTCGCTGGTGTCGGCCGCTGTTGCGAATTCATCACCCGATGACGATGGCGATGGCGAGGAGCTGGACGGCGCGGGCGGAGGTGGTGGGTGTGCGCGTTGTGCCGCTCTTGAGCGTGTCCTTGTTATCATTCTTATTCTTATCGTCTTAGTTTTCTCCGATATGCCTTTGACAGCTGCTTGTCAGTTCCCTTGATACTGAGTTTTCTCCATAGCAAATAGTGATGCCGTATTTTAAATATATTGCACATTGTGGGAAACTATCGTGTGCATTTGTACAGGTATAAAATGTTTACAAAGGAACAGAAAACGTTAAAAACGAATGTATAAAATATAGATAAAAATTGACACGTCTGTCATGACAGCGGTTTTATTATTATTCTCTTTATTTTAATTTCGTCTTAGACTAGGTTTTTACAATAATTATATCTAAAAAGTAAAATATAAAACTATACATACAAAACATAAAATCATTATAAAAACCTAACCTAGGGTGCAGCCGGTAGCGAGGCGTGGCCTAAGCCACCGGCGGTCAGGGCGACAGAGACAGGAACCTCCTGACTATACGCGCAGTATCCAGGAGTACCGCCTTCTGTATCTGACCCTTGATCCAGCCGCCTAGCGAGAGTCTCTTGAGGTGATGGTCGAGACTCTTCGCTATTAAACCGTTCGCCGAAACGACTATCGGGACGATGATCGTCGAATCAACATCCCACATGGCGGTTACCTCGTGAGCCAGGTCTAGGTACTTGCTGGCTTTGTCCTTCTCGGCCTTCAAGAGGTTCTCGTCATGGGGGATGGTGATGTCGACGAGCACTGCCTGGCGTTTCGATCGATCTGTCAGCACGATATCAGGCCTATTGGCTAGAATAGTCCTGTCCGTGATCACAGATCGATCCCAATAGAGCGTGGCACGACCATTTTCGAGAACTGGTGCAGGTGTGTACTTATAGTAAGGCACTTCGGAGGCCACAAGACCGTATAGTAGAGCAAGTTGCTGGTGAATAATTCTGGCTACAAGGTTATGTCTGTGCAAGTACTCGCCGTTAGCAAGATGACCACAACCGGAGATAATATGCCTGAGTGACTCCCCGGGACGGCGGCATGCCCGACAAATGTCGACCGTACCGTCCTTCAGGATATACCTCCGGTAATTGTTCGTCATGATAACTTCGTCCGCAATTGCACAGACAAAACCTTCGGTTTCCCTGAAGAGATCCCCGAAACGTAGCCAGTTCACCGACGCGAGCAGATCTACATCGGGCCCTGTGAGGGCCTTGTAGAACCGCCCGTGTAGCTCCTTGCTCCTCCATACCGCCCTGCGGTCCTCGGCGCTCATTACTTTAAGCCTGCGCCAGTTCTCGTTTGCCAAGGAGAGCGGGGTGAAGTTTCCGTCTACTGCTACTACGTCGCGATGCATCCCACACTCGTTGTTTAGGAAATAATCCCTGAGGCTGCACACCTCGCGGTTGTGGAGATCTTTGGCATTTAAAAAGCCTCTACCTCCATACTTCCGCGAGATGTACAGTCTCATAACAGACGAGCGTGGGTGTAGCATGCGATGCGCAGTAAGCAGTACTCGGACTCTTCGGTCCAGGGCATCCAGCTCAGTCTGGGTCCACCTTAGTACGCCAAAGGAGTAAGTAAGCAAGGGCATCACCCAGGCGTTGAAGGCGCGCACCTTGTTGCCGCCCGACAAAAGACTATTAAGTACTTTGGTCAGGCGACAAAAGAAGCGCTCCTTCACCGCCCGCTTTACACTCTCACCCTCAATACCCAATGACTGTGACATACCAAGATACTTATAGGTTTCTGCTTCGGAGATAGATTTGAGGGTCATTGTCTCAGAAAGTTGCAAATTTGTTGAATTTACAACTTTCCCCCGCTGTACATGCATGACCGCACACTTATCGACACCAAATTCCATTTTGATGGCGCTACTGAAGACTTCTGTTGTTTTCACTAGTTCCAACAGGTCATGTGCATTCGGTGCAAATAGCTTAAGGTCATCCATATAGAGCAGATGAGAAATGACCTCACCCTCTCTCCGAAGCCGGCAACCTAGCCCTGAATCCTTCAGCAGGGTGCTAAGCGGATTCAATGCTAGGCAGAACCACAAAGGACTCAGCCTGTCGCCCTGGAAGATCCCACGTTCAATCCTTATAGAGTCTTGCAGACCAGACGGGCAATCTCCTCCCCCCGGTTGACGAAGGACTGTGGTCCACTGCCCCATGCAAGCGCCTAAGAAGGATCTCAGAACTGCATCAACTTTATACAACTCTAAGATCCTCCTCAGCCATGAATGAGGCACCGAATCATAGGCCTTCTTATAGTCAATCCAGGCGGCCGAGAGGGCCCCTTTGTTCCGCCGGACTCGTTGGCAAATGGTCATGTCTATGAGGAGGAGCTCTTTAGTACCACGAGACCCAACCCTACATCCATTTTGAGCAGGGGCCAAAACGTTGTTTGCAACGATGTGTGCGTTAATTTTTGCTCTCAAAATGGATGTAAGGAGCTTGTACAGCGTAGGCAAGCACGTGATGGGTCTGTAGTTTTTCGCTTCCGTGGTACTACCGGACTTATAGAGCAGGGAGGTGATACCAGTTGTCAAGAAAGATGGCAGGGAACCGAGCTCAAGCGCTAGCTGGAACTGCGTTGCCAAACGCAAGTGTGAGCATCGAAACCATTTCAGCCAGAAGTTGTGTAATCCATCCGGTCCAGGACTTTTCCAGTTCGGCGCCAAACGGATGGCACAACTGACGTCTTCGGGGCTAACGGTAACAGTCCCCATGGGTTCGATGAACTCACACTCACGTTCAACAACACTCATCCACTCGCCTTCGGTGTGTTCGACTGGCACCGACCAGATACTACGCCAGAAGTCAACCATCGCAGTAGCATCCGGCTGCCGCCCGTCGGACACACGAAGGTCGGCTCCCTCCCACTTTCGGTATACCTTCCTTTGATCGCTCTGGAAAAGGCGATTCTGCTGGTATCGGTCCACACGCTCTCTGTAGCGGCGAATACGGCCTGCCCATGCATAGACTTTCTGCTTCAGAAAGTCAATACGCTCTGTGACACAGGCCATGTAGTCGCGGGGCCTGATACCAGTTCCCGCGAAGGCCTGGTTCACAAAGCGCATTACTCGGGGGCGGTTGTTGCCCCCCCTGAAGCAGATCAGCTTTGCAATGAGAGTCCTAAACGTATTGATACGGCACTCAATCCGTACTTGCCATGCAGGGACACCCCCGGTGGTCCTAGGTGCACGGTCAGCGTCCGGAAACTTGACGCGAGCAACACGGCACGCCGCGATGGCCCCGCAGTACATGATTGAGTGTGTATCAAGTAAGTCTTCACTAGCCCGTATATAGGGATCTAGCAGACCGTTTAGAGCTCCCATTAACGCTAGATTGCGTCTATTTACGGGCAGGCGTGGTAATCGTGGCCTAGTGTTGCTTGTGGAACGATACCCCGTAATCGCATCTTCCAGAGCCCTCCTCAGTTGCTCATTGGTCTGGCTACTCACGCTCTGATTCGCACAGTCCTCCTCGTCGGCACTGGGCTCAACCCGCGGTGCCCCCGGTGCCAGGTCGGGTGCAGGCACCGGAGTCTGCAAAGTAGCGGGTGGATCCCGCGCCGAAGCAGAGGCGGCACGAGCAGAGAGTGCTTCCAGGCGTAACCGATCAAGTGTGGCGTCATCCAACCGCTTGTGCCGCTGGATGACGCGCACTTGATCCGATAGACGCTGCGCAGACACGGTGACGGCCGGCTCAAGCGCCTGAAACAGAGGCAGCATCCGGACACGGTACGCGGACAGATTAGTTCCTCCCTCTGTCGCCCCATAGTAGGCGCGCATGCAGTTTTCGTTGATCGATTGTGACCACTGCATGCGGCGCACTGTACCACCGGTAGCGGGAGCCGTGGGCGGAGCAGGATGCCCCGCAGGCCCCAAGCGTGCCGGCAGCGGAGGCCGCCTGCGCCGCGCAGGTGGTCGTGGCGGCGGCGGCGGCGACCCGCACTCGTCACTTGAACTGCTGCTGGTGTCGGCTGCGGTTTCAAACTCGTCGCCCGACGATGATGTGCTGGATGACGGGGGCGGCGGCGAGGCGGGCGGAGGTGGAGGGTGTGCTTGTGGTTCCGCTTCTTGTGTTTTGCGTGCTCTTGATCTTGTTATCATCGTGGATGTTTATGTCACTTATGATATACTTCAAAATCGGTCTTCAATTGTAGCCAAAAGTGGGCTAAAACAAGATTTTCCATCTTGCCCTTCGTATTTATGCTACGGCGGTGTAAAATTGAGCCATTTTGGTACGAATAAACATAAAAATATGAAATTGTAAAATAAGATATCAAAAAGCACGACTGACGTGACAGCGGTCAAGTTTTTTTTTTTTTTTTTTTTTTATTATTATTATTATTATTATAACCCTCTGCTGCTGGTTGGATACTGCCTATTCCCTATATTCGTTGCTGACGTCGTTATATTTTAATTGCCATAAGTATTCAAGTTACGTGGACGAAGTTGCGGGCAAAACCTAGTGATAATATGCAAAATAAGAACTGTTTATCTAGTAGGTTACGAATAACGAAAATACATTAGCAGGGAGAAGTTTTGGGTTTTACCTAATACTTAAGGTAACCGTACACTCAGATGTCCCAATATTATATTTATATCCCAGCAAGGGTCTTTGATATTTTCAACGTGTATTTAGGTATATATCTAGATACTTACTTACTAAACATATCGTCGATCGTTTAGTACCCATAACATGAAGCCCTATTGAGATTACTTTCTTCGATTCATTTAAGATTTTCCCTTATATTTGTTTTTCAAAACAACCACTAGTTTAAAAACCGCGCCGGGCCGCCCTGGCACGCGAGCGGCCGCGCTACACAGCTCCATTCCCCCCCCCCCCCCCCCCCCCCCCCCCCCCCCGCTCCCAAGCCTCGTCCCGAATCTCTCTGAGAGAGACTCTCTCCATCCTACGTAGGAGGTCACAAAAATCTGTCGCGAGTTTAACAATTTTTTCCCCATCCCAAAAAGTGCTCAGCGCCGCTAAAGAAGTTTTCACTTCAAATAAAGCCGTGAGTGACAACGAGACATGATGCGTTATTTTGCTACGAAACCCTTGTGCTGTGCGTATCTCGTCTTCCGTGTTACTTTCTAAGGTCCGCATTTAGCGGGGCGGGACTTTACCGAGAGCGTACTGATTTCTTAATTGTTAGTAGGTATACATACTATGGGTAGTATTTAAACGAGTGACTGTTAATTAAAGTTTTAAGTGTCAATAGTACATTGTTTAACGAGGGGCGGAAGTGGAATATTGCGAACAAGAGTCTATCAGAAGCCCGACGCCGAAGGCGGAGGGCTTTTGATGACCCGCGTTTGCAATATTCTTACGCCCGTGTTATACACAATGTTTTTCATCACATTTGCTAGGTAACAAATACATGAAGAGACATACAGATTAGATGAAATTAATACAAATCGTAATAAAAACTTCAACATGTCAGTCGTCCATTTTGTTGAATTTGACGTGAGGCGCGTATGGCAAAGACCCTTCGGTATACAGCCACGATTTGAAAACACTTAAAAACATTTTACAAAGACACTAAATAACTATATATATTAAATCTGTAAATAATTCAGATAAAACATGTTTAAGTCGTTTTTTAAGTTTAAAATTATTTATATATACGTTTTCAGACATCGTATTTGATATAAAACCTCTTTGCTCTGTAACTGCCGCATAAGTGACGAATACAATTTAAGAAAAAAACCATTACGCCCGTGGGCGTAACACAGGCTATTACAGCTCTGTATGTCTGCGCATCACATGAAGCCCTTTTCGAGCAAGTGTGATGAAAAAATAATTAATTTACGTTATAGTATTACTAAGTGAGCGACTGACTGCGAGTGACGAGAAATCAACAGAAAAGCAACTTACAAACATTAATTTGAGTTACTCAAAATACAAAATGAGAAGCTTCATAATATTTGAGCGAGCTAATATTTGTTTGAGTGTCAACGTTACGTCCTGCATTTTTTTAATACATGGCAAATTTTTTTTTTATACTGAGCGGCATTTTATCTTAAAAA
Organism: Epinotia ramella; assembly: GCA_947578815.1. Taxonomy (NCBI): domain Eukaryota; kingdom Metazoa; phylum Arthropoda; class Insecta; order Lepidoptera; family Tortricidae; genus Epinotia; species Epinotia ramella. The sequence goes on along the minus strand of OX388224.1, from coordinate 12,367,907 downwards.
ATAACCTCGAAGACGAAAGCGGGAGCTACACTCCCGCTTTTGTCTTCTAACCTATCCGCGAGCAATTTCTAGTCGCTCACTTAGTAATTTAGTCGCACGGATAGAATTTTAATATCTGAAATGGATTAATCACAATCCAGCTTACAAAGTAAGCTCGTTCTGGATTTTTATTATTAATCAATATTCGTCGTTAGTTTAGTTTATTTTTCGCTTACTCAAATTCATACCGCTCAAGTTATTAAAACAGTATGTCCATCATCAGTCGCTTAGTTTTATTTTATTCGATCGTTTTATAATTCTCCGTATTATTATATTATATTACTAGCTTCTGCCCGCGACTCCGTCCGCGTGGAAATCGTTTATATCGCAGCTCCATACCAACTTCAACCCCCCATTTCATCCCCTTAGGGGGTGATTTCCAGGATGAAAACTATCCTATGTCCTTCCCTGGGATTCAAACTATCTCCATACCAAATTTCATCGCAATCGGTTCAGCGGTTTAAGCGTGAAGAAGTAACAGACAGACAGACAGACAGAGAGACAGACAGACACACTTTCGCATTTATAATATTAAACTAGCTTCTGCCCGCGACTCCGTCCGCGTGGAACTCGTTTATATCGCGCAGCTCCATACAAACTTTCACCCCCCATTTCACGCCCTTAGGGGATGTTTTCGGGGATAAAAACTATCCTATGTCCTTCCCCGGGACTCAAACTATCTCGATACCAAATTTCATCGCAATCGGTTCAGCGGTTTAAGCGTGAAGAGGTAACAGACAGACAGACAGACAGACAGACAGACAGACACACTTTCGCATTTATAATATTAGTATGGATATTAGTATGGATGTAACATTCTCATTTATATTATTACTTAGTTTGGATTAGTATGGATTCCACAGTGTGATATTCAGTAGCCGCCGTTCCTATTTCAGCCTGGAATTCCTGCGGCCTCCACAAAGGATCGGAGAAGCTGTATAAAATAGGAAATTTTATAATAATTACCGGGATTTAGTTCCAAAGTAAGGCAGTGTGAAATCCGTGTTGTGAAAGTTGGGATGGAAGTTATATTTTTTACGCAAAAGTACTAGATGTAGTTTATTTATACTACACGGATTCATCATGCTTAGACCAGAGGCTAACCGCGAAACGAAAACGAATTTCGTTCGTGTATCTCCCTCCCTCTTGTTAGTTCGAGCGACAGAGACGGAGATACTCGAACGAAGTTCGTTTTCACTTCGCGGTAGCCCCTCAGGGAAGAAAGAAAGACGGACATTACGAACACTAGTAATTTATTATTATATTATTATGATGAATGAATATTGAATACTTATTAATTTTTGACTTTAAATCTAGGATGGCCTAGCTATTATTAATATTCTGACATTGACATTGTACCATTTATCATTAAGTATTTAAATTGTTCCTATTGTTAGTATTTTTTTTTGTTTCTCATGTCTGTTTTAATTTAATATTGGATCTTTATTGACTATTATTTATTATTGTTCCTTATACACTCTGACGATCTTTTTGTGAATCCATGCTATTTTAATTTTATGAAATGACGTGTAAATTTTCAAAATGAAATAAAATAATCTAATCTAATAGTAATTTGTCATGGCGACTTTTTGGTCGAATGTTGCACTTTGTGATGAAACCTAGCCACTTTGCACAGGAACTAAGAGAAACGATTTCACCCGTAGAAGCGGAAGTTTCACCCCCCAGGAACAGAGTTGGCGCGACTTCATTAAAAGCCGGTTTCTAACCATGCCAGATAAGTTAAGCATACGCTTACACACACATCATCATCGTATCAGCCGAAAGGCATCCACTGCTAGACATAGGCTCCCCCAAAGAGTGCCAAAGTGACCGGTCCTGCACCACCCGCATCCAGCGGACTTGCGTTCTTTACCAGGTCATCAGTCCACCTTGTGGGGGTCTACCTACGCTGCGTCTTTCGGGACTTGGTCGCCACTCGAGAACCCTTCCACCCCAATGGCCACCGGCTCTCTAATATTCCGCAGTATCCAAAAAGGTTGCGAGGGATTTGGTGTCCAAGGTGGACTGATGACCTGGTAAAGGTTGCGGGAGTCCGCTGGATGCGGGTGGCGCAGGACCGGTCACTTTTGCACTCTTTGGGGGAGGCCTATGTCCAGCAGTGGACGTCTTTCGGCTGATATGATGATGATGAGTATCCAAAAAGACTTCAACGAACTCCAGACCGTCGACTGACACGGAGGCCTGGCGGTCTTTAGGCGATTCTCCCACTAGCACCGCGTCCCGCCGCGGTGCGCGGTGCGGCAGATTTTACCATCGTTTGCAAGAATCTCAATTTATATAGAAAACACGCCTAGTACTTCACACTGCCGACATCACGCGAAAATCTGCCGCTCTGCGCACCGCGGCGGCACGGGGTGCTAGTGGGAGAACCGCCTTACGCCTTTGCCACGACTTTGGTCTTAAGCGACCTGCGGCAGCGGTTTTTCTAATTCATTGCGCGTGATCCCAACTAACCACAGTGCGTTGCGGGTCTCGACCGCGCAATGAACACATAAAACGCTGCCGCAGGTCGCTTAAGACCAAGGCGTTAGTGTCGGAGACCAAGATCCACTTCGGGCTGTTGCATCGCAGCAGTACCTACCCCCTGGGGTGTACAACCCGTCGGAAATATCTGCGAACCAGCCTTATATGACGTTCGCAGATAACGAGGTTAGCAGATATTTCCGACACGTTGTAGATTTACCTTTACCTCTCTGCTTTGAGTGATAAACACTGGCTGTAACCATATACAACGTGTGCCCATTTTCCACAAGAGCGTTTGTTCCGATCAGCACAGAACACTATGTTACCGTGTCCGCCGCTAGCTCGCAAATTACACACATTTAAGTTCCTGGGTGGAGTCGGGCCATGAGAGTAACAGGTTAGTTAAGAATTGAAGAGATTTATTAGAAACTAGCCAACTAACATTTTGGTGTCAGCTAAAGGTTTTATTATAACCTTAACCTTTATAAGTGATTCATAATTATCTCAGTTGGAACTAATAGTGTTATAGAGGAGTTAAGCTACAGCTTCTGCTTGCGACTCCGTCCGCGTGGAACTCGATTATATCCTAGCACCATACCTACTAACTTTCACCCCCAGTTCGCCCCCTTAGGGCATGATCTCCGGGATAAAAACTATCCTAGGTCCTTTCTCAGGACTCAAACTATGATATACATAATTTCATCTAAATCGCTTCAGCGGTTTAAGCGTGACGAGGCAACCGACAGACAGACAGTCAAGACAGACACACTTCTGCATTTATAATATTAGTATGGATACTATTCCTTTTTGAGTAAAATAAGAACATTATTTAATCATGATTTAATTCGCAGAACACTTTGTCTATTTTCTTAAATAATACTGTATATAGGTAAGTAATATGGTTAGAAGATAATACATTGAAACTAAATATAAGTAAAACTAAAATAATACATTTCCAGAATTATAATAGCCCTAATATAGACATCAAGATAAACCTGAACAACACTATAATTGAACCAATAGATTCAGCTAATTTCCTTGGACTTACAATTGACAAACATCTCAATTGGAAAAACCACATTGATAATATTTGTACTAGGTTAGACCGATTCGTGTTCGCCCTACGGCATCTCAGAGCCGTTGCATCTATCGAGGCTGCACTTTCTGCATATCACGGATACGTATCATCTGTGATTCGTTACGGAATAATCATGTGGGGTAACTCGGTTGACGTACAGAGAGCATTTATATCACAAAAAAAATGTATCCGAGCTGCCTATGGAGCCCATTATTTGGCCCATTGCCGACCAATATTTAAGGAGCTACAAGTTCTCCCCTTGCCCTGCTTGTACATATATGAGATAGCTAAATTTGTTAAAAAACATCCACACATGTTCCCTCTACATAACGTTGTCCTAAATAAAACCAATGGCAGATATCCGCTCAAGCTTTATGAACCTAGACAGAAAGTTAAAATTTTTACTAAAAATGCTTATATTATGGCAATAAAATTGTATAACAAAGTTCCAAATGACTTCAAATGTTTGCCTAATACTCAATTTGACAGAAAATTATTTAACTGGCTGCTTGACATTTGTTTTTATTCTATAAACGAATTTTTGAATTATTAATTGTCTTACTATATTTTATCATTAATTTGCCATATTGTATGTTGTAATTTTTAATTAATTGTTGTGTGTTGACAATTTCAATGTTTGTAATTTATAATAATATTTCTACGCCGATGTCGGCAGGATATGTGAAACTGATATTGTAAAACATACCAACAAATGTACCATATTCGGAGAAATAAACTTATTCTATTCTATTCTATTCTATTCTATATGTCATTACAATATCATTCGCCGCCAAACTGCTCTCAGTTTGACGATCAGGAAATGTATACTTAAAGCTAAGATGCTTTTTTGAAAAGATTCCGTTCCATTCCCTAGCCTACTGCAATGGAAAACATGAAGGACTTGAGAGCGGTTACAGACCGCGGCTTTTTGCAGTGATTCAAACACGTGACTGTCGCGCGACATCAGCCATATATCATCTGCCAAATTCACCTATCAACACTGTATCTCGTTTGAAGCGCTGCAAAAAGTTGCCATGTATAACCGCTCTTAAGTGGGTGACAGACGGGCGAGTAAGTTCGCGTACTTACAGCTCGACGACTTTACTCGCCTGTGTGTCATCGTAAGTACGCGTACTTTAAAACCGCCGAGCCAGTTTTTCGACGATCCAACACGTTTGAATTTTGCTCGTAGCCCGCCTTGGCTCGTACGTCTGTCACTGCCGCGAACCGCGAGCCGCCATTTTGTGTCCCCAGTATGGGTGCGGAACGCTTGAAGTAGGTGACAGACGGGCGAGTAAAGTTCGCGTACTTACGGCTCGACGACGTTACTCGCCTGGGTGTGTCACTGACGCCGAGCCGAGTAAGTTCACGAATTTTAAATTCGCGATTTTATAGCTCGTACGTCTGTCACCCACTTTAGACTCATAGGCGACGAGTGCGCGGTGCAACATCTGAATGAATCTCGTGTTTAGTGGCCCCATGTGAAGTTTGTACAACGACGATGTTACTCTGATTACGTTACGAACTCACCGGCATAGAGCGCTGAAAGTGACGGACATACGTACATACATACAATCCCGTTACGCTAAATATGCCACAACAGTGTACTTGTTTTGTAAAATAGTTTGAAGCTTTGGTAGTATTAAGAGGGCCGTTTTTCCATAGAAACGTAGTCCCCTATTTTCTTCCTGGATAATGGCAGTAGAGCAATAATTTTTGAAGTGAAAACTTCTTTAGCGGCGCTGAGCACTTTTTGGGATGGGGAAAAATTGTTAAATACGTGACAGATTTTTGTGACGTCAGATGTGAAGGAGGTCACAAACTTTTTTATTTTGCTGCTAGCCGATTCGACTTCATTCAAAACTGAACGCTATTCGTAAGAGTATAAATTTGTAATTTTGTCCAAGCGTCCTTCACCGTTTTGCTATTGAGCAAATTCGAATAGTTCGAATTTGGAGGTTATTCCTAAAGAGATAAAGCTTTGAAAAATATTTACCAACGGCAAAAACAAATTGATATTTTGTTCGCCGCCGCCGTCTGCTGTTCTTGCAAATTCGAATAGTTCGAATTTGGACGTTATTCCTAAAGAGATAAAGCTTTGAAAAATATTTGGCAATGGCAAAAACAAATAGGTATTTTGTTTGCCGCCGCTGACGGGCGAGCCGGCCCGTCGCACCAAACGCGCCCGCGGCCCGTCCGCCTAAAAAAATGATAATTGTTAATAAATTTGCGTCAAATTCATTTTTAGGGTGACACCGTAAGATGTCACGTGACCTGATCGAAAAACTGTTACAATGTTATTGAGTTTTCACTTCTGCCGGCACTCCCGGAGTGTAACCTGGTCTTTTTTTTTCATAAATCTATGGCTACTATTGACATGTTTCTATGTATGTTTTCGTTTTTTTTTTTAATTTACTTAATCTTAAAAGAGATATTAACCTTCAAAAACCTAAAAAAATGCTTGATTTTCCGCTGTGTTCAAACATCCAGAAAACAATTTTGACTAGATTATTAAAAAAAAAGAAAAACATAGGAACACGGCCTAAGCCTTTCAAAGGTCAAGTTTTGGAGAAGAAATCAGGGGACTACGAAACGTTGATTTTATGTACTTTTAATAGGTATTTTCGGTCGTAGCTGCAGTTGTCTCTATCGCGCTCTGCGGGGGGAGGTTTGAGGTTGGCGCGACAGCAATATATTTTACAAATACCTATGTCTCAATTATCTCGCCCTTAGTGTTTCCTAAATAAATAAATAAAATAAATAAATATTAGGGGACAATCTTACACAAATCGACCTAGTCCCATAGTAAGCTCAATAAGGCTTGTGTTATGGGTACTAGACGACGATATATTTAATAGATAGAAATACTTAAATACATAGAAAACATCCATGACTCAGAGACAAATATTCATGCTCATCACACAAATATTTGCCCTTACCGGGATTCGAACCCAGGACCTTCAGCTTCGTAGGCAGCGTCACTACCCACTAGACTAACCGGTCGTCAATATTATGGTCTTAAGTTTGGAGAGAGTTATTACGAGTACACCGAAGAAAACGAAGGCTGTTACAACAATAATTCATTTAATTCAGGCATCCAAGGCACATATACCAAATACCTCAGAGACTAACATACATACAAACAACAAACAACTCAGGGAAATAAATCTACCTCCTTCCACACGTTATTTTTTAAATTCTATTAACCCAACATGTTAACGAGCGACAATGGCGGCAGATAAACCGTACGTGGTTTTCGCTCGCTGTTTTAAAACAAATATTAAAAATTAAAAAAAAAAAAAAAACGGAATAACGTTGTGGGTCCGCTGCGTGGTCAGGTTCGGTAGGTTGGCCCGGAACCGCCGAAACTCAAAACCAACGACCAGAAGTCAGCACACGCAGTCTCTAGGGATTTTATTCACTGTTCTCTGTTTCACGCGCTAATGCGGCTCACCCCGCCGGTCACCCGCCACGAAACTCGACTCCTACCTACGCTTAGTTACTAACGCATTGCGGTGTCAAGATATATTTGTGGGTGAGCTTAAAACAGCGTTGAGGTGAGTTACAGAACAGCGGGGCTTCAACGGCCGCGGCATGCGCACCACAAACTAACTGAAGTGCATGTAATCCAATCCCGCAGCCTATCTTTAATCTCGGTACCTGCGGGATTGCACATTTTAGATCCCGTGGGGTCCCGGTATTTGCGGGATCCCGCATAGAAATTAATGATATCAATTATAACGTAAATAAAACAACAAAATAATCAACGTATTTAAACTTTTATTAGAGTCTACCTTTTAAAAATTCAATATTACACTTAAACGTACGTACGTATTTATTAGAGTTTACCTTTTGAACATTAAATATTAAACATGAAAAAATTACATTGCACTTCTATTAGTTCTATTGAGATCAAAATCAACCTATGTTAAACAAACTGTAAGGAACTAAATTATAATTTAATACAAATTATTAAAATATCAAATTTAATATTTTGTTGAAAATGTGTCTTTTTGCAGTCCCGCAAATCCCGCGGGATCCCGCGCTCGTAATCCCGCTACGAGCGGGACTGAAAAAAGGCGCGGGATCCCGGAATACCCAGATCTCGGAATACCGGGATTGGAAGCCCTAGCGCGAACGCAGCTGGAGCCCCCTCAACGTTAGCCAGTCTTCTGACGAACGCAGTCCACCACTTCATCAGCCGTGGCGGTAGCGCTGGCGGTTTTACATGACTGTGTATCTGTGCCTCTTGTATCGTCGCTGCCAAACGAATAAATCGATTTGAGTGCGTTTTATCTTCAATCTAAATTCTTCTCTGTAATTTGGCATTAAATGTTTAATTCTCGTTTTGAAATCTTAAGCGCATCGCTTTGGGTCATGCGGTTAGCGTGTGTGTGAGCGTGACGCACAGATTTTGAAATTATATTGGAGCGAAATTATTAGTTGTATTGTGAGACACCTATGCGACTCATGATTATGATTATATGTAAAGTAAGTCAAGAAAGTGGTCCACAACGTTTAGACTCTATTATTTGCATATTTAGGTTCAAAAGTGGTAGACCACTTTCTTGGCTAATTGTAATTTTGACAAGTAACTTAGTCTTTTTTTTAATCACTATTAAAATTTATTTAGTATTGTACAGAAGATGCCTAATTTTAATTCCGGAGGGGTCATCACGTAACGTTTGTTAATTTTTCCATATCGGCGGTATGTTGTGTTGCGTGGGTCACGTCCGGTGCTGTCTGAAAATCAGCGCTGCAGGTGTCTGTCTGACACCTCGGCATAATGCTGAGACAGCGACCGATTCACTGCCGCAAAGACACACACATTATGTGTAAATTGTATTGTATTTGTACTCCCTTTTGTCTCTGTGTGTCTTTTGCGTAGTGAATAAATATCTTCTTTCTTTCTCTATATAAAAACTGACATTTAGACCTACCTAACGTCACGTACGTACAATGCGTTACGTGATCGACCTGCTGATTTAAACCGAAATGTCACATTCAGATAATTAGATCCGTGTGATAAAGTTAGTCCGAATTGTGGACTGAATTAGGCGGTCTAGTACTATCTAGCTCAAGCTGCACTTTAACTAGAATAGCAAGAGTTATGTCATGTCGTCGTTAATGCTCCCACCCTCCCTCCGTGCTTGCAAAAATGCAAATAATTACAGGAAACCACCACCATTATTGACAAAACCACGACGAGTGCTTCGCCTACGAGGTATCATCAGGCCCCGTATCATGGTCGGCCTTATCACACGATAAGTGACAAGATAGAGCGTCCGTCACTGACTGACACCGTTCGATAGAACGAGACTGACGCTCTATCTTATAACTTAACGCGTGATAAGGCCGACCATGATACGGGGCCACGCGCTAAAGCGGCTCACCCCGCCGGTCACCCGTCACGAAACTAGACCTCTACCTACGCTTAGTCACTACGCATCGCGGTGTCAAGATATATTTATGGGTGAGCGTTGAGGTGAGCTTAAAACAAGTTTATTAGCGCTTAGCGAATAACAGCCCTGAACTACACTTACATAATCATGGACTTCCGCAAAGTAACGACTGATTTAAACAATTATTTACATAAATATGCTATTGGGAGTGTTTGAAAAATTAATTTCACAAAGGGCAACTTACTTGCATCTCCAGCACGGCTATCACGCGACGGCGCGCGAGCTCTCTCGACTTTTCTCGCACTATCCGTCTCTCTCTTATTAGAACACTTAGAACCAGAGGTATAGTGCGAGAAAAATTGAGGGTATGTCGCGGCCGTCCCATGATAGACGTGCTGGCAATGAGATAATCAGCAATAGATGTAGACATTAAATTGTATTTTCTTGAAAAAGAATTAAGAATGTAGTCAAATGGAGATTTTTTTTTTAATAATATCAAAGTTATAAGTGTCCAAAGTTTTAGGAGGGAGTATGTCCCTTTTCCGCAAAACACAGCTTCATATATAAAAAAAATATAAATAAATATATTATGAGACAATCTTACACCAATCGACCTAGTCCCAAACTAAGCAAAGCTTGTACTATGGGTACTAGACGACGATATACATACTTACTTATGTAGATAAATAAATACTTAAATACATAGAAAACATCCATGACTCAGGTACAAATATTCATGCTCATCACACAAATAAATGCCCTTACCTTAGGCAGGGTCACTACCAAACCAACTAGGCTACAGACAGAGGTCGTCATATGTAACGATTTCATTTTCTATGACGCTCTATGGTCGTGACGTCGCGATCTGCTAGCGTTGTTTCTCTCTAACAATCAACATTAAAACCGTTGTACCTTCGAAAGTTTTTGAGATATTTGAATTAAGTATATCATTTTTTTGCCTTCTTTCTTTTGAAGTAATAATACATTTTGAATCTACACCCCTATTAGCTATCAAGTCTGTTGGTTGGCATCTAAACTCATTATACCTGCATAAAGCTAACGACCTTGATACATGCAATCAAAGTAGCCACTTAGGTCTACATTAATGATCTAGAAATATACCGGTCTACCTGGGAAATAGTTTAACGGGCTTTCGTGCAATTAATGAAGATATCCGCTCTATAAAGATAATGGTCGAATGCTGCCATAAGGTTGTGTTTCCTGAGCCCGGGGCGGTATTCTGGATTTTCTTGATAAACGTTTTATGCATTAAATAAATCTATTTAGGTAAGCGGATTATGGCGTATGCAAATAAAAGATTTTATTCAACAAGCGAGCGCGAAAGAAGTTCTTCGTTTCAGCTTCGGCAAAAATGGGCGATTTTACGGAAAGTTGTACACTTTTTTTAAATTTTGATATAATCGGGTTTTTTCTACTCAGAATCTAGAGCACTTTTGAACCTAATAGGAAAAAAAACTGTAGATGGGTAGGTACCAGGGATGTTGCAGAGATTCGCATTCTCATCCGCAACCACGGAAGTTCCGCACAAATTTCAACATCAGGATCCGTCAAAATCGATGCGTTGATTTTGCGGAGGCGGATGTAGTTTAATTCACGACAAGAAAGGAGCCCACGCGGCGCTTTCCGCGCGAGCGTTAGATAATAATAATAATAATATATTCTTTATTGCACCACAACATAAGAAAAACATGTTACAAAAGTATAGACAATAAATAAAGGTAACAACAGGCGGTCTTATCGCTTTAGAGCGATCTCTTCCAGACAACCTTTGGGTAGCAGGAAATTTTCAAGAAGAGTTGAAAAACAGGTAGTGCAGGAATAAATCAAGAAAAGCTTAATTACACACTCAAATACACACTTTCATAAATAAGTATAGTATAAATACATAGATACATACATACAAACTATAATACAATTATATAAATATATTACAGGACAACAAGACAACTTAAGGCAGCGACAAGTAATATTGTTTCAACAGATTTTTAAATATTTGAAGAGATTTTGCACATCTTATATGCAACGGCAAAGCATTCCACAGCCGGACAGCCTGAAAGGTGAATGATTTGTTATAGAACTTGGTGGATGAAGGCGGTGGAGCGAGAAGATGATTATGTGAAGATCTGATGGAAGTGAGGTGATTAAAACGCTCTTTGAGATACGGAGGAGTTGAGGGAACAAAAAGTATACTGTAAAGCAAAGATAAAATGTGAGAATCCCTACGGAGACGAATAGGAAGCCACTTGAGCTGAGAGGGAAAGGAGGAAACGTGGTCATACTTGCGCAAGCCAAATATGAATCTAGATATTTTCGCCATTAGTAAAAAAAACTTCTTTTCGTTTCTGTGACCAAGAGCAGACGGGTTTGAGAGTTGTTCGCTACGATTGTAATTTAGTCTCAACGTGTTTGATGATTGCGTGATAACAAAAAATTGACGTTGTTTATTTACGTTTTTGAGTTTGCCCCCAAATATCCGCATCCGCACACGCGAATGTCAAAAAAATCACATCCGCGGCATCCCTGATCAGATAAACCATCATATATCTGAAAATCAGTCCTCACTGTTTCCTAATCTAGTCAGAACGGCGTTTCAAATATCACGTTTTTTTTTTTCAATTTACGCAACTAAAATTCCGTATTTCCCGATAAACGCAAACATTTGTAACTAAGCTTTAGCGAACAAATACGTCTATTTGTCGGGTATTGATACCGCGATAATGTAATGAATGCGTTAGTCTAACTCGATTCAGATAATGCTAAACTAGTGATAGGTGCGAATTGTGTTATTAGGACAATTCTCTGACGTATGAATAATACCTTTTAAATGAAATAAATAAATGAAATTAATGAGTTTTATTCTGCAAGTAGGCCGTAATGGCACTTAAGTTACAACTTTACAAGTAGAGATGCGCCGAATATTCGGTAATTATCCGGTATTCGGCATATTCGGCATGTTTTTCAAGGTTCGGTATTTGGCCGAATTATTCGGTAAAACTGCCGAATATTTACCGAATAAACATATGATATTTGTCTGATAATAAATAAATCATTCTTACTATTTGTAGCTCTTAAAAGTTAAGTTATATATTTATTGTTATTAGGCTTATAATAAAACAAGAAAACTTGATTTTGCTAAGCTTTATTTTTCAGTTTAATCACCATATCAACGTCTGTCACTAATTTACCATCAATAACAATTGCAAATGTTGACATTGACAATGCCAAGGTCGGTCAAATTCGCGCTCAGCGAGCCGCGCGGACCTGCATAAAACTCGAGAACCTTTCCGCCCAACGGCCATCCGTTCTACGTGCAATGTGCCCCGCCCACTGCCACTTAAGTTTAGCGATTCGTAGGGCTATATCGGTTACCTTGGTTCTGCTGGGGATAGCCTCATTTCTGATGCGATCGCGCAGAGAAATTCCCAACATAGCCCTCTCCGTTTGGGTGAATTTGAGCCTTCTTATAAGGCCCATTCTTCGCAGATGTATGCGGTCTCCTCACGGTGTTTTACCTTCACCTAACTTGTATGTAACCAACACAAATAACCAGAACCACATTTACCCATGGAACCCTTTCGCCGTCAAGCGACCCCCACATCCATACGTTTATTCGTGGGTTTTTATTTGTCTTCCTATTTATCGATAAAACTGCGCCCTTATCACTAAATTGAATTGGCCGGGACAAAAGGTTCGGGACCGCCGAAAATGGACGGTAGGGTTGTGCGTAGCCTTTCTAGGATTTTTTTCATTAAGTTTGTAAATCTACACTAGCTTCCACCCGCGACTTCGTCTGCGTGGACCCGGGATGAAAATGCTCCTATATTTTAATCCAGCCTAATTTACCTGCGTGCAAAAATCAAAATCGGTTGAGCCGTTTAAGCGAGATTGAGTAACAAACATCTAAACATCGAAACTTTGGAATTTATTATATCAATAGGATGTTGTAACTATTATAAATTATAATGCCTGTATCAAGGAAGGAGACACACTGTGTCTTTTGAGACACAGGGAAACCTACTTTGAAACCCGGGGCATCAACTATTATATACATATTTTTATATAGTTTTATAGTAGAATTTTATTATTATTATTTATAGTGTTTAGGCACCATAGCTCATGAGGACCAGACATTTACTTATTATAGGGTTTAATTTAGAACTCAGGTTTACTTCATTGTTTATATAGAGATTGTATTTAAACTTTCGTGAGACATGTTGAGATAATACTTATAATTACACGGTCCAACTCACGTATTAAATGTCACTACGAGCGACATGTTTCGAACTCTTCGGGAGTTCTTCTTCAGGGGGGCTAGCACAACTGACGCCGCACCGCGAGGCGAGTCGAGAAAGATCTACCCTTCTCTTTCGAATTTGCACGGTGCGACTGAGACAGTGGACGCTCAGTTGCGCGCGAAGCGACTTGTCACCAATATGTGCTAGACGTACCAAGATGAGTGTTTTCGCGGCGGAGTCGCCTGAATAAACTGCCCACAACAAACAAACATGTCGCCCGTAGTGACATTTAACACGCGGATTGAACCGTGTAATTATTAGCGTTATTGTAAATAAATACAAGAAAAAAAGAGAGAAAAAAAAATGTATCGGTGGCAACCCTAACCGCTTATCCCGCGCATGATTAAGCTCTTGGCCGACTCCGAGATGCGGGAAGCGCCCACTTTACCCCCCACTCTTCCTTTGTACGGTCAACTTGCAAATGATATTGTTAGCGTTGTGAGAAACCTTTAGAACTGCTTTTATTTAACTATCTTATATATACTAGCTTCTGCCCGCGACTCCGTCCGCGTGGAACTCGTTTATATTGCAGCTCCATACAAACTTTCATCCCCCATTTCACCCTATCAGGGATGATTACCGGGATAAACCCCTATAATTGGCTCTGTATTGCTATTTATCAAAGTCTAGCGAATATTTCATAGCTGTTGGAATTCCTTGTATAAATAAATAAATAAATAAATAAATAAATAAAATCTATCCTATGTCCTTCCCCGGTACTCAAACTATCTCTATACGAAATTTGATCTAAATAAAAGCCGTTTAAGCGTGAAGTGGTAATAACAGACAGATAGACAGACAGACACAGTTTCGCATTTGTAATATTAGTATGATATATAAGCGTTTTCCTACTATAATCCTACTAATATTATAAATGCGAAAAATGTATGTTTGGATGTTTGGATGTTTAGATGTTTGGATGTTTGTTACTCAATCACGCTTAAACGGCTCAACCGATTTGGATGAAATTTTGCAGAAAAATAGTTTACAGCCTGGTTTAAAATATAGGAAAGTTTTTATCCCGGGTCCACGCAGACGAAGTCGCGGGCGGAAGCTAGTATATTATAATAAAACTTATATTTCTATTAAAAAAGGCATCTGATGATTAAAATGAGTTTTGTCCCCTTCATACGAACAAAAGTCAAAATGACAGATAATGACAACCTAATTTTAACGGCATTTCTGCTAAAATTGATTCGTTAACAGTATGAATACGGCCACTTCAAAAAAAAGGAGGAGGTTCTCAATTCGGTTGTATTTTTTTTTTCATTTTTTTTCCTATGTTTGTTACCTCAGAACTCCGTCATTGATGAGCCGATTCGAATTCTTTTTTTGTTTGTAAGTATATGCTTCCAGGTGGGTCTCATTTTTTTCAAAAATTCAGTTGGATGATGGGGTCTATGATGAATTGAGGGGACTCCTCAATTATATGACGACCGCTTTAGCCTAGTTGGTAGTGACCCTGCCTAAGGGCATTTATTTGTGTGATGAGCACGGATATTTGTTCCTGAGTCATGGATGTTTTCTATGTATTTAAGTATGTATTTATCTATATAAGTATGTTTATCGTCGTTTAGTACCCATAGTACAAGCTTTGCTTAGTTTGGGACGACATCGATTTGTGTAAGATTGTCCCCTAACATTTATTTATTTATTTATTTATATTAGGCACGCGTGTAGTGATTTTGGTATTTTCTATTTTAACTCGTGTATTTACACCCGGAAATCGTAAATTTGATGGAGTGGAATTGATGATGAAGACCACAGATGACTTATGGAATTCCTCAATTATGTACTTAAAAGCACAAAAGTATATCACAGATTCTGATAAGATTCCGTTGAAATAGGAACTAATAAAGTGCCAAAGGTGATGATGATCTTGGGGAATCGACGGAAGTCCTCAAATATTATCGGCCCACATACAGCGATTCGGTTTTTTTTTCTAATAATCAACGCATTTGCTCTCGGAAATCAGTTCATGTGGTAAATTGGAAAATAAATGTGGAATTTGTTCTCGTGGCTTGGTGGAGTACTAATTTGAAATCGGTTAAAACTTTGTTTTTAAAGTAAATTATTATAAGACTGTTATTGGAATTGGAATCTTCTGATTGGACGGTAGAGTTGCTTTTTGAGTGTCCACTTCGATGCAACTCTGCTAACTCAAATAAAGTCAAGTATACCTATATTTGTGTAACTTGTTTCCATTTCACATTTTGACTCACAGTCACAGTCGTCAATGACATGCGACGCTACTCTACTACAGTTACGGAAAATGAAGCCATATTAGACCTTAACACATTACAATAGAGGCTACATTAGTATATGTATGGTGTATGTATGAGATTATAATTGCCGGATGCTGCCGAATCTTGGTCAGTAGGTACTTGATTGTCTGTCTATGTTTGGTATGGAAAGTGTGGAGGGAGTTTTTGTTGAGCGCCCTTTTGAGACGATTTGCCAATAGGATTTTCAACCTACGTATTATACTTATTGAGTTACATTTTGAATGGTATTAAAAGACTTCGAGTGACGTTTGACGGCTTAATTTTTACATAGTTACTTTGCATTACGATACAATATTCCTTTCTCACCAAAATAGTACGCCAAAAGAGAAAATAAAAGTTGAATTAAACATAAACAATACGCGGTTTTATCGCTAAAGCGATCTTATCCAGACATCGTTGGCAAACAATACGGCCCTCCTGATGGTTGCAAATTTGCTGATGGTAAGCGGTTACCGTAGCCTATGGACGCGTGCAACTTCAGGGTTGCTACAGGCGCGTTGCCGACGCTTTAAGAATTGATACACTTCTTTTTTGGAGAAACCCGTACAGTAGACCGTGTACAGTGTGTGTTTCATAGAAAATAACAAAAGTTTCTTATTTAGAATCATGCATCGATAATAGTAACATGTTGTCCTGTATAAATAAATAAATATTAGGATTAATAAGTTTCTCTCCATACACCAAAACACACCTATACCCAGGTCAGAAGAAAAACAACAAAAAACGCAAGTTAACAATTCCAAATGGTAGGTTTGCCGCGTCCGGTGGTTAGGGCATCACACGAATTTGACTTCGTATGCGCGTGAGTTTAGAACGTACTTTCGTAGATCCACGTCATCATTGATCGCAATGATATCTCAATCTCCCATTTCATTGAATTTCAACTTTCGTGAGCCATGTTTAAAATTGTAATATGTAATAGCGGTTACTCACGTATTAATCTTATTGTGACATGTTTCGAACCCTTCAGGAGTTATTCTTCAGATTGAGCGTGTTCGCGGCCGTCAATGCCCGTCGTGATCCAGTAACCTTGTCGCCTGAAATTACGGGATAGTTTGCGATTCCAAAAGGACTAGTCTTTGAAAGTCCTATCAAACACTAGGATTTTAGAGTTATAATCGACCAAATCTGAAACCCCAATGCCCAAACCTGAACCCACACTCGCGGGTCGTTCGCGGTGTTTTAGATTTTTGACAAAGTTGCGTTCGACGCTCGAGGTCACCAACTTGGATGACCTATTCATTTTTCACATTCAGTTTTATGAAATTAGTTAAAAATAAAAACCTATCGTGGGTTTTAGAGACGTCAATAAGGAACATTTACATGTAGATTTCATATATAAAAGTTCATAAACAACATACTAATATCGAAAACAGAGCTTTTTTGGACCATGTTTGTATAAATCATAAATAAATAAATGTTAATTATTTTCAAAAAAACTCTCGTGCAAATGTAGATAAAGGAATAGAGAACCAATAAGTGTTTGTGCCATAAATATATCTATTGTTTTGACGGAGGAACACACAAAACTCGTCAAAACTAGCCAAAAAGCGCGTGGAGCCCCTTAAGAAATCGTATTTGCGGCACTTGACAGTTTGACGTGGTTAGCGACCGAGCGGCTTTTTGGCAGACCGCACGACATGGGACGGGGCCAACGTATCCACGCAGGCCAAAGGACGACCCAGATGCCATGGCACTATAGTGCAACCTTCGGGCCTTTTACCGTCTAACGCAGACAGACCTACAGGCTCTAAAACGGAGGGAATGGCTGCTGAGCCGAGAGCCCGGTGAATGAGGTCATTCAAGGAAGCGTGTCTGAATGGCCGACCGGCACTTGACTGGCAGTGAAGGCCGTGGTGAAAAAAGCATCAGCCGAGCCGCTGCGGAGGCTGGCGGAAAGGATCTAGAGTGGGTAGGCCCCCGACAAGGTGGACTGATAACCTGGTAAAGGTTGGGGAGTCCGCAGGATGCGGGTGGCGTAGTACCGGTCATTGTGGCACTCTTTAGGGCACGCTTATGTCCAGAAGTGGACATCTTTCGGCTGGCTTTCCGCATCCAGCGGACTCCTAATGTAATGGTGTCCAAATCACATAAAACGGAAGACGGTATACACTTCGGGTGAATTGGAAGCCAAGGAATTGCTAGAAAATAATAGTAATGCCGCACTTGAAGTGTTACCATCATCATTCTATAACTCTAGTCTTATAATTTATATGTGTATTACAATGGTCCATGACCGGCGGTTCTGGCGAAACAGCAGGAAAAGCCGGGTGAAGAACGTTGTCTTTTATAATGGCCGAAAGAGAGCGGTTTGATTTGTTACGAGGAATACAATATTTTTTTTATAAACAAATGTGAGTAATGCTTCCCATGTGGCAAAGTTATTATTAGCTACGACGACCGTATCTCAATTTTACACGGGGGCAGAACAGTCAGGTAGAACAGTGCGCAGCACAGTACTGCTACTGCTCGAACGCACAGAACAGTACTGTCTTGACAGTAACCAAGGCAGAAAACAGGTTAATAGCCCGCCGGTCTATTTTTTCGGGGCAGTTTCCCCACCAGCTTTCTCGCTCATTTGTCTTGTGGTTGGACTCGTGTGAACGCAAGGACAGTGCAGTCTAAATAACAGGACAGTGGGTTACTGTTCTGCCTCACTGTTCTGCCCCTGTGTGAAATAGGCTTCACTTGGACTGTCCCGCCTATCCTATAATCCTATATTTAAACGATAACTGTCCTTCCAAACTGTTCTGCCCCCGTGTGAAATCGAAATTAGAAATGCATTCTGAAAAACTCCGGGCTACAGCAACTCAAGCACCCTTTGGAATTCGTGTAGCAATTTTAGTAGTTCATTTTAAAGATGCCAAACGGGCGGATAGTTTTCCCAAAGAGGCAGGAGCGCTGGGAACAGAAGCCCATGGCCTATACGTAACCTGGGAAGCATTGCAATCTGTTGAAGGCGGGATCCATCCTAGGAACATGCGTCTTACTCAGATGGATGGATGGATGTTTAATCCTCAATTACCTCTGTATACTTTCGGTCCTCGCAAATGGAGCATTCCAAGTTTAAGACCGATACACAAGACATAACTATGAAAATATGCAAAATATAAACAAACAAAGGGTCTTTCAAAATGACGTTGCCGACATGCTGCCGTCGCTGGCCGCTCATTTCTTTTGTTTCCAGCCGGCTCTTCAACGTCGGCGTATATAAAGCGTTTGGATTGATCTTGTTATTGATAAAAGTGTTCCGTTTATTTGCGAATATTAATAATGATATCATTGTGGGTGGAATTTCCTGATTACGTGCAATTACGTGTTTCTTCTGAGACAATTTGGTAAGACTTTCCTTACTTTAAAAATCTTAATTAGGAAATAAAATAACAGTAATATCGAAGCCCGAAAAAAAATGTACTTGACGTCCGGCTGTCAGCTAGTTTATTTAAAATTAGGCGTATATAATATCATGTCTGAATTCAATACATATGTGCCTTTCAGTTAATATTCGGTTGCCTTCCTGGCTTTGAAGTAAAATAATACTTTGTAGTGAACTAAAACTGATAAAACTGAGTAGTGGCAAAAACATTTTTTTTTTTTCGAAGCCTATAGAGTGTCCTACTGCTGGGCAAAGGCCTCCCCTCTCGACTTCTGGCCAATCGCTACAAAATGCGTCCAGGTCGTCCCGCCATCTCCGTCTCGGCCTGCCACGTCGCCGCCGCCCATCGTGTGGCACCCACTCCGTGGCTATTTTCGCCCACCTCTGTGGATGCATGCGGCAGGCGTGGCCAGCCCATTCCCATTTCAGCTTGGCGGTCTTAACCCCAACGTCGGCAATGCGGGTTTTTGAGCGCAGCGTAGAGTTTCGGACACGGTCGATCCGTTTCACTACCAGTATGCTACGCTCCATAGCCCGTTGGCAAACCTTCAATTTGGTCTTTTGTGCCTCAGTGAGTGACCATGTTTGGGCACCGTAGGTTAGGACGGGCAGAATACACATATCGACGAGTCTTCGCTTCAGGGTCAAAGGAAGATCTCCCTTCAGAAGCTCAAAAACATTAACGGAAAAAATTCAAAATGAACGGAACAGAAAATATCATTTCGGGAATAATAAAGGAACCATTTTACATGCTGAGTGAACCTGATATCCTCAATTATACAAGAAATTTTGGTGCTTACCTAGATTCCGGAATGCAGAAGGAAAAATACGTCTTTCAGAAGCCGAAATCATCGGGAGTTCTTTCACTATTCTGTGGTTTCACCGCTTTCTACGTGTTGATCTTTCATTTGAAATATAATCTGCCATGGCTAAAGTCAAGCAATATTATGCAGTATGTCATTATGAACAGAGTAATTTTTTCCTTCGTGCATATTTTCCTTGTGTATCTGTATTCCTGTGGCACGTTTGAAGAGTGGGAAGAAAATATAACAAATGCAAAGAATTACATTGAGTTGTTTCTGTTTTTATGGACTTTCATGGTATCAAATGATTTCATTTCTAAAATAATTTTAGTAAATATCCCAGTCATGTTAGGCAAAATGGAAGTGACGCTAATTTGTGTTTCCGTTGCTTCCATCGTGCAGGGAATTATAAAGTTTTCTCTAGGTGATCGGGTTTTCATGGATAGGAAGAAGAAATGTTTTACGTTACATGTCACAGCTTTAGCGAAATTATACCTCATTTCCTTTTGTTTCTTTTTAATTCCAAGTGTATATCTTGTACGCAACAGTATACATATATACGCCATCTTATTTTGAATCGGTGACATTTTCTTTTGTGTTTTTATTTTGTGATGCTATCTTAATAATTTTCAAAATATCAGTACAGATGATTTCTGACGCTATATACCATTCAGATATTATCAGTGTTGTTATGTTTAAGAATTATTATAGAAACTAATGTTTCATTCATATCATTTTATTAAATACGCATTTTATTTATGATAAGTATTTTCTTGAAGTCGTTCTCGATCATAAATGCATCTTGCCCTGTTAGTATGTATGTTTGGGACAAATATTGCAAGTTAAATTTGAGCCACTTTCCGGTGACCCATTGAGCTGAAATTTTGGGTATAAGTATAGTTTGGATGACAATTCAACATTAGTACCATCGAGCTGATCTGATGATGGAGAAAGAAGGTGGCCATGGGAATTCGGTACTTAACCGACGTAACCCCGTTGAGTTTGGGTTCGTTAGATGATTGATGATGGTATACAGAATAGTACAGTCGGCAATAAAAGCTTGAAGTAAAAAATATTTTTTTGACAGAAACTTATTTTAACTTTTTTTCATACTATATGTAACCCTATCTATGTAATTACTCAAATTTTACAGAATATACGCGTTCTAGTTTATATTTGTTATTATGAATGATAATTCCAGAATTATTACAACTTTTGGTTGATGTTTAGTCTATTTCATATAACAGTAGAAAAACCGTAGATTAAACGCCGTGCGACTTTTAAAGAAAAGCAGTTTGAAACGACAAAACATTGGCATTGTTAAGTTTGAAAAGCATTTAATGGTCAGTAACGAGTTATGACTCCTCTTGTGTCGCAAGAGCGTTGCCGAACCTTTATTGATTTGAAGATCTCTTATGTCATCCGCTGCGCCCTAAATATCTAACAGAAAATGAATTGACGAACAAGCGGATGACCTCAAATTCGGAGATTCGAGTAATTCCAGTGTAATCAAGATGTATCTAACATTCTGCCCTCCTATTTTTGTTTGACAACCATAACACAAGTGACCTGAATCGGCAAATCACATCAATGGTCACTGAAGTTAGCTAACGACGCGGTCTAACGTGTATAAATCCTCACTGCGCTCATAATCCTAGAGCTGAGACACTTATTCAATTGAAAATTAACTTACAGAATATTCCAATTTTTAAACTGAGAACCTTTATTTAAGTCTTCTTGGTCGTTTCCTCAGGATCGTGACCACCGCTCTCCAAACCCATCTATTTTGGGCCAGCTGCATTGCTCCCCTGAATGTTGACGCTCGTGGCTTCGCGAATTGCATCTGTCTATCGCGTTAGAATACTTTACGTGCTATGCGGTAGGCACAGCGGGAGAAAATCGCAAGAGTTTTTAGCTGTTAAACATTTGTTCCATGGATGACCTTCTCTACGTAGAACTATTATTTATTCTGTGCTTGTAGGCCCCACGCTGCCGGACCGCCAACGACAGACCATCTTTGTTATATTTAAAAGACTGATTGATCCTAGTGTTACTTGATGGTAAACGATGACAGAGCCTAAGACAAAGCTGACTTGTTCGGTAATAACCTATTCAGTCTTGTTTTCAAGGCACCTAGATCGTAGTTCTCGGGAAATACGGATGAAGGGAGCGAATTCCATTCCTTAGCAGTTCGCATTAGGAAAGACGAGGCAAATCGCTTCGTGCGAATAAATGGTACGTTGACAACATAAGTCTCCCCGCGACTGGTCGTCGTTGATGGAACGGGGACGCTGGATATCGGATCTGCTTCGGAGTGTGGCCCATATTTTCCGAAAATCAGTTTTTCTTGGCATCTTTTATTCCAGTCTCATATTTTTCCGGTGTAATTTTTTCCCAATGCCTATTTTTATTAGTAATAAAGTTTATTATTGTTATTTTTTTCTATTCTCTAAATTGTCTAGGAGCATTTTTGCCTGTGATTATATGTATTTTATTGATGCTAGTTAATCCGGTTTTTTTTCTTCATATTTTCATATGGTGATCCACATTGCTATTATAGACCTGCAGCTGCGATCTTAGCACCTAATAATTTCAATGAATTGAGTCAATACTCCTGGCTTTTCGACAGTTTTGACGGAGATGAAGATACCTAACGAACCTAACCTACCTAGTGATCGCAAAACACTAGATATAGGTTAGGTTCGTTAGGTATCTTCAGACGCCCGAAGGGCTAACAGACCAGAAATAGGAGCGTGCGAGCCGTGCGGGGCTCCGTCAAAACTGTCAAAAAGCCAGGAGTCAATACATTACTAGGTGCTAAAATGTGGAAATACGGAAAACAAATACTCAGAACAAATGTCTCTAGAGGTTAATACATTGGTATTTAAAAAGATTGAGAAAATATGTCAATGGAGACAAAAAATATTGTGAAAAAATGCCTAAGGAACAAAAAGCATTAGGAAAAAATGACACCGCAAAAATATGGGACTGGAATAAAATATGCCAAGAAAAACTGAGTTTCAGAAAATATGGGCCACACTCGTTTTGACCTTCATCTGAAGCTTATATGTCAAAAGGTTTGATGGATATGGACTTTACATACACCTCACAAGATTTAAATACCTATAGAAAAAATATAGAAATTTACAACTCTACTCTTGGCCTAGCTCGGGGCCAATTCGCAACTCGCTGAGTTCACACCAGTTTTCGCCAGTTTTGGCCCAAGTTGGAGTTTTCGCTTTGTCGGTCGACTTAGGCGGAGTTACCCAGAGTTATTGTATGAGAACGCCGTAGCAGCTTTACGTTATATTTCTTCATAACTGAATTATCAAATTACGTTGTATAACTTATCCATACTAATATATAATTAAGATATACTAAGATAAGTCGAAGAACAAACCAATTATGAATATCACTTATCAGAACGTAAGGGGCCTAAAAACAAAGCTCAATTACTTCAGGCTTAACATGCTCTCTTTAGATTGTGATGTCGTAGCAGTAACGGAGTCATTTCTGACCGAAGCTGTCAACGACGCCGAACTTTCCTGCAGCGGTTGGAGTGTGATTCGTCGGGATCGTGCTACCGGTTCCCGCGGAGGCGGCGTGATGTTCGCTGCCCGCCCAGGACTCGAAATACGGCGGGTTCACGAACTCGAAACGCTGAATGGAGAGGACCTTTGGATTTCGGTCACCTTTAAAAGTGTTGTGTTTTACCTTTGTGTTGTATATATTCCTCCTGGTGCTTCAGATGATGTATACATGTGCTGGTTCCAAAGCGTAGAACAAAATATGGAAAAATTGAAAGGAGTAGTGCTCGTGTTTGGAGATCTAAATTTGAACCCAATGTATATGTCTCAAAGTATTCAATGTTATTATTCTTATTTCTTAACAATTTGTGGTCTGAATGAGATGAATGAAGTGACAAATGCGTATGGTGGAAAATTAGACGTCGTGCTGGTGTCGGAGCGTATTCGCGGTGTTCGTGTCATGGAAGTAGAAGGTGGAGGATTGGTTCCTAAACGGGATTTGTACCATCCACCATTGGAAATATCAATACCTATTGCAGAAGTGTTGCGACCTTCTTCTGAGCGCATAGATGCTAGTAATTTAGATACACGGCAAGATTGGGATTTCTGTAAGGGTAACTACGAACTATTGTATGAACTAGTCTCTGCAGCTAACTGGCAAGACGTACTCCAGGCTAAAGAGGTTGACACTGCAGTAGACTTGTTCTATAATAAAATGTATGGCTTTTTTGACAACTGTATACCAAGAAAGCGTCGCTCGAAGGAGGTTAGTAGACGCTACCCGGTATGGTTCACAGCTGACCTCATTGCTGACATAGCACGTAAAGCTAGTATCCACCGGACTTGGAAGGCTACCAACAACATCGAAGCATATAATGAGTTTGCCCAGCTTAGAAGGGATATTAAACAACGAATTGCTTTGGCGTATGACAGCTACGTTGATCAGATCCAAAGTAATGTGAAAAGGGATCCTCGCTCGTTCTGGCAGCATATTGATAGCCTGAAGTCGAAGGGTGGCTTTGCTGGTGAAGTCATGTTCGAGGGAAAGCGATTTGCGGGAGCGGAGGCAGCGGTAGCTTTCTCAAGGTTTTTTTCTGGCGTCTTTCTACCGGAGGTTCCAAAACTGGATATTGACCTGCTTCAGAACTGCGGCAAGGGTCATTCCCGGTGTATTGATATTAATAATATGTCGGTACAAGAAGTGGTTGCTGCCGTAAAGCGGTTGAAGGCTGTGAGTTCTATTGGACCTGACAATTTTCCAGCATACATTGTCAAAGGTTGTATAGAGCAGTTGTCAGTCCCCATTCACTTCTTATTCAACCTAGCAATCTCAACTGGTACTTATCCGAGGCTGTGGAAGATAACAAGAGTGAGGCCTATTCCTAAGACCAGTGACACCGCCAATGTTGAAAACTATAGACCTATAGCTGTACTTCCTACATTGGCAAAATTATTCGAGTCGATGGTGCATACAATATTAGCCACACAATTGAAACCGTATTTGTGCGACTCTCAGCATGGCTTTAGAGCGAATCGCTCCGTCGACTCCAACCTGTTAACCCTGACGGCCACTATCTCTGAGCATCTTGATAGAGGCACCCAGGTCGATGTTCTGTACTTCGATTTCAAAAAAGCTTTCGATCGCGTGGATAACGACGTACTTATGAGAAAGTTAAATGACCTAGGCTTTTCACTGGGGTTGCTTGCTTTCTTTGCTAGTTATTTGCGCGATCGTCAGCAGTACGTTCGACATGGGTGTTTCGTGTCGGCTCCGTATCATACCAGATCTGGGGTCAGTCAGGGTTCGATACTTGGCCCGCTCTTATTTGGGCTTATGATCAATGACCTGGAACCTGTGGTTAAGAATGCACAATGTTTGTTGTACGCTGACGATTTGAAGCTTGTCTATGGAGTAAAGAGTAGAGCAGATTGCGTTTCTCTTCAAGAGGATATTAACGCAGTAAATAACTGGAGCATAGCCAATAAGCTGCTTTTTAATAAATCGAAGTGTTCTGTGTTCACGTTTAGTCGTTCCGCTGCCCCTCGACTTGAGCAGTACACCCTCGGCACTGAGGTTATTGCCAGGGTCTTTTCTGTAAAAGATCTCGGTGTGGTCTTTGACGAGCGCCTCACCTTCCACGAGCACATGCGTACACTTGCCGATAGTTCTTTTAGGAGACTAGGCTTTGTGATCCGCAGTGTCAAGGACTTTTGGGATATTGGAGCCATAAGGATGGTTTACAGCGCTTTGGTCAGAAGTAAGCTTGAGGCCTCGTCAATCATCTGGCACCCCTACGAGTCCACCTACGCCTTACTTCTAGAGAAGATCCAAAAGGCATTCTTGAGATTCATCTTTAAAAAAAGATTTGGATATTATCCATTTCTCTATCCAACGAAATATTTACTCGGATGCCTCGGATACAATTCTCTAGAGGTAAGGCGCAACAAAAAATTGCTGACCACCGCTTGTCGCATACTGCGTGGCGAGTCCGACTGCCCGCAGCTTGTGGCTCGAGTCTTGCGGCTGTATGTTCCGGATGTGCCCAGAGTCAGTTTGAGACCGCGAGCGCGCCCACTGCTGGCAGTGCCGGCGGCGCGCACGGTATCGCATAGACATTCGCCGCTCCCTCGCGCGCTCACTCTGCTCAATGCGCTCTTGACATCGGCACCTGAATGTGATTTGTTTGCGTGGAGATGGGCGACTGTGTGCCGTGAATGTCTAAGGTTTTGTGAGTCGATGGATGATAGGCTGTCCAGTACTTGTATTTAATGTCACCTAGATGTTGTCTATAATGAATATGTTTTTGTACGAGTATACTATTATTTTGTAATGTTTAATTTCTCGGTGTATTGGCTTGTCTGTAATGCCGTGTAAATGTATTGTTAATAATAAATAAATAAATAAATAAATAAATAAATTATAAATCCGAAAGTGTGTCTGTCTATCTGTCTGTCTGTAACCTCTTCACGCTTAAACCGCTGAACCGATTGCGATGAAATTTGGTATGGAGAGAGAGAGGGCAGAAGGTAGTAAGGAATAAGGTTAAATAATATTTCACTGAAATTACAGGCGTAACATTTTGTCTATTGGTGATTGACATACAAACCTGTATTTTCGAAAAGGGGTGGGTAGAACATACACGCTTGACACAACCTATTTCAAAAATTTTTGAAGTCTACGCTTGCTCTTGATCCAGGGTACAAGCACTCTATCTATAGTATACACTTTTCAGCATACTGACTAAATTATTGAAGCTTTGCTTGGTTTAGGACGTGATGTTTATCTGTCGGTCTCTAATGTTTTCCTACACCTAAAAGGAACTATTCAATATCAAATGATATTTCTACAGAATCTACCAATAATGCAGCGCGGGTAGATCCCCACAAAGACTGATGGCTTAGTAATGGTCGCGGGAGACCGCTGGATGCAGGACCGGTCATTGTGGCACTCTTTGGGGGAGTCCTATGTTCACCAGTAGACGTCCTTCCGCTGATGATGATATTTCGCATATAAGTTTTTTGAGCATCCAATGGTATGAGCCGATGTTCTTACCCACGACATCCCCTTCGAAATTCGCGTCCCTTACCTTATAATTGCGTGATGGCTAAGTCATTATGTAAATATAGAGGCCTCGGCAGAGAGTACAATTTTGTACCCTTTGGCGTCGAGACCCTGGTCGTGGGGTGTTAGTGCGCATAAGTTATTTGCAGAATTCGCGAAACGTCTGGTTGACGTCACTGGTGACCGAAGAGTGGGCGGCTTTCTCGCGCAACGCATCAGCATTGCAATTCAGCGTGGAAATACCGCCAGCATCCTTGGTACAATACCTCGAGGGCCTTTTTAGGGTTCCGTAATCGACTAGGAACCCTTATAGTTTCGCTTTGTCTGTCCGTCCGTCCGCGGATAATCTCAGTAACCGTTAGCACTAGAAAGCTGAAATTTGGTACTAATATGTATATCAATCACGCCGACAAAGTGATAAAATAAAAAGTGTTTTTTTTTTATAAGGGTACCTCCCCTATACGTAACGTGGGGAGTGTTTTTTTTTTTCATTTCAACCCTAACGTGTGATATATTGTTGGATAGGTATTTAAAAATGAATAGGGGTCTGCTACAGTCATTTTTTGATAATGTTAATATTTTCGGAGATAATCGCTCCAGAAGTAGAAAAAAATGTGTCCCCCCCCTCTAACTTTTGAACCATAAGTTTTGAAAATATGAAAAAAATCTCAAAAGTAGAACTTTATAAAAACTTTCTAGGAAAATTATTTTGAACTTGATAGGTTGAATAGTTTTTAAAAAAAATTACAAAAACTAAACACCCCCCCCCCCCTACACTGAGCGTGGCCCGACACGCTCTTGGCCGGTTTTTTTAGATTTAACGTCATGTTAAATATCATCTTAGTATATATTCTTTAGAAAATAAATGTTTTTTAGTCAATATTTATTAAGTACCTATATCTAAAAATCCTCTTACCAAAGCATCTCTCATAGATAATTAACGATTCAATATGAACGTTTTACCTCCGGCAAGGTAATTACTCCACAAAGCGTCTTGCAAATTGAAAATAGATCAAGGCATTGTAGGTAACGTTGTAAAGGTAGACCTGTGTTTGACAAGCACAAAGCATTTTATGTATGTAGGGTTGTATGTATCATCAATATCATCATCCTCCTAGCGTTATTTCCGGTTGTCCCCTAAAAGAGCCCGGGGCCCGCCTTGACATTGACACCTAATGCCAAGATCTGGCATAGGCACTAGTTTTACGAAAGCGACTGCCATCTGACCTTCCAACCTAAAGGGAAACTAGACCTTATTATTTAGAGCGGTTTCCTCACGATGTTTTCCTTCACCGAAAAGGTAACGGTAAATATTCCGGATATAAGTTCCGAAAAACTCATTGGGTAGGATCTGAACCCAAGACCGCCGCTTGACAGCTGCATGCCTGGACTTATCTATGAGTGTACCTATATATGTATGTAAGGAAAGCACTGTATTAATACAATGAAGGGTTGAATTGAAACATAGACATGTCACATAAGGGCATTTAAAAAAATATGTTTACCCAATTTTTTGTGACGACAATTTTGTGTTCAGTTTGTATGAAAGTTGACTTTTTCTTTTCAATTTATAAATAGGGGTGTAGACACAAGATAAAATGGCCTATAATGTTGAATTTTCCCGAAAGATTAAAAATATTGTCAAATGGAGAAAAAAGTAAACCAGGGTATATAATCACAAAGTTATAAGTGTCCAAAGTTCTAAGAAGGGTATATTCTGTCCCTTCTGCAAAACGCACCATCATACGAAATGGTTGGTATGTATAAGGGCTCACAGATACCCTTAAGGTTATTATGTATACCTGTTACGAAAACTTTCAAAATCTGTTCTCATTTTGCACGGGGAATGTTCCATGTTGTTGGAAATATTTCCCATACAAGACTAAGAAAGTTTCAAAATAAGACGTACTTACCTCTCCAATGTTCATATTAAGGGCCTACCCGAGGTTTTCATCGACTTTTGACGAGTTTTGAATCGTATCTCCTACTTTTGCACTACAGATAGAATTATAAAACAAACGGCTATCGGTTCTTCAATCTTTTATCTCCATTTTGGTCTACCGGATATTGAAAAAAAAAATTACTTAATATTGTATGATTTATTTAAACATTGTCTAAAAAAACACTTTTTCGTATCTATATTGACGTGAAAGATCTAACATATACGAAATCTACATATTTTGGTTCGTCTATGACGTCTCTAAAGACGTGTCTAGGGTTTTCATTTTAAATTAATTAACACAAAAGGTCTGGCCAAACCAGTTTTTTGGCCTAAAATTGTTCAACTTTGATGCCAAATATCTCGAAAACAATGAACTTTGAAGTAAATATGGCATACTATATTGCTTAAAGCCGTTGTTATTAATATAATACTAAGCTACAAAAAACATTAGATAACTAAGGGATTCAGATCGAAGGTCATTGGCGTATGGGAGCCCCTTAAGCATAAATATCTACATACTTATAACCAGCTAGTCGATGGCGTAATGTTTCGTACGTTAGGTACTTAGATCTAAATTAATTTGTCCATCATATTTGCTCGTAAAGGGCTTTATAACGCGCATACAGAGCTACAAAAGCCAATAGTACGGTCGAGGTCAAAAATATGTTTACACTTTTGCACCTTATTACAAGGCAATAAGGTGCAAAAGTGTAAACATATCTTTGACCTCGACTGTACACCCACGGGCGTAATGCTTTTTTCTTAAATTGTATGTCATGTCCTGAATAGTGATAAAGCAAGGAGGTTTTAACTCAAATACGATGTTTGAATACCTGTTTATAAAATGAATGTTAACGCATACCGTAAACATGTTTAACTGAATTATTTAAAGATTTTTTTTTTTTTATGTGATTTTAAATCGTGGTTGTATGCTGAAGGGTCTTTGTTCTTTGCCTTCCTCACCATACGTCAAATTCAACAAAATGTACCTACGATTGACTTTTATTGT
Source organism: Epinotia ramella (assembly GCA_947578815.1). Taxonomy (NCBI): domain Eukaryota; kingdom Metazoa; phylum Arthropoda; class Insecta; order Lepidoptera; family Tortricidae; genus Epinotia; species Epinotia ramella. The sequence continues at coordinate 12,338,084 of OX388224.1, read as the reverse complement.
GATTAGAAATATTTTGTTTAAAATGTAGTGGTTTCCTCACATATGTGATGAAACACATTTTGTTCGATACGTACGATAAGAAATCTTACCGTACTCGTGGTACGATTTGTATGGGAAAATGGCAGTTGAGTTGTCCTAATGCTTTTTCGATAAGTTACGTAATGCCCCTCAGGAATAAAACACATACTTTGCTCCAGAGTAATTAGGACTGTTATGCGGTGTTCTTCAGGGTGTCGCTTCACTCGTAGAGAGTGGAGCGACTCGTCGCCATTCGTCTCTCAAGGCCGCCTTCCTTGTGGATGAAATGCAGGCTTGCGTCTACCGCCCTGATTTGGTCAGTCCATCTAATGGCCGCTCCACACTATGGGCCATCCTGACCCATCATACATGACCCAACTATACGTTAAAGGCAGTAAGACATATTTATGTCTCGTTCTACCGCATAGCCGCGTCCTGTATGATGGGTCAGGATGGCCCATCGTGTGTTGCGGCATTTATAGGCGATCTGCCGCGGGCTCTTGTGCCCTCAATCCAGCCCTGCACCACAAGCCGCTCGACAGAGTCGCAGCCCCGCCGTGTTACGTGGCCGAAGAAAGTTAGAAGGCGGGGAAAACTGTATGCCAACGCCAACAGCTAGAGACAGTTTGCAGGTCCTCAATTCTCGGACGCTCTGGCGAACCTACCAGGAACACAACAGACAACACAAGTACAGAGTATAGTGGTGATTTAATTGTACATTTTTTTTATTACTTGAAAAAAAAAAACATTGACATGATGACAAAGGCTTATTAGAGGGTTGAGGTCTATCTCACTGACAGAAATGCATGGCCCAAACCAGAGCCCAAATAGCTTAATTATTCATACCTATAGCTTATTCGGTCATGTGTTCTTGTAGAACAATGCATTATGATGTTTTTTTTTCTTTGTATTCATATTCAGTTTAACTTACTTTAAGCCGGTAGTATTAGTTTAAAAATAACTGACTGTTGAGTTTGTTTCGGCGTTTCTTCTAAACAGTGGTCATCTTTTTCAGAAACGCTGGTAGAATTTTGACTTGTAAAAGTGCCATTACGGCCTACTTGCAGAATAAAATTCATTTATTTCATTTATTGGCTGCTGTCTTCTGTAAGGTGGTGGTGGTGAAGTGGTGAGCTTCGGTGAGGTTTTTTTTTATATACTACTGGTATGGGCAAACAAGCAGACGAGCCACCTGATGGTAGGTGCACCCGTCGCCTATACCATCCACTGTCCCACTAGAACTCTGATGCAAGTTCAAATGGGACAGCAAATGTGTTGCCCACCATGAGACTAAGGTGTTGTCTCATTCTACACGAAAAGCTACACGTTATGATGCGCAACGCTATACTTTGGATGAACGACCACAATTTAGAGTTAAATTTTTCAAAAACAAAAATAATGCAATTTAGACCTCGTCAGAAACTACAATTAGATATAAATTTTTCCTTCAATAACATTAAAATAGATTGCGTCCCCTCATTCTCTTTACTCGGAATAAATATAAACACAAATATAAATTGGAAATGTCACATTCAAAAAATTAAAACTAAACTAAGCCAATTTGTATACGCCCTAAGGGAACTAAAAAAGTCAACCAACATCGAAACAGCAATGACGGCTTACTATGCTTTTGCACATGCATGGCTTTCCTACGGGGTGACTTTATGGGGAAACAGTACCAATGTACAGGAAATATTCATCCTACAAAAGAAATGCATTCGGATCATAAGCAACATCAAGCAAACCGAGAGTTGCAAGCCCCACTTTCAAAAGTTAAAAATCTTAACCTTACCTTGTATTTACTTATTAGAATCGTGTAAATTTGTGAAAAAGCAGCCGGAACTACGAGTATATACCAAACTTGGAGACGGGCCTCGTCGGTACGAATCTCGCTATAAAAATAATATGATCCAAACATCGTCAAAATTAAAACTCCACAGTAATGGGCCATATTCGATGTCGATACGAATTTATAATAAATTACCGAATTACATCAAAGATGAGCAAAATTATAATAAATTCATTAAAAGTCTAAAAACATTTTTAAAAGAAAACTCGTTTTACAGTATAAACGAATATTTATATCCTCCGTCAGGTGTAAAATTGTAAAAATAAATATAACAATGAGCTTTAAATAAAACAATATATAAATATATATATACAATTATTATCAGTTATATTTTTTTAATGAATTATTTAATATTAATATTGATGTCTTTTCATGAAATTGTTTTAATTAATTACTTTTATTTTACGATATTGTTATTTATACTCCAAATATTAGTATCTTATTTTTTCTTATTAGTAATGTAATGACCAATAATGTTTTAATTAAAATTACTGTTTTGCTGCGCCCTATCCGGGTCCTCGTACTGTATACCTAGCATTAAGTTGCATGTGTTTGTGTACTTGGTTGCAAATGAATAAATGAAATGAAATGAAATGAAATGAGCCTCTAGTTTCGCTGGCTAACTTGCCCCATTCAATCCAAATAGGAGCAAGATAACATTCCGGTGTACCTTCATCATGATCATCCTCATTATCAGCCTGTAATCGCCCACTGCTGAGCATAGGCCTCTCTTCGAGTACGCCACCCTTCCCTATCCTGAGCTAATCTTATCCAGAAGGGACCCGCAATCTTCCTAATATCGTCTACCAATCGAGCTGGTGGACGGCCGACGCTCCTTCTACCTAGAAGTGGCCACCAATCTGAAACCTTTTTGGTACACCTCCCATGCAAGGTGTCCTGCCCAACTCCACTTGAGTTTGGTAATGGTATCTCCAACGTCGCGTACCTTAGTGCGACGTCGGATCTCGACATTTCTCACTCGGTCTTGTAGTTTAATACCGAGCATGGCGCGCTCGATGGCTCTCTATGCTATTCGTATTTTGTGCCCAGCCTCACTTGTTAACGTCCACATTGGTTAAAGAAGAAGTGGTTTGGCGGTGTACCCTACCTGCCTTCAATATGTAATTCTTGGATCCTGAAGACTAATTATTACTCACTAAGCTTCCGCGCGCGACTTCTTCTGCATGGACCCCGGATAAAAACTTTCCTATATTCTAATCCAGACCATAAACTATCTTCGTGCAAAATTTCATCCAAAGTGATTGAGTAACAAACATTCAAACTTTCGCATTTATAATATTAGTAGGATTAAGTTTATAGGGTCAACGTATCATGTCAGATACTTATGATAAATTCTACCATTCCGTTCAAATTAATTACCAATACGATAAAACAGATATCGATTTGCATAATAATGATGTTCAATCGTCAACCGATGTATCATTTCGTTTCCACTAATCCTATTCAACACCTATCTAAACAACTTTTACATAAGCACAGACAGACAATGTATAATTAAGTCAATATTAATGATAGACGGAGAATAATTAAAGACTAGTTTCGCATCGAAACTCACAATGAGTGACCTTATTCGGACACACCCACGCGAAAATACGCTCGGACTACGTTGGTTATAGATGGATATACCTACTCTTATTATTGAACGCATGATAATTAACACATTCCCTGCCAAACATAGCTACCGTGGTTTCCCCGCTAAAGATTGGAAAGAAGCTACGACGTAGGCGCCCGCTAGGCTTTGTTTCGAGAAGCAGGGAAATTGGGTTTTCGCCTGTTTACGCGGACTAGTTTTTTCAAAGCAGCAGGCATCCGTAGTTATCTACACAAAGTGCCATTGCCAGTGACTTAATTAATAAACTTACCAGACTGTTTACCGAAGCAAGGCAAACGGCAAAGCTACGTAAGTTATTTTCAGGGTTCCTTTTTTTTTTAATACAACGACGGTGGCAAACGAGCGTACGGCCCGCCTAATCGTAAGCGGACACCGCAGCCCATAGACGCATGCAACTCCAAAGGTTCAACTCGTTGCCGTCCCTTGATATGTTTGAGGATTCGCCGTGTTGACAGCTGAAGGAACAAATTCCCTCGCTCTCAGCACAACGCATCCTCGGGAGCTTTGGTGACCTTGCTCACCTCCAGGAACACAACACTACGGAGAAAGTAGTACGCTTAGTGTTATTATGGCTGTGGTCTTCTGCAAGGCGGAGGTACTTCCCTAGTTGGGCTGCTCCAAATTCGAGCGGGATGACATTTCGCTGTGCTCTACCTCACGAAACCGTTCCGTATCACTTTCTTGTCCTGTCTGTCTGGCTAGGGCTTGTCCATAAACTACGTCATCGTTTTTTGTCAATTTTTCCCTGCATCATCATGCTATCCTACGGCCTTCCTTTGCCTGTCTTATCCATATCAGCATAGCCTGCTAGACTTGTCACGAGCTACGGCGCCTGCGCGGCGGCGCTTGCGCTGACACCGTTACATATTGCCGTGTGGCGTTAGACAGGAGATGTGGCGGATCAAACTAGTTTAGGATAGGCCCAGCGCGTATTTCGTAAAACCTCTGCCTTACAAGTAGTAGTATTAGGGCGTGTTGCACCAACTTACGATGACAGACCGATCAACGTTAAATATAAAGGAAAAGTAAGGAAGAGAGATGACAACTATGGTAGCTGTCATTCCATAGAAACTTAACCAACTTTGCATACACTCAGATTTTAACGAACACCGCTTACAGTTACAGATGGTTTTGTGCAACCGGCCCTTAATGTTAGAGAGGTTTAGAGAAATATCATGTTCTAATTTGGAAAAGTAACTTTTTTTATGCTCCGAAATTATCTTTAATGCAAGTAGGCCTAGGTAGTAACAAGCACTTTCGAATCGTCACTTAGAACTCTAAAAAAAGTCTCAAGCTAATTGTTTAGAGCATTTTATAAATTCTTCTTCAAATATATCGAATTGATAATATACAGTAGGTGCCCAAATAATTCATAATAATTTCGCAATAAGATCTTCTCACACAGCTGTCACAATATAAGAAATAAATGTTGTACTTATAAAAAAAACAACGAAAATAATAAGTTAAAAACTGTCATAATTTAAAAACGTAGTAATAAATTATTTTTTCCAGTCACTATGAACCCCACGGAGTTTTATCATTCATGTAGTCTTGTGTGCATAAGCTTTCGAAAATAAACAAGCAAAAGGCATTGAATCACTCTATCTATTTAAAAAAACCGCATCAAAATCCGTAAGCATACATAGGGACAGACAGCGGTAAGCGACTTTGTTTTGTACTATGTAGTGATGATGCGAAAGTTTCGATGTTTCTTTGTTATTCAACGGCTCAACCGATTTGGAAGAAATTTTGCACGAAGATAGTTTAAAGCCTGGATTAAAATATAAAAAGGTTTTTATCCCGGGTCCACGCAGACGAAGTCGCGGGCGGAAGCTAGTTCTATTTAAATATTGAACCTGTTCATAAAATTTCACATTAGTTTTCGAACAGCTGGGACGGACGGGACATCCGGACAAAATAACGAAATTCGGCGCAAGATGAAGCATAGAACTTAGTACGCGTTGCTCGCTCGTATAATTACAGAAACATCATTATGACAAAGTATAGGTATCCGCTCGAAGGCAGGTCGATCACGTGACGCATAGGTAGATCTATAATGACAATTTTTATATGAAAAAAAAAACAGACTGTCCTAACGCGCGGTGGAAAAGTTACGTGATTACCCCTCAGGTTTTTCCTAAAAAGTGGTAATGTACCGTAAAATGGGGTGAGTAGGGTTCGCGGGGAGAGTTGGGTTATGAATGGGGAGAGAAGGGATAAAAGGGGGGTGAAATGGGATTTTACGGCTACTGCTACATAAATAATGTATTCCAATTTAAAATGGAGCTATAGTAATACTCATAATAAAAAAAAAGACCAGGTTGCACTCCGGGAGTGCCGGCAGAAGTGACAACTTGAATATTAAGGTTCGGCATTTTTTATTTTTTTTTGGAATGGTTAGGGAATAATTTTGCACGAATTGCTTTAAATAAGTATTCAAGAAAAAAGACCGGGTTGCACTCCGGGAGTGCCGGCAGAAGTGAAAACTCAATAACATTGTAATAGTTTTTCGATCAGGTCACGTGACATCTTACGGTGTCACCCTAAAAATGAATTTGACGCAAATTTATAAACAATTATCAATTACTTAGGCGGACGGGCCCGTCGGCGCGCCGACGGGCGGCGGCAAACACAATACCAATTTGTTTTTGCCATTGCCAAATATTTTTCAAAGCTTTATCTCTTTAGGAATAACGTCTACATTCGAACTATTCGAATTTGCAAGAACAGCACAACAGCAGACGGCGGTGGCGACCAAAATATCAATTTGTGTTTGCCGTTGGTAAATATTTTTCTACTTTTTATCTCTTTAGGAATAACGCCCAAATTCGAACTATTCGAATTTTTTCAATGGCAAAACGGTGAAGGATGCGTTGGTATTATTACAAATTTATTTGCAGAATATACTATTGCAAAAAGTGTTTAACGGCTTTATACTCTTACGAATAGCGTTCAGTTTTGAATGAAGTCGAATCGGCTAGCAGCAAAAAGTGACCTCCTTCACATCTGACGTCACAAAACTCTGTCGCGTATTTAACAATTATTCCCCATCCCAAAAAGTGCTCAGCGCCGCTAAAGAAGTTTTCACTTCAAAAAAACCCCTTCCAAAACTAAAATACAAACGTCCGGAACACTTTATTATATACACTATTCAGTTTGCATATGTAAAAATAAAATGTTATCGACGTTTGAATGTCAGTTTTGACCCTACTCACCCCGTTTTACGGTATCAGAACAAAACATAGGTACATGCCCCAACAAAATTGAAAATATTCCCAACAGCAAACGATACCTCCAAAGTTTTCCTCGTAAATTTCCGTATTCCATACAGTAACGTGGAACAAAGGAAAGTTCCTAACTTGGACGGAAACTGAACTAAACACTTCGATGACTTGAACAGTCCAATTCGAAAACGCCTTATCTCCCTACAACTTCTTTGATTAGATCCGACGTTTCGACATAAACCGACACTTCGCAAGTGGTTAGACGAGTTGATTTGACTAAAAACGGTCAAGTATTTCTCGGAACATGTTTTCGAATGTTGTGTTTAGTTTTGAGTGTTGGGTTTTTGCCGCGAGTTTTGCTGTAACGTGATTATTATTTACCTATTTTTAGAATTTTGGGCTTAATTGGACCTTAATAAATGGGTCAGTGTTGTCCGTGGGTCTGTATTTTGAAGAATGTTTTTGACAGCTCATGTGATGACATGGCACGCATATATATGTATACATCACATCATCCTCCTAGCATTTTCGCAATTGTACCATTTGTACCCTAAAAGAGCCCGGGTTCCGTTTTGGCACCTAATCCCAAGATTTAGCGCAGGCACTAGTTTTACGAAAGCGACTCCCATGTGACCTTCCAACCCAGATGGAAAACTACACCTTGTTTGGGATTAGACCGGTTTCCTCGCGATGTTTTCCTTCGCCGAAAAGCTGCCGTTAATAGTACATTACGTACCTAGGGCGGTGAATTCGTGAATGCCCCAGATCGCAGGTGTTTGTTGCCCGAACCGAAGGCTTGGGGTGTGAAGGAAGATTTACCGCTGCACCCGTGGGCGGTAAATCTTACTTACCGCCCGGAGTGACGTAATAGTACATTACTTACCAAGGGCTGTAAAAGAAAGAAAGCCCGAAATCGCAGGTATTTGTGACCCGAGCCGCAGGCGAGGGTTGTAAATATGCGATAGAGGGCTTTCTTTATTACTGTCCGTGGTGAGTACACAATTTTACGTCTTCATCTGGCCACAATGCGAGTTTTACCGTACGCGCAGCGTGCGGTACCTATAACTCACATTATGGCCAGGTGTGACGTAAATAAATAAACAAATCAGCCTATACTTTATAGGTACGTCCCACTACTGGGCACAGGCCTCCTCTCATGGATGAAAGGGAACGAGCAGTAGTGGACGCTGGCCCAGTGCGGGTTGAGGACTTCACATACACCCTTGAATTTCTTCGCGGATGCATGCAGGTTTCTTACGATGGTGTTCCACTGAAATATCAAATCATACTTTTTTTTTTAAATGGCAAGAACGCAACTTTATTGTTTCGTCATGTTCGTCTGTCCGTATGTCAAAGGCATTTTTCTCGAAAACTATAGGATGTATTTGAATAAAATTTGGAGGAAAGGTGTATTTTGTTAGCCGCTACATAGTTCTGTAATGAAATGACTAAACAAATATTTTTAGAGATGCATTCAATACATGTAACTGCAAGTCAAAAAAAAATATCATTCGAATTTAAACTTTTGTGAGACATGTTGAAATAATACTAACAAGACACAAGCGACACCGCCGCGAAAACACTCATCCTGAAGAAGAACTCCCGAAGAGTTCGAAACATGTCGCCCGTAGTGACATTGAATACGTGAGTTGAACCGTGTAACTGTTAGTATTAAAAATATCATTGCAAGTCCGCGCACACAATCGATAGCCCTTTTAAAATAAATATAAGGTTTCTCAGCAATTTTTTGATTAAGTCTGTATAGTCGGCGATAATCGCGCCGAATGTCACAACAATGGTGTCCCGCCCTGCCCCTCTAGTTTTTTTACGGTGTATTTACAAGAATTGAAAAAATCAGGGACATGCTTATTTCATTCATTCAAAGAAAATTATTTCGAACAAGATCGGCTCCAATGTTTTCGAGTTATTGCTGAAAAACTGCGTTCCCAATAGAAAAAGACATAAGTGCCGTGAGATTTCTGTGGCGATACGACCTTTTTAATAGGCACGGAACCCTTCATTGTGTGTGGTCCAGTCAGCATCATATAGTTAGTAGCAGCCAAAGTAGCCAAATATATCGGAACACTTCTTTATTACTATAGGAGTAAGGAAGTGTTACGATATATTTGGCTACTTTGGGTGCTACTAACTAGATATGTGATGCTGACTGTCCAACACGCACTTAGCCGGATTTGTTATACATTATATCTATCTAATTAAGTAAACATTGAATACCTATTATTTTACTTGTTGCATTAATTCGGGATGCATTATCGTAGAAGTGAACTACAAAGTCGATTTGTATCCCGAATGGCGTTCAATGAAATCCTATCGCATCAAAATGTGTGGGTGATTAATTGCGTTATTAAATAACATATGTCCATTACATTACAGCTAATAATCTAATGCATCGGGTAGCGTACAATGACGTAATGGATAATGGGCGATCAGGACAATGATGGATGGTGACAGCCAGTTTTCAAACAGAAGTTTTACACGCTAATGTGTTTTTTAAAATTTCGTAAGTCCCGAGTAAAGTTGACTCAAGTTGACTCTACAGACAAACGTAGTTTCGTTCCCATTTTGAAACGGCGTACTGGAAAAACATGAAACTTTTTATATTTACACACTGGGATGCGCCATATCTAGGTCGGAAACTAGTTTTCTCTTGCATGTCTTTATAATATTATTTACGTCACTCTGGGCGGTAAGAGCCTTATCACACTTGCGATTTGCGAGCGTGTTTTCTATACAATTATCAGTCGCGGCGAACACGCTGCGTGATCGCCTTCATACAAAATACGCTTGGAAATCGCAAGTGTGATAAGGCTCTAAGTGACATTTACCGCCCACGGGCGCGGCGGCAAATCTCATTTCACACCCAGGAGAAAACGTAAAATTATTAAATATTCTAATCAATAAAAGATTCCATCGAATAGATAACCTCCGCCTTCTCTGAGGTCGGTTAAATATACTTAACATTACAGCACAATACACCCATTTTTTACTCTTCCTCCTCATTCAAACAAAGTAGGTAAAGAAGGAAACAACTCAACAGTCAACCTATTTCTATACAATTTGTTTTTTTTTCGGAAAAATCTATGCTATACAATACTACCTTTTAATAGTTTTAATTACTTATTGACGCTTAACAAACTGCGGCAAACCTGTCAGCAATTATTTTCAGAAAAATCATCAAATAATTACTTTTTAACGGGACTCATCTCCAAATCGCATATTTCGACCCCAAAAATCTATAACCCGAAAGCGAAAACCTTCCATTACCTGCTACATCCAACATTACTCCCTTCTTTCAGCATTTGAGTGAGGTTCAAGAAAGACATCATTTTTCACTACCCTGCGTCAAGGTGGGTAATGAATGAAGCCTTTACAATCGCCAACATAACTTTACCATCCGCAAACCAAAATATTCCTCCAAACCATAAGGCATACGATCGAATTCGTACTGGCCAAACGGTATTCAGAAAGGTGTACGCTTGGAACGACTAATGATACTTGAGCTCCGATAGCGTAATTATTTTCCCCTGTCACGCCTGTTTTCTTTTAAACATCGGTGGGGTCGGTGGCTCTCTGTGAATTGGACATCTTTTGGAATTCCGATACTTGGGTTTTCAGCGGGTCAACATCACGAGTGGCTTTTGTTAAGGTATAGGTAATCGGGAATAAGAAATTGTATCAAGTTACATCCGAGTTCGATTTCTGATATCGGTTTTTGAGGCGACTGCCGTTTCATTTACTGTCTTGAAGTAGATCTTAGTCTACAACGTAATTTTTTAGAGCAGTTACTAGGAAACAATATTAGATTTACTATTTTGCGATTTCACTAGCGGTCAAAATAGTGTGATGTGTAATGTGGTTCCGTCTAAGTTATTGTTTTGACGCTTAGAGACCGTATACATCTCTTAGAATATTAGAATAATTATTAATTGTATTTGGACGCTCAGATACCTTATACATCTCTGGAATACTGAATAATATCATTAACTTCTGTTAATGCTGGATACAGATCTTATATCGAATGTAATGGTCATATTTTGCAATTTGGTTTTGTTTACATTCACTTAGTGACATTTAGTTTGTTAACCTTTTATATATCATTTTAAATGATTATTGTGTAAGATTACTATTTTATTGTAAATTACCGTTTGACATGTAAAAGTGCCCTTGTGGCCTATTTGCAGAATAAATAATTGATTGATTGATTGATTGGTACGGGTATCATCATCGTCATCAGCTTTTGTACGTCCCCAACTGCAGTGCAGAATTTTAGTAAAGCTTTGTCTAACCACAAAAGCTTCCGATTCCTTGAACAAATTACTAAGTAGTTTTCTTTTCCCTCGTTTTACAATCGTACAAATAGCTCCGTATTTCCAAGAAATAAATCTCCATTGTACAGTCTAGCCGTGTCTATCGTGAGGAAGAATAAATTTTTAAAATGCACATTACAGTTTAGTGCACCTAAATGTAGCATTGCCGTCCAGGACGGGAAGGCGCGCATTATTTGCTACGTGATTGAAACTGCGTTATGTTGGGTATGCGAAACTCTGTGTAAATGTTGTTAAGAGAAATTGTTTTATTCTTTCTAACATCTTTTGGCTATGTACCTACTTAATTTTGAGGAGATTCCTAAATCTGACCTGTTTTGATTTTGAACCAATCTACGTGCGTTCGCAATAAACTCGGAAACTACTGCAACGGTTTTGACGCAGTTTTTACTAATTTATGAGTTTGTTATTTAAATGGTTTCAACGTATAATTTAGATAAGATAAGATTTATTTGCAACCAAGTACATAAAACTAAGATATATGGACCCTGGAAGGGTGTAGCAGCAATCAGGTTACTTATACTATCTAAGTATTTAAGAAAAATAAAAGAGGCTCATATATATAATGTACGTAATTCGTATAATTTCGTGTGGCGCTTTTCAAGAACTGGTACGTACAAGTTAGGAGATGGACACACGACCTACATTTGAATGGGGCACTACCTGAATAATATACATATTGTAAAATGAAAATGTGTAGTTCAGATATCTCCGTCTCTATCGCACTTACTACACACGAGCGGCAAAGATGGGGATACACGAACCTAGAATTTCGATATTAGTAGTATTTAGGTAGCGTCGCAGATTTACATGATACCAAATCCAGGATATTAGCCGTCTTGCGTAGAGCCCGACAAGCACCGATTGTACCCTGAGGTAGTGTCGCTGTAAACCTCATAATATATTCCGCCACGAGCGGGATTTGAACCCACAACATGATCGAAATTTGGAATTTCGTTAGCGGACGTTTCTGCTTAATAAACATTTACTGTTAAAATGGGGTAGCGCATTGTTACTAACGATTCTCAATGTAACTTGAGACGTTGGTGCCGTCTCAGAAGTTGTAATAACTTCGCGGTAGATGTCGCTACGAGCCTCCCTAAGGTGTAAAATACAATAGTGGAAGGGATTGAAAGATTCGTCGCCATCAGCGGACCCACGTAACTCAATTGGCAGAGCGATGGACGGATTCCAAAGGTTGTGGGTTCAAATCCCGCTCGTGACGAATAATTTTTCAATTTTCCACTATGATCGAAATTTGGATTTTCCTTAGCGGACGTTTCTGCTTAATAAACATTTACTCTCATAAGCCAGTACCTAATGTACATAAATACGTCATGTTTATTCGGGACAGTGTGTATTGGCAGTGTGTTGTTTGTTGAATGTTTAATTGAATCCACACTTAGTATTAAAAGTAACTCTGTCTGTTTGTCTGTTACCTTTTCACGCTTTTAACTTTAAGAGGAGATATCCTGCGAAAGGGCATAGTTTTTATTCCGGAAATGTCTTCTAAGGGGGTGGAATGGGGGCGAAAGTTTGTATGGAGCTATATATAAACAAGTTCTGCGCGGAAGAAGACGCGGGCAAAAGCTAAATGAAATTTACCCGTTTTCATCGCTCTTGATGGTGTATAATGAAACTGGACTAATTCAACCCTAACATTTGCGTAACTCCTTTAAAATTCGGTATACGTGCCCATCATGCTCACTGTATTTCTGCTCGCGAGTGTTGGGTTCTTTACTAGGGTTGTCTACATTCAAATTTTTTTTTTTTTTTTATACAACGACGGTGGCAAACAAGCGTACGGCCCGCCTGATCGTAAGCGGACACCGCAGCCTATAGACGCATGCAACCCCAAAGGAGTAACATGGGCGTTGCCGACCCTTGATATGTTTGAGGATTCGCCGTGTTGACAGCTGAAGAAACAAATTCCCTCGCTCTCAACACAACGCATCCTCGGGAGCTCTGGCGACCTTGCTCGCCTCCAGGAACACAACACTACTACAGAGCAAGTAGTAGTGTTATTATGGCTGTGGTCTTCCGCAAGGCGGAGGTACTTCCCCAGTTGGGCTGCTCCAAATTCGAGCGGGATGACATTTCGCATACCTCACCTAAACACAATATTCTTCTTGATCGTACTCTCATGTCTGAGAGACGTGAAATCTATGGTTGACTATCAACCACAATGATGTGATATAATAATTATAACTACAACTTAGAAAAGTTGAGAAATCCCGGACATTTTCATTTCAAAGTAAAATATCTCAAAAACGGCTGAACAGATTTTCATGAAACATGGCTAAGAACAATTGGGATAAAATTATCTATGACAAAAAAAAACGCATTCAAATCGATCCATCCGTTTGGGAGCTACGCTACCACAGACAGATACACAGATACACAGACAGACACGTTAAACTTATAACACTCTTTACGTCGGGGGTTAAAAAAGAGGTAGATACGTTGTCTACGAAATCCTGTGTTTAAAAATGGCCACCAAATCTTCGTTTCCATTGACCAGTCGAAACGGAGGCAAGTTGGTGCAATTGACTCAGTTTTAGTGTGCTACTTACCTCTAAGTATATTATATTACATCACTGTGGTTGAAAGAGTGATTTATTTCATTCATTCACGAGTCATCATTGCTTTCACCCACTGTTCTCCAGCCCGTTCGATCTTGATCCTTTTGTATGGCCTGTAGTGTGGACCCGGTAACTTTTGTATGGCCTGTAGTGTGGACCCGGTAACTTTTGTATGGCCTGTAGTGTGGACCCGGTAATTTTTGTATGGCCTGTAGTGTGGACCCGGTAACTTTTGTATGGCCTGTAGTGTGGACCCGGTAACTTTTGTATGGCCTGTAGTGTAGACCCGGTAACTTTTGTATGGCCTGTAGTGTGGACCCGGTAACTTTTGTATGGCGTATAGTGTAGACCCGATGACTTGTATGGCCTGTAGTGGGGACCCGGTAACTTTTGTATGGCGTATAGTGTAGACCCGGTAACTTTTGTATGGCCTGTAGTGTGGACCCGGTAACTTTTGTATGGCGTATAGTGTAGACTCGATGACTTTTGTATGGCCTGTAGTGGAGACCCGGTAACTTTTGTATGGCGTATAGTGTAGACCCGGTAACTTTTGTATGGCGTATAGTGTAGGCCCGATGACTTTTGTATGGCCTGTAGTGGAGACCCGGTAACTTTTGTATGGCGTATAGTGTAGACCCGCTAACTTTTGTATGGCCTGTAGTGTGGACCCGGTAACTTTTGTATGGCCTGTAGTGTGGACCCGGTAACTTTTGTATGGCCTGTAGTGTGGACCCGGTAACTTTTTATCTGTCGACCTCCTGGTCGCATGGCCTCCGCCCCCCCCAACACTCCATCCTTACTCCCCGGTTAGCACAAGACGGCGCACGAGCTCTCTCGCGGCGACATGTACTTTCCTAATCTCATTAGAAAACTTGTAAAGAGACTAATAGTCTATCTCGCCGCGAGTCTTGTGCTAACAGTGCTGGTGAAACTATTTATAGAATTGTGTAGTTAAATTAACCCTTTAACGGGCAAAGATAAAAATTCATAATTCAAGTCTCTTGCTATTGTGTAGACTTAAAAATTCTGGCTCATAAAAAAATACAAAAAGATGACCTTAACAGGTGGTCATTTTGGCTATGAAATAAAAATTGTGCCCTATAAAGGGTTAAATGAAAACCAAGACAAATCTAAAAAAGGCCCTCGAGGCATTGTCCCGCGCATGCTGGCGGTATTTCCTCGCTGAAATGCAATGCTGGTGCGAGAGAGCCGCCACCAGTTACACCAATCAGACGTTTCGAGATTTCGCAAATAATTTAAGCGCACTGGGACCCCACGGACTGAGGGTCTCGACGCCAAAGGGTACAAAGTTGTACTCTCTGCCGAAGCTTCTATATTAAGTATTAACTAAGTTTCAGATTTTCGGCATTTTCCGCCGCTGCACTCACTTTAGAAGTAGTCCGTTGGAGGTAGGACGGTGCCAGTGAGATAAGTTTAGTAGTTACGAGTAATAAGCGTCATATATACAAACTTACAGAGCTACGAGTTCTTTATCCATAGATCAGTTGAATTCCTGAGTGTCATAAATTGACGGGTTCATGAATTTTGCGTATTTTAATCCTTTTAATATTTCAAATGTTGGCATACCTTTAAAATTAGCCTATTTTAATCTTTTGAATATTTTAAATGATCTTACATATTATTTTCTAATGTTGAGCATGTACAGTCAGCGTCACATAGTAGCAGCCAAAGTAGCCAAATATATCGTAACACTTCCTTATTCCTATAGTAATAAAGACGTGTTCCGATATATTTGACAACTTTGGCTGCTACTAACTATGTGACGCTGACTGTATGTGTAGACAGGTAGACCTAACTTTTTTTTATGAACCTAAAGATTTAATCATTTACTTGGTATTAATCATGTGTTTAAAAAATGTGTTTTTTTTTATGTGTAGTTAACAAAAGGTTAAGTTAAAATGTTACAAACCGATATGGAACTTGTACTGAAACAAATAATTTCATTCATTCATTCATTTGCATATGAGCACATGATTAACATTTTGTAGCGTATTGATTTAAAGCGCCTGACGGAAATTATTGAGCATTTACTTAAATTCGCCATTTAGGGTAAAACCAGGATAGATGACCCACTTTTTGAAATTACTTTGGTTTATTATCTCCTAATTTATGAAAGGAATGAACAATATCTTGGATATTTCCAGAGTATTGGCGATTTTTGCGGACCTATAAATTTTGGGACAACTATCCCATGTAGGGGATAGTTGCCAAATCTATGTAAATTACGTTTAGGATAGATGCCCTGTCGAGAAAAAGTAAATGTATCCCGCAAAAACTTTGATCGCACCTAGCCGTCCCATGCAATCGCACAGAGACATGCAACACGGTCAACTTAGTTATAGTTGCAGAGTCTCTCGATTGATAAATAAAATAATGTGCGTTTCATTCGCGAAATTACAGTAATTGCAATCAAGGCAACTATACCCCCGGGGCGACTATCCGGGTTTTACCCTAGTCATTCGTCTACTTTATACCTTTATTTCAAGCTTTTATTTCACTTGAACTGTTCGTTGATGAGGTGGGGGGGGTACTTCGCACTTCACAAGATGCTGCTCCAAATATGAGGGAAATTACAAAAATTGCGCTGTGCCCTAACTACAAAAAATCCACAATCAAACTAAAATAACGGTTTCATGTTATTTGGTTGTACTTTCAGTCATCATCATCATATCAGCGAAAGCTGCTGGACAAAGGCCTCCCCCAAAGAGTGCCACAGTATCGCTCCTGCGCCCTCATCTAGCGGACTCCCGCGACCTTTACCAGGTCATCAGTCCACCTTGTCTCTACCCACGCTGTGCCTTCCGGTACGTATTAATAGTGACTCTGTGAGCTGTTGAATTCGCGAGCCTGTCATTTTTTTTAAATATCTGGCTACTAAAATGGGAAGAATAAAAACATAATCAATAAAATAAACGAAGAAACAATAAATGAATTACAAAATAAATTAAAAAACTAACCATAACCCAGTCATAGCAAAGACCCCGTCCAGCAGTTCCGTCTGCGGCATGGAGCCCATAACGCTGGCGGCGTTACCTATCTGTATTGCTAATGAAATACGTTGCGAGGCAGAGGCGTCTTTACCTACGGTGCAGGGTGTGCGTTGCACACGGGCGCAGCGGTCCTAGGGGGCGCCGAGCGCCCCCCGCTACGGAGCCCCACTCGGCGCGCGTGCTTACTAGGGGGCGCTAGAGTAATGTTTGCACAATGGCGGTAAATGGGCTAGAGACGCCTCTGGCGAGAGGTATAGTTAAGATGATATAAGCTGTCCGTTTAGCACTTGAAAGCTTATCTTGTGAATAATGGGCTGTTTCCTATTGTATAAGCCCACCGAAAATCCTCCGACCAGATAAAATTAAGCAAGTAACAATAAAACTCATACAAATAGCTACCATCTCCTCTCATAACACTTTCGATACTTGGACATTGAAAGCAGCAGTCAAGTAAATCACGACGAGTCGCTCAGTCATTGGCCTCATAAATGATTTCATGTCAGTTGACCAGGGATTGACATTAAAATCTGTATAGGCAATTATTGAACGTGCTCACAAAATGTCACAAGAATCGTGGGAAATGCGAGCTGTAGAGGACAACAGCCGTCATGTTAAGGAATTTTGACCCTAGCTGAAACGAAGATCTACGTTTGCCTCACTGGCTCGTTCAACAAATGCCTACTCACTCGGTGAGGCAGGGCACAGCGAAATGTCATCCCGCTCGAATTTGGAGCAGCCCAACTGGAGATGTACCTCCGCCTTGCAGAAGACCACAGCCATAACGACACTACTACTTGCTCTGTAGTAGTGTTCTGTTCCTGGAGGTGAGCAAGGTCGCCAGAGCTCCCGAGGATGCGTTGTGTTGAGAGCGAGGGAATTTGTTCCTTCAGCTGTCAACACGGCGTATCCTCAAACATATCAAGGGTCGGCAACGCCCATGTTACTTTGGAGTTGCATGCGTGTATAGGCTGCGGTGTCCGCTTACCATCAGGCGGGCCGTAGGTACGCTTGTTTGCCATCGTCGTTGTATTCAAAAAAAAAACTCACTTTCGAAAAGTTTAAGTGTTGACAACCCTCGCTTAGCAAAGATTCTGTAAACTTTGTTTGAGCACGTACATCGGAATATTTTGTTACGATATTAGATTTGTCCATGTCAAGCCTTTGAATACATGGAACTTGTGAAAGGAGTTTTACTTACAAATGCGTTGCGATATGAAGGAACTGGAACAATACAAATCCGACATGTTTTATCCAATTTACTGACGACCGGTTTTGCCTAGTTGGTAGTGGCCCTGCCTACGAAGCTAGAGGTCCCGGGTTCGAATCCCGGTAAGAGCATTTATTTGTGTGATGAGCGTGATATTTGTTTCCGACACATGGATGTTTTGTAGGTATTCAAGTATTTATTTATTTATAAAAGTACGTTTATCGTCGTCTAGTACCACAGTACCCATAGTACAAGCTTTGCGTTACGTGAAAGTCGAATAAGGGAGCAGAGTTGAAGTGTGTTGTGGGTTGTGGGCGATGGGCTAGCAACCTATCACTGCGATATCACATTTTGTCGATCTTTTATACCCTCATTAATGGCAAAAGCGGCACTGGAACATAAGTTTAATGTGCTCTGCCTAGCCCTTTTGGGCATAAAGGCGTGAATCTATGTTTACAGTATGTAGGTATGTATGTTACCATAAACCTGGTCTGGCAGAAGGTGGCTAAAGGTACTCCTCGAATCTCGGTTACACAAGATTACCCCGTTGAGTTTGGGCCCAATGCTGAGGTAAAAAAGGAAAATTTAAAATTCTACGTTGTTTTTTTTTTGCGGTAAGCAATCATGTTTTCATTAAATCAGATAAATCATATGAAACAGTTTTTGATTTATGAGGGGGTCAAAAGTCGCTCCAAATGGTTCGTGTAATATAACACACGGTGCTGCTCGCCAGTTCTGTTAGCTTGAACTTGGCTTGACACGCTGCCGCGTGTCTAGATAGTTAAGAATCATTATAATCTGAAAGTCGATTACTTGACGACCGGTTAGCCTAGTGGGTAGTGACGCTGCCTACGAAGCTGAAGGTCCTGGGTTCGAATCCCGGTAAGGGCAAATATTTGTGTGATGGGCATGAATATTTGTTTCTGAGTCATGGAAGTTTTCTATGTATTTAGGTATTTATATCTATTATAATTATATATCGTCGTCTAGTACCCGTACCACAAGCCTTAATGAGCTTACTATGGGACTAGGTCGATTTGTGTAAGATTGTCCCCTAATATTTATTTAATACTAGCTGATGCCCGCAGCTTCGCCCGCGTGGTTATAGGAAAATGTAACATATTGAATTTTCCCGTGGGAATTAGATGTTTTCCCGCTGGAAAAAGTAGCCTATGTCACTGTCCAGCTTCTACACTATCTCCGTACAAAAAATCAGATCAATACGACGCTCCGTTGCGACGTGAAAGAAGGACAAACATACAAACACACA
This sequence comes from Epinotia ramella, assembly GCA_947578815.1. Classification (NCBI taxonomy): domain Eukaryota; kingdom Metazoa; phylum Arthropoda; class Insecta; order Lepidoptera; family Tortricidae; genus Epinotia; species Epinotia ramella. The sequence goes on along the minus strand of OX388224.1, from coordinate 12,318,944 downwards.
CACTTTCGCATTTATAATATTAGTAAGGAAAGGATTTATTATTTATTTATTGTTTCGTAATTCGGTCATAATCGTAAGTCATACATAACGTGATACTTTCCAATGCACGCGGTAAAAATGTGGAAATCGTGAAAGCTTAAGAGTCCGCAGTAAGCTCGGCCGAATTTCACCTTCCCATACAAACGTAGTTACGCTCTCATTTTAAAACTACTTGTTGGATTGTGACGAAACTTTGCATATAAAATGATATGAGGTATATCTATGTCTGTATTTAGTTTATATGGTTCCAGTTTATAAAACAAACGAAATACAGCAAAAACAAGTTTTGTATGAAAAACTTAAATTCGCTGTATTTTTTTTACTATTTTATCTGAAGCTATTAACTAATTAAAGACACAGATATACCTCATGTCATTATACATGCAAAGTTTCGTTACAATCCAACACGTAGTTTTAAAATGAGAGCGTAACTACGTTTGTATGGAAAATCGAGCTTACTGCGGACTTTTAAATCGATTTTATGTTATTAGAACCAGCAGCTGTAGAGATAATCAATCAGTGCGGGACCAATTATCATGAAAACTGGAAATCTAGCCGAGTAATTAGTATCGATATCTTCCTAGAATATAAGCTATCGATATTATCGGAACGCAATAGTGAATTTATCTAGAATTCTAGCTGCAGTTGTTTGCAGCGCAACCGGGTATTTTGTTTCGTTACATTGCATTCGGGAAAGTAATATATTGCTTGAAACAACCGTTTTTGCCCAATTGCACACTGTAATTTATTACCTACTCATCGATACGATTGTAAGGAATCTACACGGTGATTTTTGTGATCAAGATTCGAAAAATGTTTATGCGGTCTCATCCATACTAATATTAATGCGAAAGTGTTTGTGTGTGTTTGTTTGTTTGTTTGTCCGTCTTTCACGGCAAAACGGAGCGACGAATTGACGTGATTTTTTAAGTGGAGATAGTTGAAGGGTTGGAGAGTAAAATAGAATAGTTTTTATCCCCGTAATCATCCCCTAAGGGGGTGAAATGGGGGGGTAAAAGTTTGTATGGAGCTGCGATACAAACGAGTTCCACGCGGACGGAGTCGCGGGCAGAAGCTAGTAGATGCATAATTTTGGTAGGTCTTACGTCAATAAACTTTTATATCTACTTGTAGCGTTATTACACTATTAGAATGATATAGTAACGAAAATACTTAACCACATCATAATGTTAAATATGCATGCCCTAGTTAAATAAAGTTCACTAGTAATCATAGGAAATAACTCACACCTGTAAACAATTATATAGAATATATGTAAATTGAGCGCGACGCGCCAACAAACTGGTCACTCCAGTTTGGCGCATTTATTGTACTGTTTTGTAATTGTTTATATGAATAAATTATTAAATAAATAATAAAATAATTCCCGGTTGTGTCCTTACGCCCTACGGCCCCGTGGTTCGACAACGCTGTCCCACATGTCGGACGATGAGGAATTCTAATTCCTTGCTGTCTTTTTGCTGCAATTTTATAGTCCGCTTAGTTCGACCATAGGACCAGGAGAATAATATATAGAGTCTGACACAAAAAACAACCCAACAAGACTTTCAATTTAAAAAAACTGCACTAGAAATACTAGAATCGGTCTATCCGTTGGGGAACTACGAGGCAAAAGACACTACAAATGGCAGTGACAGACAAAACGACCGATTTTTTTTATACTACGGTGGCAAACAAGCATATGGTCAGCCTGATGGTAAGCAGACACCGTAGCCTATGGACGCTTGCCATGCCAGATGAACCACAAGCGCGTTGACAACGTGTTGTGTGTGATTCCATAAGTAGGTATCCCATTTTCTAGGGAATCGTTCCAGCCAATTTCGTGCGAAACGCTTTAAGAGGCTGACAACCTGACAAGACCTAATTTTGTTGAAATTGATGTTTTTAAGCAGTTTTTTAAGAAAAACCACTTGTTCTAGCACATCAAACTAATTGCAAAGATTTGTCTTAAAATCATCTTAAGTATGTCTTTATTTTTTTGACGTATGGGTCTGCAATTAAAAATATGAAGTCATCATATTCATACCTAAACCGCTAACGAGTCACATTTCTCAAATAATCCACACTTTTTTTTATTTCAATATTTATGCACTATTATCTTCAAAAACCGGGCCGCCCAGTGACACTCGCTCTCGTTTACTCCGATACAAATAGACAGTGTGCGCGCTATCCCAAATCCTCAAGGCCATTTTGGTGTTGACAGCGCCTTAAGAGGAAACACTAAGGGGAGACAATTGAGAAATAGGTATTTGTAAAATGTATTGCTGTCACGCCAACCTCAAGCCTCCCCCCGCAGAGCGCGGAAAACTGCAGCTTGGATCGAAAATACCTATTAAAAGTACATTAAAATCAACGTTTCGTAGTCCCCTGAGTTCATCTCCAAAACTTGACCTATTTGACTATTTCTTTTACTAAAAAGCAAAGAAGCTTTGGCCGTGTTCCTATGTTTTCCTTTTTTTAAATAATCTAGTCAAAATTGTTTTCTGGATGTTAGAACACAGCGGAAAATCTGGCATTTTTTTTAGGTTTTTGAAGATTAATATCTCCTATATGAATAAATTTATGAAAAAAAAAAACATAGGAACATGTCAATAGTAGCCATAGATTTATGGAAAAAAAATATTGCTCTACTGCCATTATCCAGGGAGAAAACAGGGGACTACGTTTCTATGGAAAAACGGCCCTCGTGTTTCCTCTTAACCAACACAACAACTGACGAATATATTAACCAAAACAATAGATAACATATATAAAGCGGGGTACGCGATAAAATAATCAGTTTGGTGAGAGAGCGCGGGGCATCATTGTGTAGAAAGTGAACTTAAATGAAATAATTTAATGTGAATCATATTCTGGGTTCAAAACTTGTAAGGTAGGTAAAATGTTTATTGTCATACTTTATTTTTACTAAACGGGGGACTTAATCGCGTATAATTAAAACGTCTGAAGAGGTATTAAAGTACCGTTTAGTAAAAATAATTTGTGAGAATCGTGAAAGCTTAAATCAATATATTTGAAGAGATTTAGAGCGTAATTTCACCGGGGAGTCATTGTGTAGAAAGTGAACATAGGTACATTAAAATATAAGAAGTAGGTACATTACTGCAGAGGCCGGGAAGTAAGGGGTTGCCGGCCGAGTACATATAGAGAGGATAGTTATGAGGCTGGCAACCCCTTTTCACGCCGAGGTATGTATAGACTTATCTCAAACATGCAATGAAATAAATAAATAAAACTCCAAGAAATAAAACTTTAATTATCATGGCTGAAAGCCGGGATGCTGTGCCACAAATTGTAGAATGGAAATTAAAAAAGACCATCTTGCCGGCCTAGGGCTCCAATTTTGTATGAAATATGCCATTACGGATCTCTCGTCTCGCTGCGCCCGAAACGTGACACTTTGAAGCCCATTATGAAAAACACAACGTCAATATTTCATTGCATGTTTGAGAAAAATAATTTTATTTGAGTCATATTCTGGGTCCAAACTTGTTAAGGTGGGTAGTATGTTTATTATCATACTTGAACAGATATTTAAGGCGTATGTCACGTGGAAGGGCGAATGATACGATTTTGGAGGTTTTGCGTTATAGGTTATGTTGGAGCCCGGGGTCCGCTCTGAGGGGCTAAATAGCCAAATATTGTAGAACTATATGAACCATTTGTATTCAATTATTAATTGAATTGTTTGAAAAATGATGGATTTACTAAAATACTAAGGTAAACGTCCTCGACATTGCACTAATGTGTCATAGTAAAGGCTTCAATTCGATTGAAGAAAATCCTATACCTAGTTCGTGGCGCCGTAGGTTTATGATCTTCTCTCCCTCTCACTGAGCATAAGCGTGAGCGAGATGGAAGTGCGTGCTCGGAAGCGCGGATATCTTGTTTTTTAATTTTAAATTTTTATCTGTTTAAATAAATAAAAATTAATTCATTGATTTCCCTCGAACATGATATTGCCGATTCTTAGAAGCAATTTTAATACTTATAGCTTCTGTGCATAATTTGTTACGAATATTTTAAGTGTATTTTTGTGTATTTTAGACCTATGTTCGTGATTTTTTTCTATCGAGCGAAATTTGCTTAATCATGTTTCGAAGCACTGATCTCGCTGCAAAAAAGCCTCAAGATTACTATTCGTATTTTTTTGAAACCATATTATTATAAACAGACGCATTATATTGTTTCAAAAACTCTGTTCGCTTAACTTCGCTGAACCTACGGCGCCTTAAGTGATATTTTCATAGTTCATTCGGAAATAAAACTCTAGATTGTGTCTCAACTGTCTCGAGGGAGCAAAATGATATATTTACGATGAGGGCGCTACATTGAACCCTGAGTGAAGAGTAAGATTTAACAATAAGATTATGACTTGCTGAGCTCGGAATTCTAAAGTTGAATCTTGAGCATAACGAGGGATTCAAGAGTTTATGCCCAAGAGGGAAATAATTTGGCTACCGAGTGGCACATACTGTATTTTACACCATGTGTGAGTAAAATTGAAGTAGTACCTCAGTACTTCTCTCCTCTTTGAGGGCAATAATGACTCTTTTCTGAGTAGCAGGATCAGAGAAGAAAAGTACAACATTCTGAGTCATAATTATATGTTTTCTATGTATAAAAGTATTTATTTATCTATTTAATTACGTATATCGTCGCTTAGTATCCATAGTTGAAGGGTTGCTTAGTTTGAGAATAGGTCGATTTGTGTAAGATTGTCCCAATATGTTTATTTATTAACATTCGCCTTAAGTGACGAATAAAAAATTGCTCACAGTCCACCGTTCCGAGCCCGGCCCTACGATGAAACATAATATGTCTAAATATTAGAAGAGTTGAAAAACCCCCGACATTTTCATTTCAAAGTCCAATAAATCAAAAACGGCTGAACAGATTTCCATAAAACATGGCTAAGAAAACTCGGGATACAATTATCTATGACACGAAAAAAACCGCATTCAAATCGGTTCATCCGTTTGGGAGCTACGATACCACAGACAGATACACAGACACGTTAAACTTATAACACGACTTTGCGTTGGGTGTTAAAAATAGAGCGCACAGTGTTGAGAGTGAGGGACTGCGTTTGTCTCTAGCTGTCAACACAACGAATCTTCAAATCAATGAAGAGTCGGCAACGCGCTTTCCATTCTTCTGCAGTTGCAAGCGTGAATAGGCCACGGGGTCTTTACCATCAGGCAAGTTGTATGCTTGTTTGTTACCGTCGCGTCGTAGTTGGACGAGGGAGCGAAGCGCACGATCTCTGCTTCAGCTTGGGCCAATATTCTTTCATATGTTCGTTTGTCCAGCTGTTCTGACAGCTGACGGCCCGCGACCTGTGTCGCGGTGACATGACTACCCATCTCTTTCTAGGCGGTCTTAGAAATGACGGATAGTCTTTCTCGTCGCGACACAGCTCGCGGGCTGTCCGGTGATAGCCGTGCTGGAAGAGATCCCGCAAAGGGATAAGTTCGCCTTTGTACTTAAGATCTCCTCTTGTTATCATATGCTATGTTTGTTTCGTACAACGTTATACTACTAGTGGTAGTAGGCTTGCAGAAGTAGTAGTGATAGTAATCACTACTACTTCTGCCATGTAACAAAATTGTTTATTTGAGTTGTTGTAATTGTAACAACTAATAGACTATTGTAGTGTAAATGTTGATCTCATTCACGCCGCTTATTGTAGCGAGTGACATAAGTATACTGAATAGAAAAATATTCATAACTTTTCGGTAGTGATGTAATACAACTTTTCGTTCCCCATTGTCATAATTGGATTGTCTTGTTTGAAATAAAATAAACAAACATCTCCTAACCTCATCGATTACGAAGTCTTCCTATTTTTTATATTTACTACTACTATACTTAGCAATTAGCTGCGGTGTTAAGCTGACACCGTCGCCAATGGGACGCTCACGACTCTAGAAATATCACAAGTGTGCCGACCCTTTATTTATTTGAGCTTTCATTATATTGAGAGCTAGAAAGAGACAAAAGCATGCACCTCACTCTCAACATAGCGCAACCTCGCGAGCAGAGCTAAACTATTCCAAATATGAGCGAGAAGACATTCTATTGTGCCCTACCTCTCTAACATATACCTTTCTATTCCAGATGCAACGATTCCTTCTTTTATTGGTGCTGGTAACAGCCAACTCAGTCTCCGTAAAGAACCACAGGGCACAGGAAAATCCGCGGAATTGCGAAAACATGGTCGTAAGGAAAGTAAACAACTTCTACTACGTCAAAGATATACCCACCAATGTAACTGGTATACCGTCGGACATCTCAGTGCATTGGCGGTCAGGGCGAATTTTCTTCACACTGGTAAGCGACGATTATTTGAAAATGAGGATTCAAGTGCTAAAGAATGGACGCTTAGACACCATTCAAATGAACCGAGCTGGTCAATCAACCACAGTAGATAACCGAAACGACATTGTATATTTAGCTACTGATAATGGAGTGTACAGATACACGGAAAACGGGACAGTTACACTTTATACAGCCACAGGAGAAGATGTCATGTACATAGCTAGTTCTAATGACGGAAAGAAATTGTTCATAGCGACATGGCCGCAGAACAGAGTCCACATTATAACCGAAGATGGTACAAGACAGGAAACGTTTCCGCTTATCCCAAATGGACACGATCTGACTGTAGACACTATGAATAATATTTATTTCGTAGCGGCGAAAACCTCATACATATTACAAGCGGGACATAGGGTTCCTATCAAAATTAAAGGACTGCCAGTTGATAAGATGACTGGGGTTTTCATCAGCAGGTCAGGAAAAGTGTACGGTATGGACGAGATAGGTAAACAGTATCTGATTGACCCTGAGAACGCGAAAGCTACCCTTCTTGGTGCATTTGAAGTGCAAGGTGTGAATGCATTCGCTTTAGACGTATATGACAATGTGATTATTGGGGTAAAAGGAGCCCTTTTGAAATTCGTCAAAATGGATAGCTCCCCGTGTCCCGAGTTTGAAGAGTAATCATTAACGTAATTTCTAAGCAGCCTGTGGGTGAGATTCTCGCAAAGGGCACATAATACGGTGCGTATACAGTACAACAACGTCCTCAGATTGCTGTTGAGGCTGCCGAAACACCGCAGTGCGTCTGGCATGTTCGCCGAGGCGCGGATGGACGACTTCTATGCCATCAGAAGGAAAAGAATAGCCTCACTGCTAAGGCGTGTGCGAGGCAGCAGCAACGGCATGCTGAGGATGTTAGCCGAGCGTCTCGACTGCCCGCTCACTAAATACTGGGTCGATGTGGCTATTGGGAGGGCTAAGTAGGGCAATGGGCAAGCCTCGCCCCTAATATGCCGTCAATGTTGTTTTTATGTTTTTATTTTTATTTTTATTTATAAACTTTTTAAACTTTTCACTTAACATAGATTGTAAGCCCCTACTAACAAAATATGGATTTTATATGGTCCGAAATAAACGATTTTTTATTTATTTTTTTATTTTTTAAGCGTGTAAATCCGCTTCAATGGCGACTAAAGAAAAAACTAAAAAGTCGGCTCTAAACTTCACTTTGTGTCTAGCATTGAACCAAGTGTAGGTAAAATCCTAATCTTAATTTTAACCACAAAATGTTGTATGGAATGCATGGATGTTTAGTCTACTCTGTGACCTCTTTTCCTAGCTCGGTAATTATAGTCCGATTGGCCAAGCTTGGAGAGGAGTAGTTGAAAGGAATCACTCATACCTAATTAAACCATAATTTAATACTAGGAAGAGTAGAGATGAGAATACTATCAGCTGTTTTACTAATGACGCGGTTGGCTGGACAGATTACACACTGGCATAGTTAATAAGCTTCTAGACGGACCATATTTTCACTGCAGTACGTGGCCGGCAACTATTGGTGTCCTTGTCTAACTTGTGAGTAAGAGAGGGACATCAATAGTTGCCGGCCACAGATTGCAGTGAAAATATGGCCCGTCTACGAGCCGCTAGTGTAGTTGCTGGCTACATGAGCTAGCTTGCGATCACTTTAGGCGTATGCCGAGAAAGAACTGAAAGTACCCATGTAATTGTTCCTACTTGTAATAATTGGCCATAATGCGTGTAATTATTTTTTGTAGTGGCCACTATTTGTTCGTATTTTTATTAAATAATTAAACTTTTATTTCGTTTAATTACTCCGAGAATCCTCATCATTATCCCCGAACTATTTCAGCCACAACGACATGAGAAAACTCATGAGAAAGCACATGATTTTCAGAGTCGCAGCAATTTTAGGTTCCAAGATGTGGTAGGTACCTATTCAAGTTTGGTGTCGTTATATGATGCCCAATTTATTCCCCATACCAGTTTCTTAGAGTTCCGTAGCAAAATATGACGCAATACTTAAAATAACAAACTTTTAGTAGTAACGAAATACCCGTACCAAATGGCATTGCTGTATCCAAAATTGTATAGGGTCAGTTCGGGTAAGTGCGCCCGGGTAAAGTGCGCCTCATCCATCATTCAGTCATTTAAATCAATATCAATTATCAGCACTTACCCCGGGGGCGCACTTTACCCGGTGACGCACTTACCCGAACTGACCTTACCTCACCATAGAAGCATTCCCAATAGAAAACGAACTAGTCGTACTTTTATTAGAAACTGGTTAACTTTGTAGGTATTATACATACATACTGTCTACGCCCACCCTTAACTAGCTGGAGGGGAGAGGGGCCGGCGCGGCCGCGGGAGGAGGACACTACTTGACACATATCATCTTAAAAAACCACCTCGTACGGCAACGATCAAGCGCTGTCTATTACACGAATTAAATCAAATTTCGATACTATATATACCTTGTGGAAGCTGATTATACTTATATATTATTAAAAACGTCTACTTATTGAAGAGCACCGAATTACCGAACATTTTATGGTGACCCCGACGTGATTTGGATGATGCAACTGGAAGGCGAAGATATCCCGGAATAAGTGCCTTTTGGATCCGAGGGAAGTACGCCCGTTCCTAATAAAGTTATTCATCTCCTTTACATTAGTATTTGTCTCAACTTGTGTTAATTTAGTTCGATAATTCAAGTGCAATTAGCGTTGTTTACGACTAACTTCCATCATTTAGGTACAACTACCAACGTATTTAAATTTATTTACAAAACTTCTTAGTTCTTCATTTATAACGTTCCAATCATACTCAAATCTCTTCTTAATTATCTATAGGTAAAATATACATAAGCCTTAATATCGTGAATATCGTAAGCTAACTGCAAATTTAACTTAAAGATTGTGTGTTAACACAGTGTGACACAGTGTGACACAGTGTCTAATTCTCACGATTCTATTTCGTAAATTCAAGATTTATCTACTAGTTCCTTTCAAAAATAAGTAATTAGTGCATTTAAACATAATTTGCTGACTATTCCAGGAAATAAACGGGGAAAGAGCCGGTGAGAAGTAGTGATTCGGAAATTATATTATCACGGCGGTGTCGAGATAGCTGCACCGTGTCTCACCGTGTCGCTGCGCCGACGCCGCCGCCCGGTAACAAGCAAAGTACTTGTGCACGAAACGGTTGTTATCAGCTGTTCTTCGCACCTATTACGAGGTTGGATTCATTTTAATTATTGAACTTATTTGTTATTTACGTCCGAATTATGACTGACTTACAGGATCTTATAAAGCAAAGAAGTGTCATTAGAGGCCGTATAACATTATTTGAGAAGTATTTATCGCCGTTATTGAAACTAGACACTATAAATGAGCGCAATAAACTGATAAATAATGAGTTAAGTTTAAGATTAACTAAATTCCAAGATCTAAGTTACAGCTTTGAGGAAATTCAGAGTAAAATTGAGGAATTAGACCCTGACTCGTCCAGGCAGATGGAAGAGCGGGAGCAAACAGAAAATCGCTTCTTCCAACTGATTGGTATAGCTCAGGAGTTCTTGGATGCGTATAATGATTGCAAAATTAAACGAGGGGATGAATCTTCATGTCGTGGCAGTACTACGTCAGTTGCAAATCATATTAAATTGCCACCTCTGAAGATTTCTCCTTTCAACGGTGATATAAACAAATGGCTTCAGTTTCGAGATATGTACTTATCACTCATTCATAATAATGAGACTATTGACGACGTTAGTAAGTTCCATTATTTAAAATCGTACTTAGAGGGTTCCGCTTTGTCAGTCATTAATTCGGTCAATGTTTCGGCAGATAATTATAAAATTGCTTGGTCGTTGCTCTGCGATAGATACAACAATAAGCGTCTATTAATTAATGAGCACGTTAAGTGTTTACTTTCTATTGAGGCGCTCCCGAAGGAGTCCGACCGGGGCTTACGCAACTTGGTTGATACCATTTCTAAAAACTTAAGTGCCTTGAAGTTGTTAGGCGAACCGACCGATAGTTGGAGTACGCTTATAATTTATATTGCCTCGTCGAAGTTGGACTCGACGACTGCTAGGAATTGGGAGGAATTTCGTAGCAAATTAGAGACCCACAGTTTAGACGATTTTTTCGATTTCCTTCGTCAAAAGGCAACTGTATTAGAAACAGTCTATGCCGCCAAGACATTAAATAGTCATAATAAAGTTGAAAATCGCCAAAACTTTAATAGGTCAAAATCATTTGTTTCTTCTTCGCTCGATTCACCTCTCCGTGGTTGTTGTTTAGCCTGTAAACAAGATCATAAATTATATGATTGCAATAAATTTAAGAATATGTCTGTTGAAGAACGAAATGCTAAGGTCTATCAATGGAGAATATGTAGCAATTGTTTACGTAATGATCATCAATCATACCAATGTCGGCTCGCAGGTTGCCGCATCTGCAAACGAAGGCATAACACGTTACTACACAAACAAAGTAGCTTTACTTACCAATCGCGCCAACCACAATCGCTCTCAACACAACCAGAACCACAAAATAACGTGGAACCGTCCACGTCAGCTTCGTTGGCTACGACTACTAACCTAGCTTCTAACATTGAAGCAAGCGCGATTGCAAACGATAACGCATCGTCTAGCCCCACTCCGGTAGTTACAATGTCTGCTGGCGCCTCAAATCTGGCTCTTCTTTCTACGGCCTTGGTTGAGGTGTCAAACAATGGCAACATAATCAAACTGCGCGCGCTGTTGGACAGTGGCTCGCAGTCGTCTTTTATTACGGAGGCGGCGCAAATTAAATTAGGTTGCAATACAATTAAAAGTCAGTGCAAATATGTTTCCGGTCTTAATAATGCAACAGTAAGCATTGCCGAACACTGCAACATCGAGATTAAGTCAACATGCACTCAGTTCACCACTTCTGTCAAATGTTATGTGGTACCTATTATTACCGACAATCTTCCTCAGACAGAAGTGCAACTGCATCAATTAGGTATTCCCGGCCACATCGAGTTAGCCGACCCAACCTTCTTTCGGCCATCAGACATTGACCTGTTATTAGGGGCAGATGTCTTTTGGGATATTATGGGTTCAGCTCGAGTGCAGCTCGGACAAAATAAGCCAATCCTCCAAGAAACGCGTCTTGGTTGGATCGTGGCAGGCCGCATTGGGGGGAAATATTTTAAGGCTCCAAGTAAAATACACTGCAACTTTAGTAAGGACATAGAACAACAACTTGTCAAGTTCTGGGAACTAGAAGAGATCCCCACTAGCAAATCTAATTCAAATAGCGAAGATTATTGCGAAACACTTTACCGAGAAACAACATATCGTGATGAGGATGGTAGATTTTGCGTTCAGATCCCACTTTGTGACTCACCGAATGTACTAGGCGACTCGTATCATATAGCTGAAAAGCGACTACATCAAATTGAAAGAAAAATGAAACAGAAACCTGAATTTAAACAAGAGTATACTAAATTTATGCGAGAATACGAGAGCCTAGGACATATGAGTGAACTCACGACTAAACCAGATGTTGGATGCTTCCTGCCGCATCATGCTGTAATAAAAAATAGTAGCGAAACCACTCGTTTAAGAGTGGTCTATGACGGGTCTGCGAAGACGTCATCAGGCATTTCATTCAACGAAATACAACATGTAGGGCCTGTCGTGCAAGACGACCTCTTCTCAATATTGTTGCGATTTAGGCAGCATAAATATGTCGTAACGGCTGACGTGGAGAAGATGTACCGCCAGATTTTAGTTCAGCCTGAACAGCGCCATCTGCAGATGATTCTGTGGCGTGAGCACGAAGATATACCTATTAAAATATTTACGCTAAATACGATTTCATACGGTACTTCCTCCGCGCCGTTCTTAAGTACAAGATGTTTAATTCAACTTGCTGATGAATGCTACGATGATAGGATTGCTAATATAATAAGGCACGATTTTTATATTGATGACGTCATTACTGGGAGTAGCTCAAAGGAGGACATGTGCTATATAATCAATTCTATTACGGAAATTCTTAATTCAGCACACTTGCCACTGCGTAAATTTCGAACTAATGTTGGTTCCGTCCTCCAGGATAAATCAAACTCCCTGATACCCAAGGACTTAGACTTCAGTTCACAATCTAGTGCATTGGGGCTTAATTGGGATCCAAGTACAGACACCTTCAACTTTCCAGTGGACATAAAATATTCCACAGTACCCACCAAGCGATCAATTTTATCAAACTCGGCGAGGCTATTTGATCCTCTCGGGTTGTTAAGTTTATGCACTATTGTGCCTAAAATAATTCTTCAAAAATTATGGATGTCCAAATTAGAATGGGACGATCCTATTCCAACCGATATATCAAAGATGTGGGAAAAATTTGTATTAGGCTTAAAGAGTTTAGTTCAGTTTCGAATACCAAGATTTGTGCTTGTCAACGATCCGGATGCGATCGTGGAGATGCATACGTTTTGTGATGCGTCACAAGATGCATATGCAGCATGCGTTTACTTGCGCTCGATTAATAGCTCAGGTGAAGTAGAAATCAATTTACTCTGTGCAAAAACGAAGGTGGCTCCAGTACGAGCTCAAACTATACCACGTCTTGAATTATGTGGTGCCTTATTGGCAGCTCGCTTAAGCTCAAAAGTAACGGAAGCCCTACGTCTTACTATTACAAATATATATTATTGGACTGATTCATCCGTCGTGCTCGGATGGATCCACTCTTCATCTCAGACTCTTAAGACATTTGTGTGTAACCGCGTTGCACAAATTCAAGAATTAACAGCAAATGGATCCTGGAGGCATGTACCAGGTGTCCAAAACCCACCGGATTTAGCTTCGCGTGGGTTAAATCCATCACAAGTGACCGATGCTAAGTTATGGTGGCATGGACCTTCCTTTTTAAAAGAAGGTCCATCGGCATGGCCAGAGATAATTAAGCCATCAATCGAATTTCCTGAAATGAAACCTTATACAACTAAATCTAAACCTAAAACTCACAATATTACATCTAAAACTACAACATGCACTTTATTTGCAAACACAACTTCTGATCACCTTGTCAACTTTGAGAAATTCTCAAAGTTCACAATTCTACTACGAAGCATGGCCTATGCGTTACGATTTATCAATAACCTACGGCACTCAAATGCAAAAGTCACAGGCCATTTGACTACAGATGAACTTCACTTGTCGTTACATCACTTAATCAAACAAAGTCAGAAGGAATGTTTTAATAACGAGCTAGTCCTATTAAATAATAATAAAATCTTACCTTCAAAATCAAGGCTCCTTTCGCTTAGACCATTTGTAGACGAGAGGGGTATCCTTAGAGTTGGCGGACGTATTCAAAACTCACCTGAAATATTCAGCAAGAAACATCCTGTCATATTAGACTCAAAAAACCATTTTACCAAACTGCTGTTCATTCACGAACATATAAAATTGTGTCATGGGGGTGCTCAGCTTTTGCTGACTAACGTAAGACAGCTATATTGGCCTATTACCGGAAGGAGACTAGCCAGATCCACAGTTAATAATTGTAGGATATGTAGGATCTTAAGGACCAAATCAGTTATACCTATAATGGGAAATTTACCTTCAGCTCGTGTCAGTCCTAGCTTCGCCTTTGAGGTAGCGGGTGTCGATTTTGCTGGCCCATTCCCGACGCGTGACCGAAAGGGGCGCGGTTGCAGGATTATTAAAAGCTATTTGTGTATCTTTGTTTGTTTTACAACCAAGGCACTTCATTTAGAAATTGCATCAGACATGAGTACAGAATCTTTTAAAATGTGTTTACAACGTTTTATCTCACGCAGAGGAAAGCCAAGCGTGATTCATTGCGACAATGGCCGAAACTTTGTGGGCGCGTGTAATGAATTTAAGAGATTTTTAGAATCCTTTGGTGAATCCATCTCGTCATATGCTGCCGGAGAATTCATCAATTTTAAATTCTCACCGGCTTATTCGCCTCATTTCAACGGACTTACTGAAGCAGGCGTCAAAGCTGCTAAACATCATTTGACTCGGATGATAGGGAATACTAACCTCACCTTTGAGGAATTAGCGACTTTATTTGCACAGGTTGAGGCAATATTAAACTCCCGACCGTTAACTCCTCTATCAGCCGATCCTAACGACTTTTATCCTTTGTGTCCTGGGCACTTTCTGATCGGCAAGCCGCTCACTTCAATACCATCTCCTGCACTTATTGAAATAAACCCGAATCGTCTTAGCAGATATGAGCAGATTGAACGAATCCGTCAACAGTTTTGGGAGAGATGGCGTACCGAATATCTCAACGAGCTGCAACAGCGATCAAAGTGGAGAGTTAATGAGGGACAACTATTTGAAGGTGATATGGTGGTAATCAAAGAGGCCAATTTACCACCGCTCAAATGGCGCATGGGGCGCATCCATCGACTTTATCCAGGACCCGATGGTATCGCACGCGTAGCAGACGTCAACACATCAAGGGGCGTCATCCGACGTGCCATCACAAACCTCTGCCCGTTACCCAACGAGCATGCAGACAACTCGAAATCCCACGGTCTTCGAGGGGGGGAAGATGTCTACGCCCACCCTTAACTAGCTGGAGGGGAGAGGGGCCGGCGCGGCCGCGGGAGGAGGACACTACTTGACACATATCATCTTAAAAAACCACCTCGTACGGCAACGATCAAGCGCTGTCTATTACACGAATTAAATCAAATTTCGATACTATATATACCTTGTGGAAGCTGATTATACTTATATATTATTAAAAACGTCTACTTATTGAAGAGCACCGAATTACCGAACACATACGTATATAGGTATTATAAGCATTTAATTATAGCGCCTGAAAATATTATTATAGCAAATATCACAAACGCATTTTATGATATCCACTTTTCGTAGGGGCAAGGCGTGATGAATGGTTTGATTGTACATTTTGTTGCATTGTAAATAAATAACTATTATAATTATAGCTATGAAATACAGAATAAGTGATAAGTTATAACAAAACCGCCACTTGAAAATAATCGAGCAGACGATTATTTGTGCTGTGGTAAGTAGGTGGTTCCATTTCTGTATTCTAAGTACTGTAATGTAAACGTAATTTGTTTTTTTATCTACGAGTAAGTGAAAATCCCATAGATAGGTTTGACCCATTTGTATACAGAACAAAAACAAATAATAATTATTAGCGACTATTCTTATACACTATAATTTATTTCAACGCCACCTGACGGTTATCGGTCAAACTAAATTGAGCTTGGTTGATGCTAGTGACATCTATGTTAGGAATGCTTAACTAGCACAAATTTAAAGTGACAAATATACTGCTTTGTTGTATGGTATGGTTGTATAGATGGCAACGGCAAAAAAGAACTAATCGTAAGTTAATATTAAAAAATACGAAACAGTATTTCAATGATTTTCAAAAGCACTTATTTAAGCTAGTTTGATAAGGAGCCCATTTTATGAAAATGCTCTGAGCGAAAACAAAACGCATTCATTCAACAAGAGTTGCCAGCTCATAACGAAAACCATTTGTGTGGAAAAATAATAGTCAAAGGAAGTGCTCATATTAAAATTGTATTTTTTTTATAAGTACCACGTTGGTAACACACAGGCATATAACCTAATGCAGATGGTATGTGGATACCGCAGGCCATGAATTCTAAAAAGCAGAAAACTATATTGTTCCTCGGGCAATATGGTGACTGCAGCTAAAGTCTGCAACCAGTCTTTAATTAGTCAGACTAGTGTGGTTGCAGCAGAAAATTAAAGTAACTGTTCTGTCAGCTCATATAATTTTAAACCCGACAAAGTACTACACCACAGGCTACCTAGGTACGCCGTTGTATTCGTAATTTTAAGCTGAAAATAAACAAAAATTGCTTTGTTTTTTTTTGAGTAGGTATCAGTAAGTTTTATAGGACATACGTAGTAAAAATCTATGAGGATCTTTTAGAAACGCTCGTGGTCACCCTATTAATTTGCTCAATTGAACAAGCGAGCGAAATATTTTTTTTTTTTGTTTCAGCTTGGGCAAAGCGAAGGAAATGTGCGATTCTGTACTGTTCGTACCTATTGCAGATACCTACTTGATACCTATATAAGTAAATTATATACCCAATGTAGCTAGGTAAATTACTACCTATTTAAAGAAAAAGGGCGGAACGTTTCTATATTCTTAACATACCTAAGTACTAACAAAATTTTTAACAGCTAAGTTATTAAAATATATTATAAAAGTGCTCATTTACGTAGCCTATCAAGTTAATCGCCAAACAAACAATATAGATAAACACGTCAGATGAAAATTGAAGTCAATTTTGCAGTTATAGGTAAGTAAGTACATATAAATTTTGTTGAAATTAAAACAAAAACATTGTTTACACTCAATTTTGTAAATGAATCAAGAGCCATAATTGCTAAAAATTGCATAGGTAGTACTAGCACAGAATAAGTTATAGTATCTACTAGCCACGTGAGCACGCGCTAAAACAAAACTTACTACTACTACTAACGTATAATTTAATAACACGAGCTGGCGGCAGCCCTAGCTCTAAGGCTCCGCCCTCGAAAGAGCGCGTTGCATGCGATAGAAAGAGATGGCTACATTAAGGCACGTTTGGCGTACCTAAACAGGGAATTTGTTAACAGAGAACTTTCTGTACGTCTGTACTATTACTTATTCTGTGCCGGTATAGTTCTCCGAATTGCTAAATTTAAGTGATAGTGGACAAGGCACATGGCACGTAGAACCGATGGCCGTTGGGGCGGAATGGTTCACGAGTGGTGACCATGTACCGGGAGGCTCCACAAGGGGTAAAGATAAAGGTTATGGGAGTTCGTTGGATGCGGGTGGCGCATAACCAGTCATTATAGCGTTCTTTGGGGGAGGCCTGTGTCCAGCAGTGGATGTCTTTTGGCTGATATGATGATAAAAAACAACAATTTTAAGATTTTGGTCCTAATTCGACGTAACCATGTCTAATATTAGGTCAAAAATCGTTAAAAATGGTCAAACAATTCTTTGTACATGTACTGTATTACTTGCAATGTCACCGATATCATTTAAAATATGAACTAATTCCATGCAGGGTGTTATTATTTACTTTTTTACGGATTTAAAGAATCAAAGAAAACATTTTTTACTATCATTGACCGTACAAGAAACTATCCATTTCGCACTTTGCTAGGGAAACTAGAAAAATTAAGTTGCAACACTAATTTAACCTCCTAACTGTAGTACGTTTTCTTTGTAGCTTGACAGCTAATGCCCACGCATTCCAGCCAATCACTGCCCACAATTCAGTAGGTTGTCCTACCCGTGAATGGCTGACAACGTCCACGCTTTAACTTGGTCACGTTAGGAAAAAACTGGAGTTAATTCATAAATTTCTCAATTTGTCATACGCGTTGGAGATGTGTCAGTGGGTGATCGTTGCCGTGTACATAATTGTGTCTTAAATGTGGTGTGTTCATGTGATAATGAGAAAACCTACGCTGGACATCCTTATTATTAAGTGATGAATGCTTTTTGAGTTCAGTGTCTCGTTGTAATTGTTTTCATTTGTATGTCATCGGACTTACAATATGGCGGCCCCCCGTCAGAAATCACAACAGAAAAACATCTCTTCAATATTTTCCAAATTGCACGGCGCTTTTTCTGGTGCTGTGTGCCCCACAAAGCTGGCTACGGATAAAAGGACCCTGAATAAGACCTGGGAGCTGATGGATAAAGTGGTTAAACTGTGTCAACATCACAAAATGAACTTGAAAAACAGTCCTCCTTTTATCTTAGATATCTTGCCGGACACATATCAGAGATTGCGTATTATTTATTCGAAATATGAGGACAATATGCAGGCGTTGAATACAAACGAACATTTTAATATATTTATTGTTAATTTAATAAGGAAATGTAAGCAGGCTATTAAGTTGTTTAAAGAGGGGAAAGAGAAAATGTTCGACGAAAATTCGCATTACCGGAGGAACCTGACGAAGTTGAGTTTGGTGTTTAGCCACATGCTTAGTGAGCTGAAGGCGATGTTTCCGAACGGGACGTTCGCGGGTGACCAGTTCCGTATAACGAAGAGTGACGCTGCGGAGTTCTGGAAAAACAACTTTGGAAACAGGTGAGTTTTAGCTCGTAATTATTGTATAAGTAGCCGCCCACGTATTACAGAAAACAAGCGAAGCCGCGGGATTTTAGAACATGGACTCACCAAAATTTCATATATAAAAAACAAACATCGTACGGGACCAGATCTCATCCCCTGTATGCGGATGTCAAAATAATCGAATTATGACTGTGATATATCACAAAAGGTTTAAATTTGCCACGGATGCATACTAGGGGTTTATGAAAGAAACTTTGTTGTTCGTCTTTGTCGGCGGTCACTTACTGAAGCTGTCATAAATAATAATTTTAAAAGTGCATGAAAAGTAATTCAAAATAATCCGTTGACATAATTATGGAATGAGGAACCTGTGAAATGCTATATTTGCTTAGTGGCAAACAAGCTTACGGCCCACCTAAGTAAGTAAGTAGGTAACCTAGGTAAGTAGTTACTGTAGCCGATGGATGCTTGCAACTCCAGGGGCTTCCTGACCCTTTAAGAATTTATACACTCCTTTTTTGAAGAACCCCATACTGTAGTCCCTCGGGAAAACCTCGGCAGGGAGCTTCTCCTTTGAAATTGCAAATTTGAGAACAACTCTGCATTCCACGATATATAACCTCTTAGTGGGTTGACTTTTGCATCTTACTCCATTGTATAAAGGACGCCAGGACGCTTGACTTCATACAAACATAGTTTGGTTCTCATTTTAAAACGACATGCTAGAATAACATGAAACTTTGTATACACAGTCGTATATAGGTTGGGTACTAGCTTCTGTTGCTAGAAATTAAAATAGAGCCAGTATAACGTTTTTCATATGAAGTCTCTAATCGCTGGATTTTTTTCCATTATAATTTATTGACTGAGAAATGGACTGACCATTTATGTTCAGTCCCATCCATACTAATATTATAAATGCGAAAGTGTGTCTGTCTGTCTGTCTGTCTGTCTGTTACCTCTTCACGCTTAAACCGCTGAACCGATTTGGATGAAATTTGTTATAGAGATAGTTTGAGTCCTGGGGAAGGATATAGGATAGTTTTTATCCCGGAAATCATCCCCCAAGGGGATGAAGTGGGGGGTGAAAGTTTGTATGGAGCTACGATATAAACAAGTTCCACGCGGACGGAGTCGCGGGCAGAAGCTAGTTGTCTATAAAGTTTCATGACTTTTCAGTTTGCCACTTTTAAAAAAGAAATATTAAATGCCACTGACATAAATCTACTTGTGTAGAAATACACATATAAATATGTGAATATTTAAATGTGTAGATAAAATATATATCCGCCTTTTGAACAAATATTTACTCACCTACAAGAAATATTGACAATGTAAAAAAAATATGTTCCATAACAAAATTCATCTAAATCAGCTCAGCACTATTAAGTGTGAAGACAGGCAGACAAAAGTTACTTTTGCATTAATAATATGTGTAAGTGTGGATTCCCTTATTGAAAATATTAAAATAATGTATATAAAACTATGATGTTAATGAGTTAATAACCTATTATTTTCCATAGCAATGTAAATGACCTTGCTGAGGAAGGAAGTAATTTAATAGTTATCAGGATGTGTTCATATTATTATAATAATTGCAAATATTAACTATATATTTTATTTTGTTTAAGCTCTAATGCCTATGGAATACGATTTATTGTTAAATATTGTAACAATTTGTATTTTATTCTGCACTAATTAGGAAGTTTAAACAGATAAAATTAATTCATATTTAATACTATACTAGAGATTGTATGAATTGACCGAATTGCATCAAGAAGTCCGTTTATAAAGCAGCTACATTCCAAAGCAGCTTTTTTTGAGAATTAAAAATAATTTATTCCTGACAAAACGAAATATATAAAACTGTTGAAAGTGGTTAGCCCCAATCACCATCCTACCGTAATTCCCGGTTGTGCACTAAGGGAGCCCGGGGTCCGCTGTGACACCTACTCCCAACATTTGGCATAGGCACTAAGTTTTACGACAGCGACTGCCATCTGACATTCCAATGCAGTGGAAAACTAGACTTTATTGGGATTAGACCGGTTTCCTCACGATGTTTTTCATCACCGAAAAGCCAACTGTACATCAGTTCCGAAAAACTCATTGGTACAAGCTGGGATTCGAACCCACGACCGCCGTTTGACAGCGGTGTGCCTGAACCACTAGCATACCGTAGCAAGTGGAATGCCCCAATGTCAGGTATAATTTGTTTGCTCAGGTTTTAACGACAATCCTTGTTTGATTGAGACATTCCACACATGTTGACAGCACTTTGTTTAGACAATAAATAAAATAATCAATAATTATGTATTTTCTTGAAAAAGTTTTAAGAATGAAGTAAAATGGAGAAAAAAGTCACGCAAGAGGTTGAATTATCACAAAGTTTTAAGAGGGGTTATGTTCTGTCCCTTTTCCGGGAAACGCACCTTCATATACGACTACTCAACGAGGGAAGTAAAACTTAAGGTGCAATCATGGCTCAATTCACTTCCTTATGAGGACATAGAGAAGATTCTGGAAATAGTCAAGTAAAACATACACACATACACACCAAACACTTTACAAACACACATACATTTTTTTTCTTCATTTAAACTGATATTTATAATATTTAATATACTATCCAATTTAATACAATTTAATAATATGCGGTCTCCTGCGATACAGGCAAAGCCTAGTGCAGGGACTGGTACTTGTACGTGTAAACTTTTTTTGCTGAATAAATGTCTTATGTCTTATGTCTTATATGAAACGATTGTCATTTACTATGACGCTCGAAGATCGTGACTTTACGATCTGCTAGCGTTTTCTCTCTCTAACAAGCCACATTAAAACGGTTGTAGCTTCGTAATTTTTTGAGATATTTGAATGGGATTTTCGTCATTAGGCATATTTTTTGCTTTCTTTTCTTTTGCAGTAATAATATATTTTGAGTACACCCCTATTGCCTAGATGTTTAAAACTATCTCAATATGTGGTCAAATATTTTAAGTGTTCATATAAATAGGATTGAGAGACTGCAGAAAAAGTTCTTAAGATCCCTTGACTTTATAACTGGCAATTAATATAATGATTATTTTGAATCTTTAATCCGCCACAATATGCAATCACTTGAGTGTAGTAGATACTGTGTTGACTCAGTTTTGCTTTATAAAATAATACCTACATAATTATCTTGACGCTCCTAGCTTGCTCCAAGATAAACAAATAAGAGTTCCACGTAAAATTGAACGCCAATTTCGTAGTAATCATTTATTTTCCGTCGCTCGTAGTAGAACAAGTTATGCACAATAGTTATTTACGATACAAGTGCCGAAAATAGGAAAATCTAGAATTACCTATTCGCACGTGTATCGTACAACGTTTTACTGTACACATGGCTCTTTAAAGTTTCGGCATATGCACGGAAAGTGCTCTTTCCGCACTAGTGCGGGAAAGTAGCACCATATGTACTGTAATAGTACATTACTTACCAAGGGCTGTAAAAGAAAGAAAGCCCGAAATCGCAGGTATTTGAGACCCGAGCCGCAGGCGAGGGTTGTGCATATGCGATAGAGGGCTTTCTTTTTTACTGCCCGTGGTGAGTACACAATTTTATAATAATAATAAAATAATAAAATATCTTTATTGCCACAACGCGCTGCATCAGTACGCGCTGCGTGCGGTAAAACTCACATTATGGCCAGGTGTGCTCGCTAACGCTCGTTTCATAAAACCACACTCGTATTTGAAGGCCTCTGATTATGTATCAGTTGCATAAACTACTATTGTATGACCGTGTGTTTCATAATAAATAAATAAATAAAAATATCAAAAAAGACTTTATACGTAATGGGATTCGTCATATCTAGGTCGGAATTTAGTTTCCATTGACATAAATTATAATACAGGGCGCCCTCGCCACCCTTAATATCTGCGACTAAAGTGCGTATAAATATCCGACTCGTTACGACCTAAATCAAAATCAATTATTTATTCTGCAAATGGGGCACAAGGGCACTTCGACATGCCAAAAGGTAATTTACTATAATTGTCTGTAATTCATTAATTGGGCCAATCAACTATTTTCTGTTCCTCGTTGTCATGGTTACGTCTCCAGCAAGTCTATCATGAGACGGCCGCGACATACTCTCGATTTCTCTCGCACAATACCTCTTGTTCTAAGTGTTCTAATAAGAGAGAGACGGATAGTGCGAGAAAAATCGAGAGAGCTCGCGCGCCGTCGCGTGCTAGCCGTGCTGGGTCACTCTTTAAAACTAAGATTTTATGGGGTTTAAATCCACATGTTTTTGTTACATTGGTAAACCCATTCCGTGGTGGGTCATCTTCTTAGCACGATAGGAGTCCAATTTGTCATATTTTTAATCCCCGACGCAAAGAGAGGGATGCTATAGGTTTAACGTGTATCTGTCTGTGGTATCGTAGCTCCCAAACGGATGGACCGATTTGAATGCGGTTTTTTTATTCGAAAGCCGATGTGATCCCGAGTGTTCGTAGCCATGTTTCATGAAAATCTGTTCAGCCGTTTTTGAGATATTGGACTTTGAAATGAAAATGTCGGGGTTTTATCAACTTTTAAGTTGTAGTCATTTCCGACTCCGTCCGCGTGGAACTCGTTTATATCGTAGCTCCATACAAACTTTCACCCCCCATTTTAGGGAAGTGGGGGGTTAGAAAGAGACAAAAAGTAGCCTATGTCACTCTCCATCCCTTCAACTATCTCCACTTAAAAAATCACGTAAATTCGTCGCTCCGTTTTGCCGTGAAAGACAGTAAGCATTTCAAAAGTGCAGATTAACGGCCGATAAACTAAGGGTAGGTTGTACCAACTTACATGTACTGTTAAATATGGCGGTTGCAGCTGTCACTCTATACAGGGTGTTTTTCTGAATTTCCTTGAACTTCGGCATATTGCAGAGTCCATTCACCGAAACAAAGTAGCATAATTAGTTTAAAAAAAAAAAAAAAAGTTTTTTTTTCGATTTTCATACCAAATAATTAAATTTAGCATTAACGGTTATTGTACAAGGGTCTTAAGAGTTAATGAAAAGTTAGTGTCAAATGTGATAATGTTCAAATGACATCACATGACATACACTGGTTAAAGTTGCATAACTGATTAAATTAAAATGTTGAATATCTTGATAACAGTAAGAGTTAAGAGACAAGACACCAGTGTCTTGGAGAAATTACCTTTATTTGACCTAAGCTATGCCCCCTTTCAATTAACGGAAATTGGCGGGAACACGTTGTATATAAACCTGTCAAACTCTCCATACATTCAGATTTTAACGAACACCGCTTACGATTATGGTTTACGACGGTTTAGTGCAACCCAACTAAATATCACTAAACTAGCTGCCCGGCCCGGTTTCGCACGGATTACCCGTTTTCCCGTAGGAATGAAGCATTTTCCCGCGGTAAAAAGTAGCCTATGTTCATCAGGGACAATGTCGCCTTCTAATGGTGAAATATTTTTTCAAATCGGTCTAGTAGTTTCGGAGCCTATTCAATACAAACAAACAAACAATCAAATCTTTCCTCTTTATAATATTAGTGTAGATGAAAACAACAAAATATTATCCATAACATTCAACATAAGGTCTATATAAGAATTAACAAGAAGTTTATGTAGAAGTATACTAATTACAAAAGGGCTTTGCTTAAGTTTTTTTTACATATAATGAATACTAGCTAACCCCGCGAACTTCGCTCCACCATACAAATTGCATGAGAAAAACAACGTAACTTTTAATTAATATAGGTATTTTACTGAAACCCATAATCACTTCCGCAAAACCAATTATAGGACATCATTAATATCTGTTTGCTTATATATAAACTTTAATATTAATGAATATTTTCCTGTTACAAGTGAATGGAGGTTAATTACTGGATTCGGTCGATATGTTTAATTAGAGCTTAATTAAGAAATATATATTTTAGTACTTGGAGGAGTCAGTAGGTACAGTCAGCATCAAAAGTAACTGCGCAATCGGAGACGTCAAAAGCTATTATTCCCTTTTAATAAAGACTTTTGACGTACATCAAAATAACTTATAGAATAGGTAAGAATTTCGGACCGGTAGAGAAAGACCAGACAAAAGACAAAGGGTGAGGGGCATTCCGAATACATGTACTTAGTCCGAACCTAAACAGTTTCTCAAGTCTAAGATTACTTAAGAAACTATTATTTTCACACCTTCTACTCAGAATAGAGTCATTGTTGCCTCAAATGGGCCAGGGATCAAAGTTGTACTTTTCAACCCTGGCCGTTATTAAAAAAAAATTACCCTCATATGAGGGATTTCCATGTTCCTCATAAAATGTGTGAAATGCAGTATGTGTCACTAGGTAGCAAAATTATTTCCATCTTGAGCGTAAACACTTGAATCCCTCACTAAGCTCAGGATTCTATTGTAGAATCTTTCGCTTCACTTACAATTCAATATACCGCCCTCGCTGTAAATATATCATTTTGCTCCCTTGAGCTTGAGTCGCGAACTACTATTTTGCTTATAAATGAATAATAAATATTGGGGGTCGTTTAACACATCAACCTAGTCCCACACAAAGCGTGTTCTACGGGTAGGTACTACATGACGATATACATACTTATATATGTAAATCAATAATTTAATACATAGAAAACATCCAAGACTCTGGAACAATTCGAGAGCATTAGAGCGACATAAATAAACCGCAGCAGAATAATTTCTCACACATACTCGTAATAACGATTGTTTTGTTTCCTATACGAGTTTAGGTGGGAATTACTTCCTAATTGTAATTACAGTTCTCAAGCTTAATCACCTGTTTTACTTACATGTCAATGGTTTATTCTGTATTTTATGAACATTCTAGTTAACAAAAGCAAAGAATGTTTCTCACATGCATTTGCAGTTTTCACGTGGGAAAATGGAAAAAACGAAATGTTATGGAATACATTGGTATTTATTGCTTACTAGGTTTTGCCCGCGACTTCGTCCGCCTGGAACATGTTTATATCGTACCTCCATATAAACTTCCGCCCCCATTCGACCCCCTTAGAGGATGGCTTCCGGGATAAAAAGTATCCTATGTCCTTCCCCGGGGTTTAAACTTAGCCCATACCAAATTTCATCTCAAACGGTTCAGCGGTTTAACCGTGAAAAGGAAACAAACAGACACACAGTGAGCCACTTAATTTCGCACTTATAATATTAGTTTGGATTGAGAGGCCTACTATGACATGACAATGACACAGTAGATACACTCAGAGGCAATGAAAACTGGTCACTTCCCATGGATTACTTTACAAAGTGACCCGTTTTCATTGCCTCTGAGTGTAATTCCCAATGTGAACTATGAAGGTACGCTCTCAGTGGCAATGAAAACGGGTCACTTTGTAAAGTAATCCATGGGAAGTGACCCGTTTTCATTGCCTCTGAGTGTATATGGCTAAAAGCGGTAGAAATCCGTACGAAACGTCCCTCAGTGTCGTTTTCTTGTCGAGGTTCTTCAAATAGGAAATGCCCAATGGGCAGCGGTGTGGACAGCTCAGCACGTCTATCATGGGACGGCCGCGACATACTCTCGGTTTTTGTCGCACTATACCTCTTAGAGGGTTCTAATAAGAGAAAGACGGATAGTGCAAGAAAAATCGACAGAGCTCGCGCGTCGTCGCGTGATAGCCGTGCTGAGCTGTCCACACCACATCTCCTATTTGAAGAACCTCGACACAAAACGACACGAATGGACGTTTCGTACGGATTTCTACCGCTTCTTTCGCGTCTCTCGGGTCGTGCTCCGAGCTTCCGAGCAAGAGTGTGGGCATGTGGGGCACGTCAGGTGCGCCATGGTTTGCGGTGGTGTATCGCAAACACATTGGCTAGTGGTCACGGTGCAGTCCCCATCTGGCCATCTTTGCAGCGACCAACTTTCGATCTGAACCAAACATGGTACGCTCCAAATTGGGCTATGGTTCTTTGTGGCAGGGCGGCAGTTCTGAAAGTGCCACGTGGACGTGTCACGCAGACACGCGTCGCTACAGTAAACTAATTGCAAGTCGGGGTAGCCGTCGGTACTGTCGTGCCCACTCGTGCCGCCCGTGCGAGCAGGTTTTATAATCGCAGGTGAAGGTCTTAAGCGATGCTGGTTGGATACCGCTGTAGCTAATATATTTACCATGCGTATGCTTATGAAGCTTACGAATTGAGTGATAAACTCAAGATTGTATTTAAATTGTCACTCAGTGACTCGGACGTTTACAGAAAATGGGTCTTCCCCTGAATCTATCTAGTTTCTAATTAGTTTTTGCGGTTGTAACTTTCGTATTGATATAAGTGGAGCCAATCCCCCGTGCCTCGGGAGGATTCCAAATTATTTTATCAATGTATTCCTGAGGGGGAGGGAGTCAAACAATTCCTTTAAAGAAAGCCGAGTTCGGCTCACTTTTTTACACATTACAAATTGTTCCTTGACCAGTTATGTATGAATTGTATTGTTAAGAGTAATTTGCTAATTTTGAACCAACTAAAAATAGTTTTTTATTCAACATTCCAACAGGGTACAATGTGGTTCGATACGAATTTGTTCCAAATATGGCCATCACTAAAATAAAAACCTTACCATTAATTAATTAATATAATCCAAATTTATAAATCGTATGTCATTCCCACTGTTATTGATTCTAAAGATTACACGTGGTTACATTCATCCCCACATTGAATGCCTATTCAAATATCATCCGTCAAACAGCACATTTTAATCGTATAATCTTATTCATCCCACCCGGAAAGGGTCACATGAAAAATTTCATCATTCACTCTTAGAATTCACAACGCTAACCAAATTCGCCTCAAGATAACCAGTGTTAGGGTGAATTTCATATGCACCAAATCTGCATGATGATGATGATACCTTAATTTGTGTCACAGTAAATATGAAGCATCTCATGTAGAGTCGTCTCAGACCTTTTTAGGGTTCCGTAGTCGACTAGGAACTCTTATAGTTTCGCTTTATCTATCCGTCCGTCCGCGGATAATCTCAGTAACCGGTAGCACTAGAAAGCTGAAATTTGGTACTAATATGGTATATCAATCACGCCGACAAAGTCGTAAAATAAAAAGTTTTTATTTTATTTTATTAGGGTACCTCCTCTATACGTAACGTGGGGAGTGTTTTTTTTTTCATTTCAACCCTAACGTGTGATATATTGTTGGATAGGTATTTAAAAATGAATAGGGGTTTGCTAAAATCATTTCCCCCCCCCCCCCCTCTAACTTTTGAACCATAAGTTTCAAAAATATGAATCAAATCTCAAAAGTAGAACTTTATAAAAACTTTCTAGGAAAATTATTTTGAACTTGATCGGTTGAATAGTGTAGCTAAAACGTATGTTAAATCCTGGCAAAATATAACTTAACAACTGTTTCTAACGCTAAATTAATGTATTTACCTACAGAATATAAATAATTAAAATTAACTTGAATATGGCCAATAGATCGTCTAGTGTCTACGTTGTGTGCCGAGCAACCTAAATTCTTTTATGTGTAGCAAATTAGACTTTGACTCCTCCCTACCTACTCAACCCTACGTCACCCTACTGCATCCTAGTTCAAAATGTTAATTATGTAATAAATAAAATTTGTTTTTGGTTAATAAACCCCAACCAGGTCCTACCGTGGCCGGTTAACGTAATGGTAGCTTTATCAATATTTTCTCAACATGTAATATCCTCTTAAAACAAAGCCTTTGTTTCTTTATATACCAAAACATTGCCTCAATTTATAATCATACCATCAAATCAGATAACAGACCAACCTAGCTAGCTAATTGTTTATTATTATTGTTGTATGGAAGATTCTCTTTCATCCATACTATGCTACCATTTCCGCCTGGATGTGGGTCTGGCCATCTAGCTAATTAAATACCCATTTTATTATATTTTGTTTCTAATAGGTAATCCTAACATGTTTAATAAATTTACCTGTGCTTCGTACCTAATTTCTGATGAGAAGAAGCACTCAACAAACTCATCAGACCTAACAGTAGAATATTATTTCCCTCAAGGAAAATTATGTATTAAGGCATTATTCCACCCTTTACATAGAGACTAATGTATCCATTAAATTCCTATAAACCTGCTATAGTGAAGATATTTGTGATACTGAGGTATACCGTCCATTAAATTTGAAATATTGAACCTCAAGTTTACCCTAAGTAATGAGTATATTCCACTCATGATAATTCGATACCTTAATATTAGACATAATGAACTGCTCCGCTTGCCATTAGCCTAGAATCATTTCATCTTTCTGAAACAATTTTGATATCCTAATCATAACTGGAAGTATAACACCTTGATGACAATAAGCAAAATGACGATTACACCTTTAATATTTCATATGTAATAAAATACGGAACCCAATACTCTGATCCACACACAATAACTAATTCCTATTCAGTTACTCAAAATTGCAATTAAACCTTCAAATAAATGTTATTTGATTTGTAAATCTTCATTCTAACTATCTATCCCTAAGAATAGTATTCCTAATACCCTATGACGGTGTTTGACTCTATACCTAAGCCTACCTACCACTAAATCCTATACTACTGTATGCAAAACTCCCATCATTACTTTTATTAACGTTATGTGATGTGTATGTTCTAAGCTAGCTAGGGATCTAAGCTGTAAATTGTTCGGAAGGCTAATCCGAGAATGCAACCTAGAGCCTGTGTAATGTACATTTCACAACGTGTCCGTGGACTTAAGGGTTCTGTGAAATGCACGCCCTATTTTATAACATATAAATAAATATCCAATAAAAGAACAAGCCTTAAGCACACACAAGACCTCAACGAGTGGATAACAATCCTAGCGATCGACTTATGGGAAATGGCGATCTTCTCGCTTCAGCCTGTGGCCAACCTTAAGACGAGTAAGAGGCCCATCAAAGATAGGCTACACCATCTGTGCAAATAAAAAAGATGGTGCCAGGCTTCTCTCAAACCTGGCCTACTACTAACAGGATCCCGAAGTATACTTCCTTGACACCGTTAGGGGAAATGCACTTCGTTAAGTTGACCATGCAACTAAGACTTTGATCTGGTTCGAAATAATAATAAAATCATCTAAAATAAACTCAAAATCTAACAGAAAGTGAAATAGTTCATTACTACGCAACATAATTGCACAATACTGAACCTTAGAATAAACTCAGATTCTAATAAGTAGTGGAATAGTTCAATACTATGCAAAGCAATTGCACAATATTGAACCTTCCCGCCACCACAATAATGTATCTACGAATGTTTACGTTATGAATTTAGGCTCGACCCAGAATCAATGACAATCCGAGAGTTCGCTAGAGAAAGAATGAATACGTCTACTCGGTGCGCCGGTCTTATATACACTAAAAAAGGCTGAAATGCTCGATTGGCTCGATCCGCATTAAACGCTTGATGTGCTTGACGTAAACGAAATAATACCTTACCATCATTAACTTAAAGTTTGTTTTCAATCGTGCGCGTACGTATTTATTCCCTATTGGAACCAACTTTACTCATTGCGTAGTGTTAACGTCCGCTAACGCTCCGTAGCGGCAACACGTATTTAGTTTACTGAGAAATATGAAAATATTACGGTTTGTTACGTACGAACGTCGATTTAACTATGTACTATTATATTCTATTCAGGTGCCCATATAATTTCGATTCATATCCAATGATGAAGATGATTAATGTATTAATCCTTATTATATTCTATTATTCCTTCATTTAGCATTCATTAAAGACCATAATAGCGCCATAGGCATAGTTCTAGTTACAATAGTTTTTGAAACAAATTGCAAAAACTACGGAACCCTACACTGAGCGTGGCCCGACACGCTCTTGGCCGGTTTTTATACTGGCGTTTCCGTCGAAGTCTGCTTAAGTTTATTCTAGCGACGCGTGTCTGTATAAGTGCGTCAAAACGGACGTCTGTACGGATTTGTTTTAGTTCTTTAGGTAAGCTAAGATAGTATGGGGCGATCGATGAAAATACTTGCTTACTTGTATGGTTCATTGTCCCAAAGTGGGTCTTGGCCTCCAACATGATTTGTTGACACTTGTCCCGATCTTTCGCCATTCCCCTCCAGTTTACGGCTTGATGATCGCCCAGGTCTGACTCGACGATTCGGTGAAATAACTACAACTTAGATAAGTAGAGTAACCCCCCACATTTTCATTTCAAAGTCCAATATCTCAAAAACAGCTGAACAGATTTTCGTGAAACATGGCTAAGAACACTCGGGATAAAATTATCTATGACACAAAAAAACCGCATTCAAATCGGTCCATCCGTTTGGGAGCTACGATACCACAAACAGATACAGTGTAGTCTGTGAAAATCTGTTCAGCCGTTTTTGAGATATTGGACTTTTTGGTGAAGAAATCCATGTTAAGTCCTCAACTCGCACTGGGAAAGGGACACTCCTGCAGATTCACTCTCCTCCACGAGCTTGTCCCCAGGGGTGCTAGCACAACTGACGCCGCGCCGCGACGCGAGTCTAGAAAGATCTACCCTCCTCTTTCTAATTTGCACGGTGCGAGTGAGATAGGAGGCGCTCAGTCGCGCGCGAAGCGACTTGTCAGCAAGTTGTGCCAGACGTACAGCAGTGGAACGTAGGTATCGCCCGCTCGAATTAACCCTGCACCCGGCGCTCGTCGTAAATCTTTAGAGCCATTTTCGAAAAGGTTATTAGGTACAAATTGATCAGTGATGTAGCCCATAGAAGCTGATTCCTACCGGCTTGCCTAAAATGTCTTGTTAGACAAGTCTATAGTTATATAGGGTCAGTTCGGGTATGTGCGCCACAGGGGAAAGTGCGCCTCATTCATCATTCAGTCATTTAAATCAATATCAGCACTTACCCCGGGGTCGCACTTTCCCCTGTGGCGCACATACTTGTTCTGGAGTCATCATCATCATCATCATATCAGCCGAAAGACGTCCACTGCTAGACATAGGCCTCCCCCAAAGAGTGCCACAATGACCGGTCCTGCGCCACCCGCATCCAGCGGACTCCCGCGACCTTTACCAGGTCATCAGTCCACCTTGTTGCCTACCCACGCTGCGCCTTCCGGTACGCGGTCGCCACTCGAGAACCTTTCCGCCCCAACGGCCATCGGTTCTACGTGCAATGTGTTCTGGAGTGCCCATCAAAAATTTACACGCGCCGCGCGCCTCTGAAATTGGTATACAAATATTTCTCGTTTAATTGTATATCCTATTACCTGTGTTGGTCGGGGTCCCGTTAAACTAGACGAAGTGACGAAAATGTCGAAATATGTTGTGAATGCATATCTTTTAATTATACGATTTCATTCATGTCACACGTGTATGTTGACGACGTGTTTTATGAATGGGGAGATTACAGCCCTTTATTTGAGCCGCTGATAAATGATACGCTATCGGACGTTATCAATACAATTTCCTTTGTAGAGTAGGAAAAAATATGTTTGTAACGGAAGTTGGTCATTGTTGTTCGAGGAACTGTCTTTCGGTGGGAATCGCCTGTCATCCTCCTAGCGTGGGCCTAGGATGATTTTCTTGCTGGACTCTTCTCAGCTAGGCTAGGTTTTAGCGAACCAGCGATAAAACTCCCAGTAGTTCGACACCACTCACACCCCAGATTCGGTTGATACCGTTCAACCAATCTCACTGGAACGCAAACTCGTAGAGTATTCCAGTGTTTTAACTTCCCCGCGTGGTCGTGCCGGGGGCTTCCCCTGGATTTTCCCCAGGCTACCCTCCAACCACGCAATTCGACCGCTATATTGGGTCCGTCCTATTATAGCAACAGTCAGGTTGCAAAAACAAAAAAAACAACCTCCTAGCGTTGTTCCCGGTTGTGCCCTAAAGACGCCCGGGGTCCGCTTTGGCACCTTATCCCAAAATTTGGCATAGGCACCAGCTTGTGAGAATTTTCACTGAACAACCCGGACCAGAATTGGTATTATAGCAAGACATTTTAGGCAAGCCGCTGGGAATCGGCTTGTATGGGCGCCCAGTAGTAGTCTACTCAAATATTACTCCAAAAGAAAGAAGGCAAAAAAATATGCCTAGTGACGAAAATCCCATTCAGATATCTCAAAGAATTACGAAGCTACAACCGTTTTAATATGGCTTGTTTAGAGAGACGAAACGCTCGCAGATCGTGACGTCAGTCAGTAAATGGCAAGTTTCATATGAAGGTGCGTTTTGCGGAAAAGGGACAGAACATACCGCCTCTTAAAACTTTGGACACTTATAACTTTGATTATTTAACCTATTGCGTTGCTTTTTCTCCATTTGACTAAATTCTTAATCTTTTTTCAAGTAACATCATTGATTATTTCATTTATCTACACCCCTATTCAGCGTTGTTTAGTTAATCTAATAGGGACAAACTATCCAGTTAGGTAGGTCCAACTTCGAGAAAGAGGTCAATCGTCGAATCCGACTCGGCTGGGCAGCGTTCGGGAAGCTACGGCACATCTTTTCGTCCAATATTCCGCAGTGTCTCAAGACGAGAGTCTTTGACCAGTGTGTGTTGCCAGTGATGACATATGGTACTGAAACGTGGTC
This sequence comes from Epinotia ramella, assembly GCA_947578815.1. Classification (NCBI taxonomy): domain Eukaryota; kingdom Metazoa; phylum Arthropoda; class Insecta; order Lepidoptera; family Tortricidae; genus Epinotia; species Epinotia ramella. Next base: position 12,285,784 of record OX388224.1, on the reverse strand, counting down.
GCTTACTATGGGCCTCATAAGAAGGCTCAAAGTCACCCAAAGGGCTATGGAGAGGGCTATGTTGGGAGTTTCTCTGCGAGATCGCATCAGAAATGAGGCTATCCGCAGTAGAACCAAGGTAACAGATATAGCCCTCCGAATCGCTAAACTTAAGTGGCAGTGGGCGGGGCACATAGCACGTAGAACCGATGGCCGTTGGGGCGGAAAGGTTCTCGAGTGTCGACCACGTACCGGAAGGCGCGGCGTGGGTAGGCCCCCCGCAAGGTGGACTGATGACCTGGTAAAGGTTGCTGGAGTTCGCTGGATGCGGGTGGCGCAGGACCGGTCACTTTGGCACTCTTTGGGGGAGGCCTATGTCCAGCAGTGGACGTCTTTCGGCTGATATGATGATGATGATGATGAATAGGTTACCTACTATCACAATACTTATTCGTCATATCAGCTCATTAAAAACTCCTTGTCTTAATCATTTCCGGCATTATCCTTATCGTCATATGTTGGGTATGACTGATTCGTAAACTAAATGATACGATATGATTATTTTATTCATATAACTTCATACGATAAAAGAAGTAGTCAATCGATATAATCAATTAAGCCCATCATTACGTTTTTCAATCATATTTTTAAATATATAAAACTAGATCGCACTCGAATCAATAAGAGGCCGAATAAAGGGCTGGTATTGGTATCACCCGTTTGCGGCTTGACGTTGACTTTCGGGACACTTTGTATAATATTTATAATTCTTCTTCTCGTGTTGATGGTTTCAGACTGTGCGGGAATAGAAAAGGTGGTAATGCTTATCTTATTTATAAGCCATAGTATTCCTATAATTATTTCTGACACTCCTTTTACTACTTTTTGCGCATCTCACGTTTGATACCTAATGTATCTATAGTTATGAATGTACGGTCAACTACAATATCTGTACGAAATTAAAACCAAAAATATATATAAACGCTTTTTTAGAGGAAATAGAATCAGCTGTACATAGTTGGCGTTTGTTTTGTACAAATATGTTATCGACGGTACAAATGGATGTATCGATTTCCGACCACGTATTGATTCATTGTTGGACTTACATTTATAAGTAGTATGCCTATGTATTTATCGGTGTTTGCCAGATAAGGAATGAAAAGGAAACCCTACTTGAGATATCGTTGATATGAACTATTCACTGCTTCATGAATTCCCAGAAACAGGCCCAGCCTAGTTTGGGACACGCCGGGTATCGCTTTTCTATCATGTAACAGTGTCGTTTGTATAATAAAGTTAATATTTTTCTCCCCTTTAAGAGATGGTTAATTAAAATTAGAGGCTAGGTTTTTACAATAATTATATCAAAAGTAAAATAGAAAACATAAAAACACTATAAAAGCCTAACGCACCTAACCTAGCGGTGGTCAGGGCGGCAGCAGAGAGGAACCTCCTGACTATCCGCGCAGTGTCCAGGAGTACCGCCTTCTGTATCCCCCTTGACACAGCCATCTAGCGAGAAGAAGAACTCTTCGCTTCGCTTTTGTTTTACTTGATACAGTAAAACCTGGATGACTGACATCGCAAGGGGCCAGCAATTTTGTGTAAATTAAAGAGGTATTTCACCTAACCAGGTCGTACCAATTAACCAGGTTCAAAAAATGTGGTCTCATTTATAAAGGTCCTCAATAACAGCACGGCTAGCACGCGACGGCGCGCGAGCTCTCTCGATTTTTCTCGCGCTACCCGTCTCTCTCTTATTAGAACACTTAGAACAAGAGGTATAGTGCGATAAAAATCGAGAGTATGTCGCGGCAGTCCCATGCTAGACGTGCAGAGGTCGTAACTTGTAATACTGCAAATTTCTTTTATTGCGGTCCCGAAATTTCACATCTGAGAGTTATGCTCATAAGAATAAATGAAGTTCATATTCATAGTTTTCATTTAAAATTAGATTCCGAAGTGGCCGCTAGTTTTATTTTTCAACCTTTGGTCCAGAAGTGCCCAGTCTCCTTAAGTAATTTTTGTCATCGAGCATTAAGGCGCCGTAGGTTCATGGTCTTCTCTCCCTCTCACTGAGCATAAGCGTGAGCGAGATGGAAGTGCGTGCTCGGAGGCGCGGATATCTTGTTTTTTAATTTAAATTTTTTGGCCGTTGAAATAAATAAAAATGTATTCACTGATTTCCTTCGAACATGATATTGCCGATTTTTAGAAGCAATTTTATTATTTACATCTTCTGTGCATAATTTGTTACGAATATTTTAAGTATATTTTTGTGTATTTTAGACCTATGTTCGTGATTTTTTTCTATCGAGCGAAATTTGCTTAATCATGTTTCGAATCACTGATCTCGCTGCAAAAAAGCCTCAAGATTACTATTCGTATTTTTTTGAAACCATATCATTATAAACAGACGCATTATATTTTTTCAAAAACTCTGTTTACTTAACTTCGCTGAACCTACGGCGCCTTAACTTAATATTATTTGGCTACGATTAGTATGGGTATGGAGATGTCAGTTTAGTCATATACTTACGTCGAAATTTATGTTAATTCATAGCCATCTCTCCCAAATTTGTAGCGATCGATTAATATGGGCTTGTAGACGACGAATGTTTTATGTCATACATAAATACAATCATGCTAGCAAATCTTCAGATAAAAAAACGTTATTCAATTAAAGTGCTAATACGTTATTCAATTAAAGGATGCAACAAAACGGAAAACGGTTTGTGTAATTGCTGTAACTAGACCGCATTTCCTATCGAATGGCATAACTTTATCGTGTGAAGGACGTCATAAGTAACATTATATTCTTACATAAATATGCCCTTTTATTCGAAGTTAGCGTATTAGGGTTAATGTGTTGGACGTGGCACCGTTTGAAAAGGAATTAGCATAAGTAAATGCTTTTAAAGAGGTTTAGCATTGCTATTCAGAACAGGACAGTGGCAAATGCTTCTACAAGAGCGTAGCTCTTACATATTGATATTGATGAGTTAGGACGTTTGCGATTTTTATTTGGATTCGCCTCAGGACTTGCCTAAATAGGGGTGTAGAATAAAATAATCAATAATGTCATATTTTCTCGAAAAAGGATTAAAAAATCAACGCCAAAGGTTAAATAATCACGAAGTTATTAGTGTCCAAACTTTTAAGAAGGGGTATGTTCTGACCCTTTTTCGAAAGACGCAACTTCATATGAAACGATGTCGCTGGAAGATTGTGACGTCACTAGAAGACGGCAATGTGCCGTGCTCATCGTGTTCGGCGCCGCCGTCGACGCGGCCCCTCGGCAGCATCCCGTAACGTGACGTCACACACTGTTTGCGTTTTCACACTCTAACAAGCAATATTAAAACGGTTGTAGCTTCGTAATTCTTTATCTGAATGGGATTTTCGTCACTAGGCATATTTTTTTGCCTTCTATCTTTTGAAGTAATAATCATTTTCGAGTCTACGGGGTGCATTGTATTTTTGAACGAGCGATGCGAACGCAGATCCTACTTCAGCTTGGGCCAAAATTCTTCCGTATATCCGGATGTCCAGATGTCCCGCTTTTCTCTTCGACAGGTCGCATTGCTCAACCGATTCTCGTGAAATTTTGTGAGCAGGTTCATATAGATTTTTTTTGTCGATTCGGTTTTTATACCAACGTGAGACCTTTTTTTTTTTTTTATTTTTTTTTTATTGTGTAGAAAACCTGAGCGCCAGGTACCCAATCACCGGGGGATGATTGGGTTATGTGGTATTTCTATCCACTAAAAACTCTACGGTGTTCTGCATCTGCGCTCTCATGCAGGGGACTCCAGGATCTCATGGTGAACGCACTGGAGACCCCCTCGCGCCTCGCCACATTTGGCTCGTCCTTAGGGCAAGGAAATGCTGTCGCCTTCCCTGGGGTTCTTAAGCGAGTGCCCCGGCCCCCGCCAGAACACTGCCACCCCGATGACCCCTTTAGTCGCCTTCTACGACAGGGGGGGGGGAGACCGTAGACCTATTCTTGTCCGAGCCTACACGGGTATACTCCTATCTTGTTCAGCACTATCGAATACCGGCCACTTGCTGGTATTCGATAGTGCTGAAATAGACAGTTAACGCTGAGCGCACACATGTAAAAGTAACAGATAATAATTTACTTTAAAAACTAGTTTTAACCGGCTTCAAATCTGTACCCAAATTACTTCAAGTGGCCTATACAATTTGAAGAGTTCCCTCGGTTGCTCCAGGAACCCATCATCGGACCCTGACCTGATGATCATGGGACCACCTGGAAAGGATACCCTTTCAAACAAAAATAAAATTTTCCTAATCGGTCCACACGTCTTCTAGTAATTGGGGACTTTAACATATTCCGACGAATTGAGAACCTCCTCATTTTTTTAATTCATTTAAAAATAAATTAATGTTAAGGGCATTTAAGGTAAAGTAGTTTTGATGAACGATTATGAATGATGCTATTAGAATATAGTGCGTGCACGATAAGTGGGCATTTAACACCCGAATTGATTGCGCTGATGATCGACCAATGATTATTTTAACGCGTTTTAAATTTACCATAATGCCTCCAAATTGCCTTTACGTGTTTGAACAATCGATAGGTCTGCTATTTTGAAAGGCGTTATTTATGAACTCTGCAACTACCGGTCATTGAAATTGTCGAGCTCCAGGCAGAGTTGACTCGACCCGGCTGTTCTAATGCTTGGCACAAGCCTCCTCTTGGATGAGAGGGAATGAGCAGTAGTCCCCATGCTGGTCCGTTGGGTATCACATACGCCTGAGCAAATCAAATCAAAACCAAAAATATTTATTTCGGACAACTTGATCCATATTTTGTTAGAAATTACAGTAACAGCCTAAGGGTTAGTATTTATAAAATTATACAAAAATTAAAAGAGGCGCGTTGGAGCGGCGACAGGCGCGTGCAGCTGCGCATGCCGCCACACCAGCGGCGAACCCCAGCGCTGGGCTAGCGGACTCAAGATGTTGTTTGAGCTGCCGCGGCTGCGGTTGAGGAGCGAGGTACTTCGTCTGTCTGAGCATCAGCGAACATAGCCGAAGCACTACAATACCGCGGAAGCCCAAACAGCATCCTGAGTGCATCATTATACTGGACGCGCAGAGCGCCATACGCCCGCTGTGTAAAGCTAGTCCACAGACCGCGCGTGTAGAATGTTTGACAAAAGGCTTTGAATAGAGTTAATCTCACCTCTCTACTAGCACGTGCGAATCTGCGGGCCTTACAATTTTCATCGCAGTCGTAAGCAGGTTCGTCACTATGTTTTTCCTGTTGAATTTTGCTAGTCGAAATCCAAATTCGTATACAGTTGAAGGTACATTGGATTTATTTTCTTTGGTGGTAACCAAAGAAAATAAATCCAATGTACATAATACCTACGTCAGTAGATACGTTTCGGTTTTTTTATTTTATAGAACGACGGTGGCAAACAAGCGTAAGGCCCGCCTGATGGTAAGCGGTCACCGCAGCCTATAGACGCATGCAACTCCAAAGGCGTAACATGGGCGTTGCCGACCCTTGATATGTTTGAGGATTCGCCGTGTTGACAGCTGAAGGAACACATTCCCTCGCTCTCAACACAACGCATCCTCGGGAGCTCTGGCGACCTTGCTCACCTCCAGGAACACAACACTACTACAGAGCAAGTAGTAGTGTTATTATGACTGTGGTCTTCTGGAAGGCGGAGCTACTTACTACTTACAGTTGGGCTGCTCCAAATTCCAGCGGGATGACATTTCGCTGTGCCCTAGCTCACCAAATGTATGTATTACCACGAACCCTGCAAGCCCGGTTTCCACTAAACACAGTAAAAACCCTCGTTACAAATATACCGTTAAAAACATAACGACAGCTGCAGGAATTCGCACCCTTTGTCATTTCACGAATAATTATATCTGTGCGATTCACAACCTGTCTCACCAGCTCACCACTGATCTCTTAACTTGACCTATGGCTTCGTAACAACCATTCAGAATCGAAGGTTAGACTACACTGGTCTGTCTCCAAATACTGGTTTTCCGAGAGAACATTCGCAAAACTCACCCGAGTAGAAATAACGCAATTTGACAGCGCTAATACAAAATTATGGAGCTCGAAAGCGCTCGTGTAGTTCATTATGTCTTTGGTGGATTTGCTGTTTGATATTTTGATTAAATATTAGGTCATGATTGTATAAGGAGGAAGGTGGAAATAGCTTATCAATTGTGCGCAATTATGATTCTAATAATATGCGACATGTAATATTTATATAATGAGTATACAAACACATACATATAATCACGCCCATCGGTGGGGTAGGCAGAGATCACGGATTTCCACTTGCTACGATCTTGATAAACCTCTATTGACATTCTTCATAGGCTTGTCGGTAGTCTAGGACGGGATCCCCTTCATTGGCATAATTTTTTTTAGACTAATATAGTTTCGCATAATTGATTTGGCATAATTTCTATTGGCATAATAATACTGTCGCATAATAATACTTTGGCCTACTACTTTGTTTGGCATACTACGCTAATAGCATAATTTCAGTTGAACTAATCTGTATTGGCCGAATACATATTACGCATACTATTGTTTGGGCTAATAATTATTTGGTATATCTGTCATTATCCATAATTTCTTATCCATAATTTCAGTTTTCTAAATGACTAAAACTCAATTTCGTTGTTACAATGCATTTACACTTTTCGTGGACGCGGATTATTGGGTCGTGCATTATCAGGGCGGATAAAAATGGCTTGTCATAAGCGAACTCTGTCTTAGGTCGGTTAGGTTAGGGTTCACTTGTGTTCCTCAGACCAGAAATAGACACCCCGCGCAGCGGGGTGGTGTCGACTCGCTAGAGATTATTAGTCCGCACAGATGACCGTCCCAATGTACATGGATTATCAGGCTGTACATTATTGGGCCGTGCATTATGCTTTCATTGCTTTGTGTAATGCATGATTTTATTTTTTAGGACACAATTTTTATGCGTTTTGTAATGATGCCAAGTAATTATTATGTCTTTTTGTATTTATGCTATCTGATGTTAGTCTTGGTGATGATTATGCTATTTTCGTTTATTCTTTTTAATTTTATGCCTAAAAATGTATGCCAAAACATGATTAGGCTTAACGCTAATTCGGCTATAAAAAATTATGCGTTATTATATTATTCCAAATGATTTTATGCGATCCAATAGAGAACCGTCTAGGACTTATCCGATTTGGTCGGAAAAAGTTCGTCCCCTTCCAACTGTACCATCCACCAATTTGATGTTGATTTTGTCAGATCTATCAACATGGACTTCAGATAAAGGGGCCCACACATCTCGCTCACACAAAGCGTCGGGCAGGAGCTGCTGCAGAGAATGCGGCGAGGTTAAAGCATGCAAAATATGCTAACGTGGAACCAGTGTACGATTTTGTTCCGGTCGCAGTTGAGACATCTGGGCCGTGGTGCGAGGAGGCAAAGCCGTCGGTGAAGGCGTTAGGACGACGTTTGAGGGAAAGGGGCTGCGATACCAGGTCCGGTTCGTACTTGGTACAACGGAGTTCACTGGCAATCAGGCCTTTAAATAGCGCTATTTTCGTATAGCGCTATCATTTATAACGTTATTATTCCTAAAACCGCTATACTCGAAACCGATATTTGACGCGCTGTATAGCGATATCCATTATAACGTTATAAATCTAAACCATTAATATAAAACCGATACTTTTTTTACCGATATAATAATGTAATAACGTTATAGGCTACCCCTTTCTCGCATTCAGTATAGCCTACTCGTGCAATGTAAGCGATGTGATTACGTAACGTAGGTTGTTTGTTAGAGTGCACGAAGTCATAGTAAAATAGAGAATTTTTCGATTTGCTCGGCTTGTCGGCGCAGGTTGTAGCCTGATACGAATATCCTGACTAATAATTTTCAAATCAGATTGTCTTTAGCTACTCTGTGCCTCATTAATCGGAAATGCATCATCCCATAAAAAACATGCCATGTAAAAAAGAGGCCAAGTCTCGAAACTCTTCCACCGTAAAAAGTTGTGAGATATTTCGTAGAGCCAAGTCTCAGGCATTCTTTTATCTTTATTTGCTAGCTAAATAAAATTTTGTGACTTGGCAATCACACAATACTACATAGCTTTAGGTAAGTATGCAGAAATCCATTAATGCAGGAAAGTTGTGTGATTGCCAAGTTACAGAATTTTATTTAACAAGCAAATAAAGATTAAAGAATGCCTAAGATTTGGCTCTACGAAATATCTCACAACTTTTTACGGTGGAAGAGTTTCGAGACTTGGCCTCTTTTTTACATGGAATGTTTTTGCTTGTTAAATAAAATTCTGCAACGTGGCAATCACACAACTTAACTGTATTTATAGATTGTTGCATACTTACCTAAAATTATGTAGTATTGTGTGATTGCCAAGTCACAAAATTTTATTTAGCAATAAATAAATAAATAAATAAATATTAAGGGACAATCTTACACAAATCGACCTAGTCCCATAGTAAGCTCAGTAAGGCTTGTGTTATGGGTACTAGACGACGATATATATAATAGATATAAATACTTAAATACATAGAAAACTTCCATGACTCAGAAACAAATATTCATGCTCATCACACAATTATTTGCCCTTACCGGGATTCGAACCCAGGACCTTCAGCTTCGTAGGCAGCATCACTACCCACTAGGCTAACCGGTCGTCAAGCAAGCAAATAAAGATTAATAAGAATGCCTGAAACTTGGCTCTACGAAATATCTCACAACTTTTTACGGTGGAAGAGTTTCGAGACTTGGCCTCTTTTTTACATGGAGTGTTTTTTATGGAATCTCACTTCTTTTTGAAGGTTAATTAATGTGTTATCCATACATACAAACTATGAATGCAGGCCCATTCTTGCTTTTGAATTTTCCCATTCACTGCAAATGTAACTTTGTAATCCTATATATTTGTATAGGATTACAAAGTAATGTATACAGTTGGTGTATCTAGAAAACTGGGTTGAAATAGCAATTTTTTATAGTTTTCCCTTTATGTGGCCATTAAACCCTAACTCTGTACCAAATTTCAGCTCTCTGAGTTTATGGGAAGTACTAGTTCTATTTTGATGATCATGAGTGAGTGTCATAAATGCGAAACTTTGCTTTCGCTTAACTTCGGAACTAAATGACCTACAGACTTGACATTTTGGATTTTAAGTATGTGATTATAGCTTACTGGATGACAAAAATTTCTGCATTCTGGTCTTATCCAGAGGTTCTCAAATAGGGGCCTGAAAATGTGGCGAAATGGTTCCAGTAAAGGATGGTACGGCAGTGTTTGCTTCGCGCTCGACTTGGCGGGGGCACTGCCGTGCCCCCAGATATTAATGGCATTGTTATAACATGGTAAATTATTAATAATTTAAATTCCTGCATCAAATGTTTCTGCTTAGCCCGTTGGTTGACTGGTAGAGAATGCCTTATGGCATTAAGTCCACCAAATATACTTTTTTTTGTATTGTGTCACAAAGTTTAAATAAATTAAACCGGTTTCATGGCACCAGCACGCACATTACGGATGGATGGTCAGCTAAGATGCTTAAAATGAGGTGGAGAGAATGAGAAATTTGATTTATCTATACATGTAAAAGAAGACTTCCTGACTAATTCATCAACGCACAGCCGAAACTACTGGGACTAAAAAGAAGGGACAAGATGGAATTTTTGGAAATCCCATCCCTAAGGGGGTTAAATAGGGGTGCAAAGTTTGTATGAGGGAAACTTTTTTTTTAACTAGAGACTTGAAACTTTGTAGGAAGATTACTTATTAAGATGCATAAAAAGTTCTTGCAGCGTTTTAGAAAATTCCACTCCTAAGGGGGTTAAGTAGGGGACAGGGGTGCAATGTTTGTATGGGGGAAACATTATTTTTTGAACTAGAGACTTGAAACTTTGTAGAAAGATTACTTATTAGAATAGAAAAAAGTACTTTCTGTGTTTTAGAAAATTTCATCCCTAAGGCGGTTAAATAGAGGTGCAAAGTTTGTATGGAGGGAACTTTATTTTTTGAGCTAGAAACTTCAAACTTTGTAGAAAGATTACTAAATACAATACAAAAAAGGACTGTCAGCGTTTTAGAAAATTCCACCTCTAAGGGGGTTAAATAGGGGTGAAAGGTTTGTATGAGAAACACTTTTTTTGAGCTTGAGATTTGAAACGTTGTAGAAAGATTACTTATTAGAATAAAAAAACAGTTAGTACTTTTAACGTGTTAGAAAATTCCATCCCTAAGGGGGTTAAAAGTGTTAAAACGGTATTCAAGGTTTAGGGGGGCTTTGCCTTAAGGTTTGACTGGTAGAGAATGCCATATGGCATTAAGTCCGCCTTTTGTACGATAAGTTTTCTTTTGTGCAATAAAGTTTAAATAAATAAATAAAAAGGTACTTATGCAAGATTAGGATGAGAAACATTTTTTTTTGAGGTAGAGATGGGCAACTTTGTGGTACGATTACTTATTAGAAAAAAAAAATCCTTTCATCGTCTTGGAAAAATACCACCCCTAAGGGGGTTAAAAGTGTTAAAACGGTATTCAAGGTTTATATGGAGAGCAAGAAAATATAGTAAGATATTTCTAATGTCAGTCTTAGTCTGTATGTTAAAAGACAACAAAACTGATTTCAGAGTTTTTTTTTTAATTCATCCCCTATAGGCGTTAATGGGGCTTCCAAATTTATATGGAGGGAAAAGTAATTTTTAAGTAAGATTTTTTAATTTTGGTCTTAAAATAGAGAGAGCAGATTAGTATTATTTTAGTAGTATTTTTTTATTCATCACCTAAGAGTGTTTAAAGGGGATTCGAAGGCCGTATAGGGTCAAGACAATTTTAAAGTAAAACATTAGTGTAACTACGATTTTAGACGGTTTGTTTAAAACTAAAAAATACATTTCAATGTTTTTGAAATTCATCCCCCAAGAGGGTTTCTAGGGGGTTCAAAGTTTATACTCGTACGAAGAGCAAGATATTTTTAAAATAATAGATTTATTACTTAGGTTATGGACCGTTTGTTTAATGATTAGAAAACGATTTCAGCGTTTTTTTTATTAATCCCCTAAGAGAGTTAAAAGGTTTGAAGGTTGTATATAGAGCAAGACCTTTTTTAAAGTAAGATTTGAACAGTTACCAGAAATGTAGGATAGGTTAGGTTAGAACTGCGATGCTCCCAGAATCGAATAGATTTAATCAACATTGGGTACTTATTATTATAACAGTAATGTAGCTTAGTAGACGTATAAAAATATATTTTTCTTTAATACTGTATGAAAACGTCTGTTGATGATTCTTAAGATATTTATGTTTGTAAAAACGAAGTTTTCAATTTAGATTTATCAATTTAAACTAACGAACTCATCGCACTGTTACCTTTTACGTAGGTCTAATCCCTGAACGGATTTAGATGAAATTTCCCGTACAGATAATTTGAGACCCTTGGAAGGATATAGGATAGTTTTTGTATATCTTTAAGATGGTAGAAGTTTGTTTGGGACAGCGATAAATAGCTTGCACCGAACATAATTTAATAGCAATATTTTTTCTAAGACCATAACAAGTTCCACGCGAACGAAGTCGCTGGCAACAGCTATTTATTTATATAAATATTTAGTGACTAAGGATTAATTAGAAAAGGAGGATGAATCGTAAGAAAAGGAGGATCGAAACATATTTATGTGTACCAACCGTCCTTGGTCTCCCCTATCTATCGCGAGCCTATCTAGACAGATTATGGCGAAGAACCGGAATCGAAAATTCACACATTCTTTGGTTTCATAATCAGATTTTATTTAACTTGTCGTTTTCGGAATGGCTCTAAATCAAAAATAAAATAAAATGTCGGAAACTAAAAGTATATTTTAATTTTATTACGATTAATGAACAAAAGCACATACCAACATACCTATGCATAATTTTTTGCTCACGGCAACACCGTCGGTCGTAGGGCTTGTTTGGAATAGGTCCTAATACTGGGAGTCTGCGATTTAGTGCCGAGAAAAACAATTAACATAAAAAATATTGACCCTCTTACATATTGTAATAGTGTTTACCTAGGGGCTATTAAGATTGGCACTCTTTCTTTTTATTTATGAGCAAGTCCACGAATCTGTGGACAGCGTTGCGTTTCCTGCGTCACAGATTAAAGAATACAAGTACAGATACCCAATCTCATAGAGCAAAAGCGTACCGTCCTAATGTAGGCAATTCTGTATACAATTTTAGTTCCGTAACTACACCAGTAGATGCAGTATCCGAGCTACCACGGCTATGACGTTGTCAGCCTATCGCATAGTTTTAGTAATACATTGAGATATCACCAGATGGCATTGACTTCCCGGGCAACAAATAGAGTACTTTTGATTGTTTTGATATAAAAGTAGTATTTTCGAGACAATATTACAACAAAACAAAAATATACATAAAACCAAACGCTTGGAGCCTGTGGTTCCATAGAACTTTCACGACCAGTGATGGCGCCATCTAGTGACAGTACCCAATAATACGTAGCAAACTTGAAAGCTCACACGTATAGTACGAGTTACTTGGATTTCGAGGACACTTTCGTCGGTCGTCCGTCTTAAAGTTAACACATACTATTGTTTCGCTCCGTATTAAAAATGTAGAACCGTGTTCAAAGTGCATATTAGACCATTAAACTTACACCAATAGACTCGCTAAAACCCGCCGCTTCGAACAAAATATTTTTTGTGACCTAAACAGTGCAATAAGAGTGTTAAACAGTGCAAAACAGTCCAAAAATCTTATTGGTCTACCCTATAACTTAAAAGTGCTAGCGCTCCGCGATAACAAAAGCTGAACTTTGGACCTGCTCTTTACTTGAACAAACACTTTACCTGTCATATGTAGCGTAATTTCGTTGACTGTTGCAACTGAGCGGTTGGTCTAGTGGTTTCCACCGCGTGAATATCACTACAAGCATTGAAGTGACGCAAGTTCGAACCCCGGGGACAACAATATTTATTCTTTTTTTATTTTTGTTTTGTATTTTATGCCATAAACAACTTCAACTATCAAAATTTTTCTTACTGAAAATAAAATAAAATAGAACCTATAACTGGGTCTATAGGCGTGAAAATGGCCCCAGTCTGTGCTGCCTGCGAGTTGCTGTTGAAGGATTCCTGTTCGATAACTTGCGCAGGCTGTGGCTCGGCCTTCCACCAGCTTTGTGTAAATATAACAAGCGAGTCATTTAAGCAGTGGTCAGCGGATGCTAGGACGAGCTGGGTGTGTCCTACTTGTCAATGTAAGAAACCTAGAGGAGACAACACACACACACCGGTACGCCCTGGCCCGGGCGGACCTCCTCACCCGAACGTTACTGCGACTCGAGGCTCAAATCGTAACCACAATACAGCTGGGGCTTCTTTAAGTTCCGATGACGCCCTAGGCTGTCTCACTTATGAGATACGCATGCTCAGAGAAGACATGAATGAAATTAAATCAAGCCTAAAAAGCTTGACAGCGGCTATGGCTCAGTGCAATAATCGCTTAGACTCTCACGAGCAAAGAATCCTATCACTCGAAGAGCGTGAAAGTGAGCGGGACCTTGAAATTTCGTCGCTGCAAGCTACAATCGTGATGCTCCAAGATCAAGTGGACACTCACCAGCAGTGGAACATGCGTAATGAAATAGAAATCATGGGCATAAACGAGGCTCCTAACGAGAACCTGACACACATGGTTCTTGTCACAGCCAACAAAATCGGGATAACTCTTCAGGATAGCGACATTGACGGGGTATATCGCGTGGGTCCCCGTCGAGCGGTGCCGTCAAGTAGCAGTAATGCAAACGAAAACAAGCAGCCTCGTCCTGTTGTGCTTCGCTTAGCAAGGAAATCCATCCGCGACGCCTTCCTTCGCGCCGCCAAAGCACGACGTAACTTATCTTCGTCCGATATAGAAGTATCCGGTCCACCTCGGAAAATATTTTTTAACGAACACCTCACAAAAAAGAACCGCCAGTTATTTCGTGACGCCAGGCTGCGCGCCAAGCACTACAGTCTTAAATATTGTTGGACCAAAAATGGAACAATCTTCGTCAAAGAGAAGGAAGGTGCACAAGCTACGGTCATCAGGTGCTCAGTGGACCTGGATGCCCGGGTCGGTCTTCCCCCAATCACGGAACCCACAGCGTAGCCTTTCTGAGTTTTTTACTGAGTTTTTGTGTCCGCTCTTACCTTTTATACGCATGTCAATAAGTCAAACATTTTTTTTAATACGTAATAAATACAACATCCTTAACAGTTATCAAACACGCATACTACACGCATCCCACAAGCTCTATTCACACACATACACACACACATACTATAAAACTCCGGTTCTCTTTGCTCCAAAAAAGATCTGCGGATTAGTACACAAGAAATCGGGAACACATTTTCGAGTCCGTTTATCGAGTGACTCCCTCTTCAAGATTCACCTAAAAAAACCTTTCTTTGCTTTTCATTCAACGACGAACTAGGTGCTGATCTGGATAATTCTTTTACTATTCAATGTCATTCGATAGACGGTGTTGAATCCTGTTCCCAATTTCTAACAAACAACAAACTTAAAATACTTTGTTTTAATATAAGAAGCCTCCAACGCAACTTTAATGATTTTGCAGTAGCGCTCAAACGTTTTAAGGTTTCCTTTGATATAATTGTCCTTTCCGAGTGTTGGCTCCATGACAGCTCTATCATTAATCAACTTCCAGGGTATAATTCTTTCCATACGTCCAATCATCTCAACAAGAGCTGCGGTGTCACAATCTACGTTAGGGACTTCTTAAGCCCTTCTGTTCACGAACCGCCAGTTTTGGGGGCTGACTTCCTACTTGTCAAAGTGGATAACGTTTCTGTATTAGGCATATATCGTTCCCCATCGTTAACTGACTTTACTGCCTTTAATAGTTCTCTTGACTCGACATTAAGTAGTATAAGTAACAGTTCTTGCATCATTGTGGCGGGGGACCTTAACATTGATATCCTTGACTCGATGAGCTCTGTAACTGGTGACTATCTAACCTTAATGGCCTCCCATGGATTGTTACCGGCCATCACGGCTCCTACCAGAGGTAAGGCGTGTCTGGACCACATTTTTATTAAAACCCATAACATTCCTACAGGTATTGTATGTAAAACTGCGATCACTGACCATGACTTCACAATACTCAGCGTTTCATCCCCCATAAATAAGCATAGTTGTGACCGTAATATCTCCCGTGTTCACTATCAAGCAGTCGCAGCAGAGCTTCGTGACACTGACTGGACCCCAGTTACGAGCTGTGTGGAATTAAATACTGCTGTAACGCTATTTGATGAGATTATCAACAACACTGTGAAAAAACACACCTACACATCTAAGCTTAGCCGTAGTCGTTTTAATTTGAAGCCGTGGATGACTCCCGGCTTAATTCGATGCATGAAACACCGCGATAGCCTCCACTTACAAGTTAAAAGTAACCCTGAAAATCAAATTTTGAAGACAAGCTACATACGTTATAGAAACTTTTATGGGCAACTCTTGCGCAAAATAAAGGCCGAATATGACAACCGAGATCTCACCAGCAATAGGAATAATCCTAAAAAACTTTGGGGCACAATTAAGCGAGTGTGTGAGTATCCTAAACGCAACTCTGATGCCAGTGATCTCACGAAAAATTCCGCAGATAGTCAGGAGTCTCTTACTTATTGCAATAAGCATTTTGTTTCGATTGGAGCCAATTTGGCGGATCGAATACTGCAGAGGCTCAATACCACAGAGCAGAATTTGGCTTCGGCTTGTGCGGTAGTAAGGAATCCGTCTGAATCGTTATTTCTTATGCCAACTGACCCGCACGAAATACATAAGCTCATTTTGAACCTTAAAAATGACAGTGCACCTGGGCCAGACGGACACAAACCCCCGTTAATTAAGGCAATAAGTGAATTTATCTGCACGCCACTTGCACATATTTTTAATCTTAGTTTGTCCTCAGGTTCTTTTCCTGAAGCTTGGAAAAAAAGCGCGGTATGCCCAATCTTTAAAAGCGGTCAAAAAAATAACCCAGACCATTATCGCCCGATATCCCTTCTCTGCATTTTTTCTAAGCTTTTGGAGAAAATAGTTAACAAGCGACTGATAGAATTCTTAGAAAAACACCAACTTCTCTCCGATAGGCAATTTGGATTTAGGCGAGAGCGGTCTACAGAAAATGCCGTGGTTTTGCTGTCTAACCTCATCGCAAAACAGCTCGACCAAGGAAACAAGTGCATTGGAGTTTTCCTTGACCTTGCCAAGGCCTTCGATACCGTTTCAGTGCCGATCCTCCTAAAAAAACTTGAACTTACTGGCATACGAGGCTCGGCACTGGGATGGTTTCAAAGTTATCTCACAAACCGAAGCCAATATGTCAAGGTCGGCGACAGTTTCAGTAGGGACTTATCGATTAGTTTCGGTGTTCCGCAAGGAAGCATTCTTGGACCAACTCTATTTTTAATTTATATGAACGATATTTTGTCACTTCAGATGGAAAACTCCGAATTGATTTGTTACGCTGATGACACTGTTGCCCTTTTCTGTGGTAGTTCGTGGGATGAAGCAATTTGTATGGCCGAAGCTGGTTTATCGGGTATAGCGAATTGGTTAGATGGTAACTTATTAACTCTGAATGCTAAAAAAACCAAATTTTTAACGTTTCATAAAACGATTTCATCAGCCCCCCTCTCTTGTAATGTTCTAAAATTGACTTCTAGCAAAGGTACTCACGAATCGATTGACCGAGCTCAGGCGGTAAGATACCTGGGAGTGATTGTTGACGAGAAGTTGTCCTTTAGACAACATATTGAAACGTTGTCTGGCCGGGTTAGAAAAGTCATCTACATTATGAAACTCCTGCGAGGTGGCGCACCTAAGCAGATTCTGATGTTGGTATACTTTGCACTCTGTCAATCTATTCTACAGTACTGCATTGCGGCTTGGGGCGGAGCAGGTAAGACTACAATGATTGGGCTGGAGCGGGCTCAACGTGCTGTTTTAAAAGTCATGTTGAGGAAACCTTTCCGTTTCCCTACCGATGATTTATATAAAGAAGTAGCGCCGATCCTTAGAGTTCGCCAACTTTTCATTGTCAAAGCTGTTGCTGAATCTCACCAAAAGGCTATTGCTTCAGTTGATCATGTCAGACGTGTTCAAAAACGCCTTAAACATTTATATCTCCAGCACCCCCGAGTCAAGACTGCTTTTGCCAAACGCTTTCCCGATTACCTACATCCCACTATTTACAACAGGGTTTCTAAAATATGCTCTTTTGACACTATTCCTAATGCACGACTGAAAACCACAGTAAAAAAATGGCTTCTTACCCTTTCATACGATCAAACCGAAGATATTATTAAAGCATAACTAGAGTGTCTGTACTCACACACACACACACACACACACACACACACACACACACACACAAACACTCACAAGCACACTCACTTATATATACATATTATATATACACGCATGCACCAGGTTTTTAATTAAGTAGATTTAATTTTAGTTTTTTTCTATAGCCCGCTTTTTTATTGTTTAACATTCCATTACATTTTCCAAAAACGGCCGTACTATTCTTTATTGTTATACTTTGAATTGTCCAATCTAGTAACTCGGTTCCCAAGATACAGGCTGTGCCTAGTTTGGGCCCGATGGTAATTCTCACCAGTGTACAAGCTTTACTCATAAGTTTAACCAAATAATTGTAAGCTATGTTTCTTGTGCAACTTTTGTTTGGTAAATAAACGATTTTTATTATTTTTTTTTTTTTATTTAGTACCAATTTTATTGCATTTACTAAACTTATAAAATATACCATTATTTTATGTGCGGAAGGATGCTTGTGATATAATTAAGGTACGTTGAATTTATTAAGGTGTAAAAAACATTCTATCTTCACGATTACTGGTTCAAGTGTTTCGCTCGGTACCTGTGTCGCCATCTATGAGTTCGTTTTTGTAATAATTATACGTTGTTCGAGTTGGGAGGCCATGCCTGCGTCCCATTTTTATTCCGCCATTTATCGTCGCAACCAACCAAATATTCACAATTCACAACCAATTTGCAAATGATCGAGGTAAACAAGCATTAATAAGATTTAGAAGCTAGAACAACATAACGGCAACGTCGCACGTCGCGCTACGGCCCACGTGGTGGCATGTTGGCATTGGCACAGAGCGGCAACGGCGCAGCCGTAGCGCGCGGCTCGCATTTTAAAACGATATTATAACGTTATTATATATCGTTCTGTTATTCATTCTGTTACGGTATTTATATCGTTATGGAGAATATTGATTTTGTTATAACGTAATTTTCGAACACTAACGGAATATACCGTTATAATTCCGGTTCATTTTATAACGTTTTAAAGGCCTGCTGGCAATATAGAGGGGAAATGCTGCCAGTATATTAGGGACATTTTCGCCGGGTACTTATCGCTCTGTGCTCATTTTTGACGAAACCTGCGCTGTGGAAGGGGAACTAGGCATATCATAACATTGTCAGCTCACAGTGTTGTGATTGCTTGTGTTATCTCTATTGCCAGCTTACTTGGCCGTGTCTGTGCAAATATGGCTCTCCATATGTCTGTTGACTGTAATGATACACTAACGAAACAGTAGCAACACTAACATTTGTTTAAATACGGCCAATTTGTCGTACGTATGATATTTCCGAATGGCAAAATTATACAAATGGTTTTTCACAAATATGGCTTTAGATTGCAATGTCAATATAGGTTTTGGTTGCACCAAACCGTCTGTAATCGTAAGCGCTGTTCGTTAAAATCTGAATGAGAGTTTGACAAGTTTCTATGGAATGATAGCTGCTGGGTTGCCGGCGTTATAGTTAACGTTGATCGACCAGTAATCGAAAATTGGTGCAACCCGCCCAAATTTTGTCCGTACGGGTTTTGAGAATATATGAGATTATATGGCAAGACTGTACTAAACTCGACGCAGTATATAGATTCCAAAAAAACTACCCATGGGTTGCCATTAAAATGAAATAGTTTGCATCGGTAAGTTTTTACTTTTCTAAAATATGTACGAATGTTATTTATTTATACATCATTGTAAAGTTAAAATTAAATGCAACCGCCTAAATAAATAATCTTATGTAAATATTAATTTCAAAAATAGATATTTGACTGAAACTGTTTTGTAGAAGAAAAGTTCATATTACTGTGGTAATACTTCAGGTTTTAACAACATTTGGTAACTATTAATATTCTCATAATGTCCGTAAATCTTTTTGTTATGGACATAGTAATATTGTCAACAAATCACGTGTAGCAAAGTAGTGTGTGTAGTAGTGTGTGTGTGTGTGTGTGTGTGTGTGTGTGTGTGTGTGTATGTCTGTATGTTTGACAGTCAATCTCGTAAAAACGGATCAATTGACTGTGATGAATTTTGGCACATGGATAGTTTAAAACCAAACCATGAAACAGAATGTGTTGAATACTTTTTATATCTGAAGTCATTCCCAAAGGATTAACATGTCGGGTATTTAATAATGGCATTGTTGTGATAAAATTCGCTGGAAAAAGCTAGTAGGTACGTAATTGAGTACTTGGTAGTGCTTTGTACATTGGACAGATTGATGTACCAAGCCGAGATGTGTTAGGGGATGAATGCATAGAAAACATCAAAAACGTAGGATGATTCACATTCACATTTAAGTAACAACGAAAAAATATATAAATAATTTATAGACTGGAACGTCACAACGACAATGACATTTGTGAAAGTGACATTCGGCCATCTTTGGTAGCTTTTTTGGAATCTAAATACGGCGTCGAGTTTAGACAAAATAAATCACTAATAATGAATTATGTTCATGATCATACATAGGCAAGTTAGTGTTGGATGCCCAACATTCCATTGCCTTCTGACATTTTATTTCATTAGTAATTTTTTTGCGTGCTTATACTCAGTCTTGCCCACCAATTATATCGCTAAACGGTTCTATAGAAATGCCAGACTCTGTAATTTGCTCAATAAGACATTCCATTTCTCCTTCTCCGTTCATTAACACTGTCCTTTAATTAAGACAATAGTATTTACCGCCAGTACAAAAGAACACGATCATTTAGAATTAAAAAAGAAAAAGGTTAATAAAGTGCTAGTAATAAACTTAACCAATCTCTGTTTACTAAATCGGCTTTTGCGTTCTTCCCATAATTGCAAATGTCAAAGAGACATTACCTACAAACAAATTTTAACGGCATTTTAGCTAAAATAGATTTAATGGACGTTTATAGAAAGGGTAATTAGCAACTGGCCCACAATAATATGACTGAAATATGTAGGTAAGAAAATGTCTTCGAAATGTCTTACTATAGGGTATCTTAATTATCTACTATTTTTGGTGTAGTACGATGTTTGTCACTGGTAGTGACTAGCAACTACTAGAGGTACACGGACAGTCCAGTTAATATTCCTACTACACTAGTGTAGGCGGTACCTATTCGTAGTAGGGTCATTTCGCTGGTTACGCGACCACCTTCGGTTAGCGACAACCTGAAGGAGAAGGTTTTTTCTATTGAAGATAACATCAATTCTACATACCCTATTGATACAATTACTTGTACATGCATTTTTTTGTTGTTTTAGAATATAAATCTATTAAAAAACCGAGAAAATATCCTTTCAGTTCACCAACTCAGCTTAAGTGGTCGCCCACCAGCACATTAAATTAGGTGGTCGCTAACCGGCGAAATGACCCTAATTGGCTAAATACTATAAGATTCTTTTAAAACCAACGTTTGCAAAAAAATACTTTAGATGTTTTCAGAGAACGATATTGTTTAGTTCAAATAGGCCCAATTTGAGGAATTATACTACATATAGTTATATGTGTTCGAGCATATTAACAGGATGTTTCCTCCAGCAACACGCGATATGTATACGCATTTATGTAAAGTATACATAGCTCGAGTTGTTTTTGTAATGTTTAATGTTATAGTCCCAATTACCGTAATGTCTTATAATACTAATAAACTCACGTATTAAATTAGTACTAGGTACTTTAGACATTTCTCACGAAAGTTTAAATTCGATGTCTTATAATAAATATTTTGTTAACTGCATCTACAGGTAAATTACTTTCCAGACGTTTTTGCATTTGTAGTAGTATTTGTATATTTACAGGGATACACGTACACGTTGACGTACACAGACACACGTATGTGTGTGTGTGAGGCTGGCTACAGAGGTCACAACTACAAATGCAAAAACGTCTCTAAAGTAATTTACCTGTAACTATATTATTTAGCTATAACATATAAATGTATTAATACCACACACATATGTGAATAGTCCATATGTGAATAGTCGAAAGTCCGTTTTGCCTACATGCTTATCAATAGTAACAGTACATTTGATATTTGTCTAATGTATATAACCATGTAACGCTGGGAACATCAACGTTCCCCTTTTTAATTTGTCCCTTTGTCAATTTTTCTTCAATATATAAGCGCAATGCCTTTGAAAATAAAGTCTTCTTTCCTTTTCACATATTTCTGTTACAAATGTTCTACTCAAACATATTTATTAACCGGGACTTTTCGGAGAGAAACACACCTTTACCCGACCTTTACCCTTTCAATTGGCTGACAGAACGGAAAGTCTAAAAGCGGGATCCTCGGAATACCACTGGGAGTACCATCCGTTCCCTGCATCCGGTAGACTTGGCGGCCCCATTCTGCGTGACGTCACCATAATACGCTGTTTACAAGAGCCGGTGTAAACTATGGTCAGTTGTAATTTGAGCTTGTGCCGCTTGGGTTTTACAATGCACCTAAAACAAATCTTAGGTACTTTGTAAAACCCAAACGGCATAAAGGGAAAACGAATAAATTACGCGCTGCGCTATGTACAGTCGAGTTCTCCAATATCTATATAGACAACCGTTCAACAATATCTATACACAGTCTTTATTGTTACTGTAAAGTCTGTATAGAAAATGAAGAACTCGACTGTACCTATGTAATCCTTGGATTTGAAATCTGAGTGATAAATGAGTTAATGATATGCGGATACAGGGCTGAATCATATGAACGGGTTTAAGGGAAATTGATAATATTTAGAATTTGAACTAAATCCACGGACTCAATTTTTTTGTATAAAGGCCGGTTTACACATTGATTAGTGATTAGTGAGAGTCCATACAGAAGCTACTCGCAATTGCAGCAAAGGTCCACTGCATTGCAGCAATGTGTACTCGCACTAATGTTTAATCAGTAAACCGGTCATAACCTACCATTGCAAATGAAGTGTTAAATTGAAAAAAAAACTGATGTCGATTTGCTATAATGTAAACCAAGCCGCGTGTTTATAGAAGTGTAACAGCAAGCTTACAGTACTTGTTGATTATATTCATAAAAATAGGTACCTAATTCAGACAAATACTATAAAACCGTTTCACACGGCCGGCGCTCCTTGAAATTGACCTTACGTCAACATTGGAACAATAAAGCACAGAGCTGGTCTCCTATTTCGTCTTTGTATTATGGTTGAGATTACTTAATGTGGCCGGCCTTTTATAAAACTGTCATTGTAATTAGAAGCTTCTACCTTCGAACGTAGAGTTGCTTTTTGAATGAACCACTGATGCAATTTGGCCAACTTAAATAATCTCATGTATACCATTCAAGTGTTTTCAACTCTTGAAACTCTATGCGACCAGACGATAACAAAAACAGATCCGAAAGGACTTATATTAGTTGCAATATATAACACATATGTCTTTTGACTAATCTATAGTAGGACTATTAATTATTGTAAACCAAAATGCCGTATGTTAATATGGCATGTAAAATAATTACACCTTTTTGATATTGCACAAGAATTCATGTACAGATTCAGTCTTTTACAATAGGGCAGTCGAGATTGGACCTCACGACAGGTTGGAATTATCTCATTCGGTTTCCCTTATAATTAATCATCAATTAAATTTGATATTAGATTTCCGCGCGCGTTTCGCGTTATATTTATATGAAATAGTGTTCAATTACTAGAGATTTTATAATGATATTTATAGAGACAATTTTAAGACATTTTAGAGACAAATAACTGAATTTAGTGTAGGCACGTTAAGACAATTGACAATAGTGCGAGTGTGAAACATTAAGTGTTTGATTTGTTTTTATATGAATAGTTAATAATTATAGAGTCAGTGTTCACATTAAGTATTTATAAAAAATTACCTATGTAGTTATTTAAGAGTAAAGTGTTTATTTTTGGTTTGTAATATTTAGGTCGTCGCTTCGGGAGATTAGCTGGAAATATAGTTCTGCGTGCTAATTGCTGAGATAGTCATTTCCAAGGCTTCATAAATTAAAGGTATAGTTAGTTCTTTTCTGCAATTCAACGGGTCCGCTGAGAAGTTTAATCGAACATTAATAGGGGCCATAGGGCCAGATATTATTCTAAATTTTAATATTATGTATATTACTATCTCTGGTATGAGAGTGGATTTAAAGATACACTACTATTGTCTTGAAATACAACTCTAATTTAAATAAGGATGCATGAATAGGTATAATAAATGATAGCATTGCAATGTGATTGAACTTTGGAAGAGCACACACACACATCTCAATTTTATAAATGGCTCTTTTTAACTTTTCTAAAGCATTGTAGTGTTATGCATTTAATGGCTTTTTTGATTCTATTATTTGTGACAAGATAGTGAACTTACAAAAAAAAAACTGTTATACACACCCATTGTATTTCGTGGCTTTAGCCTGATTTCAATGGACATACACTCTTACACATATCACATTTACACGACAAACATTAGCTGACACACCACGAGCTTAGATTTCATTTGAATACACGCACTTAGGTACACTCGACGCAAAGCTTTTTGGCTGATACTAGATCCTGGATTGCTGGAGTCGACTCGAGTTTACACCTAAGGAATCTGACGTGTCAATTTCTTAGAAGCTGTGAACTTTTCATACACAATAGGTATAAATCCAAGGCCTGAGCTATTTATATGTTCTGTAACATTGCGCTCTGTTTGTTCTGGGATGTAACTCATTCGATTATACGGACCTTTGACATCTGCGTCAATTAGTGGAAGTAGAGTGACACTGCAGGCCAATTTAAGGGACAGACAGTACAGTGGATGTTATAGCATATAAATGGTATTCAGAGCACCTTGTACATAATCGACAACAATCACTATCTCTGTTACAAATACCGTGGCTGCACGAACGTTTAGGGTATGCGTAAATTCTGCCGCGCGTTATGTTTTGCGTAATTATTAAAATTAATTTTGGCAATCTGCGTAAAGTAAATTTAAAAGTACATTTAAAAGTACTTAAGATTCGTGTAAGATGATGAATGTGTAGGAGAGATGGTTTGAATCAAATAGATACGAGGGCTGCCTTTTAAGTTCTGTCGTTTGCAAACCTCCCGTGATTGCATAAAAAAGAACTAGTGTCACGTTAAAATATTTGAATTTAGAATTCGAAAACAAAAGAATGACTCGAAATCGGCCCAACCGTTTTAGTACAGCGTTCGTTCAAAGTTGACAAGTCAGTTGTGAAAATGGAAATTTCGAAGGAAAATTTACGTGCGATAATTTTTTACAACTTCAAAAGGGGCTTAACGCGACTTCAGTGCTTCGAAGAGTTGACTACGGTTTTCAATGATAAAGCACCATGCCTTCGGACTGTGGAACGCTGGTATTTAGAATTTCAACGTGGTTGCTCTAGTCTTGGTGATAGACATCGTGAAGGTCGACCAAAAACAGCCGTAACCCAGGAGAACATTGATGCTGTACGGCAACTGATCATCGAAGATCGCCATGCGACATACCGTGAGATAGAAGCTTCCTTAAGTATTTCAGGGACCAGTGTTCACAGTATTTTGCATGATCACTTAGGCGTAAAAAAGTTGATCTCACGCTGGATACCACATTTACTCAGTGAAGACCAAAAAACGGCCCGCGTTCGATGGTGTCGCAAAACTCTGCGGCAATTCAACCGAGGAAACTCGAAACATGTTTACGACATTATCAGTGGTGACGAATCTTGGATATATGCCTACGATCCCGATTCTAAACAGCAGTGGACTGTTTGGGTGTTCCAAGGTGAGCCAAAACCGACCAAAGTAATACGCTCACGGAGCACATCGAAAAAAATGATCGCCACGTTTGTGGCGAAAAGTGGCCACGTTGCCACCATCGTGCTCGAGGATCGTAAAACGGTTAATGCTGACTGGTATACCACTGTCTGTTTACCAGAAGTCATCGGCGAGTTTCGAAAAAATAACCCAAGACGTCGTATAAGAACTGCACCACGATAATGCGAGCTCGCACACCGCCCGGCAAACTATTGCGTTTTTAAAAGAGCAAAACGTCGAAATTCTGGAACACCCGCCGTACAGTCCAGACTTAAGCCCTAACGATTTTTTTACTTTTCCAAAAATCAAGCAACGACTTCGTGGTCAACGGTACCAGACGCCTGAAGAAGCGGTTGAGGCATACAAAACGGCCATTTTGGAGACCCCGACTTCGGACTGGAATAAGTGTTTCGAAAACTGGTTCGATCGAATAAAAAAGTGAATTACATATCACGGTGATTACTTTGAAAAACAATAAATACCATTTAACACTTAAATTGTCTTTAGTTTTTCCAAACGACACAACTTAAAAGGCAGCCCTCGTAGTAAGGGTTGATAGGTTGCATCATGACGGATTTGTTGGTTTGGCGAGGGTGTAGGAGCGTTGGGAGCCCTCGAAAGATTCAAGATATAACAATAGGTATAGGCCCCATTTTTCAAGACCTAAGGTCTAGAATCCCAAGGTCCCCTTGTAGTCTGTTTATTTTACAGGTCATCGTTGTCGTTCATCGTGATGGAGCATTTTATAGTATAATTTTAGTTAGTTCTAAGTTAGAAATATATGTATGTAATTAGTATTAGAAAATTATATTTCGTATACGGTAATTAACTAATTAAATCAATTATCTTTGTTCGAGTGGTTCCTGATCGGGTGAGTCGCATGTTCACTTATGTAGATAGACTATTTGTTGATCTCAATTTTAAATGTTCATTTTGATTTGCGGATTTAATTAATTATTGCGGATTTTTTACGGTCTGTTTTACCGTGTGAATTGATTTGCGGACGATAAAATTTATTGACGGATTATAATTTTACAGTAATGTTTACGATTACTGAAATTACCTTTCACGTGTTTTAATTCGGTTTTTGCGGCTTTTGATCATATATTTACGTATGATTTTTGACGTTTATTTAAACGCATTATTTAACGCGTCGATTGAACTACATTTACGTTCTGATTCATTTTGAAATTTTAGTTTCATTCGTTTTATTTATTACGAATGTTATTTATTCACATTTATTTATTGCGTTTGTTACGGTTTCTTTTGGAACATCATTTGACATTATTATTTTATACAATGCGTTTTACGACGAGATTTTAACACAACGTAGAGGGTCCTATTCGAACTTCTTGACTAGACGATCACAAGTATTTTATTTATGGCCAGTATTTTAGTTAATTTATTAAATAGTATTTTATTTAAAGGAGGCTAGTTTAGTCTTTCTACAGTGGTGCCGTGAGCCAGGATTCAAGTCATTCAAAATTGAGTCAATTTAATTGATTTAATTACTTGATTACGAATCTGAGTTAAAGTTTAGTTTATATGTCATTATTCGCAAGTTGCTACACTTATAACAAAATTGTAAAAGATACAATTAAAAGGTGTTATTAGCATTAAATCGTTTTTGTGTAGTAGTTTGTGGTTTTAGAATGAAACATAAAATATGTACGCTTATAGAACCAACCCCTATTTACGAATGTGAGGGCGTACAATTGATACTTATTACTCATGACTGCGTAATTTATTATTATCTTTACTAAACAGTCGTGCGATTTCTTTGTGAATATAATTTTTATGGGATGTAGTGTACGTTCTGCCTATTATCGGACAAAGCATGTACTTAATAGCAATTGTAATTAAATTAAATAAATATCGTTTCGGTCTTAGAGAAGTGAGGGCGCAGGTTTATGCTTAGTTTGCTCAGATGCTATCAGGGGTTTGAGTACATTACCTATTGAGATAGCCTCACAATTTCATCCTTTTCGATTCTAAAATTGTATCGTCAATCTGAGGGCGCTCTGTAACAGCAAGCTTACAGTACTTGTTGATTATATTCATAAAAATAGGTACCTAATTCAGACAAATACTATAAAACCGTTTCACACGGCCGGCGCTCCTTGAAATTGACCTTACGTCAACATTGGAACAATAAAGCACAGAGCTGGTCTCCTATTTCGTCTTTGTATTATGGTTGAGATTACTTAATGTGGCCGGCCTTTTATAAAACTGTCATTGTAATTAGAAGCTTCTACCTTCGAACGTAGAGTTGCTTTTTGAATGAACCACTGATGCAATTTGGCCAACTTAAATAATCTCATGTATACCATTCAAGTGTTTTCAACTCTTGAAACTCTATGCGACCAGACGATAACAAAAACAGATCCGAAAGGACTTATATTAGTTGCAATATATAACACATATGTCTTTTGACTAATCTATAGTAGGACTATTAATTATTGTAAACCAAAATGCCGTATGTTAATATGGCATGTAAAATAATTACACCTTTTTGATATTGCACAAGAATTCATGTACAGATTCAGTCTTTTACAATAGGGCAGTCGAGATTGGACCTCACGACAGGTTGGAATTATCTCATTCGGTTTCCCTTATAATTAATCATCAATTAAATTTGATATTAGATTTCCGCGCGCGTTTCGCGTTATATTTATATGAAATAGTGTTCAATTACTAGAGATTTTATAATGATATTTATAGAGACAATTTTAAGACATTTTAGAGACAAATAACTGAATTTAGTGTAGGCACGTTAAGACAATTGACAATAGTGCGAGTGTGAAACATTAAGTGTTTGATTTGTTTTTATATGAATAGTTAATAATTATAGAGTCAGTGTTCACATTAAGTATTTATAAAAAATTACCTATGTAGTTATTTAAGAGTAAAGTGTTTATTTTTGGTTTGTAATATTTAGGTCGTCGCTTCGGGAGATTAGCTGGAAATATAGTTCTGCGTGCTAATTGCTGAGATAGTCATTTCCAAGGCTTCATAAATTAAAGGTATAGTTAGTTCTTTTCTGCAATTCAACGGGTCCGCTGAGAAGTTTAATCGAACATTAATAGGGGCCATAGGGCCAGATATTATTCTAAATTTTAATATTATGTATATTACTATCTCTGGTATGAGAGTGGATTTAAAGATACACTACTATTGTCTTGAAATACAACTCTAATTTAAATAAGGATGCATGAATAGGTATAATAAATGATAGCATTGCAATGTGATTGAACTTTGGAAGAGCACACACACACATCTCAATTTTATAAATGGCTCTTTTTAACTTTTCTAAAGCATTGTAGTGTTATGCATTTAATGGCTTTTTTGATTCTATTATTTGTGACAAGATAGTGAACTTACAAAAAAAAAACTGTTATACACACCCATTGTATTTCGTGGCTTTAGCCTGATTTCAATGGACATACACTCTTACACATATCACATTTACACGACAAACATTAGCTGACACACCACGAGCTTAGATTTCATTTGAATACACGCACTTAGGTACACTCGACGCAAAGCTTTTTGGCTGATACTAGATCCTGGATTGCTGGAGTCGACTCGAGTTTACACCTAAGGAATCTGACGTGTCAATTTCTTAGAAGCTGTGAACTTTTCATACACAATAGGTATAAATCCAAGGCCTGAGCTATTTATATGTTCTGTAACATTGCGCTCTGTTTGTTCTGGGATGTAACTCATTCGATTATACGGACCTTTGACATCTGCGTCAATTAGTGGAAGTAGAGTGACACTGCAGGCCAATTTAAGGGACAGACAGTACAGTGGATGTTATAGCATATAAATGGTATTCAGAGCACCTTGTACATAATCGACAACAATCACTATCTCTGTTACAAATACCGTGGCTGCACGAACGTTTAGGGTATGCGTAAATTCTGCCGCGCGTTATGTTTTGCGTAATTATTAAAATTAATTTTGGCAATCTGCGTAAAGTAAATTTAAAAGTACATTTAAAAGTACTTAAGATTCGTGTAAGATGATGAATGTGTAGGAGAGATGGTTTGAATCAAATAGATACGAGGGCTGCCTTTTAAGTTCTGTCGTTTGCAAACCTCCCGTGATTGCATAAAAAAGAACTAGTGTCACGTTAAAATATTTGAATTTAGAATTCGAAAACAAAAGAATGACTCGAAATCGGCCCAACCGTTTTAGTACAGCGTTCGTTCAAAGTTGACAAGTCAGTTGTGAAAATGGAAATTTCGAAGGAAAATTTACGTGCGATAATTTTTTACAACTTCAAAAGGGGCTTAACGCGACTTCAGTGCTTCGAAGAGTTGACTACGGTTTTCAATGATAAAGCACCATGCCTTCGGACTGTGGAACGCTGGTATTTAGAATTTCAACGTGGTTGCTCTAGTCTTGGTGATAGACATCGTGAAGGTCGACCAAAAACAGCCGTAACCCAGGAGAACATTGATGCTGTACGGCAACTGATCATCGAAGATCGCCATGCGACATACCGTGAGATAGAAGCTTCCTTAAGTATTTCAGGGACCAGTGTTCACAGTATTTTGCATGATCACTTAGGCGTAAAAAAGTTGATCTCACGCTGGATACCACATTTACTCAGTGAAGACCAAAAAACGGCCCGCGTTCGATGGTGTCGCAAAACTCTGCGGCAATTCAACCGAGGAAACTCGAAACATGTTTACGACATTATCAGTGGTGACGAATCTTGGATATATGCCTACGATCCCGATTCTAAACAGCAGTGGACTGTTTGGGTGTTCCAAGGTGAGCCAAAACCGACCAAAGTAATACGCTCACGGAGCACATCGAAAAAAATGATCGCCACGTTTGTGGCGAAAAGTGGCCACGTTGCCACCATCGTGCTCGAGGATCGTAAAACGGTTAATGCTGACTGGTATACCACTGTCTGTTTACCAGAAGTCATCGGCGAGTTTCGAAAAAATAACCCAAGACGTCGTATAAGAACTGCACCACGATAATGCGAGCTCGCACACCGCCCGGCAAACTATTGCGTTTTTAAAAGAGCAAAACGTCGAAATTCTGGAACACCCGCCGTACAGTCCAGACTTAAGCCCTAACGATTTTTTTACTTTTCCAAAAATCAAGCAACGACTTCGTGGTCAACGGTACCAGACGCCTGAAGAAGCGGTTGAGGCATACAAAACGGCCATTTTGGAGACCCCGACTTCGGACTGGAATAAGTGTTTCGAAAACTGGTTCGATCGAATAAAAAAGTGTATTACATATCACGGTGATTACTTTGAAAAACAATAAATACCATTTAACACTTAAATTGTCTTTAGTTTTTCCAAACGACACAACTTAAAAGGCAGCCCTCGTAGTAAGGGTTGATAGGTTGCATCATGACGGATTTGTTGGTTTGGCGAGGGTGTAGGAGCGTTGGGAGCCCTCGAAAGATTCAAGATATAACAATAGGTATAGGCCCCATTTTTCAAGACCTAAGGTCTAGAATCCCAAGGTCCCCTTGTAGTCTGTTTATTTTACAGGTCATCGTTGTCGTTCATCGTGATGGAGCATTTTATAGTATAATTTTAGTTAGTTCTAAGTTAGAAATATATGTATGTAATTAGTATTAGAAAATTATATTTCGTATACGGTAATTAACTAATTAAATCAATTATCTTTGTTCGAGTGGTTCCTGATCGGGTGAGTCGCATGTTCACTTATGTAGATAGACTATTTGTTGATCTCAATTTTAAATGTTCATTTTGATTTGCGGATTTAATTAATTATTGCGGATTTTTTACGGTCTGTTTTACCGTGTGAATTGATTTGCGGACGATAAAATTTATTGACGGATTATAATTTTACAGTAATGTTTACGATTACTGAAATTACCTTTCACGTGTTTTAATTCGGTTTTTGCGGCTTTTGATCATATATTTACGTATGATTTTTGACGTTTATTTAAACGCATTAT
This sequence comes from Epinotia ramella, assembly GCA_947578815.1. NCBI lineage: Eukaryota > Metazoa > Arthropoda > Insecta > Lepidoptera > Tortricidae > Epinotia > Epinotia ramella. The sequence goes on along the minus strand of OX388224.1, from coordinate 12,254,641 downwards.
TTAACGCGTCGATTGAACTACATTTACGTTCTGATTCATTTTGAAATTTTAGTTTCATTCGTTTTATTTATTACGAATGTTATTTATTCACATTTATTTATTGCGTTTGTTACGGTTTCTTTTGGAACATCATTTGACATTATTATTTTATACAATGCGTTTTACGACGAGATTTTAACACAACGTAGAGGGTCCTATTCGAACTTCTTGACTAGACGATCACAAGTATTTTATTTATGGCCAGTATTTTAGTTAATTTATTAAATAGTATTTTATTTAAAGGAGGCTAGTTTAGTCTTTCTACAGAAGGCTTATTATTATTATTTAGTCAGAACGGAACTGACGGTTTTGGCTAACAAGCACGCAAACAGCAAAGTTTCTAATTTTACTGAAAGCCTAGGAACCAACATGCAAATAAGATATCCAGTTGGTTCGCGGCAGAATAGTACAAGTATCATCCTATATATAAGTGGATGAAGTATAATGAATAGTTATGTTACGTGAATCAATGCATGGATGGCATGTAGGTACTATAATCGCAAGGTAGTCGCGTAGTAGTATAGTCTAGATTGCTAAATCTATTTTGATCCCAGTTAACTGACATACCTCTCAAAATGTATTGATAGACGTAAGAGTTTTGACTGTATGTGCCAAATATATAGTCGTATTGATTCTAACTAGTTTATTCCATAACTCTGATGTGCGTCCTAAATGAAAAATTACCAAGACAGTGTTACGGCTACCACAAGGAAGTATTCTCGGTACAATTTTGTTTATGTTTTGTTTAGATGGTCAGCATAAACATTTCTCATACTTATTAATTGTTTTTTCAAATACAATGTCTTCATATGTACAAGGACAGAACTATCATAACGAGTAAGACTTGTACTAATAGTTAAACACCCATTCAGTCTTGTAGTAATAACAGGGCAAGGGCATTAATTGGCGACCTCCAATATTAATTGTATTAGAGCAGACAAGATTGCATTATAACCTTGATCTTTTCTTTCTACCTCAGTTTATGTATGTGCATGATAATAGACAACCTTTCATTATGAAGAAGAGGTCCTCAGAGCAAAATGTCCTGAATATACATATTTTCCGAGTTTTTCAAACAAGTTCTTCGTGGTACAGAAAAGACCACGGGAAGAATGGAAAAACTAATTATCCACGAATGAAAAGACCCTCAAACGCAAATTTTATTTAAAAAGCAACACCTTATTTCTCAATAAACGCGAATCGTGATCGAGACTTATTTCAAATACCCTTTCTAAATTTAAATCTAAAGTACAATCGGACCCGTTCTCAACGCACAAGGCGGCAACTTCGTGATCAGCTAAATGTCAACTTGCTGGCATTTCAGAATTAAATGTCTAGTCAGATGGAAAACAAAGAGTATTATGTTATTTACAAAATTATGCGAAGTATACCTTTCCTTCGATTGTGATAAAGGCAAAGGATCCCTTTATGTTGACGACAAAGGAAAGGAGTAAAGTTGAGAGTAAAATAACCTTCAATTTAAAGCAGTTGTTATGTGTTAATTAATGGCCTTCAAGGGTTTGTAACGTTGAGTTGTAATGTAAGTAATAGAACCTTTATTAGTATCCGAATAAAAATGAAATGTACTATGGACAACACATCTAACTGACTATCCATGCACTTTATGTACATTTTGATAAGGTTATACAAATACAGGATGGTCAGTTGACAGTGTTGGCGTTTGTATATGTAGCAATGACTCAAAGTATAAAAGTCAGAAGATGATAAAGGAGAGTGGGCAAAAATAAATAAAGCTTGGACCAAGAAAAAAAAAATCGCGGCCACTTCTGGAAGTAGGCTGTATTTAATGGTAGTGATATGTACTTTCATTTTTTGAAAACCTAACTTCCATGTCATGGACTGTTTCAGAGTTATGATTTATTAAATAACAGGAGAATAGAAGATAAAATACCGCAAGCGCACAGTACACAACCAACTACTCGCAATCTTTCTTAAATATTAACATCTGAGAGTTATGCTCAAGAATAAATGAAGTTCGTATTCATAGTTTTCATTTAAAATTAGATTCCGAAGTGGCCGCTAGTTTTATTTTTCAACCTTTGGTCCAGAAGTGCCCAGTCTCCTTAAGTAATTTTTGTCATCGAGCATTAATGAGGTTTTTCATCGCAGTGTACTTAAATGTATAATACACAAAGTATAACTACGTTGGTAAGGTATATTTGCTAGCCCTGACATATAGTTAATTATTTATTTTAGGTTAGCGGTAACCTAGCGGTTCGGGCATACGGCTGTCAAACGGCGGTCGTGGGTTCGAATCCCGGCTCGTACCAATGAGTTTTTCGGAAATTATCTACGGAATATCATTTGATAAGTACCGTTAGATTTTCGGTGAAGGAAAAACATCGTGAGGAAACCTGCATACATCCACGAAGAAATTCAAAGGTGTATTGTGAAGTCCCCAACCCGCACTGGGCAAGCGTGGGGACTACTGCCCGTTCCCTCTCATCCATGAGAGGAGGCCTGTGCCCAGCAGTGGGACGTATATAGGCTGTTTTTTTATGGTCTGTGTATGTATAGTCAAACTGTATGATGCGAGTTGGTTGAATAAATAAATTATAATATTATAGTATTCAATCAATTGAATGTAACTTTGTCGATGGTGATAATTGATTTTCTTTCGCAGCCCATCAGCCTACTACCGAAATGATAATGACTATCTTTACTATGATCTATGATTAGGTACAGGTAGGCTGACAGCACCCGCAAAAAGAACCATGCTACATCTTCAGAACATTTACCATTAGGTAGATATCGTCACAGTATAGAAGAATAATACAGTAGCTAATCAGAGGCCGTTTAGAAGCGTTCGTTACCTACTTTCGCTCGATGCGCAGGGCTGTCACGTGGCATGGCATACCTATAATACTAATTTTGCTTTTAAGTATGCAAAGTATTTCTGTTACAGTTTAATAGACAATATTGTATACACAAAGTAATCATTTTATAGAAAATTAGATAAGTATTGTGTTTTTAGTTTCCCACTTCATATAATATTTTAATACCACTATACTATACCTAAAATATTTCCTAGTAATATAAAGCTGGGTCTACGCTAGGCGAGCCGAGCACTAGCCGAGCACGAGCGGAGACGTTCTGTTCGCGGCGTCAAGTGGCGTTCGTGGCTTGTAAGTCGGTCCACACTAGACGAATTGTGGCTCCGCTCGTGCTCGGCTCGCCTAGCTTAGACCCAGCTTTTCAGTTGCTAAACTGCACTAGGTTGGTAGGTGCTTAGTTACAAGCCTATTCGGCTCCTTTTTATATCGTGGCACTGGCGGCTCGCTTCATACCTAAGAGCCGGCTTCCTTTGACGTAGCGAGTGAGAGCGAGCGAACACGGCAACGGCGCGGCCCCGATTGAAGCATTCTCCATCATTCTCGAAGGCTATGTGTGTGTGCGTACCGAACACGCGCGCATGTGTGCAGCCGTGCGATGTACCTTGGTTCGAAGTTTATTTACTGTTCCTATACTGTGATATCGTTGTACAATCTTTGTATATTTTCTTTAAAAAATGCAGTAATTCAAGCCTACACGCAAAACCAAACTTACACGCATAACAAGAGCAAATGTGTGTGTATTGGTAAGGAGCTGTGTTTATGGTGATTCTTTAAAAAAATACTAACGAACTGGTTTGGTCGCTACTCGAAACTACTACGCTATAATTTGCTAGTCTTTCCACAAAGAAATGCAGTATTTAGTGACTTCCAATTTAATATTACTGCTGTATATCTCGATTATCCTAAAATACGACATCGTAAAAACTCGTAGACGTGACGTTTTTATTGCCTTGTTTTAGTAACGTCAAGCAATCGGGATACGCCTCGTGTTAAAATAATATCCAATAGTATATGGACTTTTACTTGCTCTGTGACAGCATCGATAGAGGTTACCAAACCGACAGTCGTAGGCCAAAACCAGATGACACAAAATGCTAGTTCTAAAATACGAATTCTAAAATACTATGCACTTTTTGGGAAACACGTATGAATGCATATGCAAATATGTGTGTGTGTATGCCCTCTAGTTATTTCTGCTTCTAATCTACCTCTGCAAAATATATAAGGCAACATTTTTAGCTGAATATGTTTGATATATGCCAAAGAATTGTTCCATGACAATAATAGCGTAATTAATACTCGAGTTATTATGTTAACCTCAGATGTCGTAATAGATGGAAAAGGGACGGTCTCGCAGTGAGTGATAGAAAAACCTTCAATTGCTCCCTCCGCGATTTTCGTCAAATAAATCGACGTCTTTGCAAACTTGACCCCTTTCAGAATTGTAACGATCCGTTCCAATCCCAGTTTTCTCCCCGCAAACTGAAATCCGAGCTTTAAGAAAACTAACCTTCATTCCATTTTACCTCGAACCCCTCCAGAAACTTGAGCTTGTCTGCTCCGGAAACTGGTTGCCGCAAAATACACAGGATTTTGGACGTTACAAGCATAACAGAATTAGGACTGATTTCGCTTTGAAGCGTCGAGGCGGCGGCAGCAATTGATTCTTATTTACCTTACTTTTAGTGAATGGGCTATTTTTACTCTCGACACCCGTTCTGAATAACAACATCATATAGATTTCTTCAGTATTGATATCACGTATACGTTCGTTGCTGAAACCATGTTTAATCTCAGTATTATCGTTCCTATGTCTGGCTCTGGATGGAATGTCTTTTTGTGAATGAAGTCTGCTGTCGCCAATTTAAGTCAGACGGCCTTGAAGAGAATGGAGGGAATGTACATGCCGTATTATTCGTCGCATTGGCTTCATGCCAAAGGTTACCTTCAAGTGGTGATTTGTTCCTTTATCATTGTCTATGTGTGATTCAATTTATAGTTTAGTGCGTCCTTTCCAAAAAACCTTTCTTTTTCTGTAGCGTTTGTTTTTCTATCTACACAGTGAACTCCCCAAAATTCTGGCTATATATTCTGACATGTAATTGCTCAAGATATAATTTTATAACAATCCTTAAAATCATTTAGATGTTTATAATCCTTACCACTGCCAAACCTACCTACTTTTCTATTTCAAATTAATATGAAAGACCTGCTCCTATATTGATATTTATTTACGCAACGTGGGACTCGTAAAGAAAATTCCAAATTAACTATCAATGCAAGGGAATTACGATCGTTGCGTTCAATTCAAACGTCGTCGACGTCTTATCGACGTCTTCTACCCAGTGCCGGAAGTTTTGTTTCGTCACGCCCTTGATATATCTGTTTGTGAACTCATGTAGTAGCATGAATGGGACGCAGTTTCATTGATACGGGCGTGAAGGGGCGTGGTCAGATTATTAATACTTTGTCGCTGGATGTGTGCCGCATTCGGTAAGGCATTGAGTACTTTAGTATTTTAGTGTGTGTTTGTTTGTGCCTCTGTGTGGGGTTGCGGTAATTCCAATGTTATACTTATCGTTCAACATAATTTTATGAATGAATATAGGGAATTTGTTTTGTCTATGATTTATAGTCTCTAGCTTTTATACCTTGTGTTTTCTTTGGATCTCTATCAAATTATACTCGTGGTTAATTACTTTACACCTTTTTGCTTTGTAGTTTATTCCAAGTAGAGAGGAACAATCTTTCGAATTTATACCATAAGCCATGTAGGTAGATCTTGAGCCTTGTGATCTTTCATCGGTATGTGATGTGATGTGCCAAGATGCTTACATTTTGTGGTAAAACTATCTTTACATTGAAATAATCTGTAATTTAATATTTATCGCAAAAACACCAATATTATATTGAATTTGCCCGTAGTTTCTTCATATTTTGGCATACAAGCGCCTGTTATTATTATAGAAAAGTTACAAAAGGCTTACAATTGTAAACTGAGGTTTTCCTTTGTTAAATAAACATTGCCCCCTATCAATGAAACAGTTTGTTTTTTAGACAGGCCCAGAGGCGAAATCAATCTGTTTTGTCAGGAGCAAGCCAATAAACTTTCCAATTTGTAAACAAATTTCTGAATGGTAAACAAGAAAATTTCCAAGTATCAGTCGAAGGCAGAAGTTTGTATTGATAAATATGTAGTCCAAACAGCGTCGTAGAATTAATTAAACTAGGTAATTGAGTTTCAGATATAAATAAAGTGAGTGAAGTTACGATACGTCAGTCAGTATTTATACCTTGAAATTATATTTAATTAAGTTTGGCTCGTCTTCATAGTTATTTCACTTTGCGATTTAGTCTGTAGACTACGCTGAGCTGACTATCTATCTATCTATCTATCTATCTGATTGACGAAATAAATGGTTTTTGCTCTGGTTACAAGTCTAGTTAGGTATTTATATGTTGTTTTTTCGTCCGATTATTTATTTTATGACAATAGTAAAGAATATGTTAGTAAAAGATGTTGTTCCATTTGCACTATCAGCAGCAACATCATCCATGTACAGCATCTCCATAGTACATAATCAAATATATCTATGAAAACAAACATACATACTGTCTCACTGTCAAATGATTAAGAGAGATAAATGTTTATTGTGTCTCATTATCCTCTGAGGCAGCTCAGCAGTTTGACAGGTCTGCTGCTAATCTCCATAATGACATTAATGACCTTGCACCGCCCTCATCCAACATGCCACCTATTCCTTGGTAATAAGGCGAACATTGTAGACATATTTTTGACGTCAACTGAGAGTTGCTCAATGCCATCGACCCAACCAATTGCGTTAAACATTTCAATTCCCAATTTCCACGTAACTTCGGATGTTGTGAATTCATTCACAAACCTGATTATACTTGCCCAGGAAGTTAGCTCCGATGAGGCACGCGAGTTTATAAGCGTGGGAGACGATTGTTTACTTCCTACGAATGTTTCTCCTGCTGAATGAATTATTTAACAGGAATTCGGATCAATGGAGTATAAACTTATCTAATAAACAAGTCTTATATAAACTAAATTGCGGATAATTCAAATCAAATGAACGCCAAAATACAATAGGACTTTTCATTGATTCCTCAATTACTTTTCTTTTTTATGTGCATTATTTATTTGCCTATTCTATAGCCACCGAGGAACCGAATCCGGTCTAAATCATCTTACGAAAACAACGACGCCATATATCATAATGTTATCGTTCTTTCTCGTATATTATGTTATATAGATTTATTGTTATATCGTGCCAAATGTCTAACAGTGGTCTATGTCGTTCGAATATCACAATCGTCTGCTAAACGTGGCCCTATGCCAACGTTCCCGTTTTTGGCCGCTCATAACCTTGGCGGACGCCAATCGGATGTGGGTGCTATTTTCGAACAGTAGGTCATTAAACGGATACCTTAGAGCATACATACCTGGAGTAACCTTTATGTCGTATTTGAGTACAAAAAAGTCTGCCGAATTTTGCGGGGGGGGTGAAGAAATAACACATGCAAAAGATTACTCACTAATGCACACATTATGAAAAACTAACACATTCTCATTTTGATGCACACAAACATATCACACATGGAAAGACTACGTGGAAACACGGGTTAAGAATACGTAAATGCCAATGTGATCGGCTAAACCTATAGGGCGAGGTTTGATTCGTTAACTAATTTCGATAATTCTATCGATATTTACACAAACGTATACTGAGACTCAATTGGTTACTGAAATAATTGTTAGGCTATAAAATACAATAACGCAAAAATAATATGACGTCTATTTATCTTTATTAAAGAAATTAGATTTCAATTAACTACATACATATAAAGTAGCGAGTAGTATTATATTACAAGACGGTTTCCCGCTTAAGACTGCTTTTTTGCCTGGACCGTTAAAAACCAGCTTGCCCGGGTTATAGGAGATTAGGTGGACCCGACATAAACGTTTTTCATTCAATTAATTCTGAAAAGTTTTTTATTTATTTTCTAAAGTAAGTATATACAAGATGATAACTAACATTAACTAAATTAAAGTAAAAAATAATTTAAGTCTAAAAAAGGCCCTCGAGGCATTGTACCGAGGATGCTGGCGGGATTTCCTCGCTGAATTGCAATGCTGATGCATTGCGCGAGAAAGCTGCCAGCTATTCGGTCACCAGTTACGTCGACCAGACGTTTCGCGATTTCCGCTAATAACTTTTGCGCACTGGGGACCCCATAGACCGAGTGTCTCGATGCCAAATGGTACCAAGTTGTACTCTCTGCCGAGGCTTCTACATATACGAGTATTAAATGCGTTTTAGATTTTCGTCATTTTCCGCCGCTGCACCGTTGTTTTCTAAAGGCGTATCCGCTGCGCCAAAATAAATTTCACATAAAAATAAAGTAGGTACGCCAAAATCAATTAATGTTCGCCTTTTACTTGGCTGAATTTGATACTGTGATGCATCAAAATGTCTCGAATATATGGAACTTGTACGCCCCATTTTTTTTTAATTCTGGGTGTCGGAAAACTGCAAAGTATACATTTCAAATAAATTGTGTTCACTCGGAAATTTGTGCAGGTTCTTGATTTGGTTATTGATTATCGACACTACCTTCATCTCTACTAAGGAGTCTCGGGACACTGATTTGTCATTTTAGAAAATCCTTGCAAATATTATTATTAACTCTATTGCAATCACAATTAGGTTAATTTTTACAAAGCTTGAATACGGAGGAGTGCGTAAATTTAACTAATTTTGATTAATCAATGTTAATGTTATTATAGACTCTTTTTCAAATGCCATTAAGTTATTTCTTACAAAGCATGAAATCGGAGTCTCATGGGTAGTGTCATGACGTATCCAAGACAGAATTGTAAATCGATTACATAATCGTTTAATTTGAAGTGTCATGAAAATGTTTTCATAAAAATAATATTAAAGCAATACAAAAATACTAAAATTACTTACAAATGGAATGTTATACCATATTTTCTAAGCTTGAAGTGGTTGAAAGTTTATAACACGTGCTTACAGCACATGCGTGCATTTTTATCATACGTGTTGTCTCTTGCGATGCGATTGTGTGAATGACCAATAATCGATTGTGAAACTGTCTTTGTATGATTTTTTGCACGTTGTGCAAGGTTTTCAACAGAGGGGTAAGTTACTGAAAGTCGAAGTTCGGGTATTTCCATCTCTATCGCACTCCCTTACTCGAGTGACAGGGATGCATGTATTACGAACTTCGACTTTCAAAGTTCGTGGTAGCGCCGCAGGTATGTATGCTCTACTCTAAGACGGATACATGTTATCAGGCATAATATTGTAATTTAGCAAAAAGGAGTCTCTTTAATTGGGAGTTGGATATCATTTGGGAATCGTGAAATGCCCGTGAATTATACTGTGCGATTTAGAAATCAGGTCACACCATTATTTTTTTACTGAAAAAAAGCACATCAATAGACATTTATATTCGCAAGGACACTTTATCAGCTAAAATTTAGGTAAAAACAGTGGTAACAATAACAACTAGAGTAGATGATATCAATTCTTTAAGCTGTAACTGCTGGGATTATTTCTCATCTGTATCAGAAAAGAACTACTGGTAATGAACTAATGGTAAGAGGTAGGAATAACCTAAATTAAACACCACATTTCTCTCGCATACTGGTAAGCACATCCGCAGAAGGGGCCGCCCACAGCGATCTGAACAAATTCGTCGAATCAATTTGAAAGATCTTCGGCCACACAAAGAGTTCATAATAAGTTTGCTAATTGTTATGTATGTGATCACCTACTAATGAATACTCATGATTCCTAAGATGTGTGTACGGTGCCATTCGTACCAGTTTTTGGAGAGGAACAAATGTTTGTATGAAAGCAACTACGATTAAATAACATAAATACGCAAAAAAAAGGGACAAAGACGAACCTCGCTGGCGGTTGCCGAAACGATTCATATTTATCGTCACAGAAGTATGACGTCACAGTTCTAGTTTTATTAATCGTATGGATAATCAAGTTTAGGTGCAAAGCTGTCATACAATTTTGTTTTTATTAAAGCGTAAGGATCCTATTGGCAAAGCTTTAAATTTACTCTTGGACGGTAAAAAAATGCATATTTTTTCTAAACTTTCAAGTTTCATATTTTTTTATGATTTTGATTATATTTGGTAATTTATACTTTGTTGCAATAATTTACTGCGTTATCAATTAAAACATGTTACCTCATGTTTACCCTATTATGTGCAGTCAATATTTAACGGCTCTTGTAAACGAATACCTTGTTTGATAACATTCTAAGAAAGTTGAACTTAAACCATCGCGCTGGTTGAAATTCGAGTCCAAATAAGGAATAAATTCGAACTTGGAATGCGGATACGTCCAATTGATTGATGTCCTCGAACGCCACGCTGCGACGGTTTTACTCCTACACTGAACGGGTAAAATGTTTTTACAAATTACCTGTGCGGATCCTCTAAGGTAATTTCAGTTCTATTCCCTATTCGAAAATTCTAGAGAGTGTAATATTACCCGATGGAAACAGAGCTAAAAGTTGCATGTAGTTTGAGTTTAGTACTCCTTGTTAAGACCGATAAAAAATTCATTGCAACTAATAACTACTTTATCTACCTTAATCGCTTCAATCGCTATGGGCAAATGAGATGTTTTTATTTAACACTTACGTCATAATCGCTACAACTGGTTTCAAAACCAGCATAAATAGACCTGTAGGTATTGAATTAAAAGTGAAACCATGTCTAAAAGCAACTATTTTCTTCGCCCTAATATACTCAAATGGTCCAGTAGAAACTAAACAAAACCGCCTGGAGTTAGAAATAAAGTGGCAACTAACGGAAGCGGAAACTTCTGCGAGGGAAGGCTTGTCATGGAAGTTATCGGGAGGCGTATGTCGGGAGATTAGTGGTGACAGTTGCAATATAGTGATGTATATTCACACTATAATCCACAACGCCAAACCTCGCTTACGGCGTGGGAACCATAATAAAACTTCTCTCCTTGCAAAGCATTGGTTCGTTGCACTAAGCTTATACACGGACGACAAATACTCGCATTAAGATGTTATTAAGGACATTAACAGAACCCGTATTTGTTCACACGCCAACGACAAAAAGGACGCTAAGGTCAATAGCACACGGACACGATAAAGCATGAGTAATGCAAATACAAATAAATTTAAAGTACCAGTCCCCTTCAGACGAACCTCACACGGTCAGTTGTGCAAAGTTTTATTTTCCATCAGCAAACTGATAGCACTGCCTCGTGTGAATTTTGTTTTTCTGTTGTATCTTTTAGAAGTCTGATCTTTGTACATAAAATTTGTGTCTTTAAAGGTAAAAGGGATTTTAGTGCGAGTCGCTTAAGTGTCCCATTAGTATTGAAGCCCCGTTAGCAAAGCAAAGGAAGCATATTTCCAAGGGATATACTCGAGGGATTATAACTGTAAAGTTTTATTGGATTGGAGGACTAATGTTGAGTTGGAAGTCTCTTGGGGAGTCCGTTTTTGGAAAATTCCGCTTCACATCTTCCAATTTTAGTTAATCCCCCGAAGCTCTGTCCTTTATCTAAAAATAAACTTTGGCCTATTAGCAATGACGCGTACATAATCAATGTACTCAACATTTTGAAAGGGAGAGCAAAGATGCATCGATTGAATTATGGACGATCAGAAAAATACGAGAATGTCGTATAGGACAACAAAGCGTGTGTAAAAGAAACACCTTGGTACAATAAACACCTGCTTTAAAAACGCATTCAAGCATAATGCAGTCCGTAGAATGCGTGTGCGCCGCCAAAAGGGAAAAAAGGCGGCGACCGGTAATGAACCCGCGTTCGCGTCATCTGCGCCGAGATCCGTTACAGTTTCCGTTCCGGCCATCTTGGATTTATTGCGGACATTATGTTAAATAATAACCCTTTGACGATTTGGAATATTGCAAATTGTAATACTCATCCTCTCATTCATGAGAGCATTGGGACGTATATAGGCTGATCATGGGGATCATGATGATGATGATAACGATGATGATCATAATGATGACGATGATGATGATGGTGATGATGATGATCATGATGATGATGACGTTGAAATTGTAATACTGTGACCGAATTTAAGCGTTTGCTTTAACATACATACAAACATACACGCCTTTATCCCTAAAACGGGTAGGCAGATCACATGAAACGTGTGTTCCAGTGCACTTTTAGCATAAATGTGGGTATAAAAGATCGACAAAATGTCAACGCAGTGACAGGTTGCTAGCCCATCGCCCACAACACACTTTAACATTGTTCCCTTAGTCGACTCTTACGTCACCCACAAGGAGAAAGGGGGTGTTGCTCTTGCTATTCTAACCCGACACCACACGGAGACAGCGGATTTTCATTCAGCGGTATTCAATCCGCTTGGTCGTCAATCCGCCGTATTACAAAAGAGCGCTGTTATGTAAAACAGCGGGTTATACTTATACAATATGCCTTCGACATACACTCAAGAGCGAAAGTTTTAGGTACACTTTGTATATAATTTCAGTACAAACTGTACACAAAGTAAGTTTGTGAAAACACTAAACTTACTTTGACAAGTATGGGGGCGAGTTTTGTTTGGTTACAAACTTTGTTGTGAATTTAATCTTATCAACTTTTTACCTGCAAACCAAATTCTTGCCACAACATAAACCTCTCAGGTCTCTGCCTTCAATGTTAGAGCTTATATACACGAATTCTATTCATCACTTGGCACTACAATTGTAAGTCTTTAAATATTTTTTTAGCTAGAAAATTTGCCAAATGTGTTCATTCGTATCGCATTTCTGTCTCATTATTCGTTGAACCTGTCAATCGAAAGCGAGAATGTGAAGGGTCTTACATAATATATGTATCTAATTTGGGTAAAATATTGTAAATTTCTTATTCAGACGTGCTTAGGTTACAGAAGTCCTTAATTTCGCTTTTATTATCGGTACATACATGCGACTGGAATTGTCATTGTTTTACAGTATTGTGGGCATTGTGGCTCTAATTCATTCCAACGTGATACCGCGATATTTTATCAAGTCTATAGCGGCTACATAGTCATTATTATCACATAATACATGCAATATTGAACCAGTATCACGTGAATATTGATGCACATTGAAGCAAAATCCTAGCACATTTGAAATCTGCGGGAATATTGATATTCCAGTATTGCCAGCAATAACTGCGTAAACTGGGTCTATTGGCTTTGAATGTGATTTCCAAAGAACTAAGTAATTCGTTCTTCCAAACGACAATTTATTTCTATGACGAAAGTGCTTTCTGAATTCGACTTAACGTTCAGTAGAACCTGATTGAGGAGTAATAATTGAATCTTTGATCAATCAATCTTCTTTGGTACTACTTAGAGCGCTTAACGATTCGTTACTTCCTTATTAAGTCAGCCCTTCGCTACATGTATCTGCTTTATTACCGCATAAATCTATAGATAATCACGTCAGCGCTTTTTTAAACCACGACACTTTGAAGTTGTGTGCTTTGTTTTTCAAGTAGCAAGATTGCTTTTAAAATTACACGGTCTAGCAGGTTAGAGGTTATAAAAGTTATCCGTTAGCGATTTTACTTTTATTGTTTCGCTAAGAGGAGTAGATAGCTACTCCAGATGATCGTTTTTGATAGGTTCATGAGCTGATGAATAAATCTGAAAAAAGTATATGTTGAATATTCAATTAATAATCGCGCCGTTTCTTTTTTTCATGAATTTTAAATAATATTATGTACGAAAGTCTTGAAATAAGCCTGTTCAACTTAAAATTTGCTACTGCTAACTCTTTTTCTACTCCTTGCTACTCTAATCCACATGTTTTCCGAAATAATCATTAGTTTTGATAATATGTATTTTTATGCGTATTTCAGTCCATGCGCTTGCGAAGAACACAACATCGAGCTAACACCACAAAATCATTAATAGTACCCAAAGGTACTTCTGTTTCACTGCCTAACTGATGACGTTAGCTGTATTTTTTTGCAATAAACAATCGTAGAGTGAGGTAGTGTTGTTAACGTACCACATAACTGAACATCCAAAATTATAACTAATTTTGTAACACAGTTGCTCAAAAAGTGCTACTTTACGTAGCTGTTTAGCGTGCGGAAAGTTGGTTTTCGGGAACTAGTGCTGTTCACTTTTCCCACTCAATAATTGTACTAATTGTACCATTAATTATTATGTTAATAAAAATAAATAAGATAAAACTGTATTAAAAAAAAAACATTTTTAACAACTTCATTATTTTTCAAATGTCTTACAATGATGTTACAGAATTAATAATATAAAAGTTTCGAATTCCTTTCTTGTTGTTTTTCTAATTTTTTGCAAAAACTGTATGAAAAAACGTCGTTCGATACACGTGCGGAAATGTAATTCTTCACTCGTCCCAATATCTCGGTACTCGTGACGTAATGACATACTTTCCGCACTAGCATCGAAATGTACTAGTTCCTATGTTTGTTATCCAAATAAAAAAAGACAATAGCCGGGAAGTCGGGATTAAGTCAAAAAAATACATGAATACTGAAGTTTTATAAAACAGTTCAGCTTTTGCAATGGGATTACTTCTAACGTCATTCAACATGCTGTAAAATTTAAATTCGTATATCGGTGTGCGATCAATATAATTATGTTTTAATACGTACAACGCAGCGTAATACATATATTATTACGAAAGGTCGTTGCGTGCGATATGCTATGCGCCTACATCCCTGACGAGCTAGACCTACACCAGGAGGTTATCATAGCTAATCTTCATTTCTCGACAAAATGACAGTGGGATAGGCCTGCTTACACTGTAGCGAGCAAGTAAGACATCATTTTGGGGAGTAGCTAGAGTCGCCTTAACCATGGGAACAGAATCGCGTGCTATTAATGGCAAGGATCTTGAGTGACTACTTCTTTGTTCCCGCGTATTAATAGTACTAATTAGGATCATTTCGCCGACAATCGCGTGTCGTTTCTGAGAATCATTTTTAGAACGCTGAGCTTCGTTTATTTTTACAAAATTTGTACAGTAGCAAGTTTCGAGAAATTGCAGCAGTTATGATGCTAAATCGTTTCGTGATTGTATCTGCTGAAATATACATACATATAAATTCACGCCCGTGTCAAGAA
This sequence comes from Epinotia ramella, assembly GCA_947578815.1. Taxonomy (NCBI): domain Eukaryota; kingdom Metazoa; phylum Arthropoda; class Insecta; order Lepidoptera; family Tortricidae; genus Epinotia; species Epinotia ramella. Next base: position 12,239,552 of record OX388224.1, on the reverse strand, counting down.
GGGGTAGGCAGAACGCAGAACACATTCAATTACATTTTCAGTGCGACTTCGTAATTGTGGGTTTATAGACGGAGAGAATATGTTATAACAGCGACTTTTACGAGAGTCTGGAGGAAAAGGAGACGTGGCAAACAAGCGTACGACTGTCTGATGGTAAGCGGTCACCCTTTAACCCTTTTCTTGGCATTGTATCACCCGTGATACATAAGAAATAAAAAAATATTGCAACCACACTTCCTCATTAAACATTTGTATAAATAGAGAGAAATAAAATAAAAAACAATAACATTTAAAATAAAATTGAAAGCATCCAAATGTCTAATAATATGGTTATAATTTGGTCAAAAATATTATAAGAAAACACTGAATGATTTTTCTGCCGCTGTTATTTGGTATTTTGGTTATATCTTTACATCCTCCGACTAAAAAACATAATTATTATAAACTAGCATGCGATGTGATGGACATATATCGTTCTTTTTTACATTATTTTTTGCGTAAAACATGAAAAGATGTTGTGTATTGTATTTGATACATTGCCAATCCGTCAAAGAAGTTAAGTTGTATCACATTGAATAAAACACCTCAACAACAAGGTATAGCTCACTAGCTTACATGCATATATGATATTATGGTTGCAAATGCTTGTTATTGTGAGAATAATGCTTGGTTCATATCAAATAAGCCAACACTACTATACTAAAAATCCAACAATACTGCAAAAATGAGATTGATCGAGTACAAGTCCCGCTTTCCGAAAATGAACCGCGTTGCGAGTCCACAATAAGGCGCACTGTCCAAAGTAAAAATAAAATAAAACCTAGTCAAATTGCAAATTACTTTAGTTAGCAGTTTTGGGAATTTTGACCTTGATTTTTTTTTTCGTATTTTTTAAATTTGATTAATTTTATAACCGACTTTCTAATGTACTGTAGCCAATATGGCATCATGTATGAGGAAAAAAATGAGAATTAATTAAAATTTTACTTATTAATGTTAAAATTTTAAATGAATTTGCATAAAATATCAAAATTGTAATTTTTTATAATTAATTTCATTGAATACTTATAAGATATTACTAAACAAAGCATTGCTTTAAAGTGATGCAGCATTGGCAATGTATCAAATATGATACATACAATTTTCCAAAAATGTGAAAACTTGTTTTTTTTTTAATATTTTGTGACCTTTGAAACTACAATTTTATTGTAAAAATGCAAAAAAATACTTAGATAAAAGATTTTTTTCACCGTGCCAAGATAAGGGTTAAAATGAATACACTCCTTGAATGAACCCCAGACTGATTGTAAACTCAACTGGCGTTCAGTTACGTAACTGCGTATGAAAATTAGCACCATCGAACGCAGTTGCATCAACTGAGTCATTGAACGACGTCAAAGACATTTCTCGCCTTTATTACAATGGAATAAGAACCAAAACTGTATACCTACATATATTAGTCGACAGAACAATGCACTTGGGCAATGACTGCGTGATTAGTGATCAGCCATTACTGCACCACCTACTGCACTGAGCACTTTCGAAATGCATGTGATTATAGAATTCGCGTGCCTTTGCCCCCGTTCCCTTTCGATTGCTGTCGATTGTGGTGGCCATTGCAAAATTGAGACAACAGTTGAGCATTTAAAGAATTTTTTTAACGAGAATTTCTGCAACTTTTTCTATCCCAAAAGGAGAAAAACAGTGTCGCAAAATGACCGCAAGTTTTTGAGAAATGGTAACAGAATAGCGAAAAACCTTAGGGTTTTTTTTGCCCTATTAGGTTCAAAAGAGATTATGATTCCCAGTAGAAATAACATAAAACTCCTAGAAAATTATACGCGCTCAGTTAATGGGACGACGGCGTGAACTGTCCATAAAAATGGCAGTCCAGAAAATGCTGTGATTGTTCGAATCGCTGTTCAAACTGGACTACAAAAACATTGTTGGACAGTTTGAACTCGTAGATGGCCTGTTCGTGCGACGTCCAACTAACCCCAGCTTTGAAGCCTGAATTCTAACCATCTTTTGCCACATTTCCGAGCAGTGGCGTGAAAAATTCTTAAGTATTAGTCATGACTTTTATGAATTTTGCGGGTATTTCGTGATGATGTTTGGTGACCGTGCACAAATAGATTTTCTCCAAAACTTAAATACGTTTACATCAAAGAACTTAAATTGGATTGAGTAGCAGTCAATTATGTGTATTTAGATATACTTTGAAGGACATCCCACGTGTTTTTGCTATATATAAAATATGTCGTCTAAATTTAGCAGAATGTGTCATCAAAGTGAACATTCGCGTGGGAGTGCTATTATTTAGTTTTCCTGATATTTTTTATAAGTAAACATACAATTTTCTGGACCTCATAGACATTATGGACGGAAATGTGCCTGCGGCTAGGTTTTTCGGTGGTAATCTAGGTATACCTACTAATATTATTTATTTAATCATAGATACTCGCTGATTCGGAAATAATGCCATAAGATAAAACCAAATAAAAACTTAAAAAGTGTATACAGTTTGACAGTCGGGAACCAAAGCACTGTACAATTTAAAATATTAACATGTAAAAACCGAAAAAATTGTAACATCTAACTAAACATGCAAATATGACATATATTCGCCCATCGACAAGCACATATATCGCAATCAGGTGCCTGTGATAGAAGCGAGTTCAGCAGTTTTAGTGCCTGAACAGCATGAGAATTTCTGTGTGCCACACACACACAGCGCGAGTTAAAGGGACTGCCAGGAGATTGTGTTATCTCGTGCTCAGGACAGTTTTGGGCACAAAAGGTATAGTGAGCTTTACACCTCGTGCCACTAGATCCGGGCAGTCGGTGACGTAAGTTACTGCAAGTGGTCACCAGTATTATAAAGCGGAAGATTCTTTACGTAGTCTCCGGGGCATACGATTTCAAAAATCCTTACACCATTGAATATTTAGATATTAGAATGCACCGTTAGGATAGACATAGGCTATATTTTGTCCTACGGCTCCACCTGGTTTTCTGTAATGGGCGGAACCGCGGCAACTAGTAATTAAATAAAGTCAAGTCGTCCATGACCGCTAAATAAATTAAAGCTTTCACAATAATTGGTTTCAGAGCTGTTGTACAATTTTCCTCATTGGTCTTGTTAACGATCGTCATGTTTCGGTTTTCTTGGGATATTCCAATTATTTCGTTGCTCCGGGTGGCTAGTGGCTACCCTGGCTACTAGGTATTTCTTTCCGTGAAACATTCTGGTATTTCAGTATTACGTGCCCTACAATGTCTATATTTCCATTTGTTTGGAACGTCTTATGTTGACTCCTAATTAATTTGTCCTCTAATGTGTTGTGAAGGCCGATCTACTTAAGATCCATCTATATCGGTTTCCAACGTTGCTTACACTTACACTTACACACTTTAAAATTGTATCTTCTAAAATAATAATTATAAAACTGTTCATTATCATTAGATGCAACGAGGGCATAGTTTATATAGAAAAAATATGAGGATTCTCAAATCTGTGGCATGATGTTCTTAATGTATATTCCTTGGATTGTTCTCCATTTTAAATTTTCTGTTACAAATACATAGGTAGTTATAAGATAGGTCATCATTTGGTAAAGTGAAAACGATTGATGTCGGTATTTCAAAAATTAATAACTTTTCGCCTGAACGTTTCTCCTGCATTTCACATAACAAATTATTATTATTACATTCAAAAGTTGATTCGGCTGCGTTTTAAATTATCTTTTTATTTTATTTTATTCTATTTTATTATAAAACCAACAGCTTTAACATATGATGATATTCTTACAATTAAGATACAACTGTTTAGCCAATAACAGGTCTCCCTAGATTATACAGAAATATTAACGGATATGCTTAACTGTGTGTTGTGTGTGTGTGTTTGTGTCTTGTTTCTTAAACGTTTCAGCCGTCCCATTTCTCGGCATATTGAAACTCATCCATCGAATTAGATCGTTCGATCATCCCTTTTATCTTGCCAACAATGCCTCCAATATCGTATTGGTATTCCTGTCAATGGTCCCGCCTGATCGTGGATTGTTTCTGTTTGAATTAGCTTCGATTATAATTTATCTTACCTATTATATGAATAATTGATTTGCTTTGAGCCATCAGACTACTTCCGTTGGCAGTAGTTTTTACGCAGGATGATGTGTTCAAATTCGTATCTATATATATTCTTTTGGTTTCATGCAGATAATTTTAGGCTTTATCCGCTTAGTCAGGTCTGTTGTTAATTGTTTTATCTTTATCAATTTATCTTATTGTTTATATCGTCAGTTAGTTAGGTGCATGAAGGATAATTCCCGCCAAACGGCACGCATCGCATCGGATCGGAATCGGAACGGATTTTACAATCTTTAAACGATATTCAATCATGTACACATTATTTAAAGTCTATATTACCAAGTCGCGCGTCGCAGCATACATTTGGCTACGATCGCCGATCGCGTGTCGCGGAAGACGCCCGCTGTCAAGCCGCTGTGCGCGACTTGGTAATATAGACTTTAAATACTGTGTACATGATTTAATATCGTTTAATGATTGTGGTGGGAATTATCCTTTAGTACCATCGCCAACCCTGTTAACTGAACTAACTGTTTGTTAGATAGGTACAACATCTAAAGCTAATTCCAATCTAACATAGCTTTATGTGATTTTATCAAATCACCATGGAATTGTTTAAGTACGGATAAAATTGTTTACGAGGAAAGCTAAATCTGTAATAAACTGTTATGTCTCCATTTAAAATACAATTACCTCCATGGCCCGGTTTGTCGTAAAAGCGACGTTTAGTTTCATGACGCGGGTCTGAAAACTTCAAAAGATTCAAGTCTTTTAACATTGTATTTGCAAATAATCATAATAATCTTTATTAATAAAACATAATAATAACAATTTGCATTAAAAGTCTTACATCTACATGGTGCATACATAATACTTGAGCCTGAACTAGGAAATTCCTGTATCTCAGGCTTTGAAGGAGTTCGTGTAATTTCCTAAATACTTACCCCCTTATTCATAAAACTTAAAATGCCTCTGTTAAATAACATTTGCTTTGTCTCTTTCTTGAACACAAATGTCAAAGTGACAGATAAGGACAAACAAGTTTTAATGGCATTTTAGTCAAAATAGGCTTGTAGAACGTTTATGAATACGGCCGTTAGTTAACAAATCATACAATCAGAGGAATAGATAAAAACGTGCACAAATTATTTTCTAAGTTACAAAGTAAATGTTTTCAATTAATACACTACTACGAATTACTATTACAATAATAAAATAATAGTATAAGTACTATAAAACATTTTTTTCCTTGATATTACATAGGTATTTGATATGTTCAACTAGGCAATTGCATTGTGAGCGTCAGCACAATTGGAAACTCGGTCAGTCAATATTGCATAAATCATCACTTAGATTAATAAATTTATATCAACAATCAGAACAATGTTTTGTAAGCTACGAGGATATGGAATTAAGGATTTAATTGGTCGATAAAACTAACTAATTTCGTAAACCTAGGCGATTTAAGTACTAGTATGGCTATAATTTTAATAAGTAGACTGTTACAATCCGGTAGGTTAGGCTCTTCTAATAAACTTAATATAGCTTCCAAATTGATTAAAACAGCCGCCAATGAACGGCGTCCTTAGACGCTTTCATAGTCAATCGAATTCATATATCTTTGCTCGGCGATTTTCTTAGCAGGGCATTCTGCGTCACCTGTTTGGTGATTAAATGGCTTTTTGAAAAGCCTGCATGTCGCACATTTCGGAGACTCCGTCTTCTTTTCGCACTCTTTGATCGAGTGACCTACATCACCGCAATAACCGCACGTGTAGTCTGCCTGCTTGCATGATTTAGCGGCGTGACCATATTGTTGGCATTTGTAGCACCGGGTGACGATCGTGAAATCTCTCACTGGGCATGAGGACCAATTGACGTATACGCGATTTTGGCATATTAAAGCTTTTCGTATAACAGCAGGCACTTCTAGGATGAAATTACAGGTCTCGGCTTCTTTTCTGCCCGATTTATGGCTGAGTTTAATAGAGGACAAGAACTTATCCCTTGTTAGGTCCTGAAGTTTGTCGGCTAGATTTTGCTCATAAATGCATTTGTAAACATTTTGTTCAGGCATGGTTGAAGGTACGCCAACAATAACAATTTTGGGCTTGCGTTTATGGGGCTCGTCAATGGTGAGTTCTGAGGTAGTATTTTGAAAAGTTTGCTTGACTTTTTCAATGTCATCTTTAGAGTCTGTGCTGATTATAACGCCACCGTTCTTGACTTTGCGTAGGGCTCTAACATGAAGCTTCATCTCTTCCGGCTTGATTATTTCTTGGACCAATTTTTTCGTGTCCTCGCTCGTCTTCAGTTTATCATTAGGATAAATTGCTACAGAGCTCAGATTTTTTGGTTGAATCAAACTGTTCGAACTATTTTTGACCATGTCGGCGAAAGAGAGGGCATTTGAAACGGGCCTATCTGAGGACTTGATGGTATACTCTAGGTCTCTGAGGCGATCTGCAAGGTCTTGCCTTTCTCTGAGGAAGTGGTTTTGTTCATGGGCGATAGTAGAGTTTTTACGTAGTCCTTGGTAGTGAACTGCCATGTGCGCAGTCCCATTTCCTACCTTACGGCAAAGGTTATGAATACGCAGCTTCCGATCCGAATTGAATTTACCTTCAGATGAAATAGTACATATCTCATTGAGATATTTTTCAATCGATGTCATCCATATGTGTATGTCAGATGTAGAAATTGAGTCCGGATGATACTCCTGTTGCTTAGCTGTTGGCTGATCAGCAGGTTCATCCCTTGGAAGCGGTGGGTGGGGTGTCGAAGGAGGGCTGCGCTGTATTTTGGCACTCCGACTAAAGGGGCTGTAAATGTAGATAGGATGATTCATACAATTTTACAAATATTTGTTACCTAAAATGTGTTTTTCCCATTTCTCGCAAATACAAATTGCAAAATGTCAGATAAAGACATGCGAATTTTAAGGGCATTAAAGTCAAAACAATTTTATGAATAAGGACAATAGTCAATAATAATCTTGAAACTTATGAGGATATAAAAGTTACATTTGCACACACATTTAAGCAATTGAATGCCCGTGATAATAAGATTGTGTATTCATATTATTGACCACTTCTCTGCGTAGATATTTTTGACTTTGATTGTATCGTCATTACAGATCATATATGTAGAGAAAGGTAAAACTAAATTTGCGAATCATATTTTTTAAGAACGGAAATTGTTCACGGACTGAAAGGTATCTGGAATATCACCGATTTAGAATTAATTTAAATAGTTAATCTGCGGTTAGACTTTAAGATTGCTTGGAATAATTTTGGATTAGCTAAGCAACTCACGGATCAAGACTTAGACAAATAAAAAACTTAAATGGGACATTTGAAACGCGATGCAAACCTGTTTTTAATCCTGTCTAGAATTCGTACCAGTAAATACGGATTTAGTCTAGCAACTATAACTTTGTTCAAAATCAAAATATCGTCTTAAGATTGTTTTTTTAATCAATTTTGTTAAGAATTTTTTTGATAAGAGTAAAATAAAAATGTTAATGGTAACTAAATGATCGACTTTAAGAGTACAGCACACGGGCAATAACGTTCTAATATAAAAGCGGCATTTTTGGGTTCCGACCCTCGACTGTTTTCTCCTCCAATAAATTTTTCATTTGGATCTAAAACAACGAAAATAAAGTTCACTAGACTTCCATAGACGGCAGTTTTGCTTAAAAAGATTGCCATCATTCCCGTTGCGCTTCATCCGGTCAATTTCCGAGGAAGGCGTCAAATTAAGCCATCTCCGTCTAGGCCAGTTTACACGTGTGAAAATATATATATGCCGCTCACGAGGTTTCTTTTATTACCTACGTATAGTTACGCATTTGACCCCTATCTCACCATATGATAAGTGATTATGAGGTCGAGGATTACATGCATACTTAGATAGTTCACTCTCGTCTGGAAAAGATCCAAATTTTAAGTGGCTGGGAAAAGGTTTGCCGGAAGTGAGTTCCACTCTTTGCCTGTCCTCGCAAGAAAACTGGAAGCGAAGGTACTAGTAACAAGAGAGGTTTTTGACAGGTAGGCATATTAGGCATAATCGTATAGTCAATAGTCAGTCAAAGTGCCTGATTAAAAATGCGATAAAGCAATATGATTACCCTAAGTCAATTTCGACGCTCCATTCCTCTACCGATTTGCATTTCAAGTATGTTAATTGATTCTATTACTTGTATTTCTGCCGATGAGTCAAGGAGTAATCCTACGCGTTTGTGCGTATATTTGATTAATTTTCGTCATTACTCATACAGGATATGATTATAATGATGGAGATATTTTGATGCTAGAAATATTACTCATTTAACAACTTTGTGCGTGACCATAAGACTGATACTGAAATCACTACCTTTATGGTCGGCAATAGAGATCCTGCTAAGTACGGAGAAGTCGTGTTTTAATGCTTTCTTTGATTTCGTCTGTTTACTTAACGCATTAAAATAAAGTTTAAAACCTGTTGAAAATAACATACTGGACATAATGGTGGATTCAGATGTATGAGACTATTTTATTGTCACGAGCGTTTTTGTATTGGACCATATTATAAATTCATAATATGCAATCGTGCAAAAATTCTACACCGGAATAGACCTTGATATGGCGTAATGCGCATACGTGTTTAGTAAAAACGATCTTTTTATACCGCTTAATCCATTTTTGTACCATAACACTTTTCCACGTCTTTACTTAATTTAATTCATGTCAAGCCAAACCTGTCTTTAGCACTTAGAAATTACCTGAGCTCTTTGTAATTACGTTACCGTAAATTTCAATTAATACCCACCTTGTGTACGCTGCTATTAAAGTACGTTGATTGTAACCAGTGAAGCATAGCTTGATAAAGGATCTGGTTAATTGAGTTTTGGTTGTCTTATACTTCAGATAACATGCATTTAGAAATTGGTTAACGGGGGAAGACAGAATTGGGTGATTCTTATGATAGTCTCTTATACTAAGCTCTTTCGTCCTTGCGAAGCGTGTATGGAATGGACACAAGCTCGAATGGTGGACTATATAGTGCAGACAAAAGTGTGGTTCGGCTTTCAAAGAACTCAATTTCCAATAAATTGCCTATGTCAGGAGCTACTGCATCAAGTAAAATATTACTTGATGCAGTAGCTCCTAAAGATCCAGATCTCCACGAATGTCTTTGACGTCGAGCCATTAATGGGTCTAAAAATGGATTCACCAATCTCCACAGAAAATAACATCAAAGACAACTACCACTGTAATGTCTAAAACATTTTCATTACATATTTTTTACAGAAACAGGGCAATAAATTCCCGTATTGGTAGGGGAATTGAAACTGATTTTAGTCCCTTGAGCAATTTGCCCGGCCTTTGGATAAATGAAAGGAAAACTTGAAATTAATACTTGCTTTTGTGGCTTGGTTTGCGGAGTAACCTATTCTCCTACCTGCTTCGAAACAGGTATTGTTTTGCCAGTATTACATTAATGAATACGTTATTTCTCACCAGCGACAATAATACCTGCCAGCCATTATAGAAGTCAAAGTAATTTATCATCATTATTTTATTCCCTCTCAGCAAGGACTCTTTTTGTTTTACCCCTCTTCAAAAATACCTTTTTAAATAACGAAATGGACTTGAAAGATGTCAGTCTGTCCGCATTGTGACATGATTCAGCCACGGTAAAGTTTATTTTACTGTTCGCGAATAATTATGAGATCGCTTTACAAAGTTATTTCGTGCCCTGGAAGGTAATAAGTCTTGTAGATATTTTACCGCTTGAGTCTTTCTGGAAATTGACAATGAAAGGGTTTTTCTTAAGCGAAATAAATGTTCATGCAGACTCAAGCACTCTCCAAGATCCCTGGTTGTATATTGATACTATTGATGATGTTTTGAAAACCGTAGTTGGCTTTCAAAAGTTATACTCATCGTTTCTGCAGCATAATTTCTGGTTTTAATAAGCCTTAGATATTATAAACTGCCCCTTTAACTAAGTTAGTGAAACTATTCTGAACATGAACTCCCCTCCAGTAATAGACTTGTTTAATGTTTATAGTTATGCGTGTATCGATGTAATCGAGTCTGGCGACGATTTTCTTTCACCTATTTCCATTAGTCCCATTGAATATAGATGACAATACAATAATTTGATACCATCAAGTTGATCTGTTGATAGAGCCAAATGGTGTAGCCTAAGGCGGGAATTGAACCCACGCGTCTGTTTTACCGGAACAGTGTCCTTTACCCCGCCTCAGGCTAAATTTGGCTGGCATATACCTATAATCTTTGGAATCATTACACTTGAATGGCTGTAAATTTTCGGCTAACGGTTAAATCTTTCTTTATACGTATTTATTACCTGTATCAAACGTATAGGCTTCATGATCGAAATTGTTTTTAAACAAATGTTTATCAGCGACTAAGCACGTTGGTTAACCATCTTCATTGGTACATAGGACACCTGCACTGCCGGTTTTCAAACCATAGACGTAAGTATAAGTCGACAGAGCGCGTCTTGTGGTCGGACCTGGTTTGAGAAGAATGCCACTACTTATGGGCCTCAAACGTCGTTATCGTCTATAAGACCAGTAAAACGACATGTAGGTATTTACAATTTTGAACCTTGTGACGTCGATATAAAGTTGATGACGTTGACATGTCTGTGAATGATCACTTGCGGTTGGCACAGGTGCAATATTTTTTGCAGAAAAGATGTGTTGTATTTTAGATAATGGAGATTACACTTACTTTCTTTGAACGAAACAACTGCCTATCGGTATATGTGGAATATTATGATATATATTTTTATTTTTACATTATATTTGTTCACTATCAAGTAATAAACTGCAAATGACAATTATTACAAAAAAATGTTTAACACCATAATATGAGTATTGAGCCTGCTTTTCCTTAAAAGCCCATGTTTTAATACAAATCGGTTCAGGAACGGAGCTATGAGTAATTTGTGTCGAAAGTTTAGAAAAGCTGTTATAAGACAAGTGTCGTTGGGAAAATATTGGTATTAAAAATTTTAGGATGCAATCTTCAAACTTCAGGTTTAAATAAAGTTTAAGCTAGACACTAAATGCTTGCGACACTTAGGTACTTAAATATAATTTGTCATAGTAATATTGCACATTGATTTTAGGCTCGAGGTTTCGTGCCTTTTTTTGTCTTAGAATCACAAAAAGCCTTGGCGGAGAAAAGTATGACATGACTAATTGAAATTTTATTGCATACTCACTTTAGAATCTATAAAAGCTGTCTTTAAGACCGTATCTTCGTATAACTGTGCCATCTCAAGCATCGTTATCTCAGGGCGATATCGATTTTATTGCCTTCACTTTATGGCGGTAATTCCCGTGACACGTTTCGCGACTTCATGGTTTAACAGTTGGCAACAAAAATGTGTACCTACAATTGTACAGTTCTTCGATATTTTGGGTAACACAAAATCAACGGACCTTGCTTTGACCTTAGTTTTCACGTCCCAAAACGGTTGAACGGTTTTTCGGAGGTCAATTTTATCGCCATAGCTATAGCATATCACCAGGGAGCGAAACTATGGTGCCGTTGACAGACGTATGACGTCAAGTTGCAAACAGAGTGTTTTTATCTAGATTATAGCTACCTAATCGAATAACAACTTTTTAGCCTCTTTAGTTTACTGATATTGGAACTTGAGTTGAGTGTTTTTATACGTACTGGCCACGTATAAAAACATAACTAGCTGTCTTTGTCATGTTAAAAACCAGATTGTTGGAAACAACAACCAATTTCTGTTTAATTTTTTCTTTATTTGATTAGGTAGCTATAATCTAAATAAAAACACTCTGTTTCTTGACGTCATACGTCTGTCAACGGCACCATAGTTTCGCTCCCTGCATATCACTCATCGTTTTATGCATGGCAACATGACAGATATAATCCCGATCATGACAGATGTGTCCCGGCTGCATACTACGAAGGCACGAGGTAGTAATAGAGTATTTGCGCGTGAAGACCAGAATTATCCTGAGGATCCTGAGGGTAGAAATTCGCCATAACGCGAATTTGAATTATTTTGTGATGGAGTTCTAACAGAACATCTATCGACCGTCACTAAGGAAGAAGTTTGGCCGGAGGGAGTCAAGTTCCGTCGTTTTCGCGGTTGGTTACCTGACACCACGAAGTTGCGTAACACATCGCAGTTATGGTGTGTTTTTGTTGTATTTAAGTTTATATTTTATGTGTGTTAGTCTGTAAGCTATATGTAAATATGGGTCTTTGTTGCCTGACTCAAATAAATAAATAATGTCATAATAAAGATAAACGCTAGCTTAAATATGTCATGCTCGCCTAAAGGTCTTTGCTTACGGCGGCGGCGGCGTCGTTGATCGGGTCGCCACCTTCCCTAACATATGGTCGAGGCAGGCGATGGCTGAGATACACGTTATACTCGTGAACGGGTGCTGTTTGTGGAGTCCGGTCAGTTCATGTTTGCAAGGACGATAAGCATAACCACATTCCACTGTTCTGCGGAATTGATATGAGAGATTTCACTCTGTTTTCACTTGATTGTATTATTTTATTACCTACTTAGTTTTTGTCACCTTATACATCTCTGTGGGTAAGTACCTATGATATTGAAATATAATTATCTTAATTTTGACACTTGGAGTCCTTAAACATCTCTAAGAAATAAGATTGTATTTTCTTTCTCTTATTGTATTTGACATGTAAACTCTGACGTAGTTAATTCTATTATGAATAATGTACTCATAATATTTTGAGTCTATGGATAGACATTTTGACTTGTAAAAGTGCCCCCTTGGCCTATTTGCTGAATAAATATTTTGAATTTTGCTATCATGATACGCCTTCTGCATTGTTATCTTCATATCTCCGACGACAACTTGAGACTTCAGGTTATCCGAGACGACGGCCGGTGCAAACGGCGACGAAACGTCGGAAATAAAGCTTTGTAAATATTTTCTCGTTAGACCCATGAATAGTATTTTTTATAATCAATGTTTCTAAGTGGCACTTTTGGACGATCTTGACTGCGAAGCAAAGGAAGCAAAAATAACACAAGCTTCCTTTGTACCCAGTACGTAATTGCCAATGTTTGCAAGGTACTTTCATGCAAAAAGTCAGAACCTTATTACACTATGCTATGACCCAAAAGTCGATGGTTGTCGTTTAGGTTTAATGGTTACATTTTACGACCGTGTTGCTCGTAACGCAATCTTATTAACTGAAGTGGTCTTGTTAACCGAATAATTTTACAGTTATCGTAGAACTTACTCGTAATGTTTTTATAGGAATTATGTTTTTTACTTTTACCGTAAAACAGTTAATCTAGTTAAGTACAATTGATCGATCGTTCTATAGAAATTACGTCTTTACTTTTACCGTAACAGTTAATCTAGTTGGATACAATTGATCGTTCACGATTGCTATATTGTGATTAGGGATGTTACGGAGCTTCGCCTCCGCATCCGTTAAGGCGGAACTTCCGTTCGGTTTTACACCTTCGGATTCGCCTCCGCTTTCGCTATTTTTTTATTTTACACCTCCGCCTCCGCCTCCGCCTCCGTTAATTTTTTACCGAAGTTATACCGGAGCTGAAGGTATTGCATTTGTCGCGGTAGCGCGGCGCACGCCTACGAGTTTTGACTTGTCCGGGAATTACTTACCTATCACTCACGATCGTCCGCTTTTTGTCTTAACTTCTTAAGCCGGCTGTACACAGTGGGCCAACGTTGGCGCGTGAGCAGGATGCAGCTATGCAAACTAATGAGAACGAAATAAAGCCCTCTTCCTTTAACGCATAGCTGCATTCTGCTCACGCGTAAACGTTGGCCCAATGTGTACAGCCGGCTTTAGTTTGCATAGCTGCATCCTGCTCACGCGCTAACGTTGGCCTAATGTGTACAGCGGCCATCCATACTATATACTATATTACTATATAATATTATAAATGCGAAAGTGTGTCTGTCTGTCTGTCTGTCTGTCTGTTACCTCTTCACGCTTAAACCGCTGAACCGATTGCGATGAAATTTGGTATGGAGATAGTTTGAGTCCCGGGGAAGGACATAGGATAGTTTTTATCCCCGAAATCATCCCCTAAGGGGTTGAAATGGGGGGGTGAAAGTTTGTATGGAGCTGCGATATAAACGACTTCCACGCGGACGGAGTCGCGGGCAGAAGCTAGTTTCATATAAAATATAAATCAGTTAGTTCCGTCAGTTAGTTCCGTGTTGGTATTGCGTTGCGTCATATTAGTTTTAAAAAATACGTTTAAAACTAGTGCCCTATGGAATTACTTTGTTAATATAAGTACAAATCGGCAAAGTGTGAATTATGTGAGAAAGTGTAATTATTCTAGGACGGGCCACCTAAAATCGTTGCACCATAAATAGTATGAATATGAAGACTGCCAAAGCAGACTCAGAAAAAAAGGTAGCTCCGTGTCCTCAGGTTCGAATTCTACGCCTATTCAAGAGGTAAAAAAACAAATTAGGCGGGGTTGTACCAAATCGTCTGTAATCGTAAACGCTGTTCGTTAAAATCTGAATGTATGGAAAGTTTGACAAGTTTCTATGGGGTGTCAGCTGCCGGCGCCATATTTAACGTTGATCGGTCTGTAACCGTAAGTCGGTGCTACTCGCCCTTAGAATACAAGATGTTTTGACGAAAAATCAAACATCTCACACCTCCGGCTCCGCCTCCGATAAACCTCCGGATCCGGCTCCGGATCCGGCTTCGGTAATGACTCCAACTTCGCCTCCGGATCCGGATCCGACTCCGTTAAATAAAAAAAATAAACTCCGGATCCGGCTCCGGCTCCGGTAAAGCCGCCTCCGTAACATCCCTAATTGTGATGGTAGTCGGCGGCTCTCCGTTTGGTATTGGTGATATGGTGTGCCAGTATATTTGTCAGACCAGTGGTATAGAAAAAAAAAACCGGCCAAGTGCGAGTCGGACTCGCGCACGAAAATTTCCGTACCCGGCAAAAAAAACACAAAAAACACACACACACACACACACACAGAAACACATTTATTTATTTTATTCTGTTTTTTAGTATTTGTTGTTATAGCGGCAACAGAAATACATCATCTGTGAAAATTTCAACTGTCTATATATATACGGTTCATGAGATACAGCCTGGTGACAGACGGACAGACAGACAGAAAGACAGACGGACGGACAGCGGAGTCATAGTAATAGGTTCCAGTTTTACCCTTTGGGTACGGAACCCTAAAAACACTTCAATTAGCCATGTTGGTATTTTTAGCTTGAAGTGCCGCTGTAGCGAACGGTATGACATGCGACTTTCAATATGCTGGTCGCGGGTTCGAATCCCGGCTCGGTCCGCTGGGTTTTTTAAAAAAAACTTACTTACGTAATATAATTTGATATTTAACAGTGGGTTTTCGGTGAAGGAAAACATCGTGAGGAAATGAAATGAAATGAAATGAAAGTTTATTCACGAGAACATATGGTACAATAGATGTTGTAAGTGTTATTGACCCTTAATACATTCTGCCTTAAGGCATGTGAAAATATTTATTATGACATGACTAATGTCATTCATGTAAAAATTAAAATTAAATTTAAATGCATGCAAATATTCTTAGTTACAAATGTCAAGATACTAAAACTAAAATGTAAATTGATTAACTGTCAATTGCCTAAGAACATGCTTCACATAACAACATTGAAATTTGGCTTTGAAATGTCATTAATGTCATTATTATTAGATTATAATTTAAAATACAATTCTTAAATGTCAATAGTGATGTAAGTGCTAAAACTTATGATTAAAATATTCGTCAATTGTGTAAAGACATGCATTACATAAAATATTTTTGAATTTATATTTGAACTCAGCGTTTGGCAGTGTCTTAATAGATGACGGAATTTTGTTAAATTACGTCTAGGAAACCGGTCTAATCCCAATAAGGTCTAGTTTCTCCTCTGGGTTGGAAGGTCAAATGGCAGTCGCTTTCGTTAAACTAGTGCCTACGCCCAGTATTGGGATAAGGTGCCGAAGCGGACCCTGGGGCTCGCTTGAGCACTACCGGGAAAAAGCGCCAGAAGTATGATGTTAACTGGTATTATCACTATGTTACACCAGCTATTAGGGACCTTACAGGAAAATAACGGTACTGAATCTTTTCCTACGTCCATTTAGACTATTTCACGTAATTAACGATATAAAACCTATTGCGCTTCGATTCGACTCGAGTAAAACAGGCCATTAAAGATGATCCGAATGATAGCTCCATTGGAAACCAAACCTTTTATCTACAACATAACGACATAATTTGAATGCTTCCATTCGCCTAATTACTTCCTTTCCATTAACGCTATCATACACCTGAAAGTAATTCACGTCCCGTCCACTGTATTTATTCGCATTTTCTTTCGTCTCACTCGCGTCCCACTTCTGACGTGTACGAAAGGAAATTAACAACACATTCTTACCTTAGATAGAACGAAAGAAGAACTGAAGTGTCCATTAATAGATCGTACAACGTTGGAATAAGGTGTATAAGTCTCAGCTGTGTTTATCGTTGGTAAAATTAAGTAAATTAAGTAACAAATACACTCGGGTGCAAAGAAATCGAGCCACCCGTGCAACTTTCATGTTTGTTCGTTTTATGCAAAATCTGCCTATGGAAAAAGAAAAAAAAGATGTCGTTATAAAGGTAATTTATTCAGCTATTAAATAAAGTTAATTTCATGATTAGGAACGTCGTCGTTACGTAATTGTGGGTAATAATGTTGCCCTGTTACTAATGAGCCAATTAATGCACGTGTGGTTTGTGCCGTTTGGGAAGGTATAAATGAAAAATTATCAGTAATTGCCCATCAATTGTGGATTGAATCTCTTCCTGTGACATTGCTCTCTATAAAATTTACCGGAAACTTCATAAAAAATGGATACTACCCCTGCTGAAGCCGCCCAAGCCGTAGCTCTGCTCCAAACCGGACTTGGTCAGCGTCAAGTGGCCCAACAACTGAATTTAAGCCGATCAGCAGTCCAACGAGTGTTTCAGAGGTACCGAGAGACTGGTGCCTTTACGAGAAGACCCGGCACAGGCAGGGTACGGTCTACCTCAGAAACAGACGACCACTTCATCGCCTTGACTTCTCTACGGACACGCCGACTCAATGCTGTTAAGCTACAGCAGAAACTGCAGGAAGTCCGGAATGTGTCCATAAGTCGATGGACCGTGAGAAGACGTCTCAAGGAACAAGAACTCACACCACATCGTGCTGCCAATGGACCCAAGTTGACTGCAGCTCATCGCACAGCACGCCGTGTTTTCGCTCAAGACCATTACAATTGGACCCTTGAGCAATGGAAGAACGTGATGTTTTCTGATGAGTGTAGGATCTGTCTCTTTGGCAATGATGGAAGAGAAAGAGTCTACCGAAGACCAGGAGAGCGATTTTCGCAGTGTTGCATCGAATAAAGGGTCGCATACGGCGGTGGATCTGTCATGGTCTGGGCCGGTATTTCATTGGAGGCGAAGACCGATATTGTGTTCGTCGTAGGGCCTGATAGGCCTAACGCAGGAGGCTTAACTGCTCATCGTTATGTAGAGGAGATCTTAGCTGAACATGTGGTCCCGTTTGCGGGCTTTATCGGTGATAATTTTTTATTTATGCAGGATAATGCCAGGCCGCACACCGCCAGAATCACCAAGGATTACCTTAGGAGCGTCGATATTCCCGTCATGGATTGGCCTGCAAGAAGTCCCGACCTCAATCCAATAGAGCACCTCTGGGACGAACTGAAAAGGCGAGTTCGAGAAAAAAATCCAGTTCCTGAAACTCTTCGTGAGCTGAAAATCGCCGTCGAAGAGGTTTGGGCGGACATCCCTCAAGAATTCATCAGCAACTTGGTTAGATCCATGCGTAATCGCATGGACGCATGTCGCAGAGCTAGAGGAGGCAATACAAGATACTGAAACAAAAAAAAAACTATTAATTTTCCACGCAATTTTTCCCTACACTTGAGTTTTCCTTGCGTTGCTACAATGCTAATTTGACATGAGTTTTGTTTTCCGCCCTAAGTGTATGGAAAATTGCCCGTTTTTCACCTGAAAATAAAGTCATTCGATAGAAAACAAAATTATCGTTCCAACGATACCCCATTTTTCACATTTCCTTCGACAGTTTTTCCATAAAACAGAAATTCGAAAAAATATGAAGGTGGCTCGATTTCTTTGCACCCGAGTGTATGTTAAGAAAAGCGCCTAACACAAAACATGGCACGGTTAGGAACAAGTTGATTGAATTTTCCTGTATAATTCGTTCCTACACAGCTGTTGTGTTTGGAAGTTTCTGAGCGTTGTATTTGTACGTACGTACTCATCGGATAATGAGAAAACTTGACTAATAACTACTAAAAGGTTTTCGTGTATAAACATAAGCAACTGGTTTTCGAACTGAGCCGACCAAGTTTTTCGTTGCTTTTCGTTTTATTAAAACTCGTTTACTTTGGCTTTGTTATTTTCTTGTAAAATTTTACAAGAGAGTTTCAGAAAAAACGCTTATTAAGACTGAACAGGAATTACTGAATTATCTCTTAATTCCCTAGGGAAGACAATATGACGGTGCTAAAACCGTGCGTGTTTAACCTTATAGTATAATTGAAATCAATTTTATAGATTGCATCATTTGCACCCTTACAGGGTTTGCACTGGGCATATTTTTATTTGTAAGACCTTTGTAACGTATAATGCAATAAATCATGATAACTTCTAGTCGCCACAAGCGCTGTTAAAGAGCATCTATCTCTTCAGTGTAATTTATATCTATTTAAATTGGAACAGACTTAATTACATTATTTATTCGCGATCGATTTTAAAACAACATAATATAACAATTATTGTAAATCCAAAGGAGACTGGGCACTTCTGGACCAAAGGTTGAAAAATAAAAGTTAGCGGCCACTTCGGAATCTAATTTTAAATGAAAACTATGAATATGTGCTTCATTTATTCTTATGAGCATAACTCTCAGATGTTAATATTTAAGGAAGATTGCGCGTAGTTGGTTGTGTACTGTGCGCTTGCGGTATATTTTATCTTCTATTCTCCTGTTATTTAATAAATCATAACTCTGAAACAATCCATGATATGGAAGTTAGGTTTTCATAAAATGAAAGTACACATCACTACCATTAAGTACAGCCTACTTCCAGAAGTGGCCGCCATTTTTTTTTCTTGGTCCAAGCTCCATACATTTTTGCCCACTCTCCTTTAAATGTTGTTTTCTGGATGGCAGGTGTTTAGTTAATCGCTCACACGTAAAATGAACGGCTAGCTTTATACTAACGGAACTATGTACTCCGCTATTTCACGGAACGCATGTAAAATGTCCCTGTTCCATTAACGACCTTCCTAAGAAAAACCAACCCAAGCTTGCTTAAGTACTCTCAGTACTCAGGATCACCCAGATGCGCACTAACGGTGTGTGCCATTAATTGATCCGGCTAAACTGTGCCTAACGGCATTCTGCATGAACACAATGTGGCACAGCAGAGCGACTGAGCGGTGGGTGCTGTGAGAACTTTCGTACTTTTATGTAGCTTGTCACTTGTCTTCGGTAACATGGGTGTACTTGTGTTGATTGACGACCACTTTTGCTTAGTTGGCCTTGCATTTGTTTGGGTGATGAGCACGATTTGATCTTCAGTCTTGGATATATCCTATACGAGTATTTTTTTTCTGTCTCCTACACATTTACTAAGTTGGACTCGGGTTATATTTTATCTCGCTCTTCCGCGGGCAGTAGTTTAATATTACCCATAAAAACATTCCATGTAAAAAAGAGGCCAAGTCTCGAAACTCTTCCACCGTAAAATGTTGCGAGATATTTCGTAGAGCCAAGTCTCAGGCATTCTTATTAATCTTTATTTGCTTGCTAAATAAAATTCTGTAACGTGGCAATCACACAACTTAACTGTATTTATGGATTTTTTCATACTTACCTAAAATTATGTAGTATTGTGTGAGTGCCAAGCAAATAAAGATTAATAAGAATGCCTGAGACTTGGCTGTACGAAATATCTCACAACTTTTTACGGTGGAAGAGTTTCGAGACTTGGCCTCTTTTTTACATGGAATGTTTTTTATGGGATTTCACTTCTTTTTGTAGGTTAATGTGTTATCCGTACATACAAACTATGAATGCAGGCCCATTCTTGCTTTTGAATTTCCCATTCACTGCAAATGTAACTTTGTAATCCTATATATTTGTAGATTACAAAGTAATGTATACCGTTGGTGTATCTAGAAAACTGGGTTGAAATTGCAATTTTTTATAGTTTTCCCTTTACGTGGCCATTAACACACCACCACTTTCAACTATCTTTTAATTTTGAATGAATTATATTGTTTTTGACTTGAATTTTAAAATATTAAATTGATGTAAACTTGTTTTGTTAAATAATTAACATTATATTATAAGATAATATTTACTAACCAATATGGACCTGGTTCTGAACTAAACGTTTTCATTCATTCATTCATTCATTCATTCATTAAACCCTAACTCTGTACCCAATTTCAGCTCTCTTGAGTTTATGGGAAGTACTAGTTCTACTTTGATGATCATGAGTGAGTGAGTGAGTGTCATAAATGCGAAACTTTGCTTTCGCTTAACTTCGGAACTAAATGACCTACAGACTTGAAATGTTGGTTTTGAAGTATGTGATTATAGCTTACTGGATGACGAAAATTTCTGCGTTCTGGTCTTATCCAGAGGTTCTCAAATAGGGGCCTGAAAATGCGGCGAAATGGTTCCAGTAAAGGATGGTACGGCTGTGTTTGCTTCGCGCTCGACTTGGCGGGGGCACTGCCGTGCCCCCAGATATATTGCGAAATATTTGTCTGGTATTGTGTGAAAACCCTGCCTTCGATTAGCTTTCCCAATTCATGTTTAAACTGTTTGATGATAGATTACGTCGAAATTTATTACCAAGATCTTGGGACGATTAAATTGAACAAGATGAAACGACTGTCAACAAACCCCTGTAGTATTATATCACTCCAGATATTTATGAGAAGATCAAGGTACCACAACGCTCCAACGTACTTCAAAGGACCAGTGTAAGGTAGATCTCTGATTAGGAAAAGATATTACGAATGCCGGTGTCAAGATATTATGGAGTGAACTTTGAGATGAAGTGAAAGAAGTTGTGAAGTAAGCAGGCGTTGAGTTGCCTAACGAGTGATTAGGCTCAGACGACGACTGGTTATGGATATTAAACTTGATTTTCTCGACGTAATTAGTAAAAAGCTGGAAGCTGCCTAATACGATACAAGCATAAATAAGCAGCAATTAGCAATAGGCTTTTAAGGGGGCAATGATGCATTAAGAATTACTCGAGTAAATGCATATTGAATTATGTTAATTGCCTGCAAGCAAGTGGCTTTAGTGTTGAGGCATAACTTATAATGTAATTAAAGTAAATTAATACAGGTTTTAAGGAAAAAAAACATTTACTCACAACAAGAAAACGAATAAAAACACATCATGTTTTCGGTGCGAATTTGTAACAACTTTATCGTTTAATACAAAATTAAAGGGAAATACTGCAGGACTTATAAGAATAGACCGCTTACAATTTTAGCGAACGGGAGTGAATTTATTTTTATTTGTGTCCGTTATTCACAACATCGCTTACCTAGTTTAGTTCCAGTAATGCGAGATTACCTCGACTATTGTAAACATTTGCTCATCAAGTATTGTCTGTTGAGAAAGTCTTTCAAATAAATCCATGCCGATTTAGTTTTTATATCATATCGTCTCCCCATTTTAATATCCTGAGTTTTATACGCTGTACAGATTTGGCTATATTTGATTTGACGCTCCGGAAAATTACATTTTCCCTTTTCAGGCGTTGGATTTGTTTCTAATATCGTGAATGTTTTGGTTCCTGAAATATTGTATTTTCTCATGAATAATATCGGTAGTAAGATTAGTTTTTTTGTGAAACTCACATTTAATGTTAGTTTTCGTATCCTCGTGGAATGATTTTCTCTTACTTTTTTTCAGTACATTTGTTATATTGACCGGCTGTGGTTTGATTGATCACCAACCGTATTTAGTAGTAGTATATCCCAATTTAAAGTTATTTCAGTAAATTGCAATTTAAATATAGTTTTTATAACTTAATCTAGCTCAACAGGAGCACACTAACATAATTCCTACTTTACACTCGTCATCTTGTCAAAAAGATGGTGTATCTGCTTACTTTATACTGACTTTATAAAGAAAATGTATACTTTGTACGAAATTAGATTTACAAATTGAGTTACCTCCAACGTCGAGGAGACTCGTTTACTTTAAAATGTCAATTATTTTCGGTGACGTAGACTCGACGAAAGAGCTAATCTTGAAAGTAACTCTCTTAAAAGCTATTATCTTGTACTACTTTGTTTTTTGAACCTTAAACTCTAGTGCATACAAACGCCTGTAGGTTGAAGTTTGGTGTTGTGGTCGGAATTATCTTCTTTTATTATTTTGACACACGTTAGTTGTACATTGAGAGTATCTAATCCTGTGTAACATATATACGCATTATTCCAAAATTGTGCACTGATCCCACTGACTTACCAAAATAATATACATTTTCTCACTCGATGGGGAAAATAATGGGACAGGAATCGAGCAGCTTGATCAGGGAATCGAGTGTACAAAATGAGAAATTACCTACTCAACCTATTTAGATTTAAACTTTCATTTCTATATATCTATTAAACCGTATCGAATCACTGTTCTGTAGGTCTGTCTGTCTGTCGTGATCGTGACTAAGCCTCTTTATTACCTTATATTACCTACTTATTTTTGAAAAATTATCGTGCATATTTTCTAATAAATTTCTATTTTTGTTCCAGGTAATTAACTCATGATATGAAAAATTCGAAGGCATCGCGTTCGTCTACTCTATGTATAAAGCAGGTATAATTATTACGAGACGTCAAAAACAGTCTTCCTCGGGTGTATTTTTAACAAAAAATCAGTTTTACCCCTAGGCAGGAAAAATATTTGGATTTAATATTACAGTGGAACACCATGTGATTTTTTTAAGGGATTTAGTGCAAATGGTATTTCAAAATTGACACGTTGTTCACGTTGGCACCAATTTCCCAAGATTTGCCGTAGGCACTAGTTTTCATCTGATCTTCCAACCCAGAGGGAAAACTAGACCTTGTTGGAACTAAACGGGTTTCCTCGCGATGTTTTAGTCTTGTTAAACATCAAAGGATATTTCGTTAGCTTTTTTGAAAAACCAAGTTGTGCGAGCCGGGTTTCGAACCAGGACCTCCATATTGTAAGTAGCTTGGCTTACCGCTACGCTACAGTTATGTATCATCATCGTCATCATCATACCAGCCGAAGGACGTCCACTGCTGGACATAGGCCTTCTCCGTAGAGTGCCATAATGACCGGTCCTGCGCCACCTGCATCCAGCGGACGCCCGCGACCTTTACCATCTATTACTCACCGAAAAACCAGTCTGTCCACCTGGATGGACGGTTCCTTCCAGTACGTGGTCATCAACGGCCATCGGTTCTACATGCAATGTGCCCCGCCCGCTGCCACTTAAGTTGAACGAATTCGAGGGCTATATCTGTTACGTTGGTTCTGCTGCGAATAGCCTCATTTCTGATGCGATCGCGCAAAGAAACTACCCGGCATAGCCCTCTCCATTTCCCTTTGGGTGACTTTAAGCCGTCTTATGAGGCCTATTATAAGCGACCACGTCTCGGTGCCAGTTATGTATGTAGAAAACTATTAATCGTCCACGAGCCCGTGCTCCCTGACGCGGAGAAAGGCTTACCTCAAATGTTTGTTTAGCTCACACTGGGGCGAAAACAAATCGCTTTCCCGGTGACAAAGACCTATCTTGCTGCGAGTATGTCATACTTAGGACTTTCTTCCGGTAAGGCGAAAGGCTAAGTTGAAACTGGGACGAACGCTTCACGTAAACAAGTTGATTTGGCTTTTAAGGCTTATAATTAAAACTAGCTGTGTTAATGTCGGTTGAAATTTGTCTATTATTTATTAGAGTAAGCAATGTTATTGTGTCGCACTGTGAAAATCCGTCACGAAAACGATATTTTTACAAGCTTTATAATAACTTGCAATGTATGTACCTAACTAATTATGTAACTTTGTTTGTTCAGGTAGAATCTTGCAACTCAATGAAGCAGATATCTTCAACCGATTGAGCTGAAATTTTGGATTAAAATATTTGGATGACATTTAAGCATTATGCTACCATCGAGCTGATCAGATCATGGAGACAGAAGCTGTGGACTTAACCCCCGTTGATTTTGGGCTCGTTAGAATCGTCTCAACGAGTAGTTGATGACGGTTAAGGTACAGAAAAGTATAGATGGCAATAAAAGCTTGTACCATTTTTTTTTTTTGTTAGAAACTTGTTGAATACTATGGTTGCAAGCATGCGGCCTACCTGATGGTAAGGAGACACCGCTTATACAGGCATTGACTCCAGAGACCTTTATTGACTTGTGGACTTGTTGTGTTGACAGCAAAAGACAAATGCAGCACAGTCTCAACACAGTGCATCATGTGTGTGTCACAGTGTTCTCATTTCGTCAGAAGGACTACCTACGGATCGAGTAGGTGGTTGTAGCAGCTACGGCGATTCTCCTACTTCACCGCGTCCCGCTGCGGTGCGCGAAGCGACAGATTTTTTACACGCGCGTGTCGGCAGTGTGTTGTAGGTACTAGGCGTGTTTTCTATATAAATTGAGATTCTTGCATACGATGTTAAAATCTGTCGCTCTGCGCACCGCGGCGGGACGCGGTGCAGTAGGAGAATCGCCTAATGTAGGCCAGTTGGGCTGCTCTAAATATAAGATACAGTTACTACTCAAATTCGTGGCCGATCCGTTAAACCTGCTAATCCACTGAGTAGCTATTATTTTAGTCACGAATAATTAAACATTTATTATTTTGCTTCATCAATAAACATCCCCACTATCTCTAAACCAAACGATCGCCACAAAGGGAAAATGTAGACGAACATTTCAACAATTACGATAGCCTCAAGGTTTAGTACGGTTAATTCACTTAAAACGTTGTTGACACAGGATTGTAAACAAGTTCAGGAAGTAAAAGGTTTTGGAAGCTTGTACCGAACCAGAGAACTAGGGACTCTGGAATCGGTGATTTATGTTGAAGGTTTAGTTTGGTGGACTTTTGTAGTTTCATCTATTGTGTGACATGTATATTCTTTAACCTGTTATTGTGTACAATAAAGTGCTTACATACATATATACATACTATTTGCACGTTTTTATGCAAAGTATATAACTAATATAATCGTGAATGATAATCGGTTTCACCTATTCTGTTATTTTTTTGAACTTGCGATGACCGAAACGCATTCGATGAGAAAACGGCATTTGGAGTCTGGAATTGGAAAAAAGCCTTGAGATCTAACTAAAAGTAAACTCAAATAAATAAAATGTTTAGAAATTCGTCAAAATCTATGAGTTATATGAACCACAATACATTCTTGTCAAAATATTCTTTATACCACTCAGTAGCTAATTATTGTTGACATTAACTGTACCGAATTCAGGAAGCGTAATTACTGTCATAAGTCATAATAAAACATTTGTGAGAGGCGATAGTAGAGAATAGTTCCGTAACGTTAAACACGCAATTTGACTGTCAAAAGACGTTGCCACGAGGACATTTGTGGTTGTTATGTCATCTATGACATGGCGAGTAAATGCCATCATCAAATAGGCATTCTGGGCTGCTAGCAAAATCGGCCTGGATGACAATGACTATTATAATAGCACTGTTTCCTGACATCAGAAGTGTGTGTATTTAATGGCATCAATTACTCGCCATGTCGCAGACTCGCAGCTTTTCATAGAGAAGCCGCTCCGACAAGACAATCTGCTGATAACCCTGCCACTGTGTCGTCGGGGACTGCTCATTCAGAATACCATCCATACCAACCATCATATATCAGGGCCATTCAGCTATCCGGGGTGGTCAGCTCAGCCCTGTAGCACCAGTTATAAGCGGTTCTCAAAAAATGCCAATATTCTTCATCCTCCTAGCGTTTAATCCCGGTTGTGCACTAAAGGAGCCCGGGGTCGGCTTTGGCATCCGATCCTAAGATTTGGCATAGGCACGAAAGCGACTCATCTAACCCAGAAGGAGGACTAGACTTTAATATTGGGATTAGACCGATTTTCTTCACCGAAAAGCCACTGTTAAATTTCAGATGAGATTATACTCGTATCGCGTACCTTACTGGCTCAAAAAATGCCACTATTGTTCATTGTGTAAAAATCGAGGAGTTTTATGTTATTCCCACTGAGAACCACGAGCTCTTCGATACTCATGTGACACAAAAATGTCCCAAAGCTTTTTCTTAGGGTTCCGTACCCAAAGGGTAAAAAACGGGACCCTATTACTAAGACTTCGCTGTCCGTCCGTCTGTCTGTCACCAGGCTGTATCTCAATAACCGTGATAGCTAGACAGTTGAAATTTTCACAGATTATGTATTTCTGTTGCCGCTATAACAACAAATACTAAAAACAAAATAAAATAAATATTTAAGGGGGGCTCCCATACAACAAACGCGTTTTTTTTTTTTTTTGCTGTTTTTATAGATAATGGTACGGAACCCTTCGTGCGCGAGTCCGACTCGCACTTCGCCGGTTTTCTTATTGTGTTACTGTTCCCATTCCCAATACACTTTGTATGGCGGTAACACAAAAGGAAAGTTCATAAATGTATGGACATTTTGGGACAGTTTTTTCAAAGGAGATCTTGATTCTGCGTAGAAAAAATTTAAAAGTTGCAGAAAATATCGAAGAAAGTTTAGTTGCATTAAATAAAAACTCATATGAAAGCTTGTAAAAAGCTTATAAATACGCGATGCCTCACTCGCACGTGGGTAGAAAAGTGTCGATCGTAAAGATTTTAGAGTACTCAGATTTGTCACGACTTGGTCATTATTGCTGCGCGTAGGTTATGCGTAGGATACGTTACGCATGTACTGAATTGTACTGTCATAGTGTCACAATTGAGAAACGTAGGAACTGTCTATATGGTTCATGTTGATGGTACTCTTTCGTTTTACGTTTGTTTATTACGCATAGTTTGACGTGCCTACGAGGTGTTATTGCACAAGTCTTTTTTTATTGAAACAAATATAACAAACTAGCTTCTGCCCGCGACTCCGTCCGCGTGGAACTCGTTTATATCGTAGCTCCATACAAACTTTCACCCCCCATTTTAGGGAAGTGGGGGTTTTCGAAAGAGACAAAAAAAAGCCTGTCACTCTCCATCCCTTCAACTATCTCCACTTAAAAATCACGTCAATTCGTCGCTCCGTTTTGCCGTGAAAGACGGACAAACAAACACACACATACACTTTCCCATTTATAATATTGGTATGGATTTGATGGGCGAATTAACTACTTACTGTTTCTTGTTACCGGGGTTATGGAAGAGTTGTTAAAATTATGATTTTATAGGGTTTAAATCCACTTTAAAGAAAGAAAGAAAGAAAGAAAACATTTATTCGTGGATAAAACAATGGGTATAAAAAACAAAACACAGTAACGTAAAATTAGCAGGGTCCACGAAAAGGCCCCGACTCAGCATGGTGCTAACTTAGAAGGCCAGCGCTGGTCTTCCGTCGGAACCTTTACATGAGTTACCTCCTGGAAGGCAACACAAAACAAATACCAACGCTAAACATATTTTAAGTAAAAATAAGCAGTAATGTAAGTGCGTTAGAGATAGAGATATCCGAACTTCGACATTCGAAGTTCGTGGTTATAGCTCAGAGTGGCACGGCAGATTGCAGCGTGTGAACGCGTCGCCAAACTGTGTGTCAGTGTCACTGTCACTGTCAACTTGACAGACCGAATGCAACTTTTATTTCGGAGTTTACGTGTGGATTGAGGCATTTCCCATGTATGAATGTGGAGGGTTGTAAGAGAAGAGGTAGACCAAGAAAAAGGTGGATGGACTGCGTGAGAGACGATATGAACAGGGCTGTTATTCGCTAAGCGCTAAAACGGCTCACCCCGCCGGTCACCCGTGACGAAACTAGACCTCTACCGACGCTTAGTTACTACGCATCGCGGTGTCAAGATATATTTGTGGGTGAGCGTTGAGGTGAGCTTAAAACAAGTTACAGAATAGGGGGGCAGGAAAGATGTGTGTGATGAGTTGACGGGCGATGGAGAGGTATGGAAGAAAAAAACATTTTGGGCCGACCCCAAAGTAAATGGGACTATATACGTCCCACTGCTGGACACAGACTGAGACGGGCAGTATTACCCACGCTGGCCCAGTGCGGGGTATAGGTATAGTCCAATTATATGTTTTCTAAGAAAGTCTGTCACTATTGTCTCCTGTTTAACGCGGACAGAATAACAAAACAAGGTTGATCCACCAGGTTAAATCAGTTTAGATGAAAAAAAAAGGTATTCGCTTATATCGTTAAAAATACATACGTTTCTAAGCAGGAAACTGAGACATAAATCGGTTTGACACATAATATCCATTGCGACACTGAAATTCATCTGTAATAAAACTTAATATTTATGTGAATACAAAATAAAGCCTTGTCAAGGAAACGTAAAAGGGAATGCTGGGTAAAAAGGAAAATCTCGGGTATAATGTCCTTACTATTTTATTCATATATGTAGGATGGTTATTTCCCCTGTTTTGCAAGTGCGGTCCGAGAATAAAGTATTTTTTATTCATAGTCCTAGCGGTACGCAAAAATATGCTGCAATTTTACAAATAATCATTCAACCGTAATCTGGAGAAGCCCAAACTTGACATGTTTTAAATAAATAAATAAATATTAGGGGACAATCTTACACAAATCGACCTAGTCCCAAACTAAGTAAAGCTTGTACTATGGGTACTAGACGACGATAAACATACGTATATAGATAAATAAATACTTAAATACATAGAAAACATCCATGACTCAGAAACAAATATTCGTGCTCATCACACAAATAACTGGCCTTACCGGGATTCGAACCCAGGACCTCCAGCCTCGTAAGCAGGGTCACTACCAACTAAGCTAAAGCTCTCCCTTTTTGTTTTTTTTTAGTGCTACGAATCAAATTGATTTGTATGGCCTAAAGATCAATCGTTTCGATTTTCATGCCTTTAACACCATTTGCAGCATTTTAATGAATTTCGGGGTGCACCGCTATAGGACATCAGGTACATTTACTATGAGCGTATTGCAATTTGGTGTATTGAAAGAAAATATTTGGGAAATCAACTATTTCATGCTGTTATCCTGTAAAGGTGACTGGTGCATTCACATGTATCAGAACATTTCAGCCGATTTTAATTTGTCGAACTGAACAACAAACAGAGCCGAGCATATCTATGTATCTTTATTAGATAAATAATAGCGAAAGCTCTAGTAAACGGCGTGCGGGCAGAGAACGATAAAAAAGTATAATTAACCTATTTTCTCGGAAGTACCGTAGAATAGAAGATCAGTCAAAACTCTCTGTTGGCCTCACGGCCATCGGTTCTACGTGCAATGTGCCCCGGCCAAATCTCCATAAAATAACCTAATAAAGATATGGTGGTTCATGAAAGCGAGCATACTAATTTCAGTTCTCCGTGCAAACATTAATTTCAATAAAGTTGCTGGGATTTTCCGTGCTATTATAATAATAGGCGGATCGTGCTCTTTTTATGTGGAAAGTAATTGTGAGCTCACAGTATTCTGGATTAATTAATTTAATATGGTTATGGTTTACCAAAATTGCAAGTTCTTATTATCTTCATGTATTTTGCTACCTATCTATATTAGCGGCGTGTATTCGATGTACTAGGGATGTGACACGTCTCTTTTCAATTGATATTTATGGTATTCCAGTAGGTATGTGATGCTGTGCTCTTAGTGGTGAGTACCCTAGGCCTCCTCACGCAAAATAGGCACATTGGATGTCGACTTGCGGAAACGCCCAGTATAACTAACTAACCTAGGCCTCCCGAGAATGCTAGATATGTTGACAGTGAGAGAACCTTTTTTTTGCTTTTGTATCTAGTTGTCAACACAACGAATTCTGAAGAAAACGATAAAGGCCCAGGCTGTGAGCTGCGTACGGTCACGGACTTTAATTGTTGAGCCATTTAGAGCTCACTTTATACTGGACACTTCAAAGTTTGACTATTAAAATACCAAAATTAGTTGACACCTAAATGGCTCAACAATTAAAGTCCTTGACTGTACCTCCCGTATTCTCGGATTATCTTCTCACCGCAATAGTTACTTAACTCACTCCTCCTAGAATTCACTCCCTCTCAACATCAGACAAGCCCTAAGCAAGTTTGCTTTCAAGGCTTGAAAGCTGGTGCTTACGCAGCATCCGCCAGCTCGTCGTGCTGAGCAGCTTATAGAAGAATTCTGCCCCCGTATCATGGTCGGCCATATCACGCGATAAGGACCGTGATAAATTGACCGTGACCGAGATAAATATTATCCTGAATAATAATCCTA
This sequence comes from Epinotia ramella, assembly GCA_947578815.1. Taxonomy (NCBI): domain Eukaryota; kingdom Metazoa; phylum Arthropoda; class Insecta; order Lepidoptera; family Tortricidae; genus Epinotia; species Epinotia ramella. Next base: position 12,208,897 of record OX388224.1, on the reverse strand, counting down.
TCGATTAGTGTAGTAAAATAACGAGTGTTTTTTTATTTTATTTTAGTTGGTTCGAGTCACGGGCGAGGCAAGCGAGTTTTCGAAAATCTTTGAATGCAGTTTTGTTTCTTTTTAAAAATAAAGGAATGTCTTCTTTAAGTAAAATGAGCCAGGATGTAAGGTAGTTTCCCTCCGGGGCCCGACTTATTTTTCCACCCTGTATTTAAGAAGAAGTGCTGACTGACTGACTCATCAACGCACAGCCGAAACTACTAATGTTAGAGAGTTGATTTTTGCATAGTAGGTTACTTTTATAACGTGGGCTAGGGATAAGAAGGGATTTTTGGAAATTCCATGTCTCAGTGGGTTAAAAAGGGGTGCAAAGTTTGTATGGGGGAAACTTTTTTTTAAACTAGAGACTTGAAACTTTGTAGGAAGAGTACTTATTAAGATACAAAAAAAGTTATTTCAGTGTTTTAAAAAAATCCACCCCTAAAAGGGTTAAATAGGGATTATTGTATTGGGGAAAAAATATTTTTTGAACTAGAGACTTGAAACTTTGTAGAAAGATTACGTATTAGAATACAAAAAAAGTACTTTCAGCGTTTTAGAAAATTTCACTCCTAAGGGGGTTAAATAGGGGTGCAAAGTTTGTATAGAGGGAACTTTATTTTTTGAGCTAGAAACTTGAAACTTTGTAAAAAGATTACTTATTAGAATACAAAAAAAGAACTGTCAGCGTTTTAGAAAATTCCACCCCTAAGGGGGTTAAATAAGGGTCAAGTTTGTATGAGGGAAACTTTTCCTTTTGAGCTAGAAACTTGAAACTTTGTAAACAGATTACTTATTTACAAAAAAAGAACTTAAAGTAATCGGTTTTGGAAAACTCCAACCCTAAGGGGGTTAAAAAGAGGTGAAAAGTTTGTATGGGGGAAACTTTGTTTTATAGCTAGACTTAAACTTTGGAGAAAGATTACTTATTAAAATATAAACGAGTACTTCCAGCTTTTTAGAAACGTCTATCCCTAAGGGAGTTAAAAAGGGGTGCAAGGTTTGGATGAGAAACACTCTTTTTTTGAGTTTGAGACTTAAAACGTAATATAAAGATTTCTTATCAGAATAAAAAGAAGTTCTTTGAGCCTTTTGGAAAAATTCCACCCCTAAGGGGGTTAAAACGGGATTCAAAGTTTATATGGAGACCAAAAAATGTATAGAAAGAGATTTGTAACTTCGGTCTTAGCCTGTATGTTAAAAGACTACTAAAATGATTTCAGAGGTTTTTGAAATTCATATATGGGTTAAAGGGGTTCAAAGTTTGTATGGAGAGCAAGACATTTTGAAAGTAAGAGATTTGTAACTTCTGTTTTAGCCTGTTTGAAATTGATTACATAAGGGGTTAAAAACATTCATCCCCTAAATGGGCTAAAAGGATGTTTGTACGGGGAACGAGACAATTTTAAAGTAAGGCATTCGGTTTAAGACTAGGAAACGGATTACAGCGTTTCTTAAAAGTCATCCTCTAAGGAGGTTCAAAAGGGTTGGAAGTATGTATGAGGAATAAGTAATTTTTGAAGTGAGGGAATTCTTAGGTCATACATATAGTATACTAACTTCCGCCCGCAACTTCGTCTGCGAGTACGAGAGAGACACGATCCTCGAGCGTCATAGTAAATGACCATTGTTTCTTGGAAGGTGCGCTTTGGGGAAAAAGGACAGAACCCCCTCTTAAAACTTTGGACACTTAGGTATAACTTAGAGATTATTTTTCACGAAAATACATGTTTATTGATTATTTTATTTATTTCTATTGTAATGGATGCCCGCAACAACCAAACATTAAAATTGGTTGACAAGAAATACATAAACCCCTTAACTATGCGGACGAACTAAACTAATTTAATTAACAGTTCTCGACTTTTGACCGCATTGTGCCTTTGCTGTACAAATTTGACAGACTTCAGCACTTAATTCCATTATAATTCAAACTCCAAAGTCAAAGCAGAAACTTATCAAAGCATCCTCTTGTCGATCGTCATTTCGAAACTCATTTTATACAGAAACAAACTTCTGCCTCTCGCTAGCCGTGATTTCTCAATAGTCACGTCTATTAATACCTGTACAATTTTCAACCGTATATGTGTGAGATATAGGTTTCATATTTCATGAACACCAAGCTGTGAGTTAAAGCATGTTGTATACGCGCATCACGTCGAATTCAATTCGAGACACGGGAACACATACATAAATATCCTTTCATTAGCACACGGCTTTTGAAACACTTTGGGAAAGCATACAAAGATAGATACATCGTCAATTTAGTGCAAAATTAGTCGACTACACTTTATAAAACTACACTGAAAGTTCCGTTCTCCGTTATTTAATTTGACCGTAATTTACTGCTAAGAAAAACACTAAGTATAGTAATGGACAATACATTTGCCAATAAGTTCGTTTGCGGAGTCCGGACTGTTCATGCTTGCATTGCAAGGGCATAACTATGTAAATACTAGTTTTCTTTTTATTATATTCGTATTGACGAGACATCGTTCTGTTCTGGACACGTTTTTATTGACGCTGTACATTTCTGACAATATTAGGTACATTAATATTCCTTTTTTTATTTTTTTGTGCGACATAGACTATCCGTCTCTTTCTAGGCGTTTTAATAGTCTATGTCGCCGCAACACATCTCGCGAGCCGAGCCGGTAGCCGTGCTGCGACGTGACTCACCCACCAGGAACACAACATCATACGTCAACTTCTCGGAGCATATACAGGGCGTCCCAAACTTATGGGACGTGAAGGGGAAGTACCTTAAATATCGTAGATAGTGAATTTTGCTCAAAGAAGACTTTATGTTATTTTTAAAAGTTAGTAATTCTGCATTCATAGATTTTCTAAAAATTACTTGCTTCGTCTGGGAATCGAACCGACTTAAATGTCAAAAAAAAAATCACCCTACTTTTATGATGCCAATCGATAGAACAGCTAAAAATAATAACTCTGCTTGAGTACTACGCTAGCTACGAGTACATGGTATTTTAAAAGAAAGGAACAACGTGAAATTAATATTTTAATCAAATTAAAAACATACATGAAACTGCCGTAGTCAATTAAGTAGGTATTTTTTTGTAAATTAATTAATTAAATGCTCAAAATGTGATACCTCTTGTCTTACTCAAATCTCCAATCTTTTAATGAGCCCGCTGCCTGTTGATTTTCTTATCATTTTATGGTGAACACTCGATGTGATATGGCACAATTCTGTTTGCAACTCGCCCACGTTCTCGTATCGCTTTTTGTATAGCATATCTTTCACGTATCCCCAAAAGAAGAAATCTAATGGTGTAAGGTCCGGGGATCTGGCCGGCCATCTAATCGGTCCATTTGTCTTTTTTTTTTTTTTTTTTTTCTTTTTGTCCTTTCTTTTAAAATACTATGTTACTTAAGCAGAGTTATTATTTTTTAGCTATTCTTTCGATTGGCATCATAAAAGTAGAGTGAACTTTTTTGACATTTAAGTTGGCGGTTCGATTCCCAGACGAAGCAAGTAATTTTTAGAAAATCTATGAATGCAGAATTACTAACTTAAAAGTAACAAAGTCTTCTTTGAGCAAAATTCACTATCTACGATATTTAAGGTACTTCCCCTTCATGTCCCATAAGTTTGGGACACCCTGTATATAATACTATAGAGCGGACAAGCCGACGGCGGCTGTTTTTTTTTTTTTTTTTTTTTTCCCATGTTATAGGAGGCAAACGAGCAGACGGATCATCTGATGGTAAGCGATTACCGCCGCCCATGCACACCTGCAACACCAGAGGTGTTGTGAGCTGTGTCGCACATGTTATCTCATTGGTCATACTCCGCCGATAGTTCACCGTCCGTTGTCCACCGGCTCCACCGCAAAAGTTCAGTTTTTTTTTCAAAATGCCGAGTTGTTCAATGATTACTTGCAAACATCGCAGTGATTTGATTAATTTCCACACCAATGGGATCACTTTTCACAGGTAAATACTATAAATACTATTTGTTTCAAATAAAACCAATGATTCAAGAACTTGCGACAGGCATATTCAATACAAATCGCGCGGCATGTCCGATCACCTTATTTCGTATATCTGTGGTCAACTCATTCGCCAAAAGTAGCATCCCTTTATGCTGTACCTAGGGTTGTATAGGATGGAAGACTATTATAACTAAGTTCATAACATAACTATTGCGAACAGGAAAGGCTTACAACCTAAATCTGTACATGAGCCTCAACTGCTACTGATATAACTTTATTTGTATCAGTAACCAAGCACATCAGTAGTTCCGCAGTTTTGGCAGGCTTAGCCAGCTTAGTTGACGGATTCCTATTGCTAAATGTGTACATAATTATTAGGAACAGTCATATAAGTCGTAAGCCTTTTGGGATAAGCCTCTCGCGTATATTGTAACTTGAGCCCTGGATTAGTAACAACTGTGGGTAACCGGAGGTCAGATTATATTAGTGTTAGTAAGTGTTGTGAAGAACCAAGGGCGCGGAATAAATAATAATATTTGGGCGAATTTACTTTTTTCTGTCACTAGTTGCGTTTATGACTAATGGGTCACTTTAAAATCGCAATTTTACGGGTTGGAATCCATCAAACGTAGGGTAGGTTTTTATGAACCTTGTAAGCCCATTGTAAGCATATGCTTAAAATTATATACATTGTTATATAAATAAATAAATAAATATTAAGGGACAATCTTACACAAATCGACCTAGTCCCACAGTAAGCTCATTAAGGCTTGTGTTATGGGTACTAGACGACGATATATATAATAGATATAAATACTTAAATACATAGAAAAACTTCCATGACTCAGAAACAAATATTCATGCTCATCACACAAATATTTGCCCTTACCGGGATTCGAACCCAGGACCTTCAGCTTCGTAGGCAGCGTCACTACCCACTCGGCTAACTGGTCGTCAAATCGGTATATGCATTGTTTGTATTATTATTATAAGCCCATTGTAACATTTTATCTAAGAGTATATCATATTGTCTCCCGAAACCTAAAAAGATTTCGTTGATTGATCTACTTTCGTACAAAAGTCTACCGTTTAACAAAACTGATATTTGACTGCTAGAAAATTGAAACCGCAGTATAACTATGCCGCTCTACCGTATAGCAAGTGATCTCTCGTCTAGTTTAGCGTCGTCAATCTATCCTCCTAATCAATCAAATTAGAAAATTGGGTTTTTCCGTTCTGAAGGTTAGTGTTTGCGCCATTACAACAATTCCAAATATCAGCTTTCTATGCAAGGTGCTCGGAAAGAAACCAAATAATTTTACCAACAGTATTGCTGGTTCCTGATGTTAGAAAATAAAAAGTCTGATAAGTTGGGTTTGGTTCAGTTTCTTTGTATGTATTTTTGTCTTGTCTGTTTAAAAAAAAACCGTCGGTATATGTTTACTGGACATTAATTAGTCTGAACCTAAGTTCATATAACGTTTTTTACTCACGACCTCATGAATATGCTGGTAAAATAATTTGGATTACACCTGAGCATCTATAAAACGGTCAGGCATTCACCATCAATATCAGGTGTGTTCTGTTTTGTTTTGACAACTTTTAGTACGAAAAACTGACGTATACAATTCTTTATGGCCCGGCGGGCCTCATATAATACAATTTATCCCGGTAAAATGTAAGTCCCTAAGGATACCTTATATGGCTACGTGTAACTTTGCTCAAATAGAACCACAAGAAATACACCTACTTAGGACTGGACTACGATTTAAAGCGACGGCGACAGCGGAGCACCATAGGATGGGAGAGATGCTGAGATCTTTATCTGCTGAGCTCTGGTCTGTCTGTCCTCAAAATCGTGAGCCCTTACACTCGAGTTCATAAATGTATGTTACGTTCCCAAAGGTTCAATCTGGCCAACCTTACGACCTTTACTAAATACGTGTTCACCAATTATTGGACACTGTCCGTGCGCATATTTTCGAACTCAACTGCAGAAATTTGTTGTTGTTGTTGGTGAGGTAGGGCAAAGCGAAATGTCATCCCGCTCGAATTTGGAGCAGCCCAACTGGGGAAGTACCTCCGCCTTGCAGAAGACCACAGCCATAATAACACTACTACTTGCTCTGTAGTAGTGTTGTGTTCCTGGAGGTGAGCAAGGTCGCCAGAGCTCCCGAGGATGCGTTGTGTTGAGAGCGAGGGAATTTGTTCCTTCAGCTCTCAACACAGCGAATCCTCAAACATATGAAGGGTCGGCAACGCCAATGTTACTCCTTTGGAGTTGCATGCGTCTATAGGCTGCGGTGTCTGCTTACCATCAGGCGGGCCGTACGCTTGTTTGCCACCGTCGTTGTATATATAATAAAAATAAATAAATAAGCATAATAAGCAATTTAGCTTAAGAGTCAGCAGCAAGCTCGATTCTTCATACAAACGTAGTTACGTCCTTACTTTAATATAACATGTCACATTATCATGAAATTCTCTAAATATAATGAGGTAAGATATATCTAGGGCTAAAACTAGTTTATGACTCTTAAAATGTTAATAGAAAGAAAATAGAGCGAGTACAAGTTTTGCATTTTTAGACCCCAGAAAGTTGTTCAGTTCGGCGGCCTACTACGACCAAAATATAGTTTAGATTGAAGTCAAAACCTATTTCCGGTGTCGATTAAACTATGCAGTTTGAAAAGAAAAAAGATTTATCAAAATTGATCTTGTAGTTTTAAAATGAGAGCGTAACTACGAAAACCTTAAAATAAATTACAAAAATTTGATGCAAAACTGCAGCGAATTACTCTAGCGCGGGGAACGGTCCGGGGGGGGGGGGGGCGGCGGTACGCACCGCCCTTATCATAGCTACTCCTTGCCGTGCGCTTAGTTTAGTGACAATAGTGACCCATTTGCTGTGCGCGGGAGCGACGTATTGTTTTGGTGAATTATCTTCCTACGATAATCGCGGTCAATTCACGACGTGGACTGATAAAACGGATTTGATTTTTCTTGGTGATACTGGTGGTGTGTGTGATCATACTGATCATACTGATCGACGATCTGTGGCTTTCTTATGGACTTTGCATTTTTATGTTACAAAAATGGATAAACCGGGTAAGTACCTACTTATATGCATTTTAGTCAAGTTCCAAGTATACAAATAAATTATATACATGTAATATGTACATATTATATTAATGTATATGAGTACCTAGTCATTAATCCTTAGTTGACGTGTTATTTAATTTATTTGGTAGGTAAACAAAATTTTAATCTCACAGTAGGTACTCATTCGGTATTAAATAGGTAGGTACCTACGTAAATATCACTTGGGTACGTCAAATCATTATGGATATGGCTTTGGTGATATATAGTTTGATTCTTTTATATAGCCAAAACAAAATACTTACTTAGTTAAAAAATAATAATACGCTATAAATTTAAATAAGACGAGGATGAACGAACGGACTTTATACGAAAACTACCTATCACACATTATTGCTTAGAAATTTTAATTAGTTTACCTAAGTAGGTACCTATGTAAGTTATAGTATAGTATGCTAAAGTATATAGGATAGGTTTTTTCGTCACTCTCTATAGTAATCTACGTACTTCTATATATCATAATTATATATAGAAATTGGCACTTACCTACCCTTCCACTTTTTTGATCGAGTGACCTGACAATAACAATACTAGGTAGGTATCTAAATAAAAAAATGACGACGCGACAATAGCAGTTGTTTCTCGGTGCTACTTGAACCTTGGTTGTAGGTATTTATTATTTAGGTATGTACTAGGTTCTTACTATATTATGTGCTCAGGTTGGCGCTTGTCCAATTTGTAGATATAAGATGTACAAGGTACATAGGTACATATATTTTTCAACTAAAACTATAAGGGGGCAAACAAGCATACGGTCCACCTGATGGTAAGCGATCACGGGAGCGTATAGACGTTTATAATTACCTATAGTTATTTTTTTTTCTACAAGCGAAAAGGTGTTCAAAGACAAAATTATGGCTATCGGCTCGAAGGAAGAAAAGAGGACCGGCTCGTCGTCAAAAAGAAAATATAAATCCTAATAGGTAAGTTATAATAAGGCTATAAATTCAAATTTCATTTATTTATGGACCAACTAGGATCATTGTTGTAAGTAGGTACTTTTTACCAAAAATAAAAACAATAATGTATGATCTTTTTTTATTTCCTTCAATACACCAAATCTTCAATGTGAATAAATATTTATAGGGTAGGTTCCTAGGAAAAAAGATCTGGATTCTAATTAGTGCGTATTTTTATTGATCATAAGTTCATAAGATATTGGACACCTATTTTAAAAATACACACAACCGAACATAGAACCTCCTGCTTTTTTGAAGTCTGTAAAAATGACGAAGTTATGGCGCGTAGATAATCCGCGTGACTTCACAAACGTATGAACCGTGACGTTACGCGCACTTATAACTTCGACATTTTTTGTTTAGTGACCAAAAGAAAAAATACGTGTCTAATATTTTTGATCATCTATAATACGGATTTTAGAGTTACTTATTTAAAAATAGTTTAAGTACTCTATCACTGTAATAAGCTTGTTTTGGGAAAAAGACTGACTGTTAAGTTTCTTGCGGCGTTTCTTCTTGACAGTGGTCTCTGCAGAAGCGCTGGTAGGGCTTGACTTATAAAAGTGCCCTTTACTTGGCGGCCTACTTGCAGAATAAATATTCATTTATTTCATTTATAACAAAAATAGTGGTAGTGGTATCTGAAAATCTGCTATGCAATTATGGCACTAGGTTGTTAAAATGACAAAACCTGGTATACGAGGGCTGCCTTTTAAGTTGTGTCGTTTGGAAAAACTAAAGACAATTTAAGTGTTAAATGGTATTTATTGTTTTTCAAAGTAATCACCGTGATATGTAATACAGTTTTTCATTCGATCGAACCAGTTTTCGAAACACTTATTCCAGTCCGAAGTCGGGGTCTCCAAAATGGCCGTTTTGTATGCCTCAACCGCTTCTTCAGGCGTCTGGTACCGTTGACCACGAAGTCGTTGCTTGATTTTTGGAAAAGTAAAAAAATCGTTAGGGCTTAAGTCTGGACTGTACGGCGGGTGTTCCAGAATTTCGACGTTTTGCTCTTTTAAAAACGCAATAGTTTGCCGGGCGGTGTGCGAGCTCGCATTATCGTGGTGCAGTCTTATACGACGTCTTGGGTTATTTTTTCGAAACTCGCCGATGACTTCTGGTAAACAGACAGTGGTATACCAGTCAGCATTAACCGGTTTACGATCCTCGAGCACGATGGTGGCAACGTGGCCACTTTTCGCCACAAACGTGGCGACCATTTTTTTCGAAGTGCTCCGTGAGCGTATTACTTTGGTCGGTTTTGGCTCATCTTGGAACACCCAAACAGTCGACTGCTGTTTAGAATCGGGATCGTAGGCATATAATCCAAGATTCGTCAACACTGATAATGTCGTAAACATGTTTCGAGTTTCCTCGGTTGAATTGCCGCAGAGTTTTGCGACACCATCGAACGCGAGCCGTTTTTTGGTCTTCACTGAGTAAATGTGGTATCCAGCGTGAGATCAACTTTTTTACGCCTAAGTGATCATGCAAAATACTGTGAACACTGGTCCCTGAAATACTTAAGGAAGCTTCTATCTCACGGTATGTCGCATGGCGATCTTCGATGATCAGTTGCCGTACAGCATCAATGTTCTCCTGGGTTACGGCTGTTTTTGGTCGACCTTCACGATGTCTATCACCAAGACTAGAGCAACCACGTTGAAATTCTAAATACCAGCGTTCCACAGTCCGAAGGCATGGTGCTTTATCATTGAAAACCGTAGTCAACTCTTCGAAGCACTGAAGTCGCGTTAAGCCCCTTTTGAAGTTGTAAAAAATTATCGCACGTAAATTTTCCTTCGAAATTTCCATTTTCACAGCTGACTTGTCAACTTTGAACGAACGCTGTACTAAAACGGTTGGGCCGATTTCGAGTTATTCTTTTGTTTTCGAATTCTAAATTCAAATATTTTAACGTGACACTAGTTCTTTTTTATGCAATCACGGGAGGTTTGCAAACGACAGAACTTAACCCTTAAATGCATGATTTTTTGTATAACTTTTTAATAAATTGAAATAGATGTGTCATGTTGTATAGATTGAGGGAAAAATAAAGAAAAAAATCATAGTTTTTATTAAAACATATACAATATACGATGCATATATACATCATTATGCATTTAAGGGTTAAAAGGCAGCCCTCGTATTGTATGTTATACTTATGTTACTAGTTACTACTATTGTTGGCACATCAAAACTTGTAGCCTGTACTCTACATTTACGTTTTTAGTAGGTTAAATAATCAGTTAAAATTTGCCTAGCCGCACTTACGCACTGTATAAACTGTATTGTTATCTCGCTATGGAGATGTTCTACTGTTATATTTTATTTACCGCAATAATTTCGCCGTTGTATGAAGATATTTTACTGCGATATTTTAACTGCGACATGTATAGCTCCGCCTCCCCGCGTGCTCTCGCTTTACTGCTAGCGCCCTGTCTCCCTCTAGGTGAAACAACAACATTTTAAAGCGTAAGCGCGCGATCTCAACGCGGAGTTGAGCGGACCTTGCTGCGGACTCTTAAATTCGAATCGATTGACACCCCATTTATCAAAATCGGTTCAGTATCTTAAACGGTACGGTAGAACACGTTAATACATTTTCCTTCCTTTCGGCTCTTCTTCAGCTTCGAATGGAATAAATAAATAAATATAAATATTGCTGGACAATCTTACGCAAATTGACCTAGTCCCAAACTAAGCTAAACTTGTGCTATGGCTACTAGACGACGATTTACATACATATATAGATAAGTAAATACTTAAATACATAGAAAACATCCATAACAACAAATATTCGTGCTCATCACACAAATAAATTCCCTTACCCTGATAAGAAACCAGGATCTCGTACACAAGACCGCTAGGCTAAAACTGTCGTCAAATGATCTAAGAATTAACTAATTGGGATCAAGCTTTTAATCATGTCAAACTTTGATCCATTACAGATGAGATATTGGCGGAAACCTTTGCCATAAGATTCCTTTTCCTGGAACTTACTGAGCGAAGTATAGCAGAATCCAGAATTCAGTTATTTATTATGTAAGTGCTTGCTTACTCAAAGCTCATCTTGTTGTTTAAATAATTCCCTGTGTGTCGCTGCACGAAATTCCAGTTCAAATCTTTGCGTAAGAATTATTCACAAAAAAACCGGCCAAGTGCGAGTCGGACTCGCGCACGAAGGGTTCCGTACCATTATCTATAAAAACAGTAAAAAAATATTTTTTTGTTGTATGGGAGGCCCCCTTCAATTTTTTTTTTTTTTTTTGTATTGGTTGTTATAGCGAAGTCTTATTATTTATTATTATTATTTATTATTTATTTATTTCAGGCATTGCCCATATCACATCACAAACATACAACATAATACAATATAAATTAATCCATATAATATTTTATCCATTAATTAAAAATATAATAAAAAATAAAAACAATAAAAAAAAAAACATGTCAGATAAGTTCTAATGAAAATTCAAATTAATAATAAATAAAACATTGCAATTTAGTTAATTAATTAACTAAGTCTTAGTAATAGGGTCCCGTTTTTACCCTTTGGGTAGGGAACCCTGAAAAGACCTCAATTTAAAACGGGAATCAAGTTCTATGTACGCGAAACCACTGCTAAGAACCAGAAGTGATCTAAATCCGTTTTGTAGGTAAATTCCCCTCCGTATGCGATGTCAGAATTATCCAATCAAGATCATTACTTTGAGTTATAAAACAATACAATTAAAATCTTTGGCACGGATCAGTACCTAAGCTTACGAGAGGTTATAGCTAGAACTAAGCAGGTTACTTAGCAGTAAGGACTTTCGGTTTCACTTTCTCTGGACATCATTCTTTCAAAATCAGACCTTATTGTTTCTTAATCTAGTCAGAACGGCGTTTCAAAGCACGCGATAATTTCCAATGCACCGCCTTAAGACTACCTTTTTAATACTGCAAAAGCAATACGCCTCCTTTTCTACCCTTACCTGCATTCCGTCGTATTATGAATAATTTAGCCCCCTCCCTCGATACGGGCGAAGTCTGGAATTTACTACCTAACTTATTAATTTATCATTGCAGGGTGAATAACTGTTTTAGAATCTAGTTCGTTCATCCGTCCTTCTGTGGCTATGTGTTTTAGGGTTCCGTAGCCAAATGGCAAAAAACGGAACCCTTATGGGTTCGTCATGTCTGTCTGTCCGTCCGTATGTCACAGGCATTTTACTCGAAAACTACAAGGTGTATTTGAATAACATTTTGTTAGCCGCTACATAGTTTTGTAATTAAATTAGTAAAAAAACATTTTTTAGAGGGTGCACTCCATGCATAAAACTGAAAGTCAAAAAAAAATATTTCATTGCAAGCCCACGTGTGGCACATCAATCGATAGGCCTTTCAAAATAAATATAAGGTTTCTCAGCAATTTTCTTGATTAAGTGAATAGAGTCGGAGATAATCGCCCCGAAAGTCACTAAAATTGTGTCCCCTAATTTTTGAACCGTGTATTTAAAGAAATCATGGACATAGAGGGCTTATTAAATTCTTTCAGCAAAAATTGTTGTGAACAAGATCGGTTCAATGGTTTTCGAGATATTTCTAAAAAAAAACTGCCTTACTTAAAGAAAAGGACGTAAGTGCCATAAGATTTTATTAACGATACGACCTTTTTAATAGGCACGGAACCCTTCGTTGTGCGTGGTCCGACACGCACTTGGCTGCTTTTTTTGATGCGACAACGGTGGCAAACAATAGGCACCACAGCTTATGGATGTTTATACAACTATACTCGGAGCATAAGGTAGCTTTTAGCTTGAGTTTTTTTTACACAATTTACTCTTACATTGCGCGTGATCCCAACTAACCACAGTGCGTTGCGCGTCTCGACCGCGCAATGAACAGATAAAACGCTGCCGCAGGTCGCTTAAGACCAGTCGTGGCCAAGGCGTTAGAGATTTGTTCAAATCTCTGTTTTGGCCATTTCCCTGCGGGAGATTTGAGTATGTTGTGTTGATTGCTAGAGATAAATGTAGATCCCTCTCTCAACACAGCGCACCCTCGGGATCTATGGCGACTTACCACCAGGAACACAACACCACATACTTACAGAGCAAGTGGTTGTGTTATTATGGCTGTCTTTGAAAACGTACATCTCTGAAAGAACTCGATGAATTTTCTTCTATCTTCATATCTGTATCATCTCTTTATTTACTTTTATTTCTTATTTCTAGACATGATCCATCAACCTTTTTCATTCTTTTCCGAGCAGAATGCTTTTAAAAATAAAAATAATCCTTTACTGTCTGAAATTGTGGAATAAAGTACTTCAAAGCCATTGAACAAAAATACCTTTTCCTCGCACCAATCTGTATTTAGATAGGGAACTAAGCACATTGCTTCGTGATATTGCGTTATAATAACTATAAACCAAGTACCCAATTACCAACCAACCGGTCTTTGTGGCACTCTTTGGGGGAGGCCTATGTCTAGCAATGGACGTCTTTTAGCTGATATGATGATGATATTGAACCAATTTTCTCAATTAAGGTCCTTAAAGCTCATTTACAATTAGCCCTTTCTAACTGTTCGTTAAATGAAGCGTTACCCTCCGTTGATTTTCCTTTTTCTGTTGCATTACGTCTAAAAAAATCTTAAATTTTATTTCCTCTTTTGTAAGGTAAAGCTTTTTTGCATTAAACTTATATCAGAATCGTTTTAGGGAATCAAGTGATTAGATGTCGCTGGTTATCGGTAAATATTTAGAGAAATTTTGAAGACTGATCTTTGCGATGGATAATTGAAATTACAAGGTGGGAAATTACAATTGAAATGACAGAAACTACTTGATGTTGAAGAAAAATCAAAATGTGAGCTAATGGTTATAATATAGATCTTACATGGCATTTAGATCGTAAGGACCACCCCGCTGCTCAAAATACGCTAACGCACCGTAAACGCAGCAAAATGTATGAAGAATACGTGACGCATTCGACACGTCAACGCGTATACGCAGCGTTACGCACCGGTGTGGTCGCTTTATATAGGACGATGAAACAAATTTGATGTTCTACATCTGCAATAAATAAACAAGGTTCGTCTTAAATATGCTCAATTACGTTTCCAGTAAGGTTCAGGTAAAAAATGAACGTCGGATTAAACTCATAACGTTGATTGAGTGGAACAATAAACAAGGAACAGCAATTTCCAAGAGGGATAACTCCTCCATAAATCTAATCAGTCTCGTGTTACTTGACGAAGTACCTTGATATATTTCTGTAAGATTCCTCCTCATCTTAAGGGCTGTTGAAGTGGCCCAGGATCTTGCAGTGGCGGCGCGTGAAGATTTTCGATGGGCAACCCGGAACAAAAAGTTATGACAAAGTTTAAGAGTATAAAAGGCTTCCCTAAATTGAAATTTTAGGCAAGCCCGTGGGAATCGGCTTGTATGGGCGCTCCGCCACTGGGATCTTGTCAAGTGGTCTTGGATGTTAAAAGGCGGAAGGCATGCATATCGGAATAACGGCTTCTTCCGTAAACTACCGGGAACAACAGCTCAGCTATCCAATGCAGGACTTGTGTAAGATCATATACTCGTAATTTTTTTTGAGTATATTTTAATCGAACTATCAATCTAGTCACAACGGCGGTAGTCCGAAGGCTAAGCAAACGAACGAAGGGAGAATACTCTATTTTTATTGATCCATTTATACAAAGATCAATGCATGAAGTGTCCATCGAACAATCGGGTTATTAGGTACTTAAATCCTGGGGAAGGACATAGGATAGTTTTTATCCCGGAAATCATCCCCTGAAGAACATTCCTTGGACTAAATTATCCTTCATTCCGAAGGTCGAGTATTGGTAAGGTTGGTTGGTTGGTTATTTATTTTGGTAATTTTATGATAGGTTGTGAATATGTTACACTTTGCCATGTCGTGCGACTGTCACAACCACAGAACATTTACTGTATCCAGTTCATTTTATAATTATTCATGACTGTTGAATCCCTCGAAGTTTTCTCATTTGAACTAAGACATCCTCGTGTTTTTCATTAAAGTAAATTGATAATGCCGCACGCAACCACAGCGATAAATATAAATCCGTTCCGTAAACAAAGAACGCTTGGGACAAATTAGGCGTCGGAAGAAAGAAGTCATTTACCCTCCGGCTCCCTAGGGAGAGGGGTGTGCCGATGTCGATAAATTTGTCACCTTGGCACCATCCGTGAAGTACTTACGTAGCGCAATAGGTTTTGCCCCTTTTCATCCGCCTTACTGCTGTTCTTACACCGCATTCTGTTCAACCTCCTTGGCCACAATTTTGCGACTAAAAATTTCTTTAAAATCTCGGTATAACCTAGTGCTTTGCGCTCTCAAACATTTAAATATACGGTTACGTAAAACCAAGGCGACTTATAATTTAAATCGGTAAAAACCTTGTCAGTGAATGATTGTAAACCCTTTTTTCGTAAAGTCGCCGTCAATAGAATTTGCTAACTATGTAAAGAAACCGCCATATTGAAAGACAATTTCAATATGGCGGTTTGTTTACATAAGTAATAGAATTCTATTGACGGCGACTTTAGTGAAATTGTGATCCTTCGAAAACTGAACTCCATTGGTTAAACCCAGTTCCTATATTGTAACTACTAATCCAACTACTTCTCGCAGAGTTACAGGTTTGACAAAGACATTTGGTATGCACCTGATGCTTCATATTTAAGTAGTCTGGTTAGTCTAAATTCGAAAATGCATTTCAGTGCTATCGCCCTTGGTATCTTTACGCTGGTCGATGATAAATATTTTTCAAGGTTCAATATATTATACAGCAAACTAATTACAGTTGCAGAGATACAATCTACTAATATTTCAAATGATTACCACTAGTTTCATAATTCGAAACGCATCGTAGCGAATTGCAAAATTAGCATTGAAGTGCTTATCCATTGTTCAGTATCGTTATGCATGCAATTACAATGTTTGGCAATGGCATTGTTCATTGTTACCGTGTGGAGTCTTTGAACTTTCTGAATCATTGTTTTTTTATATTGTAAACAGACAATTTGCCATAAAATACACACATTCGCAATAGCATTTGATCTAATGATTGTGTCTGTCCTGCACGGTACGTTTGCGCGACGCAAGAAAAAGCGTGAAAGACATACAGCCGCCAATGGTAGCAGTAACAGACATCCTTTATTTAGGGTAATGGTGTTCGCACAATAAATATATCGCAGCCGAGCGGTAAGGCACGCGACTGTCAATATGGAGGTCGTGTGTTCGAACGTACCACTGGGTTTTATCAAAAACTTTGTATGAAATATTTGATATTTAACGGTGGCTTTTCGTTGAAGGAAAACATCGGGAGGAAACCGGGTCTAATGCCAATAAGGGAAGGTTTCGCTCTGGGTTGGAACGTCAGATGGCAGTCGCTTTCGTAAAGCTAGTGTCAACGCCAAATGGGATAATATGCCAAAGCGGACCTCGGGCTCCTTTAGGGCACAACCGGGAATAATGCAAGTAGGATGATAATGGCTAACACCATCATCCACCTCCTCTGCAATAAAGTCTTAACGATTTTTCACTTGTCGCCCTAGCCGTGCCAAATGCTAATAATAAAAGTAAATATTATACGCAGGTATACAGTAAAGCCATTAATTTAGCCTGTGTCCTTAACTTTCGAGAACAGGGTATATGTCAAGGTTCTGAGAGGGCAATTCACGTTGTTCTAAAGGAAGGATGCGTCAAACGAAATAGTCATGGAGGAGAGCTAGATACAAATATGTTAGACAAGGACGTTCTCGTCTTGGGTAGTTGTCGCACGGGCTCTGTAATTTCAAGTTTGTTTTTGAAGGTCGTAACATTTTCTCTTCATCTTATACATAGAGTTTATTAAGGAAGCGATATGATCTTGGCCTACTTTTTATCTGCCTTGCACCTAGGCTGATCTCACACCTAGCACTCGAGTGAAGTTGCTCACCGTTGCTATCTTTCTTCTAAATATACTGCTGAAATAGATGTTCTGTTTTGAAATCAAAGTCACCGTGTCTGATTGTATCTAAATGATCATTCCTGATGACGTTAACAGCTAAGTGTCACTGTGTATGGGCACTGTACATTAGGAAGTCATCCGATACTTTATGACGTTATCGGCATATCCTTATTAGGGTGGAGCGCTCTTGTATGGAAAAAAAATATTTTTTGTTTTTATAAACCTAATAGTGCGGAAAAGGTGTCTTAGGACTTATTATATGCCGTGTTTTTTATTTGGATTTTTGACACGTCAATTAATGCCTCCGCAACGTCCTTGAATTTTCGAAAAAATAAAAAAAACTTGCCTGTTTAATGTGACGTACTAAACTTTATTTTTTTAACGTTTTTAGCTGTTGACAAAATAAAACCATATTTCAGGACTAAATATGTATTAATATGCACAAAACATAGCATAAACTCTACTGAAATATAAAAAAAAAACTTTAATGAACTGCTCTTTGAAAATTTTTTTTGGATTAAACTTTGGGCATAGTTTTCCTCGCTAATCTTGTTTTTACTAGACCTTCTCTGGCTGTTTTATCACACAGCAGCACCGATGCTTCCGTCGTTATTTTAACCGCCCTTTCTACAGCTTGTGTATGGTTAGGGAGATGGGATAAACATGTTGCGACATCTCTCCAAGTGCAACCCGCGAAGGCTTTGATTTCGTCATCGATCAGATTTTTTTAATACTGGCGGCATTGTTATGTTGATTGTGTTCCAGTTTATAAGATCAACATACGTAGTGGCATTGAGATTTATCTTGGGAACTTCGAAGAGTCTCGGTATAGCAGATGGAGCCGCTATTCTTGCTTTCAGAATCCTCTGGGCGGCAAGCTCCCGCACATCTTGTTGCTCGTCGGTTAAAATTGACAGTTAAAGGTTTTCCGGGTGAGCTGCGTACGCGTTTCTGCGTAACACCGGATCTAAATTTTTTTTAAGATTAGGAGGTAAATACCGGGAACGTTTAACCTCTTCATAAAAACGAATAGCCGCATGTTGACAAGATGGAGCCGATTTTTTGATGAACCACACTGGAGCGTAAACTTTTATTACAAACGTAGTCAATACGATCAAATTTCGAGATGGTTTATCTGTAGCGACGTGCAAGCGTAGAATTCTATTGGCTCTCGTAAGCCATCTAGCATGCGACAGTTTACCTGGGGATTTGTGCACTAAGTCATCGGGAAAGTTACCACAGGAGACAGCTGAAACAATCCTATTTAAGTATAACTGATCTGTGCTTAAATCATTGCCTACTGGGGGCAGAGTTACTTCTATAGGCTGGAACGAAACGACCGGCATTTGCTCGCAAGTTTACGTAACAGTTTACCTACGGAACCTGTATAATGTATATGTACGAGGTCCTGACGTAGCGCCATCGAGGTGAAGAAAAATATGTCTCAGTGGTAGTCGTTCATGTGAAGTAAGCACACGAAGGGAGGGTCTCTGCAATTCCTTTTCCATTAGTCTCATAACGCCACCATATTTTCCAGTATTAACATTTGTTCCATCGCATCCAATAACCTGAAGATCATTTATAGTAGTCCCCTGCTCAGTAAAATAGCCTCTTACAGCACTTACTATTATCCTTAGCAGTACCGCTCGACGGAACAACATATCCTAAGTAAATTAATCAATGAGACATGTTCTTCAACCACTGTTGTGGGATAGTTTTTGCCAGCCTGATTCAACAGGGTTATAGTTTGTTTTATCCTTCCGTCCATCAAAATACAAAGCAGTCAAGTCTGTTTGACGCATGTTTTTAGAAACAATTGAGCGCATTTTCTTGCGTTTCCTTCGTATTTTATGGTCTATTATTTCTACTTCGGATTGAATATCGGTCAACACTGAGGATGCGATTGCTGCTGCAGCTCTGTCAGATATCTCATAACGTGCAGAAACTAATTTACAAATGGGGAATGGCGGGTAGTTTCCCGCACAGCGGTGCGCGCAGATCCGCGTTTTTTCACGCCATGTCTTATTGTTTTTTAAGCGTTTTAAAGTTTAATTTCGACTAAACATCTGTTTTTTTAACATAAGAGACCTTCAGTAAATAAAACTTAAATAATAAATTTAAAATAAATGATATTTTATAAAAGTATTTGTTGTTAAAATTTACCTTATAATTGCCCTTTTAATGAAAGTTCATTGACCTTGCGGAGGCTCTTAACCCCTTCTGACGGAGATGTCGTCATATTAACTTTTTATCTTGAGCCCAATAGGCAACTTTTTGTCACTATTAGAAATCTCAAAACCCAAAAAAGAAAAAACGCTCCACCCTAATCCTTATACACCTTCTGATACTGCCGATTAACTTACGAGTATAACTACATGATGATAATATTGATGCCTGTATAAAGAGTTACAGCTTTTTGCCGAGTACTGTTTGACGGCTAGGCAAAGACCTCCCGCTAGATCACGGGTCCTTTCACGGGTCACTAATGTGCTTCCAACCTTTACTATATGAAAATCCTACGTCAAACGCTTCAAAGTTCTGAATAATTGAATTGTGTCTAATACCAATTTGTTTTGGTTTCAGGTATATATCGTTCGTGATGCTTACCCGGTTCATATTAATTCTGGTAATCAATTTTATTATTATTATTATTATATTATTGAGGACCTTGGTTGGACCTTCATCCAAACTCATAAGAATATTTATTTCTTTAATCCGAATTAAGGATCCTTCGAAGTAATCCGAAGGGATCTTCGTAAAAACCGTCACTTCACTGTCGATGGATTCTTTGCTAATATTAGGTACCACAACTAAACAAAGCTGAAGTGTTCGCGAAATTCGATTGGTGACGCAGAATCTGTTCTCGTGTAAGGAAAGATCCAATTTGGATTACCGAGACAGGGAAGTAACTTCGTGCGTTATAGATTTTTATGCGTCGGTATTTTCAAGACAAATTTCTACTTGTTGTAAAGAATTGTGCTATTTGGTTTTGAACACTTGAATTGCTCAAACTTTTTGTTTTCATAGTTAATATCAGCAAATTGATAAGCGAACTTCTATACATCTAAAATGTGCGTTCATTTTGAAACCTTTAGCAGTTAGCTTGACGATATGTTTGCCTATCCCGGCTTAAGGCTTAACTAGCGAAGTTTAATTAATTTCACTCTAGAGCGCTGTTTTAATTATGGCTCTTGTATTCAGCGAGCACGAGGCGGCTCGCACTCAACATAACACTATATGTATCCCCGCCATATTCGAGAAAGATCCCATGTGATTCTGCAAACGGTCAATTAACGACCTTGTAACTTACGACCATCGCAACAACCCTCGTTCTATTGAGATAAGTAATTAATTGGGAACACATATCGAGGAATATGTAGGCAGAATAGCCATGTTGTCAACGAACACCGTTTACACAGAAGGTCCTCAATAATAACGATTTTCCTGTAAACATATGCCCTTTTTTGCAAGCGGCGCGATTAGTTCACTTGACCCGATTTTCTCATACGCCATATAATGCTGACTGCGTCCATACTAACGTGAGACGAGCACTTTAATTGCGCTGAGTCGCATTTTTGCTGCGTGAATATGGTCCATCGTTAATACAGACGAGGTACGCGAACGACAATTTTTCCTACCAAATTATCTTCTAAATCCACTGCCTGGCTGGTTAAGAGTGCAAAAATCGATATAAGTGCAGTGAGAATGTTATGAAAGCGAAAGATACGGGAGGATCATAGGAAATGAAAATCTGTTATCCACAACTTATGAAAACAGCCATGATTATACACATGTATCTTGTTGTCGCGACGCTTTAGACTAAAATCTGAATGAAAGATCGAATTGAGGTTACGCGGAGACCGAATAGCAATTCATACAAATTACTTTAAATTATAGGCATATACGTATTCTCCCATTTCAGATTTCGAAATACGAATATATCTCGAATGAATTTGCAGTTGCGGTAGGTTTAGGATCAACGGAGATGCTTTCACGCTCTTATGAGATAATACCGATGTAAGGTGGAAGATGCTTGCTCTGCTAACTGCGCTCAGCTAAAGCAGAATATATTATAATTGCATTATAATATGCTAACGGGTTGTGTGTCAGGCAGCTTTCAACCTTAAGCTTGCTGAAAACTTAATATGTGTACGCAGGAAATTACGGGAATCCAGTTGGTTCAGTATACGGTACTCGTTTTTATCATTTGCTGTAATATTCTAAAATGTCCTTTCGGCCGTTTTAGTTAAGAACACAGACAGAATTTTATTATACAATTTCTCTACTGAAGTAATAATTCAACGCTAACAGCACTAGTAAAAATACATAGGAAGCGAGATTAATTCTGAAACTTTTTCCTGTTAAAACTAACTGCCATCTGCACGGATAATTTAATTGTAATGTGATAATTTAGCTTGAACTTGTGAAGCATGCTGGTAGAAGTTTATTTTTACATTATTCATGTTTACACATCTACAATAACGTGCTCTGCTATTCGGCTCTTGATTTATGTCAGAAAATATCACTTATACACAGCGTTATTTAAGCTACGGTAGCCTAGTGGTTCAGGCATGCGGCTGTCAAGCGGCCGCCGTGGGTTCGAATCCCGGCTCGTACCAATGAGTTTCTCGAAACATATGTACGTGTTTAGTGGATTTAAAGCAAAAGTAACAAAACTAATAGAAACTGAATAATTTGTTTGATTTCAGTCATATTTATTTAATTCATAAATGTACTGACAAATGAAATACCTAACCGAAATGTACGAAAATCTCGGAAATTTTAAAAGTTAACGCTCGAGTCAATTCAGAAGTGTACTCAAAGAGAGTGTCGCCCGATGAGTTGTGGAACTGGGTCAGGTGTCCTATTCTGCACTATCGGTGCAGTTGACGTTAAGTTTTCACATCCAAACTTGATGTTGGCGCGTTGTTTAGACCGAAAGGCATATTCGCAATCTCAAAATGTCCTAAGAGAATTGAAATAGCTGTTTTATACCTTCAGTTAAAGCTTGCTTGTGACTTTAAATGTATTTTTATAGAAGTTGTGGCCTGATGAATTATCAAATGGGGTCAATAATTTTTGCTATTCTATATCTCATTCCATATCATCATCTTCCTCCTAGCGTTATTCCCGGTTGTGCCCTAAAGGAGCCCGGGGTCCGCTTTGACATATAACATTTTTAACGGACAACTTCGTCTACGTATCTTCGTTTATCTAGGATATCAAAACATATTGTATTAGTTTTACTTATTTCGATCATTAATCCATACATAACTAGATTTAATTGTTTACGTTCCGAAATGGTTTTCCTTGAAATCACATGGCCATAAACGCTCGATTTTACCAATCTCATATGGAATTAGGTATAGATGGGTTATTGATTGATTTTTAGCTGTTACCTGCATTTACCTGAGATCCTAAGCCGTAGTTTTTAACTCAGGGTGTGTCTGTCGCAAATTATTACTTTGTAAAGCAAAATTAAATTGGGTACAGTAACATTATCTTGAGGAACAAGACATTTAAACCTGCCTGCACTACTCTTTTAAACTGCGGACATTTGCAATAGTAAAGTAGTTTTATTACAGAATACTTCTTAGAATGCAGTGGCTGTATTTCATTGATGCAAATTCAGTAGATGCAACTTTTACTATTTGCATAAAGTTAACGACATTACTACTATTTCTGTTAATGCGATGTCATTGTGTATTTATTTAGTTCGATTTGTCTACTTTATAAGTTGTTATTTGGTATACACTGAAAAAGGGTGTTTTGCGGTTCTCACTCGTATGTTATAACGGCATCGTTTTAACCACATACGTCTACTATCATTCTACTCTTTACGTCTTCTTCATTATAACCTATTCATTATATTCATATTGTCAACTTATTCTTCTTGTTTAAAATGATTTTGATGAATGATTCATCATCATCATCATCATATTAGCCGAAAGACGTCCACGCTGGACATAGGCCTCCCCCATATCTTCCGATTGTAGTATTGAAACTCGTTCAAGAACGTTGTAAAAGTTTGTAAAATTCGCTTGCCAAGTTTTAAGCGGCTATTTGGAAGCTTAGAAAGTTTTTCAGGTGCTTTACAATGTAATCAGCTTTATACTGTGGAATTCGTCAACCTTTTAGCAAAGCGTACTTTAATATTATTCTGTTTGTTAACGATTTTACCGATCGACTAAAACTTCTTGATTCCCAAGTACTCAAATAAGCTCAGTCATATTCAAATTTCTGAATCACAAACGTAAATATAAAAACTGGTTCGGAAGAAGAGAACCTTTATTACTGTCAAGAATTTACATGAGAAATTTGACTGTGTACGGTAGCCTAGTGGTTTAGGCATACGGCTGTCAAGCGGTGGCCGTGGGTTGAATCCCGGATCTGACCAATGAGTGATTCAGAACTTATGTACGGAATATTTATTGTTAGCTTTTCGGTGAAGGAAAACATCTTGAAGAAACCGGTCTAATCCCAATAAGGTCTAGTTTTCCCTCTGGATTGGAAGGTCAGATATCAGACGCTTTCGTAAATCGCATTAGGTTTTTAAGCGGACCCCGGGCTCCTTTAAGGCACATTCTAGAGAGAGTAAAAAAAAAATGTCTCTTAACCATTTCTTTAATATTTTTTCAAACCTTTTATCAGGTAATAATCTTATTTCATATAGTATCTTATTGTAGACTTGAATACACATAACATAACATTTTTTCCTGAATAATGATGTCCTACATGGGGGCATCAGCGGCTTGGACATGTCCCCTTGCTCGTAATTTAGTGTTATTTTGGGGTCTTTTCCTGTTACAAGGAAATTTTCTAACTAAACACGCTAACTCCAATACATACATACTACTATGCTTTGGTGTATCTTTATTCAGGAAACGGATAATAACGGCTAATCGCACTTCTAACACCTTAATTCTCATCCCACTACAACCCAACTAATCCAATCTAGAATCAACCAAATCTTTCCACAAAGTCTTATAAGGGTTTAATTAAGTAATAAGTACCCGGCAAACGGCATCCTCGGACGGATTACTGTTATTGACCTATAAAGAGCCAGTGGATGGACCCTTAACTTAACGAGTTGATCTAAATCTAGTCCAGTATATTGGTTTCGTTTATTAGAAATCTGTTGCGATGTTTGCCATTGTTCGAAGCAAATGTTCTTAATCAGTCGACGGTATAGATACAATCAACGTAGCAGCACTAGCAGTGCCTAATCATTTTTACGTTATGGACTTAACACAAACAAGTTGGTAATTAGGAGTGGGCGCTTTCTTGAGGGTTGAACGATGTTCATCAATATGAAGATCTCTGAAGGAATACTTTTATTGTTGTAAAATGTGTCTTTGACGCACGAGAAAACGAGATGCGATGCGACACACTTCAGGAATGGCTTTACTTTTAAGTTACTGTGTTTTGTTTTTTATACCCATTGTTTTGGCCACGAATAAATGTTTTCTCTTTTCTTTCTTTCTTTCTTTTTGGGAGAAACGTCGATATTGCTTTGTTTATCTTCTGTTTCATGGAATAAATATTAAGGCAGTACAAATGTGCATTGTTTTCCATACAAATGAAACCTAGCTTGGTAGCTTAGCTTGATTATTTGTACACATAACGAGTTCAGATTTGTGACAGTAGTCGTTAAGCCGAGTTAGGGGCCTTCGGGCGGCTTAAGAAGTTCTTACAGTCGAGTAGCCCACTCGCTTGACAAAGGGGGGACAACTGTTACTCGCGTCAAGCGGTTAGGTGTCAAAGCGGACCCCGGGCCCCTCCCGTTACAACCGGGACAATCGGGAATAACGCTGACTGAATACTCTACTTCCCCCTTTTAGAAGCCCCAATGAACACCTACACGCTTACACGTGTTCGCTTATTTTAAAACCAGAATACGTTCAAAGCATTACGTTGCATCGCAATTGAAAATTCTTACTAGTTGAAAGAGGATTGCATCATATTCAGCAAGACATACGGTCAGTTCGGGTATGTGCGCCACCGGGGAAAGTGCGCCTCATTCATCATGGTAGGCCGGGCCTCCCCCCGCCCCATCCTCTAAATCACGTCATCACTATGCTGATGCCGTAGCTGGTCGGTCTGTCGCACCCGACCGGAGAGACGCGCCCTCAAGAGCGCGTGAAGTTCGGGTTCCTCCAAAGGAGAAGCCCCCGCGCACCGATGTGGATAAGGAGGATTTTACAACGGTGTCGAGAAAGCGCAAGCCGCGCAAGAGTCAGTGTGGTACTGCAGAACCGGTTGGTTGCGGTCTGCGGGTTGCCACACCGAGCAAGGCGCTATATATATCGCGCCTGCATTACACCGCCACGGCTGATGACGTGGTGGAGTACGTTCGTCAGAAGACCGGCTTCTCGCTGAGGGTGTTCCAGCTGCGTTCGCGCCACTATGTGCACTTCAGCTCGTTTGTGGTGCGCGTGCCGCGGCCGCTGCAGGAGACCATCGCATGTGCTGACTTCTGGCCGAAGGGTGTCGTGTTTCGACGGTTCCGGGGCAACCTGCCGAATCCAACACCGGAGATGACGATGCAACGGGGCCACGCCGTTTCGTCGCCTAAATAGTATTATTTGTTGTTTTTAGTTTCGTGACGCATTGGTTTTTACTGTAATGTCACGTAAATGTATTTGTCAATAAATAAATAAATAAATAAATAAATAAATCATTCAGTCATTTAAATCAATATAAATTTGCTGAAATCCATGCAATTAACTTGTTTTAGTTTGTTGCACGAACGTAAGATGTCGTTATTTGTGAAATATCTGTAGATCTAGATATGTTTGATGAAAGGCGCACGTCTCAGATAAAATGAAAAGCAAGTACACCTTTTCAGTCGCAGTAATGTCTTAAGGATTTTTGCATATATTTCCCCTATGAGAGAAAACTGGCAAGCCTGCACTAGATAGGCGTCATCATATCATCATCATCATATCAGCCGAAAGACGTCCACTGCTGGACATAGGCCTCCCCCAAAGAGTGCCAAAGTGACCGTGCTGCGCGCTGCGCCACCCGCATCCAGCGGACTCCCGCAACCACACCTATCTATTTCGGACGAATTCAACTGCGGAAAATGGATGAAAATGGTTTTGTTGACAAATGCATTCTTACACAACAAACTATCAAATATCTAGGTAGATACTCCATAAAAAATACCATCTATATGTGACAGTGGGAATTGAGATTAAGTCTGGTCGTTTTGCTACAACATTCGGAGCGAAATGTTTTACACATGCCAGTCACCAATCAAGTTTCTTCATTCTTTTTATTAATGGATTTTGGCAACTAATAAGACCTCCCATTTAAACTTTCACGTTTTTCTGACATAAGTTTTACTAAACGGGACTGATTCCAATATTAAAGTACGATTAAGGTGTGTTGCTAGATCATCTAGCGACCAAAGATGTTATAGCACGTCGGAGACAATACAAGAAGTGCATGAAACAACCCGTTTTATTTATTAGACAATTTCGATTAAAGTCGAGGATAAAATTGGCTTCATCGTACTCTCGGCTTTTCACTCCGCTTACGAGTAAATTAAACAAAAATATAGCCGTAGCTTCCTTAATTAAGGTTATGTTTTCATATTTTAATTCGTGCGACTTGCTCTCGAGTGACGCATGCATTTTACTTTATGTACTAAATTATAATAAGCCATTGTATGCAGCCTAAACACAAGATAAAAACAAACTTTTCGCCGAGCATGAGAAGTAAAAATATAATTTATATGCGATGAAGTCCTGTTCCGCAAATATTCATATTCATTTATTTCGTATTAATCATACGTTTTCATTAATTACATTAAAAATATCATATTAAGAATTAAAAACCGGCCAAGTGCGAGTGGGACTCGCGCACGAAGGGTTCCGTACCCTTATCTATAAAAACAGTTAAAAAAAAGTTTGTTGTATGGGAGGCCCCCTTAAATATTTATTTTATTTTGTTTTTAGTATTTGTTGTTATAGCGGCAACAGAAAAACATCATCTGTGAAAATTTTAACTGTCGCGGTTCTTCAGATACAGTCTGGTGACAGACAGACAGACGGACAGCGAAGTCTTAGTAATAGGGGTCCCGTTTTTACCCTTTGGGTACGGAACCCTAAAACAATGTCAAGAGGCACATAAAATACAGCTAGACCTCTCGCAATTACGTCAGGGGTCCGGTTAATGTGCGGCCCAATAATCCGTGTCCACTATATATATGTCTCTTTTAACCCAAGCATAAAGAGAAAGAGAAATATGCGTGAACGCTGTCAGCTGGTGACATAATATAAACATAATGATTCTGAGAAAGCTTCATTGCTGGCCAAACAACGTGGCAACGGCAATAACGGCCGGTCAGAAATGAATGAACGCTTCCGCTCCTTTCCCCCTCGAGCTGACTTGCCAAGTTTCCGTCTCACCTTGAATATAAATCCAACCATTGATACCGTTCAACTGTTTATGAATGGAGTCATTGATAAAAGCGTTTTACTATGCCGGTGTAGTTGCAGTTGAAAGATTGATCTAGATTAATGACGTTTCAGGGTTACAGATAGTGTGAAATGCTAGTGACGTTGTTTTTAAAATTGCTGCTGGTTTGGATAGCTTCTCCCCGCGACTCCGTCCGTGTGGAACTCCTTTATGTCGTAGCTACATACAAACTTTCACCTCCCATTTCAGTTCCTTAGGGGATAATTTCCGGGAAAAACTAATCCTATGTCCGGTTCAGGATTAAAACTATCTCCATAACAAATTTCATCTTAATCAGTTCAGCGGTTTAAGCGTGATGGGGTAAGATAGACCCACTTTCGCATTTATTATGGTGGTTAGACTAGATAATTCCGTTCTATTTTCTTCCCGAATCTCATAATTCTCGAAACCATGTTCCGCTGACGCTGGCTTGCACTGTGGGATGACCGACCTACTTATATAGTTTAATCATCTGCGTCCAAATTTGTATGTATTTGTGTATAGCGGATGGCGCCGATGGCGGGCTGGCAGCGGTCGGTATTTTGATTTGTTAGATCGGTTTCCCAAACGTTACTTTTCTTTGTAGCAAATTTTTCTTCGCCATTTTCCCTAGTCGAATAATTTCCCGTTCTTAAAATTTACCTTCTTCATTATATACCTAATGGTTGCGAATTTTTTGCTCGCATAAGTTTACAAACGCGTTCGTTCTTCAACATTCCTTTTATTCGCATTTGAACAGTTTCGACGGAGCCCCGCTGAGTAGGGATCCTATTTCTGGGCAGTTTGCCCTTTGAGCATCTGAAACTACCTAACAAACCTAACCTACCTACTCTTTTGCGAATGCGATGGGTTTCATACATGCAGGAGCAACACGACTGAGAAAGTAAGTAGCAGTGGAAAAGCGACTAGAATAATCGCGTTCGGTAAAAAAATGCGAAAAGAATAATATCAGCTACAAAGAAAAATTGCGTTTGGGATATAAGCAATCTAACAGGCCGGTATTTTGACATTTCAGAGTTATTATGCTTTCGGACAGATTACTCTTCGAATGTTTAGTGTGTTCCAAAATAACTGGTTATAATTCGAGCAATGGAATGAAGGCGGTCAAAACATTCTTGGAATCGCCCATTTCATCATTCATCTCCGATTTATTTTTACAAAGTCCACGATTTATCTTGCTACCCACCTAAAAACACAAAATTATACAATTAATTAGTATTTCTCCAATTGACGTGAGTGCCCGCCCATTCCCGGATTTGAACCCACGACGTAACAGGATCACGCCTACGCTATTTTCGTGCTTAGAACTTTTGATTTTGTATGTGGGAAATCACTCTCCTGTTAACGCGTGTAGCTGTAGTGTTAATTTATGGAATAAATAAAAAAACAAATATATAATATCGTCGGGTGAGATATAGAGGTTTGTGCCATAGCCATTTTTGGATGCATTTCGAATGGATATGGCACAAACGTATGCTCCCCCGACGATATGTCTAAGAAATGTTTAAAATTTTGCACCTTTTCCCACCAAAGACATGTATCGAAGATTCAAAAAGTGAAGAATTTCGTGTTTTCTAACAATAACTGTCATAAAAATTAAAGTCGCCTTGTATAATTTTAATTTGTCTGCTTAGTGCTCCTAGCACATTTAAAGAGCTGACAAAGCGTCATCGCTATCGACGCGACAGGTGACCAGCGGGGCTAATATGGTTGTCACTTCTTGTGTTGTCACACTCAGATACTTGTCAGAACGGACCCTAGGCGGCTCCGGTTGTGGAATGAGCTCATGCCGAGGTTTTCCCGAGGGAGTACAGTAAAGGGTTTTTTTTTATTATTACAACGACGGTGGCAAACAAGCGTACGGCCCGCCTGATGGTAAGCGGACACGCGGACGCATGCAACCCCAAAGGAGTAACATGGGCGTTGCCGACCCTTGATATGTTTGAGGATTCGCCGTGTTGACAGCTGAAGGAACAAATTCCCTCGCTCTCAACACAACGCATCCTCGGGAGCTCTGGCGACCTTGCTCACCTCCAGGAACACAACACGTTGTAGTGTTATTATGGCTGTGGTCTTCCGCAAGGCGGAGGTACTTCCCCAGTTGGGCTGCTCCACATTCGAGCGGGATGACATTTCGCTGTGCCCTACCTCACCTAAAATCTAAGGGTTCTTAAAAAAGGAGTGTATAAATTCTTAAATGGTCGGCAACCCGCATGTAACACCTCTGGACTTGCAAGCGTCCATAGGCACTCCATCAGGTGGGCCGTAAGCTTGTTTGCTACCGACGTGGTATAAAAAAAACGTGAAGGCCGTCTTATCGACAGGGATAAGTGATAAACTGGCAACCGGCTCGTAGAAGGCTGGCGCGTACCTTGCACAGCGCGTTGGTATCGCCATTTCAGCGCGGCAATACTGCCAGCCTTCTGGGCAGAGGCGTCTCTTGCCCATGACGCGCCCAGGTGCAATCATTAACGTAGCGCCCTCTAGCACCCCCCTAGCGCGCGCTAGCGCCCGAGTCGAGGCGAGTGGCGCCCTGTGAGTGGTGCTCGGCGTCCCCTAGGACCGTGCGCCTGGGTGCAACGCACCCCCTGCACTATAGGTAAAGCTGCCCCTGCTTCTGGGCGCCCTGACCCTGGTTTCCGAGCATGAGCCAATTTTTAATTTGTCTATTAATATTTGTAGGCAACGGCGCCGTGGTCGGCTGAAGAGGAGATGGCGGGATGAACTGGACGTCTTTTAAAGTGACTGGCCAGAATTGGCAATGAGTCGGGATGGTTGGGAGTCTAGGGGGGAGGCCTTTGCCCAGCAGTGGGACACAAGTTGTGTCCCGCCATCTCCTCTTCAGCCGACCACGGCGCCTGTTGTGTCACACAACATAGGCTAAAAAAAAAAAAAAAATTAAGTGTTTCGTTTTTAATTTTTAACCCTCGACGTAAAAAAGAGGGATGTTATAAGTTTGACGTGTCTTTGTGTCTGCGTATCAGTGTCTGTCTGTAGCATCGTAGCCCCTAAACGAGTGGACCGATTTCAATGCGCTTTTTTGTCCGAAAGCTATCGTGATCGAGTTAGTTCTTAGCTACGTTTCAACAAAATAGATCAACCGGTTTTGAGATATTGAACTTTAAAAGGTAAAAGTTCGGGTTTTTTTATTTATGTCCAATAAATAAATAAATAAACCCGAACTTTTTCCTTTTATTGCACAATACAGGATAAAGTACATATGGCCTAAGGCATTCTCTACCAGCCAACCATTGGGCGAAACAGAAACATTTGGTGCACGCATTTAAATTTGAAAGAAAACTGACTTATTAATTTTTAAACTTTTAGTTATTAGTTTAGTTTATACTTAATTCTAATGAACACATACTCAACAAGTTACTCATAAGCCTTGTCTAAATTAGTAACGCTTTCGACACCTAGTAGGCAATCAGTGAGCAATGCCTCCATTGTCCGGGCAATCCTTTTTGGGGTACTGACTGACTCATTCGAAAGGTACCGTGTGACCTAGTTGTGCAGCCAGGTGCTGTTTTATTCTAGTATACGACTAATAATACTATATCTATACTTATCACTATCACTACATAGTATAAAACAAAGTCGCTTCCCGCTGTCTGTCCCTATGTATGCTTAGATCTTTAAAACTACGCAACGAATTTTGATGCGGTTTTTTTTAATAGCGTGATTCAAGAGGAAGGTTTATATGTATGATATAGTACCCGTGCGAAGCCGCACGGGCAGCTAGTATTTATAAAGAGAAAAGTCTGCGAGATTTCCCCTACATACAAACTTATCTCCGTAACCATTTATCTGATATCAAATAGCCCTAGTCTATAGAATGGCCTTTCTGGTGGGACATATATACTACTTAATTCCGCTGGTAGGCCTTTTTTTTGCAAACGTAAGCGGAGCCGACCCGTGCGGGCAGCTAGTCAGAACAGAAATGAATGTGTTATGCCGTGGTCGGGCTGATTTCTCACAAATCAGACCGCGCCAGGCCATCTGATCTGGCCTGTCTAGACAGGCCGTGGGAACCGTAGCATCTGATGAGGGCTGCGGTGGCCTGTCGTCCGTCCTATCCATCGGGAGTCGATAAGTTCAATGGCGCGGCGCGACGGCGCCTGTTGGAGTCCCACGGCCTGCTTTCTCACAGGTCAGATAGCGCCAGGCCAGATGCGAAGGTTCCCATGGCCTGTCGGTCTGGCCTGACGCGAGTCGGGCTGGTGTCAGTCTGGTCTGTGGGAGGGCGGGCCGTGGAAGGGCGGGCCGGCTTGGGCACGGGCACAGGCATTGACAGGCGTGGCACGATCCAGCCTGGCCTGTGCACGTCGACTCGCTCTACTCATTCTCTTTTAAGGAGCTGATAGATTTGTGCAATCACATGTACAAGAACAGAGCATTCGCCGACGAGCAGAGCCAAGCATGTAGTCCTCCTCGTCGATTTCGATGATGGCGAATAGCAATTACGGATTTGCCCTGTTGTGAGCTCTGATGTGGCTGGCTAGGCCTCTATTTTCGCAATTGGCGTTTTTTGTCTAAGTTTGTTAAGTGGTTTTGTTTTAAAGATTTAACCTTACGAAAGATGGTAGATCGCCAAGACGACCTGATTGCAGCTAGCTCCCAACACACAGGATCGATAGCGCAGGCGTTCAGATGTCGTTTGAGCACGCTAAATGCTGACCGCTGTGCTTCCGCTTACCGTTGGCTAATTCTGAATAGAATACAGCTTTAGGCAAGCAGTGGTTGTCCATTCTAAGGACATGCCCACTCCACCTGAGCTGACGTTGTATTAGAGAGCTTCCATGTCGTACATTCTGGAACGATGCAGAACCTCAGTTAGGAACTCAGACCTGCCAATTGATCTTCAGAATGTATATCAGATACTACTAAGGTGGTAAGTGTCTAGCTTTTATGTCTGTTTTATAGAGGCACGATGTCTCTGTTCCCTATAAAAGGACAAGGGATGATTAGAGCTTTGTACACGCTGATCTTTGTCTCTAACTTCTAACAGACGCGATCATTGATTCGCCCGAAATTGGCTCCGGCGTTGGCGACGCGTGTTGGTATTTCCGAAGCCAAGGTGTTATCATTTACGCTCTAGTAAATATTGTGCGGGAGGCGGTTGAACAATAACAAAATTGTGCGGATCGGCCAAAAACTCAAATCAAATTTGCTTTCTTTTCGGTAAAATGCGCGCTAAAACGCTCCTGTTTTTTTGTGAGCTTTTACCTGTATCATCTCGCTCAATTTGGACAAGACTGATTTTATGATATTCATTCTCGCCCCTTAAATGGGCCGGGAACTTAAATCATCATCATTATCATCATCATATCCGCCGAAAGACGTCCACTGCTGGACATAGGCCTCCCCCAAAGAGTGCCAAAGTGACCGGTCCTGCGCCACCCGCATCCAGCGGACTCCCGCAACCTTTACCAGGTCATCGGTCGACCTTGTCGGGGGCCTACCCACGCCGCGCCTTCCGGTAGGTGGTCGCCACTCGAACTTTAAAAACTTACTTACGGAACTTTAGTTCCGGTGACTATATTTTTGATATGGACCTCAAAATGATGCCTAAACCTCGCTACTTAGCAGGGTGAGGGCCAGTACCAACAGCATCCTAGCAATGTTTGCAGGCAGGTGGGATGGGGCTTACCTAAACCACTGCACTAAGCTCCATCATAATGTTTTATGCCCGTGGATGTAGTCCAAATATAAATATTTATTTATTTATACAAGGACAACCAACAGTTATAAATACGCAGATGGCAACATAACTATCTAACACTAGAATTAAGTTTTTCCTGTTTTTTACTAACAACTATGGACATGCTCTGATAATAAAAGTATTTTGATTTTTTTTTTTTTTTTTTTAACCAATAACCCGGTTTCCAAGCCCAGCTTTACACGCGAATCATAATTTACCCTCGCTGCGTCTATAATAAACGTTTACGTTGCTCTGGAGCCACACAAAGCCAACTGCAGTGAATACATTAATCAGGGGATTTAATTATAATCTACTCCGTTTTATACTCAACTTTAGACGATACAGTAAGGGGTATTAATATACGTACATTAATATATGACATTGACTATTATTTAGTGTCCTGAACAGATATGTATGTATGTGCTTTGGAAGGCACGCTAAGCAGTTGATCCCGGCTGCTGTCTATTGACAGTAGTCGTTAAGCCGAGTTAGAGGCCTTCGGGCGGCTTAAAAACTTCTAACAGTCGAGTTGCCCACTCACTTGACAAAGGGGGGACAACTGTTACTCGCGTCCGCAGGAGCTACCTACCATAACAACCACACGAGTCGCCTGGGTGGTACTAAAGAGTGACAAACTTTAAAAAGGCCATGAATGCCATACGATTATTTTGAAGTGGTCCCATGATAACGGCATTATTTTAAATGTAATTAAAACGAAAGTTATGCACGTTTGCTCACCGTACATGCCCAATCTAGGAACTAAGTTATCAATTATTGGTCATACCTACAATTGTCTGCATAATGATAAGGCTGTGTGTGCGTGTGCTGAA